>CM077226.1:10924455-11099455 GCA_039654775.1 Spinibarbus caldwelli | reverse complement strand
TGCTAGTCACTTGCTAATAATGATAAAACATGCTAGTCACTTGCTAATAATGATAAAACATGCTAGTCACTTGTTAGTCATGCTAGCAAATTGCTAGAAACATGCTAACATCATGCTAGCAACTTGCTAATCATGCTAGAAACATGCAAAAACATGCTAGTAACATGCTAATAATGCTAACAACATGCTAGTCACTTCCTAATAATGTTAGTGACATGCTAGTAACTTGCTAATGACATGCTAGCAACTAGCTAATCATGCTAATTATATGCTAGCAACATGCTAGATACTTGCTAATCATGCTAACAACATGCTAGTCACTTGCTAGTCATGCTAGCAACATGCTAGTAACTTGCTATTCATACTAGAATCATGTTAGCAACATGCTAATAACTTGCTAGTCATGCTAACGACATGCTATTCATTTGATAATCATGCTTGTAATTGAATTGCTTCAGTCTGTCTTGATTGCTTGGATTGCTTCAGTCTCTCGATTGCTTCAGTCTGTTCCTGTCTGTTGTGCTGCTGAGCGGTTTGCGATTGTAGCTCCTCTATTTTATTGAATCTCTAGCTTACTTTCACTCTCTGTTGTTTAAAGTGATAATATATAACTTAATTCCCACCATATTTCTGGTATTATCTATCAAACTAATCTAACTAATTTGATCATTCGCTTTTAAAACCGCGAGTGCAGCATGTGTGCAGTGCGTTAGCATTCGTTAGCCAGTTAGCTTGTTACTCGTGGTTTCATTCGCATTTCTATTCGTGCCTATTATTGTTTTCTATTTTTCTTTTTTTTCTGCTCTGTTTTTCATTTCTCTCTCGCTCCATTTTTCACGAGTTCATCAAACAACAGTGGTAAGTGGTAAGTTAAGTTGGTATCATTCATCAATCACGGTGAGTAATGACTTCTTCTCCTGCTATTGTTGTTTGCACCACCTGCCACATGTACAGTTTATCTGTCTCTGTCAGCAGCGAGGGATTCACATGTGATAAATGCAGGGAAATAGTTAGCCTGACAGAGAAGATTTTAGAAATAGAGACACGCATCCAAACTTTAGTTGAGGATAGTAAGAATGCGAGGGCTGTAGATACTGCTTTGGATGTGACTAGCTCAGGGACTCCTGTACATTGTTCGGTTCTGGCATTAGAGCCCGTGCGGCAGGGCAACTGGGTGACTGTGAGGCGGCATAGTCACGGGTCAAAACACCGCTCTTCCGTTCCTATCAAAACATCAAACAGGTTCTCCCCACTCAGTGATGCGCCCACTGAGAAACCTGATGTAAGTGCTCTAGTTATTGGCGATTCTATTGTACGGAACGTGAAAATAGAGACACCAGCCACCATAGTCCAATGTTTACCGGGATCCAGAGCACCTGACATCTTGGCAAATTTAAAAGTGCTGGCTAATGCTAAACGTAAATTCAGAAAGATTGTTATCCACGTCGGCGCTAATGATGTTCGACTTCGCCAGTCGGAGATCACTAAAAATAATGTTAAAGAGGTGTGATAAACTTGCAAATATGATGTCAGACACTGTAACATGCACTGTTATGCTGATGATACTCAGCTCTATATTTCCTCACGGCCCGGTGAAACTCACCAAATTGAGAAACTAATGGAATGCATAGTCGATATAAAAAACTGGATGACGAGTAATTTCTTACTGCTAAATTCTGAAAAAAACAGAGGTGTTAATTATCGGACCTAAAAACCCCACATGTAATAACCTAGAACACTATCTAACTCTTGACGGCTGCTCTGCCAATTCTTCTTCATCGGTTAGGAACCTAGGTGTGCTGTTTGATAGCAATCTTTCATTTGAAAGCCATGTTTCTAGTATCTGTAAAACTGCGTTTTTCCATCTCAAAAACATATCTAAATTGCGACCTATGCTCTCAATGTCAAATACAGAAATGTTAATTCATGCGTTTATGACCTCAAGGTTAGACTATTGTAATGCTTTACTGGGTGGTTGTTCTGCACGCTTGATCAATAAACTACAGCTGGTCCAAAATGCAGCAGCTAGAGTCCTTACTAGAACCAGGAAGTATGACCATATTAGCCCTGTTCTGTCAACACTGCACTGGCTCCCTATCAAACATCGGATAGATTTTAAAATCTTGTTAATTACTTATAAAGCCCTGAATGGCTTAGCTCCTCAGTACTTGAGCAAGCTCTTATCACATTATAGTCCTCCACGTCCTCTGCGTTCTAGAAACTCTGGCCATTTGATAATACCTAGAATATCAAAATCGACTGCGGGTGGCAGATCCTTTTCGTATTTAGCACCCAAACTCTGGAACAATCTACCTAACACTGTTCGGGAGGCAGACACACTCTGTCAGTTTAAATCTAGATTAAAGACACATTTCTTTAACCTGGCTTACACATAACACACTAATACACTTCTATTATTCAAATCCGTTAAAGGATTGTTAGGCTGCATTAATTAGATCAGCCGGAACCGGGAACACTCCTCATAACACGCGATGTACTTGTTGCATCGTAAGAAGAATGGCATCTACGCTAATATTTGTCTGTTTCTTTCTTATTCTGTTTCTCAGTCCGTGTCCGGATCAGATGGTGGAACGGCGCCGGGAGATGATGTCTGCGACCCTGATCGTCGGCGGAGGCCGGACACCTGGATGAGCCCTGGGGACATATCCCCAGTGAAGACTTCGACTTGAATACAATAAAACTAAAAATAAAACAAAATAACTAAAAATATAATAAAATACCTAACTACATAATACTATTATTGTTTGAAATTGCAACAATATAAAAATAGAAATATAATACATTTAAAATTTAATTAAAACAATAAGTAAAAAAAATAAATAAACAATAATATCCTGGCCAGAGGAGAACTGGTCCCCTGACTGAGCCTGATTTCTCCAAAGGTTTTTTTTTTTTTTTTTTTTTTTTTTTCTCCATTCTGTCACATAGGGAGTTTTGGTTCCTTGCCGCTGTCGCCTCTGGCTTGCTCAGTTGGGGACACTTAATTTCTAACGATTATCATCAATTTGATTTCATATATACTATTTAAACTAAACTGAGCTAGACAATGACATCTCTGAATTCAATAATGAAATGCCTTTAACTGAAAATTGAGAGTTTAATCGTATTATTATACATTACTGACACTCTATCCTCCAATTTGATACTGTTAAGTGCTTTGACACAATCTGTAATGTTAAAAGCACTATATAAATAAAGGTGACTTGACTTGTAACATGCTAGTAACTTGGTAACGACATGTTTGCAACTTGCTAATGTAGGAAACTTTTTTTCCTCTTCGAAGCAGAGACCAGGAGACGTTGGGATATCTTTCAAGCAGAAGTTACTCTTTATTGAGAACTCGTTGTGCGTCGCTGCAGTCATCCAAGTCTACTACTATAGCTCAACACAGTAGAGTTATACCTTTCAAGGGGGAGGGATACATAGAGGTGGAGACAATCTAAACAAAGCATGCAAATGCAGTACAGGAATCAGCCCGTTACCTGAATTTCCCCAGCCCTGATCTCATCAGCATAACAGTGTCATTCAAATGCAAAGGTGCTAATCCAATCAGCCTGACAGTATCACCCATACCTTCACATTATCATAGAGACAAAGGCACAGCTGTGCCTTGAGCTTAGCATTCACCTTTAACTTTGGACTCTACTCAATGGTCAGGAAGTGCATAAAGACAAAAGGTTAATGTCTCAGACACCTGGGCTGCCTGACTTGATCTTCTTAGAATGTCATCATCTTTACCTCAAAATGTAAAACACAATGTACTATTACATTGGAAGCTAGATTTACCATTTTATAAATTTGTAATCCCACACTAATCATGCAAATTACATGCTAACAACATGCTAGTCACTTGCTAGTCATGCTAGCAACATGATATTCACTTGCTAATCATGCTAGCAACATGCTAGTAACTTGTTAATCATGCTAACAACATGCTAGTAACTTGCTAATCATGCTAGAAACATGCTAACAACATGCTAGTAACATGCTAATCATGTTAACGAAATGCTAGTCAATTGCTAATCATGCTTGTTACATGCTAGTAACTTGTTAACGTCATGCTTCAAACTTGCTAATCATGCTAACGACATGCTAGCCACATGCTAGTCTCTTGTTAATCATGCTAACAATATGCTAGTCATGCTAGCAACATGCTAGTCACTTGCTAGTCATGCTAACAACATGCTAGTCACTTGCCAGTCATGCTATCAACATGCTAGTCACTTGCTAGTTATGCTAACAACATGCTAGTCACTTGGTAATCATGCTAGTAACATGTTAGTAACTTGCTAACGACATGCTAGCAACTTGCTAATCATGCTAATGACATGCTAACAGTATGCTAGTCACTTGCTAATCATGCTAACAAAATGCTAGTCATGCTTGCAACATGCTAGTCAAAAAATCTATTTATCTGTCTGTCTGTCTGTGACTCTGTTTTTCTGGTAAATTTTATGGTTTTCAAAAATTTAATGATTAGCATGTTACTAACATATTTTTCGCATTTTTCTAGTATGATTAGCAAGTTACTAGCATGTTGTTAGCATGATTATCCAGTGACTAGCTTTTGTTAGCATGTTTCTAGCATTTTGCTAGCATGACTAGCAAGTGACTAACATGTTGTTAGCATGACTAGGAAGTGACTAGCATGTTTTTAGCATGATTAGCATGTCACTAGCATGTTGCTAGCATGATTTAGATTAGAAATAGTACATAGAAGCAAAGCTTAATTGAGTCCAATAGGCTTCAGTGTGTTTACATTTGAAAGTATTACAGTTGGGTTTTGATGAGTCTTTGCTCATCTGAACATTCTGTCAATGTAAGTCTATGGGATTTTTCCCAGTTTTAATCGTCATTTTTACCGGATAGCCGGATCAGTAAGAATAGATATAGCAACCAGAGTCAGACCAGTCTGAAGGTCTGGGCCGAGTTTGGTGGTTGTAGCTTTAACTTTGGACTCTACTCAATGGTCAGGAAGTGCATAAAGACAAAAGGTTAATGTCTCAGACACCTGGGCTGCCTGACTTGATCTTCTTAGAATGTCATCATCTTTACCTCAAAATGTAAAACACAATGTACTATTACATTGGAAGCTAGATTTACCATTTTATAAATTTGTAATCCCACACTAATCATGCAAATTACATGCTAACAACATGCTAGTCACTTGCTAGTCATGCTAGCAACATGATATTCACTTGCTAATCATGCTAGCAACATGCTAGTAACTTGTTAATCATGCTAACAACATGCTAGTAACTTGCTAATCATGCTAGAAACATGCTAACAACATGCTAGTAACATGCTAATCATGTTAACGAAATGCTAGTCAATTGCTAATCATGCTTGTTACATGCTAGTAACTTGTTAACGTCATGCTTCAAACTTGCTAATCATGCTAACGACATGCTAGCCACATGCTAGTCTCTTGTTAATCATGCTAACAATATGCTAGTCATGCTAGCAACATGCTAGTCACTTGCTAGTCATGCTAACAACATGCTAGTCACTTGCCAGTCATGCTATCAACATGCTAGTCACTTGCTAGTTATGCTAACAACATGCTAGTCACTTGGTAATCATGCTAGTAACATGTTAGTAACTTGCTAACGACATGCTAGCAACTTGCTAATCATGCTAATGACATGCTAACAGTATGCTAGTCACTTGCTAATCATGCTAACAAAATGCTAGTCATGCTTGCAACATGCTAGTCAAAAAATCTATTTATCTGTCTGTCTGTCTGTGACTCTGTTTTTCTGGTAAATTTTATGGTTTTCAAAAATTTAATGATTAGCATGTTACTAACATATTTTTCGCATTTTTCTAGTATGATTAGCAAGTTACTAGCATGTTGTTAGCATGATTATCCAGTGACTAGCTTTTGTTAGCATGTTTCTAGCATTTTGCTAGCATGACTAGCAAGTGACTAACATGTTGTTAGCATGACTAGGAAGTGACTAGCATGTTTTTAGCATGATTAGCATGTCACTAGCATGTTGCTAGCATGATTTAGATTAGAAATAGTACATAGAAGCAAAGCTTAATTGAGTCCAATAGGCTTCAGTGTGTTTACATTTGAAAGTATTACAGTTGGGTTTTGATGAGTCTTTGCTCATCTGAACATTCTGTCAATGTAAGTCTATGGGATTTTTCCCAGTTTTAATCGTCATTTTTACCGGATAGCCGGATCAGTAAGAATAGATATAGCAACCAGAGTCAGACCAGTCTGAAGGTCTGGGCCGAGTTTGGTGGTTGTAGCTTTAAAGGTCTAGGAGGAGCTACATTTTAAAATTTGGTCTCCCATAAAAAGAAGAAGAAGAAGAAGAAGAAGAAGAAGTTGATATAGGATTTCAGTAAGTTGGCTTTTTCAAGCCAACTTAATAATAATAATAATAATAATAATAATAATGATGATGATGATAATGATGATGATATTATTATTATTATTATTATTATTATTATTATCATCATCATCTGCATCATCATCATCATTATTATTATTATTATTATTATTATTAAGTTTAAATAGTAGATCAGTAAGTTGGCTTTTTCAAGCCAACTTAATAATAAGCACACAGCATAGTAATAGTGATGCCTTGCCTTTGGCAAGCACCACTAATAAGCACGGAGCATAATTATAGTGATGCCTTGCCTTTGGCAAGCACCACTAACTAGAATATACATTTCCTGAAGAAAATGTGAGTGGTGCTTGGCGTGGCAAAACTTGGCACTAGACATTAATAGTAACCCTAATCGTGATATCATCTTGTTAACAACATGGTAACAACATGCGAATTGTGTTAATATTAAGCTAGCAACATTTTTACACAAGTAACGTTGTGAACATGACATTAGCATGATTAGCAAGCTGCTAGCATTATGCTAGCATATTTTTAACATGATTCTAAGATGATTAGCATGATGCTAGGAATATGCTAACATTATTAGCATGTTGTTAGCATGAAATTAGCATTATTAACATGTTGTTACCATTATGTTGACATGAAATAAGCATGATTAACATGATGCTAGCATTTTTAACAAGATGCTAACATGATTAGCATGATAATAGCAACATGCTAACATGATTAGTATGTTGTTAACATGAAATTAGCATGATTAGCATGTCGTTAGCATGTTTTTAACAATATGCTAACATTATTTACACTATTAACATGTCATTAGCATGGTTTTAGCAAGATGCTAATATGTTTACCATTATGCTAATATGTTTAATGTGACATTAGCATGATGTTAGCTAGGGTGCTCTAAATGGTTGTTAGGGCGTGACTTGACAGCTTCATAATGATCTTGAGAGTCTGATTGGCTGCCTGATTAAAATAAGCCCACCCCCATGTCTCTGCAACACTGTGATCTAAAGATATCCGTCTGGCCCTTTATAATGACAGTCTATGAAATCAGTTGCTAGGGTGCTCTAAATGGTTGCTAGGGTGTGGCTTGAAAGCCTCACAATGATCCTGAGAGTCTGATTGATTGGCTGAGTAAAATGAGCCCACCCCCATATCTCTATTACTTTGTCATGCAGAGTTATGTTCAATGCAAAATTTCTATGTAAATTACCATAGTAGGAAAAACATATGTGTTCAGATGCTGTTTCATGGGCCGTCCCTCACCATAGTATGTCTATGGGGCAACTTTGGGGCGCTCTTGCCCCCCAGGGATACTACTTATACCTCACACAGCTTGATAGCCTCTCCTAATGTGGTGATTCACGTTTCTACAAAATTCTCCCTCTGTGCTACGACCTGCCAAAGTTGGCCACAATGCATTGTCTATGGGATTGTCCAGTCGATTTCTCACCCAGTGTATGATCATCGTACACACGATCGCTTATAAAAGTCATAGCACACCTCTCCTCAATAGGCCGCACGATTTGACGCCTGTTTCGTGGGTCTGTGACAAACGGTGTGGGATGAGTTACGCGCCGAAGTTTGTACAGAAGAACAATAATAAGAAGAAGAATAATAAGTATGTGAGATAATAATAGTGATTCCTTGCCTTTGGCAAGCACCACTAACTATAGTGTACATTTCCTGAAGAAAATGTGAGTGGTGCTTGCCGTGGCAAAACTCGGTACTAGGCATTAATAGTAACCCTAATTGCGTTAGCCAGCTACCATGTTTGCACAGTGTTATTGAGCTGAGATATGGCTTCTTTATGCTGCTATACGGTTTCTAGGGTGCTCTAAATCGTTGCTATGGTGTGGCTACACAGTTAATATAGTAATATTTACAGACTACACTGTCACCTGAAACAAAAGAGCCCACCCCGATGTCTATGTGACATTCAGATGCTGAAATATGGCATATTCATGTGTTTGTACGGTTGCTAGGGTATTCTAAATAGTTGCTAGGGTGTGGCTATACAGTTTGTGGGATGATATTTAAAGACTATTTGCCAGTCTCGATCCAAAAAGCCAAACCCAGTGTTTCTATATTGTTCTGGTGCTGAGATACAGCTTGTAAATACAGTTGCTAGCATGATTCTAGCATGACTAACAAGTTACTAGCATTTCGCTAGAATGTTTATAGCATGATTAGCATGTGACTAGCATGATTAGCAAAAGACTAGCATGTTTCTAGCATGTTTATAGCATAATTAGCATGTTACGAGCATGTTGCTAGCATGATTAGCAAGTTACTAGCATGTCTCTAACATGTTTATAACATGATTAACATGTTACAAGCATGTCTCCAGTATGTTTCTAGCATGTTTCGCATGTTACTAGCATTTTGCTAGCATGATTAGCAACTGACTAAAATGTTTCTAGCATGATTAGCAAGTTACTAGCATGTCATTAGCATGTTCCTAGCATGATTAAAATGTTATTGGCATGTTGCTAACATGATTATCAAGTGACTAGCATGTTTCTAGCATGATTAGCATGTTACTAGAAAGTTGCTAGCGTGATTAGCAAGTTACTAACATGTCACTAGCATGATTCTAGCATGATTAGCATGTCACTAGCTTGTTGCTAGCATGATTAGTATGTCACTAGCATGTTTCTAGCATGATTCTAGCATTATTAGTATGTAACTAGCATGTTGTTAACATAATAGCATGTCGCTAGCATGTTTCTAGCATGATTAGCTAGTCACTAGCATGTTCCTATCCTATTTCTAGCATTATTAGCATGTTGTTAACATGTTTCTAGCATGATTAGCTAGTCACTAGCATGTTCCTATCCTATTTCTAGCATTATTAGCATGTTGTTAACATGTTTCTAGCATGATTAGCATGTTTCCAGAATGATTAGCATGTTACTAGCATGTTGCTAGCATGATTTAGATTAGAAATATTAGAAACATTTGATGGAGTGGAAGCTTAAATGATTTTAAATGGATTAGAAATAGTACATAGAAGCTAAGCTTAATGTAGTCTAATGGACTTTAGTGTGTTTACATTTGAATGTTTGTCAGTTAGAGCTTGATGAGTCTTGGTTCATCTGAACATTCCGTCAATGTAAGTCTATGGGATTTTTCCCAGTTTTGATCGTAATTTTTTGGAAAACAGTAAGTCGGATCAGTCTGAAAAGATATAGCACACTGAGTCAGACCAGTCTGAAGGTCTGGGCTGAGTTTGGTGATTCTAGCTTGAAAGCTCTAGGAGGAGATAGGTGTCGAAATTTGGCTTAGGAGAATAATAATAACTAGATAAAGTTTGTAGACAAACTTCAAGTTGGCTTGAAAAAGCCAGACCAGAAAGTTTGAAGTAGTTTTAAAAGCTTAAAGTTTGAAGGTTTTCAGTTTTAACTAGTTTGAAGTTTGAAGTAGTTTTAAAGTTTGAAGTTTTAAAGTTTTGAAAACCATACAATTAACCAGAAAAACAGATAGTCACAGACAGATAGAGAGATAAACAGATTTATGTGGTTGCTAGCAAATGACTAGCATGTTGTTAGCATGATTAGCACATTGCTAGCATGTTGTTAGCATGTTTCTAGCATTTTGCTAACATGACTAGCAAGTGATTACTATGTTGATAGCATGACTAACAAGTGACTAGCATGTTGTTAGCATGACTAACAAGTGACTAGAATGTTTGCTAGCATGACTAGCAAGTGACTAGCATGTTGTTAGCATGATTAGCAAGTTGCAAGCATGTCGTTAGCAAGTTACTAGCATGTTACAAGCATGATTAGCAAATGAATAACATGTTGTTAACATGATTAACATGTTACTAGCATGTTGTTAGCATATTTCTAGCATGATTAGCAAGTTAGTAGCATGTTGTTAACATGATTAGCAAGTTACTAGCATGTTGCTAGTATGATTATTTTACTAGCGAATCAGGAGCTTGCTCTAGTAGTGACGTGATTATGACGTAGCGAGCGCAGGGAATCTGAAACAACAATGGAGGACAAAATAATCATCGCTGTATGTGGACACACGGAGCTGTATGATACATCTTCGTACTTTTACAGAAACAGGAATAAAAAGGATTTTGCTTGGAAGAAAGTGAGTGAGGAGGTCGGACAATCTGGTAAGTTGTAAAAAACACTCTTTACACAATTTGAGCTGCAAATTGAGTTTATTCGCCGTATTTTACAACTACTTTCCCGCTGACGAGTTGATGTGTTGATTCAGAGGAAGTGTGCAGAAAGAAGTGGAAAAGTCTGAGGGACACATATTTAAAGGAGAGGAGAAAGGAGATGGAGAAGAGGAGTGGGTCAGCAGCAGGGTCAGGGAAAAAGTGGAAGTACTCTGCGGTCCTGTCTTTGCTCGACCCCTTCGTCTCCCCACGGGAGACAAGCGGGAATATGGAGAGGGGGGATGAGGAGAATCAGGCCGCAGGGTACGACCACGGCGAGACAGAAGTAGCAGCAGCAGGGCAGTCAGAGACAGGTGTGTTGACAAGTGAAGCAACACAACAGGGCATAAATGTTGTTTTTATGATGAAAAGTCTAAATTAATTTCTCTCTGACTGGTGTAATGTGCAGTGTGTGTAATGTTGTATTAATATTTAATATTGCCATGACAGAGCCGACTGGTTCTTTTGATGGCAGTGAGCCTGGGTCCCCTCTGCCAGAACCTGCTGCTGCTTCTGCTTCCCCTGCCGGCCCTTCAACATCTGCTGCTGTACCCACAGGTGTTTACAGGCAAGAATGACCGTGTTTACATGCATATTATATTTACAGTAAGCACTCATAGCCTCACACAACACTGACGGTTTGTGAATGAGTTTAATCCTTTTCTGCCTTCTCATTGTACAAAATGTGTTATCATTTGATACAGCGCCACCAAGAAGAAGAGCTCAGAGAAGGCCTAGGGAGCAGCCATCAGAGGTGGAGCGGCAGCTTCTAGAAGCACTCCGGACCCGTCCTGTAGCTCCAGTGCCGCCTCCACGCTCAGAGGATGAGCTCTTCCTCTTGAGTCTGGTCCCTTCCCTGCAGAGGTTGCCACCTCAGACGAAAGAATTTGTCAAATTTCAAATACACAAATTAATTTATGAAAGCAGCACAGTTCTGCTTAATTTGGAACAATTGGAGCCTTAAGAGTATTTTTTAAAGAAGAGGCAGCAATCTCTGCAGGGAATGAACCAGACTTTCTCTCCTTTCTCCTCTCCTTCACTTTGGCCCTCACTCTTCCCTCTTCCAAGCAAGATCCTTTTTATTTTTACATGTAAATAGTTGTAAATGTTCTTTGTATATAGTTTTTATATTTTTTTATTTGATTTGATTTATTTTGTATAAATAAATGTTCTATACAATGACCAATGTTTTTGGTGTGGTACTTTGTGCACAACATAGTAAATCACAATTTATATTTGTTACATAAAAATATTATTTCTATGTTAAGACAATACTTATGGCAAACATGTGTACATTCATTCTAATTATATCCTAATGCAAATACACTCACAATAGTATAGTAAAAAATTGTTATTTGTGATTGAACCAGTGTTGTGGTATAGTGTAATGAGAATGCAGCAACGAGACAGGGATTCCTTTTGGAGGCTGGCTCCATTTATCATTTGAAAACAAGAAAACTATAACAATCTAAACTTGAACAAAAAATGATTGAAAAATGATGAAAGATTTACAAGAGTTAAGGATGATAAAGATAGCAATATTTACGAGAGGTTGAAAAGATGTGATTATTTTACAATATATAAAGGGTGTAAATCAAAAGAAAAAACAAAAGGATGAGACTATTTACAAGAGCTAAACATAAAGGACATAAACAGCACAGGATACATTAAACAAAAACTATTCAGTCGGTTGCCACGGGACTGCTCCCTCGGTTGAAAAGTGAGCCATGAAGCTGTCCCTGACCCGGATGGCCTCTCTGGCAGAATTATTGGCTGCAACCCGACCGAGACTCTGCAGCGAGTCCTCTGCACCTTGCACCGCCCCCCTCACAGCAGGTGCCTCTGCAGATCTCCTCATAAAGTTGTGGAGGACACACGTCGCCTTCACACACCTCTCCACAACATCAGGCTGAACTTCTATGAGGCGGCGATACATCCTCCACTGTGAGGACAGGATCCCGAAAGCATTCTCCACCACCAGCCGGGCTCTGGAGAGACGGTAATTAAAGACCCGTCTCTCTCGGGGAAGGGTGCGCCCAGGCAATGGCCTCAAGAGGTTTTTCCTGAGGGGAAAGGCCTCATCTGCCACAAAGACATGGGGCTGGGGTCCTCTGTGGTCGGCTCCTGGGAGAGGACGGTCAGGTGGCAGATGGTGGGTGCCACCACGGAGTGCCTGGCCAAAGGCTGAGTTGGCCAGAGTCCCACCATCACTCGTCCGCCCATATCCCCCGACATCAATCACCCGGAAGCAATACCTTGCATCCACAACAGCAAGGAGAACTAAGGAAAAAGTTCCTTTGTAGTTATGGAACTGGGATCCGGTGTTGGGGGGTGCCTTTATCAGGACATGCTTGCCGTCCAGTGCTCCACAGCAGAGCGGGAAGTTCCACCTCTCCTCGAAACCCTCTGCAATGGACCTCCATTCATCTGTGGAGGGCACAGCCATGAACTCCTCCATTAAGCAGTCCCAGATTGCAGTCACCACGTCTGGGACAACCTTGCAGACTGTGGAGACACCGACATGGAAGCTGCTGGCGATGGTCCGGAAGGAGTCTCCAGTGGCAAGATATCTGAAAGAGAGAAAGAAAATATAAAATAAAATAAACATTAAAATAAACATTTTTATAATTGCAGATTGCAATTCCATATTAGCAAATATAAATTTATAATACTGGTGTTTGTGACATCTTCATTTCTCTTTTGTTTTTTACAGTTAAACAACAAGCTTGATAAAATGCCCTTAATTCTTTACCTTTATTTAGCATTTGCTCTGATTTGCTTGCTACATTGCAAAAACAGAATATTATTCAATATTATAATATAGCAGTTACCTGCACAATTCAAAACCTCTTTGACTGTTGTAGACGACAGTTAATTGCCATTTCATTAAAGTGCTGTATGGATAACTGTGTTCAGAAGAGCGAGAAGACTATATGTCTGTGGAGGTTCTCAGTCATTAATTACTTGTAATCACACAGAATATTAAATGATTTACTGACCGGAGACAGATGGACAGGCGCTCTGCAGGTGGAATGGAGCGCCTGTAGTTGGTGTCCTGGAGGGAAATCCTCCCACCGACACGGGTCATCAAACTGGGACCGGCTCAGTCGGAAGTACCGCTGAAAGCGGCCGTCATCCAGGCGCAGCTCCTGGAGGAGTTGGTGAAACTCACCAAGCTGGGTGCGCCTCTGAAGGATCCGATGGACCCCGACACGGCGCCGAACGAGTCTACGCCGTTTTTCAGCCTTCCATAGCACATAAAGCGCAGCTACCCTCTCAACAAAATCCATGTCAGCCATTTCGCAACAAGACTGGAGCCGCTGGCCTGGCAGAAGCCCCTCCCATCACGCGAATTCGCGTCTGTTGTGAAGTGAATTTCACGCTCGAATGAAGCGAGTAAACTAAAAATGTTCAAGCGTCCAACTTCGCGTGAATAGCGCGATTTATTCGCGCAAGTCGCGGCTGGTGTGAACGCACAGTCAGCGCATTGATAGGAAAACAAGCGTGTTCCTTGTTTATTCCTATTATAAGGCCTTCATAGTGTGATCTGTTTGTGTGTATCCACTTCCGGATTCACCTATGCTATTAAATCTCCCTGGCGTGAGAATATCAGATTAGCTACCTGTTTATTTCTCTGCCACTTTGATTCACTAAAAGAGTGAACTTAAGACGTGGCGCTCAGAAGGAGGGGCCAAAAATGCGTCTGTGGGGAGAACATTGATCTTGATCAAATGAAAATTGTGTGATGATAAATCCACTGTGTTTTGTCTGTAAATCAGACCTGAGGCACCGAGGTCCGCCGCGGCCAAGAAGTGTTATAATAATTAATCTACGGTTTAATTTATCTCACTCTCAACGAGTTGAGATTCAGCGCTAAAAGATGAGAATCTGAATAGGGCTTTTGGTTGTTCAGTGCATAGCCAGTTCACGTGAGGTAGACAAACTGTTGCGTACAGTGACACGCTCACAGGCCAACGTGAGCGTGTCACTGACAGCCTTAGCCGGAAGTTCTCAGAGACTCTTTCCAGAAATTCTCAGTGCGTAGACTCAGACTGTGAGCGCCATTTTGAACAGTTTGTAAACAAAGCTTAGCATAAGCTGAGCTAGCTAACGCTAGCACTTTTGCATTAAAGCCTATGCAGAGCCATTAGCACTGAAAGCTAGCAATTAGCACTTAGCATTTTGTAGCCTGTGGGTGTAAATGCAGTGTGTTTTGCAGTGTTTTGAAGTGTTGATGTGACTTAACTATTTACAGCTGAACTTTAACTCACACTAAGATTGTTCATGTCATTTCATTCTCTCTTTTGCTTTTATTCATTCTATCTCCCCTCCCATTTAGAATGACTGACGAATGCAATATTAATAAACCTTGCTGTATGATGGTAAAATCATCAGAGTGGCTAGCGATCTCACCGGTGGCTTAATAAGCATTTGTTTAAGGTTTTTAACGGATATTTGTTTAATAGCTGTTGGTTTTATTAGAAATTAATTCTGGGCCTTAGCCTCATTGCCTTGATAGGAAGATAATTAATTCAATTACAACTGCGCTCATGATTTCAAGGATATCAGTGGATGAATTGCTATTAAGTATTTGAAATGGATAATTTAATTTCATAACTAATCCCAGATTTGAAATTTATTTCATTTAATTAAAATAATTTCAGTTCCTGCGTCCACCTTGCAACAATAGTCATTGATTAAATTTTAATCATAAAGTGCTCTGATAATTTGACAATAACATTAAGATCTTAATCATTAACTATCAAAGTGTTTGATTTTCTGTCCCAAAAATTGTTAATTTCCTTTAAAAGTAATTAGGATGGTACGGATTCATTTGTTCTAATGATTTTAATGGCACGAGGAATTAGTAAACTGTTAGGTTTCAGGATACGAAATTAGGGATGTGGAATTTGTAATTTAATTTCATAATTCAGTACAAATTTGAAAATTTTTAATTCAATTTAATAATTAATTACAGTTCCTGTTTCCATATTGCAACAATATTTGCTGATCAATGAAAGGTTAATTGCTCTTATAATTTGAATAACAAACATCATTGGGTTTTGATAATTAGCTATCGTTATTGCCTTGAGATTAATATTTTTGTTTTTGTATTAGCGTTAATTAAGTAGGGTTTGGGCTTCCCTATTTCAATGATACATTATCGAGCAATTTTAATCCTAATCATCCTATCAATTTTAATGATAACATCATTAAATTGTAATTAGAAACCACAATTGCTAATTTGAAATTTTTAATTCAATTCGCAATCAGTTGGATCCACCTGTTAGGTCTTATTTTCTCTCCTTCAGTTATTTAATTAACTCGGCTAAAAATTTTATAGATTTTTCCCTCTGCTTAAGCCTGTTAATAGACAGCGCGCCCCCTAGGGCTTGGTTGGTGAAGTGACATTGTCTTCACTGTGGGTCACAGAAATCAGAGTCACCTGTTCCGACGCAACCTGGTGCGGGCTGGGGAAAACCGAATACCTCTGTCCTCGTATTGCAAAGTGACGGCACGCAGTGAGGCATCAGCAATTGGGTATCAGAGGAGTGACTGGCTGACTGGGCGAATGTGCGGATACACCACCCTGGCTAGTTATTGACTGAGGTATGTCGGATTCCTGGTCTGCACTGACGGATAGCTCCCGGGATCTAGCCCCGCCCCTCTTCAGGCCAGCAGTCGGTGACGTGCCTCACCCGAGTGCCAGCACGGTTGTGCCAAAGCCATAGCTGTTTGAGGGGCTCACTGCAATACGGTGGGCACGGAGTGTTCGGCAGAACCCTTACAGGAGCTCACCTGGTTCGCTCGGGCGGTGGGCCTTGCTGCTGGACTCCACTGGACCAATTTAATTCCTCACCCAGCCTAGGGTATAAAACATTAGCCTTCTAATTAGCAAAACTCAAAAAGGAAAATTAGGGTTCTCGCAAAACTTAGGTTTGTTTCATCCTTTAAAACAGCAAAACCAACCCCCTAAGTGTATCGACTCAACAGTGCCACCATGCCGCCACCCTTGTTACTAATCCTAACATTCGGAGCAAACCCTCACTTTTCTTCTTCTCTTTTCTCCCTGCGGCTATCTTCTAATTTGACTACTGCTGCTGTTTGCTGGGATTTTGCCTGTGGGAAGATCATGAGCAGAGAACTTAGCAATTGAACAGGTATTTGTGAAACTTGAGAACATCGTTTCAATATTTTCTTACATTTACCGTCCACTCTCCTGTGAAATCCTACCCAGCTGAGGCTAGAAGCAGGTCAACGAGAAGATGACATCAATTTTTTTTTTTTTTTTTTTTTTTTTAAGCACGCATGAGGGACACTCTAACTAGTGTTGTGGTGTCAATTTCGTCATTAAGGGATCAGTACTGTCATTGCTATTGTTTTCCTTCACCCCGGAGAAAATTAATAACAATCACAGGCTTATAAAAAAAAAAAAAAAAATCATATTTACAATCCTCTGACTAGAAGCATCCTTCTAAATCAGACTAAAAAAAAAAAAAAACAAACAAAAAAAAAAAACAAACAAGAAGAGGTAAATCTGCTACCAGAAAGGAATAGTTTGTTTTGTCTCTCTCCCATTAGCCTAACCATCGCCCTTGAAAAAGAACAAAATAAAAAAAAAAGGGCTTTCCTTTACAGGGAAAAGGTGAAGCATCCAATTGTTACCCTGTTCCTTGCTCTTTTGTTGTTCTTCTTTTCTTTCCCTGTTCTCTAGCTGTGCTGCCTGTGTGTGTGCTCAATTTCCCCCCCACAGAGGCTACAAATTAGAAGCAAGCCCAGCAGAGGATCGCAGTCGCAGAGAACCACACTCACCTGCTTTACACACTCAACATTAGCACACACTTTACATTGCACATCTACACCCCTGTTTGCTTTGTTTTGTTTTGTTTTATTTTGTTTTGATTTGTTTGTTTTTCTCTTCAAGGTCTGTGTCAGTTTCGGTTCGAGATCTCCCTCATCCCGCCAGGACATGTCTCGCACAACAGAGCATGTCGGTTCACTGGGAGGATCTGGAAACATGGCTAAGTGTTGCGACAGACAGCCTCCTCCCTAAGGCTGCTGAAACACTCAAACATCGGACACAGGACCAGCTGGATGACAACATAACGCCTCATGGCACAAGACCCAAGTCAAAGCTACAGTCACAAAGAATTAGCCAAGATCAATGGCTCCTTAAGTCACACACTCATCGCCACCCTCAAGTTGAGTGAAAAGCACGCTGCACAGGTCCAGCTGGAGTTGACACATGCCCAATGACGCATAGAGCAGCTGGAACTTGAAGTTCAGGAACGACAGGAAGAGCCTGATGAGGTGGAACAAGGTGCTGAGGAGGAGATCAACAGGCTAAAAGAGACCCTAGCAGCTACCGCCCAAGAAATGGAACAAGTCAAGGCAGACTATGCTGATCTTTCTAACAAGCTACAATATGCAGAGTAGCTACTGGACAAACCAACGGCTGACTTCAGGGACAAAAACGTCAGAATTAAAGCCCATGAAGCTCACCTGGAAGAGTCAAGAAACGAAATCAGCCGCCTAACGCGACAGATCGACTACCTTAAAGAGGAATCCTATAGTTTCCAAGAGGAACTCAAGCACGCCTATGAATTGCGCCGTGAGCCATCGAGGACACGACGCGCACCGACCTCACCCCTGCCGAGCAGGACCGAGTCACCTATTCCGGGACTGACACGTGAGCAAAAGGTGGAGGGGGTGGTGTTGAAACACTCACTAGCTCCCTCTGAAGAACTTTACCTCACGACAAAGCCAAAAGAACCTGCTGCAGCCAGCTGCAGATCATCGCACGGCTTGGACCTAAAAGACCTTGACAAGCTCGCCAGGAACATTGGCAAATTTACCACGAGCATGCCAAATAGCCAAAATGCTCAAGCTTATTTCCAGGATATCGATTTCCATCTGGAAATGCAACCTAACGTTACGGACAAAGATAGGCTCTATTTAGTCCGAACGACATCCAGTCCTGAAGTTCGCAGCTTTCTGGACCGGCAGCCTGCTCACACAAAGACTGATTGCCAACTGCTCTGAGAAGCCCTCATTAAAGAGTTTTCCGACCCTGAGTCCGAACAAGGCTTATTGGCTGCCCTGGAGACAAGACAAGGACGTCATGAACCTCCTCAAGCCTACTACAACTGACTCTGACGAGCATACTTCGGAACACGCAACGAACCCGACATGGAGGACGAACTAAACTTCAAAACTCTCTTCCTAAGGAACCTTCACACTGGCGTAAGCCACCATCTTGGTGTTCTCGCATGTCCACGAACGATGAATGCTCAGCAGTTGCGAGACTTGACGCAGAAAGCCTACGGCAAACAAAAGATGGCCTCGGAAAAGAGTGCCAAAACCCCAGCAATTCTTGACTTCAACACTCAAAGTCAAGGGCTGGCTCTAGAGGGCGCCCAACGGCAAGACAGCACCAAGCCGCCACACAGAGAGTGGAATGCAACCCCGTCCAACAAAGAACGAAAGTCCCATGCTGGTACCCAACCTAAACTGAGGTACGACCGCTGGGACAAAACACGTGGACGACAACGCTCACCTGGACGGCACTGGGAGAAGTCATGGGACCAGTCAAGGCCTCATGAGAGTCAATGGGAGAGATCGTGGAATCAGCCAAGCTCATTTGGAAACTCAAAAGGAAAAAGCTCATGGGAATCCAACGGAAACTCCAAGGGAAAATGACAAACTCACCCTGGAGCAACAAGCCCAAGGAATCGACGAAAGAATTCACAAAGATTCCAAGCTGACCAAGCTCAAACTGAATCCACACAAGAACAAAAGACACCACCGTGTTTCGACTCACAAGAGCTGGTGAAAATGATGATGAAAGAGTTCTTCCAAAGGAAGGAGGAGGATCGAAAGTGGGAAAAGAAAGAGAAACCAGATTCAACCTGACTAGCGGCCAGAAGAGAAGGCAGCGACCAGCTGACCCAACCAGCCACAGAGAACAGCGCTCCTTCACCTCACTCTCAGCGAACCGTAACTACCCTAACTTCAGCTGGACATGAAAACCCAACTGAAAGCCCAGCAACAGAGTTAGACACTAACTCAACACCCAATGCTCCAGATCACAGCAGCGTCCAACAAACACCTGCTGACAAATCCCCTCAAGTTCCTGAAAGTGCTGTCTTGGTCGTCTGCCACTCCTCCGATGAACACCACATCAGTCCTGACATCCTAACCGTTTCCTCCCAAACTCCAGTCCCTCAACTCCTAGGCGATCTCATTGAGAAAGGTATTGCAAGAAAGTTTTACCTCTCCATCATCATCGAACGACACATCAGAGTCAAAGCCCTTCTTGATACGGGAGCCAACATTACTCTAATGTCTGCCGAACTCCTCAAAGAAGTCCAAGAAAGATCAAAGAAGACTAACAGAACCCTCAAACTCCAAAGGTGTGAACTGAACCTCCGAGCATATTCCCACACGGGCCTACAACTAAAACACGTAGCCCTAATCCACCTAACGGTGGGATCAATGGATCTCATCCATCCAATATACGTCTCACCACTCAAGATGTATCCACTCCTCATCTGGAAAGATCTGCTTAATCGCTTCGAACCACTAATAGACTTCAAGCACCTAAAGATGTGGACACAAGTCTGCGAACCTCTGCCCTGCCAGTCATTAGACTCCAACGAGTCGCAGTGTCAAGTCACGGACACCGCCCCTAATGCACGGAATGATGATGCAGTATCAGAACTAAGGCCTGAACCAAGCTCAAGCAGCAAGGACCAGGACCCTTTTCTCTGCTCACTGCAGGAGCCTGAATCAAACGCAGGCCCCCTTCGAATCATGAATGCGGTAGATGTCCAAGGCACATCAGTGTCCGACGCGGCACTAGCCCTGTGGGCAGAGAACTCAGCCATCAGCCTGAAGCTATTCAGATCATTGAGGCAAAGATACTAGAGTCTACCATATGTCGCTAAACACAGCCGCTTCCCTCTCAGTCCCTGGTCAACGACCATGGCCACATCCAAGATCATCTGCGCTACGGACATAAGATGGAGCAACAGACATCTGAGTCACTACTTCCTCGTTGTCCCTGACCTACCTCATGACATCTACATTGGAGCAGATATCATCGTCCGGCTCAGTGCGTGCATTGATACCGTGAACAGCATCATATGGGCTCCCCTGTCACACCAACTGACAACTTCATTCAACCTCAAGAACCTCCAATCCGGTCAAACCATGCCAGACACATGCGCTATGATCACTGAGCAAGAAGCCACAATACCTGCCTTCAACAAGAGTGTCAGCGTCCGCCTCAACATGAGACCTGGCCAAACTCTCAACAGTAAGCTAGGCTTCTTTCAACCTTCCAGGACCTGCCTGAAATTCTGACGGACCCTGGAAGCCACACCTCTCATCGAAGTGTCATCTCGTGCTGGGTACGTGTTGTTCAATAACTGTACGGCCAAAGACATTCACGTTCCCAAAGCCAGTCACCTGGGATGGCTCATCAACCAGGCGTTCCATGACTTTGAACTAACGGTACCTGTTATAGGCCCCATACCAGCCCAGCTCACGTCAGATGAGTACAATGACACCGTAACATTCACAAAGCCCCATGAAATCATTGCCATCACTTCCATTCTGCTGGTGACCAGAGAAAGCATCTGCCGTGCAGAACTAACAAATGACACCCACCTCGCAGTCTACGCTGTCTCAACACAGCTTGCGACAGAATCACCTATACAGGTGACCCTCGGGGCCCAAAGCCTCTCAAATGACTCCACTGCAGAAGAACCCTACGCCGGGTTCAACGCACAAATTTAACAGATCCTGAGTGAGGCAGATGCCCTCCATAATGAAGTGATTCGCCAAGGACTCAAAGAGGTTCTGCACAAGTACAAGGACTCCTTCGTAAAGGATTCCCTGGATTGTGGACTGACCAACATCCACACTGTGCGCATTCCGACAAACCCAAATGCGCCACCCACATTTGTGCGGCAGTACAAGATTCCAATAGCGTCATATGAGCCAGTGCAAGAAATTGTGGATTCCATGCTGAAAAAGGGGGTAATCCGGTCCTGTAACAGCACATACTCTGCCCCGATATGGCCAGTCCTAAAGCCTAATGGCAAATGGCGGCCCACCATCGACTATCGCCAGTTGAACCAGCAAGTACCCTTGTCACGATGGCCTATGACCCAATTTGACCAAGAAATCCCAAAAATCAAAGGCTCAATGATTCTTTCCACACTGGACGTTGCCTCTGGGTTCTGGACAATCCCTGTCCACCCTGATGACCAACACAAGCTGGCATTCACCTTTGGCAATCGACAGTACACCTTCACACGGTGCCCCTTTGGCTATGCCAACTCACCAGCAGAATTCAGCATCTTCCTGAACAAAGCATGCCCTGATGCCAGAGCCAGAGGCAACCTCGTCTACGTGGACGATGTTTTAGTGAAAAGCTCAAGTGTGGAGGACCACCTCAAAGAAATCGATCACGTCCTAAACCAGCTGACAATGGCAGGAGCCAAGATCGCCCTTCACAAAGGACAGTGGTGCAAAACCAAGGTGAACTATGTTGGACTGCTTGTCGGGAGAAACGGCATCGAGCCACAGTCGAACCGCACCCAAGCAATCCAAAGCATAAAGACGCCGACTAACATCTCTGAGCTGCGAAGCTTTCTGGGAGTGTGCAAATACTCACAACAGTTCATCGAAAACTACGCTGACATCGCACGACCACTAACTTCCCTCCTGAAAAAGAATGAACCCTTCGTTTGGACGGAAGCCCAGGACACAGCTATGAGCCAGCTCAAACAGCGCCTGTGCTCTGCTCTGTGCCTGCCCTATCCAGACCCAGGAAAAGAATTCTATCTGGACTCTGGATTCTCCAATCATTGCCTCAGCGCAGGCCTATACCAGCTCCATGACAAAGACAAGCGAGTGGTCGCTTATGCCAGCAAAATGCTGCTTCCCCCAGAATGCAAGTATGCAAACTGTGAAAAAGCTTTACTTTGCACTGTGTGGGCTATCCAGCGTTTCTCCAACTACATTGGAGCTCAGAAGGCTATCATTGAAACATGTCATCAGCCAGTCACCTTCCTCAACAGCCAACGCATCAGAGACGGCGTGGTAACCAATGCAGGCATAGCTACCTGGTTAACCCTCTGGAGTCTGAGGTGATTTTGGGGCCCTTGAGATGTTCTGACATGCCCTGATATTTGTGCTTATTTCAGCTACTTATAACATACTATTGACCAACATGTATTTTTTTTTTTTTTTTTTTTTGTATTCAGCACAAACTGTGCTACAATAATATGTGACCCTGATGGATGTACATGTTTGCAGTTTTTAGAAAAAAAAATATTATGTGTTGTTAGTAAGTTTTGGCAAAAAAAAAAAAAAAAAAAAAAAAAGTAGCTGAAATAAGGCCATAAAACCCACACTAAATAGTTCTGAATAAGACTTTTGTGTAATCTGCCTTGTAGGCTAGAATATTTTACTTCAAAATCATGTGAAAATCATTCTGCTTACTAATTCACAGAAAACAATATATTGATTTAAATTTTTAAAGACATGTTTTGTGATCGAAAGCCTATATGCGAGGCCTATATGCGAGAGACAAAGGGCCCTCCTCTAATGGCCCCTAATGGCCCATCAGTGTGACTGTGACTTTGAGGCAGGTAAGAGAGAATATGAGGAGATTGAAAAAAAATGGGTTTTTTAAATTATTTGTATTTTATTTACAACACAGTATAATCAAAACATACATAATGAAGGTCAAAGGCACATTATTGTGCACACTAATCAAACCACAGAGATGTGAACAGACTTTGAGTCATTCCTGCAACAGATTCTGTCCAACAAGTGAAACAAGTAAATCATACCTGATATTTACGTGTGTTATTTAAGTGTTTCTGCTTCTTTCCATGGATTCAAGAAGAAAAAAAAACATAATTAGTATTCAAGGATCTTGTTTTACTATAGAATATCAGTGTAGTTGAACATCTGATGTTGGTACAGTGCTCTCAGAGGAAAACAGTTTGAAGAAAGTCATCAGGATTCATCTGTGGTGCAGGGATCTGATTCAATAAAATACAAACAACCAGAACAAAAAAAAAAAAAAAAAAAACATTTGTGAGCATGTTAATATCAGGAGTATCTGTAGGTTTTGGAGCCATAGACTCACGCATGCTTTGTACTATCATTAAAAAAATACATTTTATATCTGAGAAACTAATTATTATTATTTAGCATGTTATTAAAATCTATTTTTGAACAGAGTAGGCCATTAATAATAAACATGTTCTAACATACTTAGACTCGTAGCATTGATCATGTTACAGTGTACACTCATATGTGACCCTGGACCACAAAACCAGTCATAAGTGTCAATTTTTCAAAATTGAGATTTATACATCATTATACATCTGAAAGCTGAATAAATAAGCTTTCCATTAATGTATGGTTTGTTAGAATAGGACAATATTTGGCCGAGATACAATTATTTGAATATCTGGAATCTGAGGGTGAAAAAAACTCAAAATATTGAGAAAATTGCCTTTAAAGTTGTCCAAATTAAGTTCTTAGCAATGAATATACTAAAAAAAAAAAAAAAAAAAAAAAAAAAAAAAAAAAAAGTTTTGATATATTTACAGTAGGAAATTTACAAAATATCTTCATGGAACATGATATTTACTTAATGTCCTAATCATTTTTGGCATAAAAGAAAAATCAATAATTTTGACCCATACAATGTATTTTTGGCTATTGTTACAAATATACCCCAGCGACTTAAGACTGGTTTTGTGGCCCAGGGTCACATATTACTTTTATTGTTTTATATACAGCATGAAAACATCATCGCGCCGTAAGAAATTTAAGTACAATGAATTGCCTTTCATATTCGAAATGTTTTACTCAATTTCAAACATTGTAGTCAGGAATTATAGTTTGGGAAAAACCCAGCTATGATTTTGTAGTCATATAGCCTAGTATGTATGATTTCTTCTTAGATTCTTAGATGCGTAGCATTCATCATGTTGTAGTTTGGGAAAAACCCACCTAGTAATGTGTTCAAGTTTATGTTACAATAACACTCTAACTAATGCAAAAAACAAACATTACTTACTCATAAGATTGATCTCCTCTACTGGATGAAATCTTGTTCTTCTTTTGAGGGAAATCCAGCCTTTACTCAGCGTGTCTTCTTGCAGAAACGAACAGTAGCCGCGATGAACAATCTCCTCGCGCTTTGTTTATGTTAGGCGTTTACATGCGCACGTGTCTCACATGGACATTTACATATGAACGGCGTGAGCCGCGAGGGGGCGGGATCGCATTAAAGATAATGAGTTAGACGGGAAAGACTGAACATCGTGTTGGTTTCATACGGATTACTTTATCACAGAATGTTTGTTTTCGATAAGACTTCATTTAAAAGTAGACACTTCATGCTTTCTATAGATATAACTCCCATGTCTGTGTGTTGAGATTTCGCCGAGTTACAGTTCATTTTAGTGACGCGTTTCTATAAGCAGTTCGTGGAGACGGAGAAGACAGAGAGCGCACCCTGTTTGTTTTCTTCATTTTCCAAAACCACAACATGTTGTTTTTATTGTGAGTGTACCCCAAAAAAAAATAGACACTTCAAAGTTTCAATTGATGTATAACACTTATCTGTATGACCAAAATCGACGGAGTATTTTTAGTGTCTTTTGCACTGATAAGAAAAAAAATGAGCTTGTCTCGCCAGCGAGACAGCCGACACAAGGGGGTTAATGACACTCCAAGGATGAGACATCGAGGCAAGATATGCCCAAAACTACAAATCCTCCCTTGGAAATGGGCTAGTGTAGAAGAGTTTTATTAATCAAAATATAAATTAATCAAGTATAATCAATGTGAATATAGCCATATATGTATCAAGTTATTCTACTATTATAATCCTGTATCAGCCTGTGTGTGTGTGTGTAGAGGCCTGTAGGAGAATGGAATGTGCTGATGTATAGTTTAAGGTAAAGCAGCATGGAATGTGCAGATGTATAGTTTAAGGAAACTGATTGGAGGTAAACAATGACAGGATGTTAAAGAATGACAGGATGTTAAACAAATTCCACAAAAGTTAAGTTAAACAACGACAGGATGTAAGAAATATATGGAACATGCCTATATAAGAGGTTGTAAAGCCAGATTCGGGAGATTCTCTGCAGAGACTCTCGACTGTATTATCCCCTGATAATAAAGTCTATTTTTCTGGCATCAAAACCCCAAGACTTCAAGAGTGATTCTTCATAGAAGGGGCAGAAGCCACCACAAATTGGTGTCACGAACAGGATTGGAAAGGAGCAACAGGGTGGACGACCACTTTGGGTGAACTTTGACGAGCAGCACAAACGGTGGCTACTAAAGAAAAAAGGTAAGCAGTTTATGCTTATACAGTTAGTTTGTGTTGTTTGCCAGTTTGCCCGAGGTGGTAAGGACACTTAAAAATTGCTCTTCCAAATTTAAAGAACAAAAAGAAAAAAAGGGTTTTGATTCCAGAATAACTAATTGCATGTACAGATCTGTTTTACTGTTAAGAGGGCCTTTGATGGATAGCAGTAAATGAGGGCAGATTGTGCATGCAAAAATCTGTGTTTACTGTCAAGTGGGCTTTGATAGATGACGTAAAAGTCAAGCAGATATAGATTGCATGCAGTGGTCTGTGTTTATTGTTGAGTGGGCCTTGAAGGACAGCAATAAACGTGAAACAGATAAAGTATAGAGAAGCGCGTAAAGTCCTACGGATACCGTTCTGGTCTCGGAGGTCTGTACGGGTAGGCAAAAATTCCTGCAGGTTCGTTTTTTTTTTTTTTCTGTGTTTAAGAAGTGTATCAATGAAAGAGCCAGGAACTGACAGGTCAATCAGGAAGAGTGTAGTGTAGGGTGTTTTAGTGTCTGTGTGAATGACTGTTGTTGTATGAGAAAATAAATAAATTCCGTATTAGGTGGGCAAAAGCTCCGCACCCTCCTGGACCGTCACTTAAGTGTGACCTGGCAGAGGCGGACGCAGCTCGTGCTCACCTGAGAGGGATGGATGAGTGTATTAGCCCTATAAATAAAGGGACAAAGGATGAGTGTATGAGCCCTGTGAATAAAGGGCCTAGATGGAGTGAATGTGTCCAGGAAAATTGTTTCGATAAAGATTGAATGCATATATTGTGTGACTAAGATAAGGATAATATTTAGGAAATTTAGGAGACTAATTCAGTTCAGATAGTAGAACATAATAGAGGTATATGCCTTATGTTAAATAATTAAATTGTAATAATTAACATTCATTTTGAATGCTGATAAAATATATATATTTTTTTCTTTTAGAACAGAAACAAATAATGTCTTAGTGACTGGTTGGCAATTTTGGATACTAAGTGAAAAAAAATGTATATATAAAATAAAATAGAATTTAGAGTATAAATTCACTTTATATTAAAAATGTGCACACACAAGTATTATAATAAATATTCGGCTTAAGAGTGCAGGTTACAGAAGAAAATAGGAGAAATTGGTTAAAATAATTAAATTAAGTTGGGGAGAATATATTATTTGAACAAAAAATAATAATAATAATAAAGTTAAATTGTTGTATAAAATACATATTGAGCTTTAAAGATGTCACGGATTACACGGAGATGGAGACTAACAAAGTCTTTACTTGAAATCAAAACAGGTACGTACAACACAGGCTGGGAACATCCACAAGACAGACAGAGGTGATGATTAATACTTGACAGGAAACACAGTGCAGAACACACTATAAATACACAACGTAACAAGATAATTAAACACACACAGCTTGCCAATAATTAACTAATAAACACAGGAACAGGAAACTAAACAAATATGGGCATACAAGAGGAAGGGGAACACAAGACAATCCTGACATTACGCCCCCCTCCGGAACGCGCGTCCTCGCGCCATATACCATCCAGTGGGGAGGGGGGGTGGGCGCTTTGGAGGCCTTCAGGAACAAGAACATGCAGACAAGACAGACAGCCTCCAGGGCGGCGCCCATGGCGGGTCAGGGAGTTCAGGAGGCCATGGCGGTTCAGGGAGTTCAGGAGGCCATGGCGGTGCAGGGAGCTCAGGAGGCCATCGAGGCCGTGGCCCCAGCCCCGGCCACTATGGCACTAGCCTTACTACCCCCCCCCAAAGAAAAATACTTGGAGGAACTTACGGGGCTTAATTGGAGGTTAGGGGCCCTCTCTGGGCTTAACGGGGAACCTGGAGTCTTTCCTGGGCTAGACTGGAGATCAGGAGCCCTCTCTGGGCTGAACTGGGTATTAGGATCCTCTCCTGGGCTGAACTGGGGAACTGGAGCCTCCCCTGGGCTTGACTCGGGAACTGGAGCCTCCCCTTTGCTCGATTCGGGAACTGGAGCCTCTTCTGGGCTCGACTCGGGAACTGGAGCCTCTCCTGGGCTCGATTCGGGAACTGGATCCTCTCCTGGGCTCGATTCGGGAACTGGAGCTTCTCCTGGGCTCGACTCGGGAACTGGAGCCTCTCCTGAGCTCGACTCGGGAACTGGAGCCCTTCTTGGGCTTGACTGGGGAACAGGAGCTGGAGTCTTCAGTGGGTTATCCTCCGGAACATGAGCCCCAATGGGGCTAGGCTCGGAATCCGAGGACCATAGTGGGCATGACTGGGGCTTGACACTCCGTGTGCTGGCTGAGGCGTCAGGGGCCCTCTCAGGGGTAGACTCGGGAACCGCTTCTGTCGGGGCATCCTAAGAAGCAGGCGGCTTGGGAATGGCCTCCTTGGCCATGATAGGAGAAGCTTGCTGCTTCAGCGGAACCCCCACAGACAAGACATGACTGACAAGACTGGGTTCCGGAGGACTGGAGAAGACAACAGGGGACATAACCTGACTTGGGACAGGTACTGGAGGGCGCACTGGCAGGCTCGTTCTAGGTGCGGGCACTGGAAGGCGCTCTGGCAGGCGCGTTTGAGGTGCGGGCACTGGAGAGAGGAGTGGAGCTGCAAACCCCTGGGGCAGCTCCATGTCCAGGAGTGCCGAGGAAGCAGCGGCCAGTGGGCTTGTGTGAGCCGCGAGCGGCAGTGTTTGTGACTTCACCATGGGCGGCGGCCTGGAGTGAGCCGCGAACCTTAGCAGCCTAGACTGAAACACGGCCTTGGCTTCGCCGCGGGAGGTGGCCTTGAGTGAGCTGCGAACGGCGGCGGGCTTGGCAGCCTCACCAGGCTAGTCCTTCCAGCTGGCAGGGACGAGAAACCGGAAAACAAAACACGGGGAAGGGAGCGCCGCTTACTTTTGTTTAGGTTGAGTATTCTGTCACAGATTACACGGCAACGGAGACCAGGAACGGGGAGACGTAGAATAAATCAAACAAAGTCTTTACTTGAAATCAAAACAGGTACGTACAACACAGGGTGGGAACATCCACAAGTCAGACAGAGGTGACGATTAATACTCGACAGGAAACACAGGGCACAACACACTATAAATACACAATGTAACAAGATAATTAAACACACACAGCTGGACAATAATTAACTAATAAACACAGGAAGAGGAAACTAACCAAATATGGGCATACAAGAGGAAGGGGAACACAAGACAATCCTGACAAAAGATAGGATTTTCATATTAAAGGAAAAATTATGGCAGCCACTCCGGTGGAAATATTAGGATTAAAATGTCCATTGTGTAAAGAACTGATACACAAGCTCTCAAACAAATGGCAGCAGAGAACTAAAAAAATGATGACAAAATGGTCAAAGAAAGGGACATTTGATGTATCATTGTGCGAGGAAATGGAAACTCTGATAAAAAAAAAATCATAAAACTAAAGGCAACAGTAAAAAGAGAGAAAAAAATAGAAGCAAAAAGGGAAAAAGATAAGGAAGTGCTAGCCTTGTTCAAAAAGGAAGGAGAAGACTCATTGAAAAGTATAAAACAGGCAAGAAAAATACTAAAAGAGGCAGACAAAGAGACAAAGAAAAAGAAGAGTTCTTTTCTAAACCACCCCCATATCTTCCCCTAGAGGGACAGTTCCCAATACTTAAGGGTCTTGTAGAAGTGTCTGGAGAAATGCAAATGGAAGGACAAGTAGAATTGGAAGAAAAAACAAAAAGAACCAGATGTAAGACCAAAGAGGCAACAAAATAAAAAGAGTGAGATTGTTATAAACCTTTAGATTGTTATAAACAGGCACGCATAGCATTAGAAATGATGAAAGCATATTATGAAGGAAAAACAGGAAACGAGGAAACGTTAGAACGGATGAGGAGAGAAGATAAGGAGATTGAAGCACAAGCAGAGGCTATGGGGGCAGAAATAGGAAGGAAAATTAAACAAAAAGAAAAATTTATTGAATATGCAAATAAAATGGTGAGAGATAGAAGTAAACTATTAGAAAGCAGAGAGGAAGTGAGTGAAGGTGAGGAGTCATCATTTGATAAACGAACATGGGAACAAGAAAGAGAAAAAGGAAGACTTAGACCACTGGCTGCACAACTCCCAATTTTAATTAAGGGTACACAGGGACAATATGTCCCCTGGGTCACACAGGACCTTGAGGGGCTGGTCACTCGCCTCCCAGACATTCACGAGGGGGCTGGGAAGTGGATTAAGGTGTTTGAAGAAACTATGGGTAAACTTTTAGCTGTGGGGGACATTAAAGCACTTCTGGCAAAAATTATGGGAGGAGCAAAGATGGAAGAAATTCTCCAAGCATCCAATTTGGACAGAGCTGTGGACTCTCACTACATGGATGGAACTGTGTTCGATGCATTCCGTCCAGCAGTGTGGCAGGCACTGCATGCTGAGTACCCGATCAGACTAGACCTTAAATCATTAGAGGGAGAACAGCTGGAGGAAACAGAGAATCCAACCACATATGTCCAGAGACAGCTGAAAGGATGGAAGCAAGAAACTGAAGGGAATCCAGAAGGAGACCAATTAATGGCAACATTGTTTAGAAATGCTGTGATTGATGCCATGCTACAAGCTGTAAAGAGTAGGCTGGAGGACGTGGTCGGCTTAAACTCTAAAACACACAAAGAGTTCTGTGACCATTTATCTCATGCAGTAGAGCAATACAGAAAAAATGAACAGAAGCTCAAGAGCCAAGAGAAAGAGCTACAGAGAAAATTAACTCAGTTTCAACTTGAAGAGCTGACAAAAAAGAACAAGAAAAAGATTCAAGCTCCAATAAAGAAAGAAGAATCAGAACAAATGACATTGATGTCTCCAGTAAATTCTCCTCCACCAGTTATTCAGCCAAGCCCACCCGCAGCAGTCCCTCCAAATGCACACCAGAACCCTGTACCCATCATTAATGTCTATACTCATCAGCCAGGGCCAATGGGATGGAAAATAAAACCAGTACAAAGAGAACAGAGAGGAAGAGGCAAGCCTTATACTGGGCCTCCAGGAATGTGCTGGGGATGTGGACAATTTGGACATAACAAAATTGACTGTCCCACCAATCCATGGCAACAGCCACCTAGGGGTGGAAGGGGGGAGAGTTGGCAGCAGCCCACCCAGGGTCCATCACAGGGCCCAGTAAACCCTTGGGGAGGTCCAGATCAAGGATATTAGGGGTGCCCAGAGAATTTTACTGGGGATAGTCAGCTTCCAGTTTTAACAACTAAAGCTGGTCAAGAACCTATTTTGCAAATTGAAATAGAGGAAAAAACCACACCAATGATGGTAGACACAGGAGTTGTTTATACTTGTGTAAATTCAAATTATGTCTCACATCTCCCCTTGTCTGGAAAATTCGCAGACAATAGGATTCTCGGGACAAATGCAGTTAATTCCAATGACAGCTCCAGTGTGTCTACAAACAAATAATAAAAGTGTAACAATGCCCGTTCTTGTGTCAAATCAGACTCCTGTTAATTTGTTAGGAAGAGATGCATTATGTAAATTGGGGCTACAAATTTGGTGTTCTCCAGAAGGAGTATATATAGACACAATAGGAATAGAAATTCAAATGATGGTTGTAGAACCAATAGCAAATGTTTATTGGATAGGACAGATAGAACAAGATGTGAGACAGACAATTAATAAATGGGGAAAGTTCATTGAGGCACAGATTCCAGAAGCACAATTACCAAAATCAGAATTTCATTGTACAATGATATATGATCCTGAAAAAGATGAAAAAAATGCAAAAGAAATGGCAGGAAGAAACTGAAGGACAAAAAATTGAAATAATCTCATAGCACATTATAATAGGTAAACAGGGAGCAGCTCTAAATATACCTGAATGTGAATTTGTGAAAAAATGGTTCAATGTAACAGATTCTGTGCCACATGTGTCTTTATATGTAGGAAAAAAATTGGGAAGCAAAAGATCTAGGACCAATATGAAAAAGGCAGAACAAAGCAAATGGGAAGCAACAGAACATCCATTGTTTTTTCATTCAGCTGACAAAAATTACATCAAAATTTTGTGTGCAACCAGCTTGATGGGAATTCCTCAGGAAGTAGTTATCAGTCAAAAGAAATTGACACAGATGACTACAACATCCGAATTGATAGACACTACTGACACTGAACTATTTAAGGAAGTAGAGCGTCAGGTACCAACTGAACTATGGTCTCAACATGACTCAGATGTAGGATTGATAAAATCAGCGAACCCAGTAAGAGTACAATTTAAGCCAGATGCCCGTCTGCCCAGAAAATCACAATATCCTTTGCATCTTGATGCTGAAGCAGGTATAAAAACACTATTGAAGGTTTAGTGAAGGCAGGAGTATTAACAGAAACAACTAGTTATTGTAACACTCCAATTATGCCTGTGATCAAAGCAGATAAAAACAGATGGCGTCTTGTTCATGACCTGCGAGCAATCAATGATATAGTAGAGGATTTGCCAGCTGAGGTATCAAACCCGCACACGCTACTGACGAATGTCACTCCTGATGCCAAATACTTTACAGTAATTGATCTTTGTTCAGCCTACTTCAGTGTTCCATTAGCAGAGGTAAGTAGATATTTATTTGCATTTACATATGCTTGTAAACAGTATACTTACACTAAAATTCCTCAAGGATTTAAACATTCTCCACATTTATTCAATCAAATTCTTAAAGCTGATTTAGAGGATCTTATGATAGACAGTACTTTGTTACAATATGTAGATGATTTAATTATTTGTGCTACATCACTAGAACAATGTCATTAAGATTCCATTAAATTCCTAACAAAATTAGCACAAGGAGGTCACAAAGTATCCAAAACCAAAATACAGTATAGCCAGCCTCAAGTTGAATACTTAGGACGATTGATCGCATTTGGCACACGAGCTATAGCTCCAGCTCAATTGGAAGGCATAAGTAAAACACCATTGCCTCAAACAGTAGGACAAATGATGACTTTTCTAGGGATGACTGGCTTTAGTGCCGATTAGATAGAAGACTACGCAGTAAAAACAGCTCCATTGAGAGAAATCATGAAACAAGCAGGACTGCAACATTTAGGTAATCCATTAAAATGGAACACAGATGCATTATTAGCATTTGAGACTCTAAAAAAAAGAGCTACAACAGACCCCAGCCTTGGGAAATCCTGAATACTCTAAACAATTTCATCTGTATGTCGCAAACAGAGCTGATGGTTATGCAGCAGTTGTATTGATGTAAGAAACTTGTAATGGTAGGAAAAAACAGCCTATTGCTTACTATAGTACAAAATTGGACAATGTAACTCAGGGTTACCCACCATGTTACCAACAAGGCCTTGCAGCAGTATATTATGCATATGAGAAAGCATCCACAATAACAATGGGGTACCCAGTAACTATTTATACTCATCACAAAATTATTGAGTTAATAGAACAAGGAAAATTTGTTCTGACTCAAGCCCGAATTCTAGCCTATTCATTGCTACTTACATATCCAGATGTTACTATTAAGCAATGTCATACAGTTAATCCAGCTGAATTAATTCCTTTGGCTTTTGAAGGAGAGCCCCATAATTGTGTGACTGATTTATTGACATTTACTAGATTACGGCCAGATCTAGTCTACACCAATCCCTGAAGCAGAAGTCACTTACTTCGTAGATGGTTCTAGCTTTAGAGATCATGTAGGAAATCATACATTTTATTCAGTAGTGAAGAAGGACAAGGAAGAACTTGTGCCTGTGATATCACAACATTGTGTACAGCCATGCTCTGCTCAATTAGCAGAATTAAAAGTGCTCACAGCTGCATGTCAATTGGCAAAGGGACAGACAGCCAATATTTTCACTGATTCAGCATATGCTCATGGTGTATGTCATTTATTTGGAGCAGTATGGAAGCAGAGAGGTTTTAAAAAGAGCGATGGGACTCCCATCCAACATGCTGAACAAATAGGTCAATTAATTTCTGCTATGATGCTACCAAAAAGACTAGCAATAATCAAGTGTCAGGCTCATAAAAAAGGAACTTATTTTGTCATTAAGGGAAACAATGCAGCAGATTTGGAAGCTAAAAAAGCCTCAGGATGTCAGGTAGCAGTATTAGCACCTGTAGTACTTATAGAACCTCAACCTCAATTGGAAGATATTATTTGAATTCAACAACAAGCAGGACCTTATGAGCACTCAATGTGGGACCAAAGGGGAGCCAAGAAAGACACGCAAGATATTTGACGTACGCATGAAGGACAAATTGTTACCCCAACTTCACTTTTGAATATTCTCATTTCAGATGCGCATGGTTTTGACCATTGCGCAAGGGGGGAAGTGATAAGGAAAATTAAAAAGCAAGGATACTGGTCTCCTTATTTACATGCAATGGTAGATGAATTTCTGGCCACATGTGAAGTTTGTGCCAAAAACAATGCGAGGAAAGGAATAACAACACCAATAGGCCATATACCAGTACCAGAAGGACCTTTCAAGCATTTGGTATTGGATTATGTGGATATGATAAAGCGAGTACAAGGCAAAAGATACATGCTTGTGGTCATAGACAGATTTAGCAGATGGGTGGAGGCAGTACCATCAGCAGATCAGGGAGCAGGAACAGTAATTAAATTTCTAACAAGAGAATTCCTAGATTTGGAATACCGTCAGAAATAAGTTCAGATAATGGATCAGCATTCATACAAAAAAACTGTAAAACAAGTACTGCAACAATTGAGAATAAAGCAGAGGCTAGGGTGCATTTACCATCCTCAATCACAAGGGGCGGTAGAGAGATTAAATGGAACCCTCAAGGTCAAACTAAACAAAACATGTGAAAGTACTAAACTTAACTGGATTGACGCATTACCTCTTGCACTAATGAGCTATCGCATGCAAACTAACAGAAACACGCACTTAACACCGCATGAAATGCTTACAGGTCGACCCATGCCTGTGCCATATTGTAGAGGTCCCTACAAAGGACCTCCTCTAGAGCAATTGCAAATGGAACTTCGATCTTATATGAAGAAATTAACTGCCATACATAAAGCTATCTATTTACAGGAAAGAAGAAAAGAGCCCTGTGAGGAAACAGAGTCAGAATGTCCAATTGTTCCAGGTGACCAAGTATGTCTGAGGGTATTCCGGAGAAAGTGGAATGAGCCCAGGAGAGAGGGACCCTACAAAGAGGTGAGAGCTACTCCAACTGAAGTCCAAGTGGAGGGAAGTACAACTCGGTATCATCTGAACCACTGTACTAGAGTTCCCAAAGTATGGAAGGAAAGAGAAGAAAACAGACAAGCAGATAATTCAAGAGAAAGTGACGAGGAAAGACCAGTGACACAAGATGAAGTACAAACTGTTGAAATCTCAAAAACAGATGTACAAGGAGCTCACATTCTCCTGTGAGAAGAGAAAGAATAAGTCTGACAACATATTTGATGATCACATGCTTAATGTATCTAATTTGGCAAACTCAAGCTATAAACAACAGCACCCAGACTTCCCCAGAATTGGCTTTTCAATCCTCGGGTGAATCTAGCAGTGGCTTTGATTTAATCCAAAAAGAACAAGAACTAGATGAGGAGGAAAAACTATCTAGACAAAATAGACACATTGTAAATGACAATCATAATTTCACTTTTAAAAAAATGGGTAATTCAGATATAGTATGGGAAAAGGCAGAAGACAACAATTGGTATAAATGGGTAAATTACACAGCAGAAAAGGAGAAATGGGAAAACTGCATAGTTTGCTTTGAAGCAAGACCAATTTTATACATTGTACCAATACCTATGCACAGTTCTAGTTATAGAATATTTCATGATGAATGGTTTAAGAAATGTCCAGGACTGTCTAATTCAATGGGTTTAGATGTAGTGAGAATGGGAGGTAAATGCTTTATAGAAAGAGGCAGAGAGATAAACGGCTTTAGAAACTGTACACAAAAAATGGCATTTTGCCCATATTGGTGCCAGTTTCTCCAATCTACAACAAACTACAGAGAAGCAACTGAATTGCAGTGCATACGTACCCATAAATGGCCAATAGTACAAAAAAGAAAAATACAAAAGCCACAAGGAAAAATACAATTAATGGCAGATCAGGAATTTGAATGTTATGAGAAGAAGGGACATATTGACGTAGGAAGATTTGAAGGGAAATGCAGCAAAATATGGAAAATACCACGATGTAAAGATGACTATTTAGTGATAAAACAAGGCCCACCACCTATATTTGATGAAATTGATATTGCATTGGCAGACATATGGTGTGTGGATTAGAATATGGCCTCTTGACAACATTACCAGAAAAATGGTCAGGATTATGTACTAGGATTATGCTGACACATAAAATGAGCCACATCTCTCTAGAAGAGGAAGCAACAAATGAAGAAAAATCCAGATCTAAAAGAGCCTATGAAAAAGACCCTGCAGTTTATATAGATTTAATTGGTCAACCAAGAGGTATACCTTATGAGTTTAAAGCAAGGGATGAAGTCAAATCAGGGTTTGAATCAATATTTATTTGGATTACGCAAAATAAAAATACAGAATGGATCAATTACATATATTACAATCAGCAAAGATTTATTACTTACACTGATGAGGCCTTATCACTTTTAGGAAAGCAATTGGATGCAACAAGCAGAATGACATGGCAAAATAGAATAGCTTTGGATTATTTGTTAGCTGAAAAAGGGGCAGTGTGTGTTATGTTTGGGGATCAATGTTGTACTTATATACCAAATAATACTGCTCCAGCAGGAGCATTTACTGAAGTAATTACCAAATTGAAAAACCTAAGGATTGAACTTAAAACTAACGCTGGGACAGATAATAAAATGTGGGATTGGTTTGATCTAAAGTTAGGAGCATGGGGAGCAGGGTTAGCTAAATTAGGAATGTTTTTTTTATTATTCCTTTATTTATCCAGGTAGTCACATTGAGATATTACTGTCTCTTCTTCCAGTGAGACCTGGTCAAGACGGCAGCATGCAGAGTTTCAAACAGAAAAAAAAAAAAAAAAATCACAAAGACAGTACCACAAAAAATTTTTTTTTTTTAAAAAAAAAAATCACAAAGACAGTACCACAAATTACATAGTCACAATTCATAAATAAATAATGATCATGAAAAACAATTACAGGTATCTTTTAGAACATTATACAAAAGACATTTAAAAGTACTCAATGTTGGAAGTGTATCAAGATTAATTACATTTTGCAATTCAATCCAGGCCCAAGGAGCATAAACAGAGAAAGCACATTTACCAAATTTTGACAATACCCTTGGAACTGTTAACCGAATACAAGAACCTGACCTAGTACAACGACTGTTGATATGTAACGTTAACAAATTAGAAATATAAGATGGTAATTTACCTGAGAGAGCCTTTAAGATAAATAAATACATATGTAATTTTCTCCTTTGATGTAAAGATAACCAATCCAAAGATTCATATAGAATACAGTGATGCATTCATGACTCTGCACCGGTGATAAAACATAATGCTGCATGATAAACAGAGTCTAATTTTCTAAGTAAAGAAGTAGCTGTATGCATATATAGATGATCACCATAATCAATTATGGATAAAAATATACTCTCTACCAATTTCTTATAAGGGAAACAGTTTTTGAGACGATAAAAGAAGCCTAGTTTTGGTCTAAGCTTTTTTCAGCAGCTTATCAATATGTATATCAAAAGCTAATCTTTCATCCATCCAAATACCTAGATATTTATAGGAGCTGACAACTTTTTAGGAGTTGCAGTATTAATAGGAGGATTACTGTTTTGCTGTGTGCTTCCTATACTGAGGTCACTAGTTGTCAAAGCCACAGCTAGGCAAATGGAAATGCTAAGATGTCAAGATGATGAAAAATTGAATTTGAAGAGTTACCAAAATATACATTACCCGGACTGGGCTTATACACCCAACTGTAAGTCACAAACATTGACAAATGATGGAGATTCTTGTATATATTCTTGGATAACGCTTGTTTTGTTTACTGAGTGGAGATGTGCTGAAATCGCGTTTTGTCTCGTACGTACCTTGTTAGTGTCTGCGCTTGCGTGGCCATTTATTGTGATTAACAGGAAAGTGTGTTCAAGCGCCAGCAGAAGACGGTGTAAGAAATACTCTTTGAGAGAAGCAGTCTATCAGCAGAAGTTAAAAGTAGCTCATTAGTGTTTAGCGCAGTTGCCTTTGCTAGGAAACGCTTGTTTTGTTTACTGAGTGGAGATGTGCTGAAATCGCGTTTGGTCTCGTACGTACCTTGTTAGTGTCTGCGCTTGCATGGAATTTATTATGATTAACAGGATAGTGTGTCCAGCTGAATTCAATTAATGATTTGTTAGACGGGTATAAAAAAGGTTATTATACCACAGCAGCGGTCACGGCAGCCCTCGTCGTGTGAAGACCGAAGTGTATAAAGACCATCGACTCCACCAGACAAGGACACCGGCAAGGGATAAGTATCGCTTTTCATTTATTCTCTTTCCTATTACTTGTTTCACTTCTCTTTCATTTTTTATAACCATTTCTTACTTGTATGTTTGGCACAGTTTTTTAGGATTACTGTTAATCTAATGTAGTTTGATTTGTATATGTTATCTATTTTAATTTTAGTTACAGTTGTAGTAATGTTTGTCATTTAATTAGTTTTTTCTATTATGTCTGTATAAGTTATTTATTAAGTTTTAGTTTTATTTGATTTGAGTTATTTTAGTACTTCAACAAACTACATGGAAATGAAATAATATTGAATTTATGGATATGCGTGTGTGTGTGCATATATGTCTGTGTGTGTGTGTATATACAGGTAGTTGTTTTTGGTGTTTGGCTTAGCTGTATGTTAGAATCATTATTACACTCTTATACCTTTTGTTCTCTTAATATTTTGGATTGTTTGTAGCTTTATTTTGTTTTCATTTAAATGTTAAGTTTAGAAATTTTGTCATATGCATTTCTCATTTTTATTTAATTATTTATTTATTTATTTATTTTTAATGTGTGTTTATATATACCATTTATAAAGTTTTAGCTTTTAGTTTTGGATCAGTTTTAGTTGTTTTAATACTACAATTGATTGTTTCTGTTGTCCTCATTTGTAAGTCGCTTTGGATAAAAGCGTCTGCTAAATGACTAAAAGTAAAGCAAAGTAAAAGTAAAGATTCTAGTACCTCAACTGAGGATGAAGAAGAAGTATAAAGATTAACCATACCCTGGGTGTAAGTGCTAGCCTAACCTCTGCCCAAGGGTGGCCCTCTACGATGCGCAAAGTGTCTGGGCTGAAGATCAACTATGCTATTTTTGTGTGATGTTATATTGTTTTATGTTTTGATTTTTTTATTTCTGTTGTATACATAACTGTGACAACCACAGGCAAGTGCTGGACCAATTGCACGCCCATACTTATAACAATGTTTTAGCTTAAATGAAGTAATAGGGATACAGGATCTTTTACTCCTTCCTAGTCAAGTGTGGGGGAGAGGTTTGGTCCTGCTGCTCTGTCAGAGTGCTGTTGCATAATCTAGTCATTGGTGATAAAATTGTGTGACTTAAATTAGTCACTAGGTAGTGATAACTGATGAGACTGAATTATGAAACTGCACTCTGGGTAAAAACAAGTAAAGGTGAGACTTAGTAAGTCTCAAAGTTGGGAAATGTAGAAGAGTTTTATTTATCAAAATATAAAGTAATCAGGTATAATCAATGTGAATATAGCCATATATGTATCAAGTTATTCTACTATTATAATCCTGTATCAGCCTGTGTGTGTGTGTGTGTGTGTGTGTGTATATATAGAGGCCTGCAGGAGAATGGAATGTGCTGATGTATAGTTTAAGGTAAAGCAGCATGGAATGTGCAGATGTATAGTTTAAGGAAACTGATTGGAGGTAAACAATGACAGGATGTTAAAGAGTGACAGGATGTTAACCCTCTGGGGTCTGAGGGTGTTTTGGGGGCCTGGAGAAGTTTCGACATGCCCTGACATTTGTGCTTTTTTCAGTTACTTATAAAAATATAAATGGCTAAAGTCTAATAACACTGTAAACAGCACAAACTGGGCTATAATAATAATAATAATAATAATAATAATAATAATAATAATAATAATATGTTAGCAGCATTTATGTACATGATTGTGTTTTTGAGAAGGCAACGTTTATGCGTGGTTAGTGAAAAACAAAAATTTTGAAGTCACTGAAATAAGGCCATAAAACACATACAGAACATCTGTTCACAAGACTTTTGAGAACTGGATCTTGTAGCCTATAGTTTTTGCTTCAAAATTATGTAAAAATCAGCTTGTTTACTCACAGAAAACAATATATTGATTTAAATTTTTAAAGACATGTTTTGTGATCAAAAGCCTATATGCGAGGGAGTGGCAATGGTCTTGAATATTAAGTGATTCTCACCTGAGAGACAAAGGGCCCTCCCCTAATGGCCCACTAATGGCCCATCAGTGTGACTGTGACTTTGAGGCAGGTAAGAGAGAATGCGAGGAGATTGAAAAAATATTTTGTTTTGTTTTTTATTTGTATTTTATTTACAACACAGTATAATGAAAGCATACATAATGAAGGTCAAAGACACATTGTTGTGCACACTGATCTAACCACAGAGATGTGAACAGACTTTGAGTCATTTCTGCAACAGATTCTGTTCAACAAGTGAAACAAGTAAATCATACCTGATATTTACTTGTTTTATTTAAGTGTTTCTGCTTCTTTCCATGGATTCAAGAAGAAAAAAAAAACAATCAGTAGTCAAGGAGATTGTTTTACCATAGAATATCAGTGTAGTTGAAAATCTGATGTTGGTACAGCGCTCTCGGAGGAAAACAGTTTGAAGAGACTGAAAGTCAGCAGGATTCATCTGTGGTGCAGGTATCTGATTCAATAAAATACAAACAACCAAAAAAAAAAAACATTTGTGAGCATATTAATATCAGGAGCATCTGTATATATGTAGCCATAGACTCATGCATGCTTTGTACTATCGTAAGAACAAAAATATTTTATATCTGAGAAACTAATTATTATTGTTTGGCACGTTATTAAAATCTATTTTTGAACAGAGTAGGCTATTAATAATAAACATGTTCTAAACATACTTAGATTCGTAGCATTCATCATGTTACAGTGTACATTCATATTACCTTTGTTTTATATAGAGCATGAAAACATCATCGCGCCATAAGAAATTTAAATACAATGAATTGAATCATATTCAAAATGTTTTACTCAATTTCAAACATTGTAGTCATGAATTATAGTTTGGGAAAACCCCAACTATGATTTTGTAGTCATATAGCCATCCTGAACATCATGTATGATTTTATAGCAGCCTAAGATATGATTCTGCAGCCATAGACTCACGCATGCTTTGTACTATAAAAGGATGTACTTTGTACTATAAAAAAAAGGATATTTTGTATTTGAGAAGTAATTGTTATCGTTTAGCACGCTATTAAAATATATTTGTGAACAGATTATTAATAATAAACATGGTCTAAACATTCTTAGATGCGTAGCATTCATCGTGTTGTATTTTACAAGTAATGTGTTCTTGTTTATGTCACAATAACACGTTAAGTAATGCAAAAAAACAAACATTACTTACTCATCAGATTGATCTTCTCTTCTGGATGAAATCTTGTTCTTCTTTTGAGGTAAATCCAGTCTTTACTCAGCGCGTCTTCTTGCAGAAACGGACAGTAGCCGCGATGAACGAACTCCTCGCGCTTTGTTTATGTTGGGCGTTTCCATGCGCACGTGTCTCACGTGGATATTTACATATGAACTGCGCGAGCCACGAGGGGGCGGGATTGCATTAAAGATAATGAGTTAGACGGGAAAGACTGAACATCGTGTTGGTTTCATACGGATTACTTTATCACAGGATGTTTGTTTTTGACATGACTAACTTCATTGAAAAATAGACACTTCAAGCTCTCTATAGATATAACTCCCATGTCTGTGTGCTGAGTATTTGCTGAGTTACAGTTCATTTTAGTGACGCGTTTCTAAAAGCAGCTCGCGGACACGGAGAAGACAGAGAGTGCACCCTGTTTGTTTTCTTTATTCTTCAAAAGCACAAAGTTTAGTTGTTATAATGAGTGTATACAAATAAAAGTAGACCCCTTACAGATTCGAATGGTGTATTGCTTTTATCTGTACGATGAAAAATGGCAGAGTAATTCAAGCTCATTTTGGCCTTATCAGGAAAATCTGCCACAAAACGCGTATTCGCGTTTGTCGACCCCAGAGGGTTAAACAAATTCCACAAAAGTTAAGTTAAACAACGACAGGATGTAAGAAATGTATGGAACATGCCTATATAAGAGGTTTCAAACCCAGATTCGGGATATTCTCTGCAGAGACTCTCGACTGTATTATCCCCTGATAATAAAGTCTATTTTTCTGGCATCAAAACCCCAAGACTTCAAGAGTGATTCTTCATAGAAGGGGCAGAAGCCACCACACTAGCGCCCTGTCAAACCTGTTCAGCGGACACGCTGCACACACCAGCGGAACCTAACGAACCACCACAACCTCAACTGACAAATCACAGGTACTTCGAGGAGAATGTGTGTGACGAGATGCCCACAGCATATGTCGATGGCTGCTCCTACAACCACAAGGGCAATTTAAAAGCTGGCGCGGGTGTGGTCTGGCTCAACAACGACCCTTGCCCACCGCAACAATTCAAGTTAGGCCCTCACTCATCACAATATGCAGAAATAGCGGCCATCCTCATCACCCTACAACTGGCTGGATCCCACAATATCAAAGAACTCTTCATCTGTATCGACTCGAACTATGCCCGTCTAAGCTTCACATGCCATTTAGCTGGATGGAAACAGAATGGATTCAAGACAGCTAACAACAAGTCTGTCAAGCACCATGAACTTTTCCAAGCAGGCGATGCCATTGTCACTGAACATGACATCATCATTTACTGGAAAAAGGTTCGTGGTCATTCACGTCAACCAGGACAAAACAAAGACTTCAATGACCAAACCGATGCCCTCGCCAAAGCAGGTGCATTACACAGAGAGTCCTGGACATTTCAAGCCCTCCCACCCAACCCAACTGTGGCAGCCATAACCCGCCGCCAACACGCCACTGGCGTGCATACCCCCGCCTCCTCCCACATTGCCCTACCACCTCAGTTAGCTGCGGACGATCTCCTCACCCTCCAAGCTGCGGATCCGACACTGCGAACTATGGCAGCTCACATTTCCGACCATTTAACTCATCCAATTGCCACCTCCGAGCTCCGCAAACTCCACTCAATCAAGCACATGCTGCATCTACGAGATGGTGTTCTCACATATGTCCCTGAGTCCCTCACTGCGCCAAAGCTCGTAGTCCCTCACGGCCAAAGGGGGATTATGCTGATACACGCCCACGATACACCATGCGCAGGACACTACAGAGCCAAGGCCACCTATGAAACACTCAAGCAAGTAGCATACTGGCCTGGCATGCTGCAAGAAGTAGCGGAATACATGAAGGGATGCCTGGTGTGTTGCCAGTTCCTACCGGCAAACCCAAACCACCGAACACCACTGCAAAGGAAAGGAATGACTTTCCCATGGTCGGACCTCCAAATAGACTGGCTAGAACACCTGACACAGTCAACACAGGGTAACAAGTACTTCCTCACCGTGGTTTGCGAATTCACAAAGTGGATAGAGTGCCACCCAGCTCCCAATGATACAGCTGAAACAGCAGCCTGCCTGTTAATAAACCACATCTTTTCAAGATTTGGACTGCCTTTAAGGGTCAACTCTGATCGCGGAACCCACTTCACCGCCGAAATCATGCAGGAAGTGTGGAAACTCCTGGTATACAGGCCAAGCACCATATAAGCCATCACCCAATTTCCTAAGGTCAAGTTGAACGGGCCAATAGGACAGTGGTCAGCATGTTGAAGAAGTACGTATCCACCAATCAAAAGGATTGGGATATTAAACTTCCTCTGGTACTGATGGCCGCTCGAGCCCCCCCTCACCAGTCTACCGGAGTATCCCCATTCACATTGATGACAGGGAGAACTATGACGCTACCGCTACACCTGCTCTACCAACCGGGTGACCTGAATCTCGTCACCGCCTACACCACTCACCATTACCTGGAAGAGTTGGATCAGCACCTGAGAACGACTTTCGCCTTCGCGCAACAGCAACTCCAAAGAAGCGCGGAAGGTCGTAAAGCCTACTGCAACCAAAATGCCTCTCACCATGAGCTCAATGTCGGAGACAAAGTGTGGTACTACAGCTTCGCCCAACCAAGGCAGAACGCTCCCCATCGCCTGTCAAAGAAATTCCTACCTCACTGGACAGGACCCCATGAGATTACAATTTATAGCAATATTCTCAGTATTTCTCAGAGGGCAGGCTTTAAGTATAACTCGTTTGAAGTTATGGTGCTGCGTATAACATTATCTAGAGAAACACGTGTTAGTGATAAATCCCCTGTTATGTTTGTACTGGCTACTGTGTACAGGCCACCAGGGCACCACACAGACTTTATTAAAGAATTTTCTAATTTTCTATCTGAGTTAGTATTGGCTGCAGATAAAGTCTTAATTGTTGGTGATTTTAATATCCATGTCGATAATGAAAAATATGCATTAGGATCAGCATTCATAGACATTCTGAACTCTATTGGGGTTAGACAGCATGTTTCAGGACCTACTCATTGTCGAAATCATACTCTAGATTTAATACTGTCACATGGAATTGATGTTAGTGGTGTTGAAATTCTGCAGCAAAGCGATGATATCTCAGATCATTATCTAGTCTTGTGTAAACTCCATATAGCCAAAACTGTAAATTCTACTCCTTGTTACAAGTATGGTAGAACCATCACTTCTACCACAAAAGACTGCTTTGTAAGTAATCTTCCTGATTTCTCAATTCTTCAGCATATCCAACAGCGCAGAAAAACTTGTTGATGTAACAGAAACTATGGACTCTCTCTTTTCTAGCACTTTAGATACAGTTGCTCCTTTACGCTTAAGGAAGATCAAAGAAAACAGTCTGACTCCGTGGTAAAATGAGCACACTCGTACTCTAAAGAGAGCAGCCCGGAAAATGGAGCGCAGCTGGAGGAAAACAAAACTACAGGTAGTTCGTATAGCTTGGCAGGAAAGTACCCTATCCTACAGAAAAGCATTAAAAACTGCTAGATCTGATTACTTTTCATCTCTTCTAGAAGAAAACAAACATAAACCCCGGTATTTATTCAATACAGTCACTAAATTAACGAAAAATAAAGCATCAACAGGTGTTGGTATTTCCCAAGAGCACAGCTGTAATGACTTTATGAACTATTTTACTTCCAAGATCAATACTATCAGAGATAAAATTGTAACCATTCAGCCGTCAGCTACAGTATCACATCAGATAGTGCACTATAGATTCCCTGAGGAACAATTCCACTCATTCTCTATCATAGGAGAGGAAGAATTGTATAAACTTGTTAAATCTTCTAAACCAACAACATGTATGTTAGACCCTATTCCATCTAAGCTACTAAAAGAGCTGCTTCCAGAAGTCATAGATCCTCTTTTGGCTATTATTAATTCATCGTTGTCATTAGGATATGTCCCCAAAACTTTCAAATTGGCTGTTATTAAGCCTCTCATTAAAAAAAAAAAAAAAAAAAAAAAAAAAAAAAACACACAACACAACTTGACCCCAAAGATCTAGTTAATTACATACCGATCTCAAATCTCCTTTTTCTGTCAAAGATACTAGAAAAGGTAGTATACTCACAATTATATTCCTTCTTAGAGAAAAATGGTATCTGTGAGGAATTCCAGTCAGGATTTAGACCATATCATAGTACTGAGACTGCTCTCATTAGAGTTACAAATGACCTGCTTCTATCATCTGATCGTGGTTGAATCTGTTTATTAGTTCTACTGGATCTTAGCGCTGCATTTGACATTATCGACCACAACATTCTTTTGAATAGACTAGAAAACTTTGTTGGCATTAGTGGAAGTGCCCTAGCATGGTTCAAATCGTACTTATCTGACCGGCATCAGTTCGTAGCAGTAAATGAAGAGGTATCATATCGATCACAAGTGCAGTATGGAGTACCTCAAGGCTCAGTACTAGGGCCGTTACTTTTAATGCTTTACATGTTACCCTTGGGAGATATTATCAGGAGACATGGTGTTAGCTTTCACTGTTATGCTGGTGATACTCAGTTCTATATTTCTTCACGGCCCAGTGAAACACACCAAATTGAGAAACTAACAGAATGCATAGTCGATATAAAAAACTGGATGACGAGTAATTTCTTACTGCTAAATTCTGAAAAAAAAAAAAAACAGAGGTGTTAATTATAGGACCTAAAATCCCCACATGTAATAACCTAGAACACTATCTAACACTTGACAGCTGCTCTGTCAATTCTTCTTCATCAGTTAGGAACCTAGGTGTGCTGTTTGATAGCAATCTTTCATTTGAAAGCCATGTTTCTAGTATCTGTAAAACTGTGTTTTTCCATCTCAAAAACATATCTAAATTGTGACGTATGCTCTCAACGTCAAATGCAGAAATGCTAATTCATGTGTTTATGACCTCAAGGTTAGACTATTGTAGTGCTTTACTGGGTGGTTGTTCTGCACGCTTGATCAGTAAACTACAATTGGTCCAAAATGCAGCAGCTAGAGTCCTTACTAGAACCAGGAAGTATGACCATATTAGCCCGGTTCTGTCAACACTGCACTGGCTCCCTATCAAAATTCGGATAGATTTTAAAATCTTGTTAATTACTTATAAAGCCCTGAATGGCTTAGCTCCTCAGTGCTTGAGCGAGCTCATACCACATTATAGTCCTCCACGTCCACTGCGTTCTCAAAACTCTGGCCATTTGATAATACCTAGAATATCAAAATCGACTACGGGTGGCAGATCCTTTTCCTATTTAGCACCCAAACTCTGGAACAATCTACCTAACACTGTTTGGGAGGCAGACACACTATGTCAGTTTAAATCTAGATTAAAGACACATTTCTTTAACCTGGCTTACACAAAACACACTAATACACTTCTGTTATTCAAATCCGTTAAAGGATTGTTAAGCTGCATTAATTAGAACAGCCGGAACCGGGAACACTCCTCATAACACTCAATGTACTCGTTATATCGTAAGAAGAATGGCATCTATGCTAATATTTGTCTTTTTCTTTCTTATTCTGTTTATCAGTCCGTGTCCGGAACAGATGGTGGATCGGCGCCGGGAGATGATGTCTGCGACCCTGATCGTCGGCGGAGGCCGGACACATGGATGAGCCCCGGGGACATATCCCCAGTGAAGACCTTGACTTAAATAAATAAATAATTAAAATAAAACAAAATAACTAAAAATATAATAAAATACCTAACTACATAATACTATTATTGTTACAAATTGCAGCAATATAAAAATAGAAATATAATACATTTAAAATTTAATTAATAAGTAAAAAAAATAAATAAATAAACAATAATATCCTGGCCAGAGGAGAACTGGCCCCCTGACTGAGCCTGGTTTCTCCCAAGGATTTTTTCTCCATTCTGTCACAGAGGGAGTTTTAGTTCCTTGCCGCTGTCGCCTCCGGCTTGCTTAGTTGGGGACACATAATTTCTAACGATTATCTTCAATTTGATTTCATATATACTATTTAAACTAAACTGAGCTAGACAATGACATCTCTGAATTCAATAATGAAATGCCTTTAACTGAAAATTGAGTGTTTAATCTTATTATACATTATTGACACTCTATCCTCCAATTTGATACTGTTAAGTGCTTTGACACAATTTGTATTGTTAAAAGCGCTATATAAACTATGACAAAGCTCTTACAATTGAGCGTGATGTAATTGTGCGCAAAGGATAGACAGAAGGAAAACGGGTAGCTAGACACATCACAGTAAGCAAATATTTGCTTCCTGACTTTGAACAGGGTAAGGGACCCACGCAATCCACAACAACATGTTCAAAGGGTTCACAATTTGTTGGAATTGGATTCAGCGGAACCGGTTTTAACTTCTGATTTGGCTTACTTGTAATTTGACAAGTGTGGCAGTTTTTAATGTAAGTTGAAATATCACGCTTTAATCGTGGCCAAAAAAAATAACGCAGAACCCGATCATAGGTTTTCTTGACCCCAGGGTGACCAGATTTTTCATGAGCAACTTCCAAAACAATAGAACGAAACTTTGTGGGAACAACCACTTGAACAATAGGATCACCAAAAAAAAAATCCTCACCATGAGGACTCCACTTCCTCAACAAGAGTCCGTCCTGAACAAAATATGCTCTGGCAACATCGGGTACGTCACTGTCAGAAAAAAAAAGAATAAATAATTCAGCCAATGAAGAATCTGAATGTTGTTCCTTACTCCATTCATCTGAGGAGAAAGAAAAAGACAGATCAGACAAATCAGGTATAGAAAGAGAAACTGCCTTCGATACTCCTTTAGATTCATCTGTCAGCACACACTCAGTATCTTTAGTCATAGACCGAGTTACAACAGCCACAGGGTCTCCCTTTGTAACTACCTGAATAACATCTCCCTCAGACAAAACCATAGGAGACGAAGGTACATTAGGCCAAACACGATCTCCTGCCAATTTGTTACCTAAAATAAGGTGAACACCTTCAATTGGTAAAACAGGACGCAGTCCTACCACTACCTCACCGGTCACCAAATCGGAATGAAGCTTCACCTTATGTAAAGGAACTGATAATGTATTTAAACCCATTCCCCGAACTAACATACTCTCTCCAGTTTCAGATTGCGAAGAAAATGGCAAAATCGACTCTAAAATGAAAGAATCCACTTCTCCAGTATCACGCAGAATTTTAATGGGAACTTCCACAGATCCATCCAATAACGACACTCGACCTTCTGTAATGAAAGGAGCATAAGTAGACAAATAATCATTAGGAGGTTTAATCTCAGTCTCACCCAAGTGAACAGAATTGGCTATTGCAGCAGGCTTAAATTTATTGGTCTCAGCACGTTTATTTTTACTTTTAAGTATCAAACAGTTTGCTTTCCAGTGTCCTTTTCCATGACAATAGTTACACGTTTTAGACGAATCAAATTTGTTTGAAAAAATGCGACCGGACTGGGAAGTGGTGTTTATAAAACGAGCTACACTCGCTTCCTCCCTTGTCTGCCAAACAGCAGCAGTAGTCCTGTGAGTAAGCACAAAGTTATCAGCCAACGAAGCAGCTTCCTCGGGAGACTGAACTTTGTGTTCATTAACATACGTCGCAATTTGTTCAGAAACAGAGGTTTTAAACTGTTCAACTATAATCAACTCAAGTAAATCATCAAATGTTTCCACATCAAGAGATGCGCACCAACGTGTAACATGTCGCCTTAAATCCCGCACAAACTCCAAATGGGTCTGACCTGGAACCATCTTGCACGACCTAAATCGTTGACGATAGGTTTCAGGCACACACTCATACACTTTCAGCACTGCCGACTTAACAGTATCATAATCTTTGCACTCACTAGTAGTTAAAGCAGAAAAAGCCAACTGCGCCTTACCAACTAACACGCACTGTAACAACAACACACAGTTTGCTTTAGACCAACCCTGTATTTCAGCAACACATTCAAAAAGAGAAAAAAAAAACATCCGGATCACATTCATTGAATTTAGGAACAAGCTTTAAAGTTTGATGAAGTGGAAAACTTCCACAAGCAGCAGATTCCACTGAACTATCGGTATTCATCTTACGTTCCTGTAACAATTTGAGTTTTAAATACTCCAACTCCATTCTTGTCTTCTCTAACTCAAGTTTACCTTGTTCAGATTTTTGCTTCATTCTCTCATGATCCATTTGCAATAATAGTAACTCTTTTTGTTGGTCAAAAGTTAAAACCGACTGTGAAGCAGATAAGCTTTGTGCCTACACGTCTTCAGTTTGCTCCATTTCAGTTGATAAAATTCCTTTTTCCATCAGCTTATTTTTCAACTCAATTTTAATAGTACTTTCTTTGAATCTCGTCACTAATTTTAATTTCATAAAACTTTGCGATTCTCAAAAGTTGCTCTTTTGTGCATTTATTCAACGATACTTGTGATGGTGAATTAACAAACTTTTCAACATCAGCCATAAACACTTCACAGACCGTAAGCAACTAGTTGTGCAATCAAACACTCAGAATTTTCCCCCTATCTACCTTTTCCAGATAAACAACCCATCTAACTTACTAAACCCTAATCTTCATGCAGTTACCGGCGGGGGGAAATTAAGCACATGAAATGGGTGAAATTGCAACCGGTTAAACCAGCGACAATCACAACACCATGGAAGTGCTCCCGAGACAACCGCTACTACCCGCTTTCACCACAACACTACCAAATCAACAAAAACGACATGTCTCAAAGGAAACAAGTCGCTAAACCTAACCGGGAAAAACTCCAAATAAAAAACAAATTTGCACAAGATCTACTTACCTGTCTGTGACTTCAAACGGCGATCAACTGCACAAATCACTTTCAGGTGTCCCTTAACACATGACTAAGTTGCAACGTGACGCCAAACTATTCAAATAGGATTTCCCTCAAATGTCATGGGCAAACAAACGTTTCAAACTGTTCAAACGAATGAATGAAATTCAACACAAAACACGATGAAACGAACGAATTTATCAAATATCTCAATCATTCTCACACTACCAAACTAATTCTACTATGAAGAGGACGAGCCCCCATTTGTTACGCCCCATGACTCGAAAAGGACGCAACAAAAACGGGGACACACGAGAAAGTGCGAATAATATACAAAATTTATTAACAAAATAGAACTATATAGAAAAAAAAACAATATAATGAAACAGTCAGGAATCAGTGGTGTAAAGTTAAGTGAATGCATGAAAATGTAATGGACTGTAGTAACGTTGGATGTATAAAGTAAAACAAAGTTGAACCAAAACCAAATGAAACCAGGTCCAAAGTGCAGACTTCCGGGCCAGTTGTCATACAGCTTTTTAAAAGGCGAGACAGGAAACCAACAGCAGGTGTCCTCGATGAACCCATCAGAGAGCAATCAGCTGAGAGGCGGAGCAAACACACAATTCAACCCAGGGATGACGCACATAACACATGGGTCGTCACACTAGCAACATCCAGAGTACTTTTGCTATCACATAGCAACACCTTAGCAACCACCTAGAATAACCTAGCAACCACTCTGAGGTCCTTAGCATTGCATCTATCAATCGATCTATCTATCTATCTATCTATCTATCTATCTATCTATCTATCTATCTATCTATCTATCTATCTATCTATCTATCTATCTCTCTCTCTCTCTCTCTCTCTCTCTGACAGACTGTATTGCCTTAAGCTTGTAAAACTACTTTAAACTTCAAACTATTTCAAACTGAAAACCATGAAGCTTAAAACTTTTTTTTTTTTTTTTTTAATTTAAACTTCTTAAACTTTTTTAAAGTTTTTGAACTTTTGAAACTTTTGAAACTTTTTTAAACTTTCTGGTCTGGCTTTCTCAAGCCAACTTAAAAGTTTGGCTTGACAAACTTTTTTATCTAGTTGTATATTATTAGTAGTATTGAATGCATATTATTATTATTATTATTATTATTATTATTATTATTATTATTATTATTATTATTATTATTAAACTGTAATATAATAATATTATAACCAGTTAATATGATAATATTATAATAATATTATCATATTAACTGGTTAGGGCTATATTTTTACATTTATTGTTATATATGCTTATTTCCCCTCTCAATTTGTGTATCACCTTACCTAATTAATGTTCTGTATAATTATGCTAGTATTGCATAATTATGCTAGCAGCTTTCATTGCTTAAGCACAAGCTAGAATGATGAAACATAACATGATTATACAAATGTAATGATAACAGGCAGCTATTTTGTTAGCTGAATTGTACAGCAATTCACGAGTTCTCATATGTACGGTGATCGGGAGGAGACATGTTCGGTTCACTTAGTTTTGTCGTGGCCACGAGATTATTTTGTCGAGGTAACGACATTCTTATTTCGTGGCCACACAATATGAAGTCGTGGCCTCAAGATCCTATGTTGAGGGAACAACATCGATTTCTCGTATATGTAAACAAACCTGCGTGACCATCGCAACCTGGGATTATCAGAGATGGATAAAACATTTGTATCCATCCCACAGTCTTGTAAATCCGTTAACTGATCGTGTCTTTTTATTTAATTGTATAGTTTACAGAAAACCCACTGCTCTCCCCTCTTCAACCAGAGCCGTCTGGAAGCTTTTTCTGCTGCCTCCACATTGTTGCCTATGGCTCTTCTTCGGTTAGCACCTGTTATGCCCAGCATGCCGTAGGCCTTGCTCGGGGAGTGACTGGCAAATCCCCTGCTGCCCACCTCTACTGGCATACACCTGGTCCTCCATCCGTTCCTCCGACAATCCTCCACCAGTTCTTGGTATTTCTCCCTCTTTCTCTCTTGCACCTCCTCCATCCTCTCCTCCCAGGTCACTGTCAGCTCCAACAAGATCAGTTGTTTTGTGGCCTCAGACACCAAGACGATGTCAGGTCTCAATTTGGACTGGGTGATGTATGTTGGAATTTTCAGCTGCCTTTCCAGGTCGACTGTCATTACCCAGTCCCGAGCTGTGGAGAGCAAACCTACAGAGCAGTTTTTTCAATACTTTCTCTGGCTTTTGTCCTTCCCTGATGAAGTGAATGGCCTTGGCTGTAGCTTGGGTATGTCAGCTGTCCTTGATCCTCTTGCTGATTGCCTCAGTGATGGATTTGAGGACCTGGTCGTGCCTCCATCGATACCGGCCCTCACCCAGCGCCTTGGAGCAGCTGCTCAGGATGTGTTCTAATGTCCCTCCTTTGGAACAAAGGGGGCATGCAGGTGTTTCTATTTTGCCCCATGTGCACTGGTTGGATGGACATGGGAGGACATCATAGACCCCTGAATCAAAAACTTGATTCTCTGGGGGTTCCACTTCCAGATGTCCCACCAAGTGATACTCCGCTCCATCGCCTGCTCCTATTTCATCCTTGCTGCTGCATGGCCACTGGTCTGCTGGTTCACTCTTCCTCGACTGAAGCTCACACCTCCTCCTGTACCAGCCTCTGCCTCTCCTTTCCGCCTGCAGAGTCATATCGGATCGCTCTTAGGCTCCCAAGTCCGGCTCTGTCTTGCGCCACTGTTCCAAGGATGGCCTTGTGCTTCAGCCGAGTCTCTGCTTGCTGGACTGCCTCGGCTGCCCTCCACTTTCTTCCTGTCCACACAACAATCCCTGCGCCGGACACTTTGGCATCGCTGGATCCAGAGTACTGCAGATGTTCCCGTGCCAGTGCAACAATGAACTCCTCCCTGACTGAGCTAAAAGGGAGCCTGAGCTTGTTTATGTTCCCATATAGCCCGATGTTACTCAGGCTACATGGTAGACCCAGCCATCTGCGTAGATAGCTGCTCACTTTTTGCTCAAAACCTTCTACCACGGTCATGGGGACCTCGTAGATAAGCAGAGGCCAGAGGATTCTTGGGAGGATTCCATGCTGGTAGACCCAGGCCTTGAATCTTCCAGGGAGCCCAGACTTATCCACTGTTCTCAACCATCCCTCCAGGTCAGCACCAGCTGCCTTGATGGAGTCTCTGTCACTCAGTCTGCAGTTGAAGACCTTCCCAAGGCTCTTCACTGGACTCTCACTGACTGACGGGATCTGGTATTCTCCCAGCCTGAAGTGGAATCTGTCTGTAACCTTCCCCTTCTTTAGAACCAAGGACCTGGACTTTGGAGGCTTGAAGCTCATCACCGATGTTGTAACTGTGAGTTCGTCCATGAAGGCTCTTATGGGAGGCTGCCTCACTCCAGACTTGCTGAGGGGATCTCTGCACTCTGTTTCAGCTGCCTTGACTAGGATATTCATTGCCAGCAAAAAGGGTCACTGAGATGGTACAGCCAGTGATTATCCCCACCTCCAGCTGGTGCCAGTCAGATGTTAGCTGGCCAGTGGAGACTCTCAAGCTGAACTTGCTGTAATAGTCCAAGATGACTAGGATGACAGGATGTTCCAGACACCCAGGAACTCCTGGTATACCTCCCTTTTGCACAGACGTGTCGATGTACTTATTGCTCAACAGGAAGATGGAGAGCCTCTTAGCCACGATGCTAAAGAAGATTTTACTCTACACACAAAGCAAGGAGATGACCCGAAATTGGTCGATATCCTCAGACTTCTCCTCTTTTGGTATGCACACTCCCTCAGCATACCTCCATGGCTGGGCGATCTTCCCTCTCCTCCAGATCACCTTCAGGACCCTCCAAAGCCGATGTAGTAGCTTTGGGCAGTTCTTATACAGCTTGTAGGGCACTCCACTTGGGCCTGGTGCTGAGCTCAATCTTGCTTTCCTCACCACTTCCTCCACTTCTCTTAGGCGGGGCTCCTTCATGTCGAAGTCTGATGAAGGCTCTGGTGGTGTTATCAGCGCATCACATGGACCCAGCGGTTGTTCTCTGATGGAGTCACTATAGGTGGCCTTGAAGTGATTGTTTATGGCATCCTTGGAGCATGTGAGACGGCCAGACCTCTTTTGACCAAGGAGCTGCTTGGTCAGCTTGAATAGATTGGCCATGAATGCTGCCCTCTTTCTGGCTCTCTCCTTCTGCCTCCTTCTGTGGAACTCTGCCCTCGGTAAGGTCAAGAGTTGTTTCCTTAGGATTGCTAAGGAAAGGATTGTTTCCTAGGCCGGCTCTCTCGACTTCCCCCGCTGACTTGTATTGCCTCTTTAGCAGCATGAGTTCTTCCCTGAGGCACTGGATTTTCCTTGCTCTGTGGCTTGGAGCATATGCCGATGGAGCAGGCTTGGATGCCTCGGTTCCAAATCGCTCAGCTGCAATATTCACTATGAGTTGGTCATCGTTCTCAATCGGTGGTCCACATCCCCCTTAGCTGTTACTTCCAGGACCTGGCTTACATCTTCATCAAATTGTTGCCACTCAGCTCTCTTGGAGAATTTGGGCCACTGGATCCTTGGCTGGACCGAACGGGCACAGCCGGTTTTCATGACTGCAGCTTGCTGGCTTTGGAGGTTGTCGAGAGATGTTGTTTTTTGGGTTATAGTGGCAAGTGAGCTGCTGGCAGCAGGTTTTGGCGACTCTAGGAGGCTCTGGGCACTGTGGGTTGCCTCCGGGCCTGGCTCCTCCTGCGTCTTACCAGAAGTCGCTTCTGTGGGTTGTGTCGTTGTTTCCGCTGTCAAGCATCTCATTCAGCCTTGGTGGATTTTTAAACCCTTTTCGTTCTTGCAGATCCTGCCGCAGATGCATTGTATTGTCGTTGTCATTATTCCTTTATCCTGTGTCGTTATTCTTGAGTCCATCCTGTTGGGGTGCTCATCCTCGCCCCCTCTCGGGCACCCCTGGGGGTATCTTTCTTTTGTGGGTTTTGTAGCTTACTTTGGGTTCTTCCTTGCGGAAGAAGTGGTTTGGGCTGCCAACCCTCTCCACTCCCGCGTTGCCGTCTCTCCAGCCGTCATCTGTCTCTACAGATGTCACCACCCTCTTCGTGGTTGTCACCCAGTCTATTCCTGGTTGTCACTGGTGCTCCCAGAGTATTTCAATTTGCAGAAAACATCTTCTGATGCACGACCTTGAACACATCATCAGTGTTGTTTCCAGGAGTCACTGGGTGTTTCGGGTCTTACAACAGACACCCTCGTCCTGGCGACCTGACCAAGGCTGATCAGACCCAGCCTGTGTCCAAGTGGCATTCTACTGCCATCTGGAAGTTTTTTCTGCTGCCTCCATGGTGTTGCCTATGGCTCTTCTTCGGTTAGCACCTGTTATATTATTATTAGTATTAAATGCATAATATTAAAATTATCAAAATGTAATTGTCACGTGTGTTCCCGTCTTGTTCTTGTCTGCCCATATTTGGTTCTGTTCCTGTCATTATTGGCTAATTTGTGTCCAGCTGTATTTAGTCATCATGTATATATTAGTTCCTGTCTGTCTGTTAATCTGAGTTCTGGTATTGTACGTCAACCCTCGTCCTACATATGTGTGTTCCTGCCTATTCCTTGTGTTCCTTGGATGAATAAAGACTGTTATTGCTGTATATCCTGTCTCCATGCTCCTTCGTCTCCTCGTCTCCGCCACAGTAGGCGAAAATGTGACAGAATACCGGAACCCATAAAGAAAAGTTTCTCCCTGTTTTGTTTTTCCGTTGTTGAAAGTTTTTGTTTTTGTTTTCTCCCACGGCAATGGAATCCACACCAGCACGCCTCTCCAAAATCATAGATATGGCACTACCCCCGGAGTTCTCGGCTCCGGTTCTCACCCCAGAAGCCGCTCATCACTCAAGTTTGTCAGCCGCCACTCACTCAAGCCTTCCGTTCGCAGGGAAGTCAAGCCCGCCGTGTGCAGGACCCAATTGGACCCCGTAAGTCTCCTGAGCTCCCTGCACCGCCATGAACGCCCGAGCCTCTTGACCCACCATGGCCGCCTGAGTCTCCTGACCTGCCATGGCCGCCCGGGTCTGCCTGATCCGACCTGGAGACATCCTTTGTGTTCCTGTCCTGCACTAGCCTCTATATTTTTACATGTATTGTTATATATGCTTATTTCCCCTCTCAATTCGTGTTTCACCTTAGCAAATTAATGTTCTGTATAATTATGCTAGTATTGCATAATTATGCTAGCAGTGCAAAAAATGTAAACGCCTGATGATTATGCCAATAAAGTTTTGACTTTATGATTATGTAGTGGACAGCACATTCCAGGGCCCAGTTTATGGCAGGGCCCCTCTCTGACCACTATAGTGGACAAAGGTTTGCTACATTTTGATTGGATCTTGGTGGACTAACATAAGCAAACTGTCCAACGCCATCAGATAAAGATGCCAGGACAATGGCCAGACACCTCTGAGAGGGCAAGAAGAAGACCTCTGGAGCAAAGCCTGGGAAGGACAGGACTTCTCATTGGTCAAAATGCAGTTTCTGCCCTTCACCCACCAACAGACTGATTCCTAAGGCTTTGGCCTGTGACCGCCATAAAAATTCCTTAGGACCTCTGGATGCAGCAGCAGTGTGTGAAACAAAGAGAGATCACAGAGATCCATCCAAATCCATTCATAACTATGTTTTCAAACCTTAAAACTGATGCACACTACAACACACACATCTCATACTTATTCTGAGAAATAAGTATTCTCAGTGATAGCAATGTGTAGTGCAACATCTTACACAAACTCAGCTGTTAATGGACAAATGAATGCATGCATGACAGTTCAATCTTCTTCCATCATGTTTGGACTTAACGTGTTCGTAACATTGCCAAAGGTATTCTGGTTGTGGTTTGGTAAGTGAATGATGCACTGGTAAAACTGTAGTGACACTTTTCTAAATGTGTGTTTGGACTATGCAATTAAGTTCCACAGGAGGAAAGAAGGGTGGGCCACACCGTGTCCCCCCACTCTGATGGAAATAGCCAATCACAGCCTGAAAATGGAGAAGCGCCAGATTGCAATCTCCTCCTCATCGGAAAGAGATAAAGGTACCTTTCCAAAAGACACTCCTTGTTCTGAGTCTGAGTCCTGTTACAGAGAAGGCAGCAACAGAAACAACCCGTTCTGAGTCTCCGGCCTGCAAGGGGAGAGATACTCCAAGGACTGTTGCAGTAATTGTAAAAGCAGCTCAGGTAAATTTAGATGTCTTTAGTGTGGGAAAATCTGCTGCTGTTGAAATTGATGGAGCTGATCAAACTGCTGCTAATGTTTCACCATTGTCTTTTGAGCAGCAAAGGGATCTAATGCTTTTAGAGATAGAAAAGGCAAAACTAAATCGTGAAGTTGAGATTCGTAGGTTGGAGGTAGAGGCTATGCGCTTTCAGTTAATTGGTGAGGTTAAGCTGGGAGACTGTTTTGCTGGTTCAAATGTTTCAGGTAAAAGAGGGTTGAATGTGGCAAATAATATTAAGCTGTTACCCAAATTTAGTGAAGCTGATGTCGACACATTTTTTAGTTTGTTCGAGCATTTGGCAGATGTTATGAAATGGCCAGACAATGAACAGACTTTGTTGTTACAGTGTGTGTTAACCGGTAAGGCGCAACAAGCTTATTCTTCATTAAGTGTTCACGACAGCCAAAATTATTCTAAGGTTAAAGAGGCTGTACTGAAGGCTTATGAGCTGGTACCAGAGACCTATCGGCAAAAGTTTAGGAACATGAGAAAACCTGCAGAACAGACATATTGTGAATTTGTGAGAGACCTAAAGATACAGTTAGATCGTTGGTGTGCTGCTTCAGGTGCAAATAGTCGTGAATATCTTCACAAATTGTTGTTATTAGAACAGTTTAAAATTATTTTGCCTGAGCATGTTTCTACCTATTTGACTAATCGAAATGTTACATCTACTGAGGATGCTGCCATTCTTACTGATGAGTATGTACTTACTCATAAATGTGAAGTCAAGAAAGGTAGGTTTAAGTTCAGTGATGTTCCAACAGAGGGCATAATTGCACACCGTCAAGTCTTGTCTGAACACAATAATAGAGGTGAGAGGAATCTGAAAAGTTATGCTGATAAAAGTGACTGTTGTGCTTACTGTCATTTAAAGGGTCACTGGAAAAAGGATTGTTTAGCACTCAAGGGAAAACTGATGCGTGTTAAATCTGAACCCAAGCCTGTTCTTGTTGTTTCATCAGTTCAGACAGATAATGAGTCTGACGGTTATATTGATAGTTTACAGAAGTTGGAGAAACCGGTGGCACTTTGTAATGATGGAGACGTAGGTTATGCTCCTTTCATTACAGAGGGCTATGTGTCACTGCTTGGAAGTACTGATAAGGTTCCTATTAAGATTCTTTGAGACACTGGTGTATCTGAATCATTCATTTTAGAGTCTGTTTTGCCTTTTTTCACAGGAGACTGATACGGGAAACCGGGTGCTGATTCGAGGTATTGGATTGCAAACATTGTCTGTACCCCTGCATAACACTGCTCTTCTGCTCTTCTCCCTGTACACCAATGACTGCCAATGACTGCACATCTAAAGACCCCTCTGTCAAGCTCCTGAAGTTTGCAGATGACACCACACTGATCGGCCTCATCCCGGACGGTGACGAGTCTGCTTACAGACAGGAGGTTAAGGAGCTGGCTGTCTGGTGCGGTCTTAACAACCTGGAGATCAACACGCTCAAAACTGTGGAGATGATCATGGACTTCAGGAGAAACCCCCCTGCTCTTCCCCCACTCACCATCATGAACAGCACTGTGACTGCAGTGGAGTCATTCAGATTCCTGGGCACCACAATTTCTCAGGACCTGAAGTGGGACAATCACATTGAGTCCATTGTCAAAAAGGCCCAGCAGAGGTTGTACTTCCTTCGCCAGCTGAGGAAGTTCAACCTGCCACAGGACTTGCTGAATCAGTTCTACTCCGCCATCATTGAATCTGTCCTCTGCACTTCAATAACTGTCTGGTTCAGCTCAGCTACCAAATCTGACCTTAGAAGACTACGGAGGGTAGTCCGGACTGCTGATCGAATCATTGGTACAACCCTCCCCACTCTCCAAGAACTGTACTTATCCAGAGTGAGCAAAAGGGCTGGCAAAATCACTCTGGACCCCTCACATCCAGCACACTCGCTCTTTGAACTGTTGCCGTCTGGTCGACGCTACAGAGCTCTGAGCACCAGAACGACCAGACACAGGAATAGTTTCTTCCCTCAGGCAATCCATCTCATGAACACTTGACATTAAACGTGGAACACACAACACTATTATAAATTATTTATTCACCACACATACTTATTTTTTCATTTCAAATTTGCACATATCAGATCTGTACACCATAATTGTCTATATTATATATTGTTTTTGCTATTTGTACATTGCCTATTTGCATATTTGGATATTATTATTTTATTATCTGTGTCCTGTCCTGTTGCTGTCTTTCTGTTGCATTGTAGAGCTTTTGTCACTAAAACAAATTCCTCGTATGTGTAAGCATACCTGGCCAATAAAGCTCATTCTGATTCTGATTCTAGTGTGTTTCTCCAATCTGATTTAGTAAATCAGTCAGTGGTGATGGGAGTTTGTCCTTCTCTACCAGTGGAGGGAGTGTCAGTTATTTTGGGGAATAATCTGGCTGGTGACCGTGTGTGGCGTGATGTTCCATCTCCACCTGTGGTTACTACTTGTCCTACTTCGTTGGCTGACATGGATATCTCCCAGCAGTATCCAGAGGTATTTGTCTCATGTGCACTCACGCATGCAATGAGTAAAAAAAATAACTGATGATGCAAAACTGAGGGATTTTAAGGGCCTTGTGAAATCTCAGAGGATGGTGCCTGGTCTCCTTGCTTTGCCTTCTCTTTCTCATCAGGTTTGGGTCTTTGCTGAGAGAGAGGATCCATCTTTGAAGTCTCTTTTTGATGCTGTTTTGTCTCCAGAGGTAGAAGAGAGTTCAGCTAATGGGTACTTCATTGAAAATGATATACTATTGTGGAAGTGGACTTTTAACGCAGAGGGAGGTTTGACTGAACCAATTATACAGGTAGTTGTGCCTGTTTCTTTACAAAATACTGTCTTAGAGTCTGCTCATGGTGGTGCGTCTGGTCATTTTGGAGTTAATAAGACCTACCAACATTTGCTGCAGTATTTTTACTAGCCTCGTATTAAGAGTGATGTAAGACAGTTTATTAAGACTTGTTCAGCCTGCCAGCTGACTGGAAAGCCAAATCAAATTATGAAGCCTGTGCCTTTATATCCCTTACCTGCTATGAAACAGCCATTTCAACATCTTCTAGTGGATTGTGTTGGGCCTTTACCGCCTTCAAAGTCTGGTAGCGTGTACCTACTGACAGTGATGTGTCAGAGCACTCGCTATCCTGCGGCATATCCTTTGCGTTCAATCACCACACGATCAGTAGTAAAAGCATTGTCCCAGTTTATATCTATTTTTGGTATTCCAAAAGTTATTCAGAGCGATCAGGGGACAAATTTTACATCTAATATGTTTCAAGCGGTGTTAAGACATCTCTGTATTAGACGTAACAGATCAACTGCGTACCATCCTAAAAGTCAGGGTTTCTTAGAGCGTTTTCACCAGACGTTGAAATCTTTGTTGAGGGCATATTGCACTGAGTTAAAGGGCGACTGGGAGGAAGGTTTACCGTGGTTGCTGTTGGCCGCACGTGAGGTTGTCCAGGAGAGTTTGGGATTTAGTCCCAATCAGTTAGTCTTTGGACATCGTGTACGGGGACTATTGGGAGTACTGTGTGATGGTGCTCTACAGGAGGAGCCACCACAGAGTTTGATATACATGGTTTTCGTCGACGTTTAGTTCTGGCTGGGGAATTGGCAAGTGAAAAATTGGGGAAAACACAGGAAAAGATGAAATGTTGGTTTGATAGCAAGTCAGAGATTTGCCTGTTTAGCCCAGGAGATCAGGTGTTAGCTTTGTTTCCTTTACCAGATTATCCTTTTTGTGCAAAGTTTTCAGGACCTTACACTGTGCTTCGAAAAGTTTCTGATCAAAATTATATACTTTCTACCCCTGAGCGCAGGAAGCATACTCAGTTGTGCCATGTGAATTTGTTCAAGCCTTTTTATGCCCGTACTGTGGCTCATAAGGTAATCTCTTCCTCAGTTGCCCTAGCCAGTTTGACTCCTGCAGGTGAATTAGAACAGGATGTGAAACCTCCTGATGATGTAATTTTACAACCTCGTCTAAAAAACTCTGAAACTTTGGCTAATTTAGAATAATTATTAAAACACTTATCTTGTGAAAAACAATCTGATTTGAAGTCTATGTTGACTGAATTTTCTGTTCTCTTCTCAGATACTCCTTCTCGTGCCCACTTGATTGAACACGATATAGATGTAGGAGATGCTAAACCTGTCCGTCAGCGTTTTTATCGTGTATAATTTGATAAACATAAGAAATTAGAGTCTGAAGTCAATTACATGCTTGAAAACAACATCGCAAAGCCATCCTTTTCAGATTGGGCTTCGCCTTGCTTGCTGGTGGGAAAACCAGATGGCACACAGCGTTTTTGCACGGATTATAGACGAGTAAATATTCTAACAATACCGGACTCGTATCCGTTGCCTAGAATTAAGGACTGTGTAGATCAAGTTGGATCAGCCAAGTTTGTCAGTAAATTTGACTTGCTCAAAGGTTACTGGCAAGTGCCTTTGACCACTCGAGCACAGGAAATTTCCTCTTTCATTACACCTTTTGAATTGTATTCTTACTCTGAGTTTTGGTCTCAGAAACGCTCCAGCTACATTTCAGCGTTTAATGAATAAAGTGACAGTTGGTCTAGAAGGTTGTGCCGTGTATCTCGATGACATTGTTGTCTATAGTGACACCTGGGATCAACACATTGCCCGAGTTCGTGCACTGTTTGAACGTTTGGCAGAGGCCAAACTCATAGGCAATCTGGCAAAGTGTGAGTTTGCCAGGGCCACTGTGACGCATCTGGGCAAGGTTGTTGGGATGGGAAAAGTGCGACCTGTAGGTGCTAAAGTAATAGCAATTGACAAATTTCCTGGGTCTCAGACAAAATGTGAGCTGATGAGATTTTTGGGAATGGCAGGGTACTATAGGAATTTTTGTCCTAACTTTTCTTTTGCTGTTGCCCCGCTTACGGATTTGTTACAAGCAAAGGCTAAATTTGTGGGGACTCCTAAATGTGAAAATGCCTTCGAGAATGTTAAGCGATTGCTTACCTTGTCACCCGTCCTGACAGCTCCTCGGCTGGATAAACCATTTAAACTTCAAGTTGATGCTAGTCAGGTTGGAGCAGGAGCTGTTTTGTTGCAGAGCAATGAGGATGGTATTGATCGGCCAATCAGTTATTTTTCATGAAAGTTCAATTTATATCAGACCAATTATTCTACTATCGAGAAAGAGGCTTTAGCTTTGATTTGGGCTCTGCAACATTTTGAAGTTTATGTGTCTTGTGGGAATATGCCAACTGTGGTATACACAGACCATAACCCTCTTACTTTTCACTCTTTGCAGAGTACTAATCAGCATCTTATTAGGTGGTCTCTTTTCTTACAGCCTTACTCTTTGGAGATTCGTCATGTGAAAGGCACAGACAATGTCTTAGCTGATGTATTGTCTCGTGCCCCATGTGGTTGAGAAGATTCTCAACCCTTCTTTCCTCTTTTGGTTCCTGTTATTGGTTTTCAATTCCTTAAATAAGCTTTTTCCAGGTGACGAGAGATTGCTGGTTTTGAATCCAGGATGGGTGTGAAGAGGGGGGCAAGTTTAAGGGTTTAATGACTTTGTGTTAACTACGGTAAGGTTGCGGTTGTTTTCTTGAAATTAATTTTGGGAATATTTGGGTTTTGGAAATTGTATAAGGTAGAGTTTCTAAAGAGAATCTCTCCCTTTTAAGGGGGATGGTGTTATGGTTTCGTTTTGTTTTTGTTTGTTTTTTTTTTGTTGTTTTTTTTCTTGTTGTCATTCTCTTTTGTTTTATAGGTTACCAGACAAGGATCTACACCTGGTACCAATTTGGGACTGTATTTAAGGTGTCTGCCCTTTGTTGGAAGAGGAGCTTTTGTTCTTATCCTGCAGTTGAGTGCCGAAGCTGGATCTTCACTTTGTTAATTGTTTGTTTCTTTATTTATTGTTGTTCATTTATTATCTTTATCATTTAAACCCCTGGACTTAAATAAATATGTTCTGCTTTAATATAGCATACTTTTGAACTTCAGACCCTTTTTGTTATTGCTTCCTTGAGTCGGATGTAACAGAGCCTTCTGTTTTATCAGCACAAGTCAATACACTAAATGATAACAATAGAAGTAACTTTAGCAGGAAACTAAGTCTTTCACTGAGTCAGAAACCAATTGCATAGCAACAATGGTTCCTTCTAGGCCTGATTGATAGATTCCCTGCTCAACTCTTTGGTATTGTTTATGAATAGGATTGGTTGCAAAGTGTATAGAATTGTGATTTTATTGCGGCATAGAGCTTGCAAATATTTTGTCCAAAATTTTTGTTTGCACAAGTTGTAATTGTTGATTATAATTAATTGCTTCTAGAAATATAGCATATCGTCGCTGTTGGGCGGAATCCTCGCATCTCCAAAACCATTATTTTTCAGGAAATTAAAAAAACGGCATATTTTTGAGTTATTAAACATTGTATCGTTAAAGTTGGTATTATACCTTATATTGCTATCATATACTGTTGTGTGCCAACATTAACACAAAATTTCCCCAAAATCATGTTTAACTGGAGATACGAGATTTATGTCTTGGGAGCAGGGAGATACGAGATTACGCTGTCATTGATAAGAATGGTACGGACACAGACGTCGCTGCTGCCAGCAGTGTTCATCAAAGTCTGCGGTCGCATTGAGCCTTCTGACAAGAGACAAGGCTTTAAGAGCTAATCAAAGCTAATGATTGTGGTTACATACATCTTCCTAAACTCTATTTTAAACGTTAGAGCTATGAGTGATGCAATACCAAAATAAAACGATAAACTGACTGGGCTGTCTAATAGGCGGAAATTAATCTGCACGCAAACAAAGTCGGCGGTCGCGTTGAGCATTTTGACAAGAGAAAAGGCTTCAGTAGTTAACCAAAGCTAACGACTGTGGTTACATACTTCTTCCTAAACTCATTTACCTCAGAGGACGTGTTGCTCGACGAGGATTCGTTGCGACTTTCAATCTTGAGGAGCAGGGATGTGCAGAGAGTTCCTCAGGGGCAGGGGCTCAAATGTAAAATAGGGGCAATGTAAATAAATAAATAAGTAAAATAATAAAAAATTATATATATATATATATATATATATATATATATATATATATATATATATATATATATATACACACACACACACACACACACACACACACATACATATATATATATATATATATATATATATAGGTCAAAAGTTTGGATACATTATTTTATATTTTTGTAAGAAGTCATTTATGGTCATTTTTGATCAAATTTGTAATATACTTTAAAATACATTTTATGCAATTCTGATTTATTATCAATATTGGAAACCTGTGATACTTTTTTCAGGATTCTTTGATTAATAAAAAGTTAAAAAAGCATAGCATTTATTTAAAATATCTCTTTTGTAACAATATACATTGAAAAGCTTGAGGTTTTGAGTAAATGCTGTTCTTTTTATTTTTTTTTATTTATAAATGAACCCCAAAAAGGTTCCAAAAATAAATAAATAAAATAAAAAAATAAGCAGCACAACAGTTTCCAATATTGATAATAAATCAGCATATTATATCTGAAGGATCATGCACTGAAGACTGGAGTAATGATGCTGAAAATTCAGCTTTGATCACTGAAAAAAATGATATTTTAAAGTATATTAAAATAGATAAACATTCTTTTAAATTGTAATAATATTTCACATTATTACAGTTTTTTTTCTGTATTTTTGATAAAATAAATGCAGGTTTGATGAGCATAAGACACTTTCATAATGCTGCATAATTATCAAAAATGCTAATATAATAAAATCCTTTCATGTCACCATTTCGCCAGCCTACACTTCACATAATAGGCCTGTAGGTGGCAGTTGGGCTTCATTAATTATGATAGTTTCATGAAATAGTAAACGGTGCTTCACACATAAATGTAAGTGAACTGAATACTGATTTCTATTATTGCGACTTTTGGCGCTGCACGGTTTTGTGCCGTGCTTTTGTAGTCATTTAGCATCCATTTTCTCAGCGATGCAATTTGATTTATAAAATGAGACAAACCGCAGATCCAGATCGCTCTACTAATAAGCTTGTCTGCCCCATGTAATTTTCAACCGATTTATGAATAAGAACAGAAAATGTCTGCTCCGATTCACATTATTGTCCAATGAAATGTGTCAGATCATGATTGGTTGATGTATTATACATGACAAACTGGCACTGATGAATTATGTAATATTCTCTAAACTATATAATATATGGATTTTTAATTAAATCGACACACTAACTTTGATTACTGATGGAAAAAAAAGTTTAAAATATTGTTTGCTTTATTTTCTTTCCTTCCCGTCGATCTATTCACTGAAAGAACCATATATGCTTGAGAGCCTAGGTTTCCGGACAGACTGTGGAATATCAGTCAGTCGAGCAAAACGCACGCAACCCATAGCAGCCTCAGATTGACAGATATCTAAAAATAAACAGGAATTTCCGACTTTTGAGCGATTAGTTACCATTTTGTGCACATTGTCATGCTAATTATAATTCAAATGCATTTTGTTTTATTGACTACAATATCATTGCTACTTGTCTGAGAGGTTCACTTTTGAATAACTTTGATAAAGGGCAGGGGCTTGAGCCCCCGAAGCCCCCCCTTCTGCACGTGCCTGTTGAGGAGACATAATGCCGCGAGGCTCCCGCGGAGTGAAGAAGAGGTGGAGTTACGAGGCTTCTCAGACAGTTTAAGTGTCCAATGGAGTTAAGAGATTTGCGCACAAACTATTTTCAACACTTTAGATTGGTTAATAATTTGTAAAAACAACAGACCCACGTGGGGACTGACCAATAGCATCGATTTGTGAAAAAATATGAAATTGACAAAATTTGGACATAGGAGGTTTCCGCCCAACAGCGACGATATGGTTCCCACCTTGTAAGTCTATCCTGACGTTCTAGAATTTTTATGTGAACCTGTCAGAAAAGGGTAACGCCCTCTGACAAATTACAGACGAGTGCTAGAATTCACACCCCTTGTCTGTGTGTGACATTCATGGTCTTAGTAGTTCAGAGCTGCTCACATTCGTGGCAAACTTCAAGAGCTAACTAATACAAGTGGTGTTATATATATATATATATATATATATATATATATATATATATATATATATATATATATATATATATATATATATATATATATATATATATATATACACAGTGGGGCAAAAAAGTATTTAGTCAGCCACCAATTGTGCAAGTTCTCCCACTTAAAAAGATGAGAGAGGCCTGTAATTTTCATCATAGGTATACCTCAACTATGAGAGACAAAATGAGAAAAAAAAAATCCAGAAAATCACATTGTAGGATTTTTAAAGAATTTATTTGCAAATTATGGTGGAAAATAAGTATTTGGTCAATAACAAAATTTCATCTCAATACTTTGTTATATACCCTTTGTTGGCAATGACAGAGGTCAAACGTTTTCTGTAAGTCTTCACAAGGTTTTCACACACTGTTGCTGGTATTTTGGCCTCTAGAGCAGTAATGTTTTGGGGCTGTCGCTGGGCAACACGGACTTTCAACTCCCTCCAAAGATTTTCGATGGGGTTGAGATCTGGAGACTGGCTAGGCCACTCCAGAACCTTGAAATGCTTCTTACGAAGCCACTCCTTCGTTGCCCGGGCGGTGTGTTTGGGATAATTGTCATGCTGAAAGACCCAGCCACTTTCATCTTCAATGCTCTTGCTGATGGAAGGAGTTTTTCACTCAAAATCTCACGATACATGGCCTCATTCATTCTTTCGTTTACACGGATCAGTCGTCCTGGTCCCTTTGCAGAAAAACAGCCCCAAAGCATGATGTTTCCACCCCCATGCTTCACAGTAGGTATGGTGTTCTTTGGATGCAACTCAGCATTCTTTCTCCTCCAAACACGACAATTTGAGTTTTTACCAAAAAGTTCTATTTTGGTTTCATCATTCTCCCAATCCTCTTCTGGATCATCCAAATGCTCTCTAGCAAACTTCAGTCGGGCCCGGACATGTACTGGCTTAAGCAGGGGGACACGTCTGGCACTGCAGGATTTGAGTCCCTGGCAGCGCAGTGTGTTACTGATGGTAGCCTTTGTTACTTTGGTCCCAGCTCTCTGCAGGTCATTCACTAGGTCCCCCCATGTGGTTCTGGGATTTTTGCTCATAGTTCTTGTGATCATTTTGACCCCACGGGGTGAGATCTTGTGTGGAGCCCCAGATCGAGGGAGATTATCAGTGGTCTTGTATGTCTTCCATTTTCTAATAATTGCTCCCACAGTTGATTTCTTCACACCAAGCTGCTTACCTATTGCAGATTCAGTCTTCCCAGCCTGGTGCAGGTCTACAATTTTGTTTCTGGTGTCCTTTGACAGCTCTTTGGTCTTGGCCATGGTGGAGTTTGGAGTTGGACTGTTTGAGGTTGTGGACAAGTGTCTTTTATACTGATAACTAGTTCAAACAGATGCCATTAATACAGGTAACGAGTGGAGGACAGAGGAGCCTCTTAAAGAAGAAGTTACAGGTCTGTGAGAGCCAGAAATCTTGCTTGTTTGTAGGTGACCAAATACTTATTTTCCACCATAATTTACCAATTAATTCTTTAAAAATCCTACAATGTGATTTTCTGGATTTTTTTTCTCATTTTGTCTCTCATAGTTGAGGTATACCTATGATGAAAATTACAGGCCTCTCTCATCTTTTTAAGTGGGAGAACTTGCACAATTGGTGGCTGACTAAATACTTTTTTGCCCCACTATTTATATATATATATATATATATATATATATATATACACAGTGCCCTCCAAAAGTATTGGAACAGTAAAGACAAAATTGTTCTGTTGGCTGTGGAGTAAAGACATTTACAAATATGATTAAAAGATGAATATGAGACAAAACTACAGAATGTCACATTTTATTATTGGGTGATTCAACACATAGATGTTTTACCAGCTAAGAAGTTCAGCACTTTTAGAGTTTCATCCCCCTATCTGATTTGAGCATAAGTATTGGAACAGTTGCCTCACAGGTCTTCTAAGTGATCAGCTGTGTCCTGTTGCATTCATTCTTCAGATAATAAAAGCAGGGAATGTGTCGTATCAGTTATATCCATTACTTCTGTATTCTGAATCTTGCATTCGATGATGACACACACAAACCAGGATGAAGATGAGGGAGCTGACTTTGAGAGAAAAGCAAGCAATTTGGATGCTAAAAGAAAAGAGGAAGTCAATTACAGCTATAGCAAAAACAAAGGGCATGGAGAAATCAAGAGTTTGGAAACCACCAGCGAAACCAACAACTACCTGATCGGCTGAGAAAACAACAGTAATTGATGACAGACAAATCATAAAAGCTGTGAAAATGAACCCTAAAAGACGTGTCTGTAAAATCACCAACAACGTTCAGAAAGCTGGGGTGATGCTCTGACAATCTACTGTCCTCAGGAGACTTTGACACAGAATTATAGATGCTACACAGCAAGATGAAAACCTCTGACCAGCACCAAAAATAGAGAGGCAAGATTAGAGTTTGCAAAAAAGCACAAAGGTGAGCCAGAAGAGTTTTAGAACTGTGTTTATGGGCCGATGAGACAAAGATGAACCTTTATCTAAGTGATGAGAAAGCAAAAATGTGGAGAAAAAAAGGGAACTGCAAAAGATCCCAAGCATACAGCCTCATCTGTAAAGCATGGTGGAGGTGGTCTCATGGCATGGGCATGTATGACTGTCTCTGGAACAGGTCCTCTCAACTTTACTGATGACTTAATGTATGATGACAGTAGCAGAATGAATTTGGAAGGGTACAAAACCATCTTGCCTACCAATATTCAAGAAAATGCCACCAGATTCATTGGGAAGTGCTTCATATTGCATCAGGACAATTACCCAAAACACCCTGCCAGTTCAGTCAAGGAATTTATAAGGGCAAAGAAATGGAAAGTCTTAGATTGCCCAAGTCAATCTCCATATTTAAATCCGATTGAACATTAATTTCACCAGCTGAAGAGAAGAGTAAATGCAGAAACTCCTCAAAACAAGCAACAATTGGAATTGGCTGCATTAAAGGCTGGGAAAAGTATTTCAAAGGATGAGACCAAGATTCTGGTGATGTCTACGGGTCACAGACTCACTGGTGTGATTGTGCGCAAGGGATCTGCAACTAAATAATACTTCTAATCTTTTATATCTGCCTTATGTTCAACTGTCCCAATACTTATGCTCACATCAATGAGTGGGATGAACTCTAAAAGTGCTGTTCTTTTTATTTGGTAAAACATGTATGTGTTGAAATGGCTAATAATAAAATGTGCCATTCTTTAGTTTTGTATCATATTCATCTTTTAATCATATTTGCAAATGTCTTGACTCCACAGCCAACAGAGCAATTTTCTTTACTGTTCCAATACTTTTGAAGGGCACTGTATATATATATATATATATATATATGAATTAAATAAATATGGCTGATATGACCGCTGAAGCAGTGAGCCAGGCCTTAAAGGTCGCTTCACTTATAGAGTTTCTGTCCAGCCTAGCACTAAACTGGCCTATCCAACCAAACCAGGCCATAGACAAATTATCCCTTGCCCATGACCAGGACAAAGATAGGGATTTAATGTTTCAGGAACTCAAAAACGAGTTGGCTGATTTGCGTAAGGACAATTTGAAGTTAAGAGCAAAAATATACATATTGTCTTCAGATACTAAATGCTTACAGTCCATAGCTGACAGTCAGGAAGTAGAGCTGAAAAAGCTGAAAACTGAAGTGGCCACTCTGCAAACAGAGTTGACCCATTCCCATAAAGACATGTCAGTACAGACAGAGAGATTAAGTGCAGTAAGTGCTAATCTGAATAAGACCAATGCTGAGTTAAGGTCAGCTATGCTTGAAATTTCTGAGCTGAAAAGGCAACAAGAAGTAGAACGCAAGACTTGTGATCTGCTCAAGCTAAAGACTTCTAACTCAAACGTTACCCAAATCCAGAATAGGGAACCATTGATTAGAGTACGAGCTGAGGCTACAGCTTGAACATCTGTGTTGGCAGACAAAGATGGCAGAGCAGAACAGAGATGTGAAGTAATAGGAAAAAGGATGAGTGTATTGGAGAAAGGCAGGCAACTCCCCCCATAAGCAACCTGAACCACAGAGAGTGCACACCCACTCCACTGGTTCAGCTGTAAGGGACCCCCTGGTGAATAAACTTTCACAGGGACAGTGTTACCAGAAAAATGGTAATTTTACAGCCTCTAGGCTCTACAGCCATAGCATGAGTGCTGGCTTCACTCATTCCTATAATGCAGCCTCTTACCCCACCATAGGTAGAAAAACTAGTTGCTCCTTACCTGAATCTCCTAGCTCCCAGCCATCTAGAGACAGCCACCTGCATATTCTTAGAGAATTAGCGTGTGATATAGATGTGTTTAACCCTGAGACTCCTGATAACAACAGAGTTGTATTTGAAGGATGTAAATGCAGCCTTGACATACTTTCCTCAGGCTAGTATGGCTGACAAAGTCTTTCTTCTGAGAAAGACCACTGCATGAACCGTCCATGGTTTCATAGATAGACAGAGCACAGCTATCGCTAACAATTATGACGAATTGTGTAAAACCCTTCTGTCAGAGTACACTCTGTACCAGAACCCATCTGCCTCTCGTCTCTCAGCTTTCCGAATTAAGCAAGGCCGCCATGAATCTCCAGGAGAGTACTGTGAGTGCTTAAGGAAAATGTATTTTGCTGGCAGAGATGACCCTAGTGCAGAGGAGGATGTCATGTTTAAGAGTTTGTTTGTGAGTAATCTATACCCCACTGTTAGGAAACCACTCATACTTCTGGTAGATGTTGACCGTATGTCTGCAGGAGAACTGAGTTAGCTTGCAGTGCGAGCCTGGGACAGTGAGAGGGTAGGCACAAGCAGGAAAGCCAGAGAGCCAGAAACTTCTGTGCTTGATTCGGAAAATGACAGTAAGACTCCCTTTCAACTGGAAGTGTCAGAACTTCCCCAGAACGGATTTGTCTATTCCAGCAATCTTCAGCAGAGCACCCAGAGCCTTAGGTTCTCAGGTTACACGGGACATAACAGTCACAGGCATGCCCCCAGAAAGGAGAGAAGGCAGTGGGATGACAGAGTGCAAAGACAGAAGAAGGGTAGAGATGGCTATGAGAATGGCCATAAACAGTGTTGTTTTCCAGTTTAGACTTTTCAGTCAGTGTTTATAACCTACAAGGTTATGATTTTGCATGCCCATGGGTCAAGCCCCATATGATACTACTGACCAACTAGTTTACTTGCCACATGTGAAGTAAAACATTGCAGATCGCAGTTAGGGTTGTTCTAATATGTTGTTGTCAGTTCTAGCCATCCAATCTCCCTTAAAAGTCATCCTTCCAAAGAAAGGAAGAGTTTGATTGGACCTGTGATGCAGTCCTCTAGAGGAAGCTGCAGACTTTAGACGGAACACTCAAATATACAACCTCCACTGCTGGTCAATATACAGCCCATTGAACTACACCACAGTGCAGCCAAGATAATAGATGTCATACAGCATGACCACTCTCATTAATTGGTCTGTATATTAATGCAATATTTACTTATGATTTAAGTGAGCTTTGCTCCTGCTAATTAGACAATAGAAACAATCTTGTCATATGTGGTACCAAGTCAAGTCAAGTCAAGTCACCTTTATTTATATAGCGCTTTTAACAATACAGATTGTGTCAAAGCACTTAACAGTATCAAATTGGAGGATAGAGTGCCAGTAATGTATAATGATAAGATTAAACACTCAATTTTCAGTTAAAGGCATTTCATTATTGAATTCAGAGATGTCATTGTCTAGCTCAGTTTAGTTTAAATAGTATCTGTGCAATCAAATCGCCGATAATCGCTAGAAATTAAGTGTCCCCAACTGAGCAAGCCAGAGGCGACAGCGGCAAGGAACCAAAACTCCCTCTGTGACAGAATGGAGAAAAAAAAAAAAAAAAAAAACTGGGGGCCAGTTCTCCTCTGGCCAGACGAAACCCGCAGTTCAATTCCAACCACAGCCATGTCAGATTGTGTAAAGGGCTTATCTAATTCCTGTGGTCTTGTCCCAATGGGGCATTTTAATTTATAATTTAATGTATTTGTTATATTTGTGTTTTATTCATTATTTGAAGTTTTTCATTTATATGATTTATTCATTTGCTATAATTGTAATGTATAGTTTAATACATTTATTGTTTCTCAGTCTGTTTTTATAATATATATTTGTTTGTTTATTATAATTTAAATTTATAATTTAATTCATTTAATACACTTCTGTTGTGTGTGTGTGTGTGTGTGTGTGTGTGTGTGTGTGTGTACATATATATATATATATATTATACTATTTATTATTTTAGAATGTATTTATTCATTTTTCATATTTGTATATTATTATGTTTTATTTAAAATTTTAAATGTGTAAATATATTTCTATTTTTATATTGTTGCAGTTTCTATTAATAATAGTATCATGTAGTTAGGTATTTTATTATATTTTAGTTATTTTGTTATATTTTTAGTTTTATTGTATTTTAGTCAAGGTCTTCACTGGGATATGTCTCTGGGCTCATCTAGGTGGCCTGGTCTCCGCTGACGATCGGGGCTACCAAGTGAACCAGTTGAGGATTCTGTAATCAGGCATTGCAAAGAACTATCTAAACATCGCAGGTGCACATAGCCTACAGCTTGAAGAGTGCCAAACCAAATTATGTCAATCCAGACATTTAAGAAATTGGTTTTCTGCTAAATCTGCTCAAACATTTTTAATGTTTACTCTTACCTCGATACTCTCTTCAGAGATCTTAAACAATAGACTTTAAGTTACTTTTAGGACAATTTTTCCTTACACCTATCTTCTCCAGAATGCTTCTAACCTGTTTAAAAATTATTCTAATGACCCTTACATTTAGTTAATTTAGCTCTATATAGAACACATTGAGCCAAACTGTACTTTAATGCCAATGGTCAGAAGGAGGAGGTGAGGTGTGTGTGTGTGTGTGTGTGTGTGTGTGTTTTGTTCCTGCTGTTCCTTTTAGTGCATTGCCCAGATCAACGACTTCAGGTCCTCAATCAAGCCGATCAGGGGGGATGTAGTGGACAGCACATTCCAGGGCCCAGTTTATGGCAGGGCCCCTCTCTGACCACTATAGTGGACAAAGGTTTGCTACATTTTGATTGGATCTTGGTTGACTAACATAAGCAAACTGTCCAATGCCATCAGATAAAGATGCCAGGACAATGGCTCTGAGAGGGCAAGAAGAAAACCTTTGGAACAAAGCCTGGGAAGGACAGGACTTCTCATTGGTCAAAATGCAGTTTCTGCCCTTCACCCACCAACAGAATTATTCCTAAGGTTTTGGCCTGTGACCACCATAAAAATTCCTTAGGACCTCTAGATGCAGCAGCAGTGGGTGAAACAAAGAGAGATCACAGAGATCCATCCAAATCCATTCATAACTATGTTTTCAAATCTTAAAACTGATGCACACTACAACACACATCTCATACTTATTCCGAGAAATAAGTATTCTCAGTGACAGCGATGTGTAGTTCAACATCTTACACAAACTCAGCTGTTAATGGACAAATGAATGCATGCATGACAGTTCAATCTTCTTCCATCATGTTTGGACTTAACGTGTTCGTAACATTGCCAAAGGTATTCTGGTTGTGGTTTGGTAAGTGAATGATGCATTGGTAAAATTTTAGTGACACTTTTCTAAATGTGTGTTTGGACTATGCAAATAAGTTCCACAGGAGGAAAGAAGGGTTGGCCACACCGTGTCCCCGCACTCTGATGGAAACAGCCAATCACAGCCTGAAAATGGAGAAGTGCCAGATTGCAATCTCCTCCTCATCGGAAAGAGATAAAGGTACCTTTCCAAAAGACACTCCTTGTTCTGAGTCTGAGTCCTGTTACAGGGAAGGCAGCAACAGAAACTACCCATTCCGAGTCTGAGTCCTGTTACAGGGAAGGCAGCAACAGAAACAACCCGTTCTGAGTCTGAGTACTGCAATGGAAAAGACGTTAACAGATACACTGTTCTGAGTCTCGGTCCTGTAAGGGGAGAGACATCAACAGAAACGACCCGTTTTGAGTCTCTGGCCTGCAAGGGTGAGACACTAACAGATAAACCAGTCCTGTGAAGGTGAGACTGCAACAGATCAACCTCCGTTCTAAGTCTCTGGCACGTCCAGGAGACACTAACAGATCAAGCCCTCCCAGCCTGCGAGGAAAGAGACTTCAGAGTCTTTGTCTAGCGAGACGACAACAACAGATGCAGCACGTCCTGAGTCTCCATCCTAGAGAGACGAAGCGGATCGACCAAATCCTGAGTCTCTAGCCCAGAGAGGCAGAAGCCACACAGACATCTGCAACAAGGTTAAGCTCTGGTGAGCAAACCTTTACTCCAAGGTACCTTTGCTTGCGTGTTCCAGGCTAAGGACCTTCTGCACCTACTTACTGCGTGTTCCAGATTCTAGGACCCTTTGGTGCTCCAGGAGATCAGCATCCTCCAACGCTTCGAGTTCAAGGCTGTCGAAACGGATTCCTGCTCCTTTCCCCACTGTATTGTTACCAGCACAACCTGTGGATGAAGTCACCGCCACTGGACTGCTCACTCGGCCACAGAGAACTTAAATATCACTTATACAAACCTCTTCCAGAGACCTTGGCATTGTTGTGTATTATCAGTATATGATTTTTTCTAATTGACATTAGATGTTATTTAGCTGATTGCAGTTGATACCAATAATCTTTCAGGTATTTGTTTGATGCATAATAAGGTTCTTCACCTTATTTGTTTCAGAGTAGCAACAGTTTATCTTTCCAGATAATGTAGCTCTGACATAGCAACACCCAACATAATCACTTGCATCTTATGCACTTTATTCCTTTTCCATTCATAGTATTCATTTAGTAGTTCTTGATTACTCTTGTCTATCTTTTATTAATAAAATTTATTTTATTACACTTGTCTTCCTTGTGTTAATAATGCAGTAAAGGTTCTACAAGTTAGATATCCCATCAATCTTTCTTATGTGATGTATTCATAACTGCACCTTAAGTGACACGTGATCCAAAATCATAACGTCATCTGTGACGTGAGTACCCATCACTAAACTTTTGCCTCCCTCCTCATTCATCAACGAAACACTATAGTATTTATAATTATAGTCTATTAATTAGATTAAATATGTTAAATTCAACCTTTAAATTGCACTTCCAGTAAAAATTCCTGTAAGTCATATAGTATAATCAAAGCTTTATTGGCATGTCGAGCATTTACAGTAGTCTATTGTTTACAAAACTATTCAGAACTTTAAGTAAAGAGATCGAAATGAAGGGGAAAAAAATCATATACATAACAATGAATATAAAAATATAACCAATAATAATAGTATACAAACATTATGGAAAAAAAAGATCAGTTAATGGACTTACAAGACTGTGGGATGGATAAAAATGTTTTCTTGTAGGCCTATTTTATTTTATGTGCTTTATGTAACATTTATTCATGATAAACTTATTTCGAATGCTGTCTACATCATGCACAATACTAGGCCTACTTCATTAAGAATAGGGAAAAATCTAAGCTAGTCAAAGTGCTATCTTCCAGATTTAGTAACTGAATACAATATAAGATAACCTGGGTAATTGAATGGTATTCAAAAAATATTTGTGTGTGCAAATTACCTGATTGATGACTGTTCTTTGAAGAGCAGTTTTCCAGAAGAATGGCAGAATTGGCTGTCTGACCTAAAACATAATATGCATATTATATATACATTAAATCACATCATAATAAAACAAAATACATTACAGATTTCTACACTTAAACTAGAACACTGGCATGAACAAAATGAGTTAAATTTATGCTGCACTTTGAAAATTATGATATATTAACAAATTATGTTGCTAAGACGCACCATTTCTCCTCAGAGTCTGTCTCAGGTGAATCCAGTGAAGTCAGCTGCAATGTTTGGAGCCTCTGAAAACAGTTCAGGAGAATGTGTTTGCAGATTTGTCAATGGGGAATATGTTAACAACTAAAGCTTGCTAGCTAAACTAACATTACTTAATACACATGTACATTTTACAAATAGCTAACTTTTTAAAATTTACGTAACAGTTGCTGAGTAAGTTACCAGTTAACGTTAGCAGCTTACCAATATAGCTAGACTAATTTTAGAACATAAATCCACTCAAATATATACATTAAAAAACGTAATATTATGTTCTGGTAAAAATACTTTTTAAAACCTGTAAATTCTCCCTTACATTCTCCTGACATAAATCTCTCTGAAAACTTTCGACGGCTGTCACCTTGCGCTGACTGAAGGCAGCTGAAGCAAGAACAAACAGCTCGAAACAGCCCCGGGCTAGAAATACAGTTCGAAAGAAATTATATAAGATGTTATGTATGATAAAGATGTTATTTAAATGGTTTTATGTATGCATACTAACCTTCGTCTGAGGCAAATCTCTCATAAAATACTGGACGCTGTCAGCGTGCGCGCAAACACTGCAGTGAGGCAGCGGGGGAGCGGTAAGAACAGTGATGCTCGGAGTCGATTCCAAAAAGATTCGATTCACGGGCGTCAAGAATTGCGAGTCTCAGGTGATTCAGCTCCAAATGCGAGGCCTGAAATGTCCGTGAGTGATATTACTGTGTTCCCTATCAAAAGCTACTCTCGATGCTGCATTTCAATAACGCTAATAAGAACATTCTTTGTTCGACCAGTTGTGAAGGACGTGTGTCAAACACGCCAAGAATTGGCTTAAATAACCTCGGTAGGTGACGTAACTGATTACACGCACCTGGAGGTTATAAATAGACATGACACGGAAACATCCTCAGGTTTCTTTGTCTTCAAGGACCGCATTGTGTGTGTGTGAAAGCACAGCTCTTTAAAAAAAAAAAAAAAAGAGAATAAAAGTAACAAACACTTACTTAATCATGGCAGGGTCTGAGAAGAGATGTGTGCCTCCGTGTCAGAGGCTCATCTCGGAGGATGATCCTCACAGATTCTGTTTTGAGTGTTTGGGGGATGAGCACGCTGCCCTCGGGCTCGAGGGAGAATGAGAGCACTGCGATCTTTTGCCTATCAAAGTGCTTCGCGCGTGGCTTGCTTTTTTTCAAAGACGAGCGAGCCGCCGCTCCCTCATTAAGATCCTGGGGGGTCGCGTGTTGATCTGGCTGAGGCGCGTGAGACGGGTCCGCCCCTTTCTCTCGCACTCTCGCTGGATCACGAGGTCCTCGCGTCCGCTTCTGAAGCGCGCTTCGGCACTTCTTCTGAACGGGCCGAGGATACTTCATCTCATGCTTCTGCGGAGATGGAGAGTGCCACCTCAGACCGCTCCACTCGCGATGATAGAGCGTATGAGGAGTTACTAGAGGTAGTAACTCGAGCAGTTGATCGTTTAAAACTAGACTGGCCGCAGGAGCAGGAGACCCCCAAATGCTCAAAATTAGATGACAGGTTTCTGTCAGGTGGCCGAGGGGAGGGGCCTCAGCGATGGTCTCTCCCCTTCTTTGGCGATCTCCATGACGAGCTGCTTCGTTCATGGAGTAAGCCCTATTCGTCCCGTGTCTTCGTGCCATCGACATCGATTTATTCGACTATCGTGGATGCAAAGGCATGGGGCTACAGCATGATGCCCCAGGTGGAAGAGACGCTTGCGGGCTATCTCTCCCCTGGGACTTCATCCTCCCTGAAAAAGCCTATGCTCCCCACCAAGCCTTGTAGAATGACATCCTCGCTGGTGGGGAAAGCTTTTCAGGCAGCGGGTCAGGCTGGTGCTGCCCTGCACACCATGGCGGTTCTGCAGGCGTACCACGATGACCTGCTCAAAGACTTGAGCACAGGCGGGACCATCGATGAGGAGGCGTTTTCCGAACTTCGCCGGGCCACAGATCTGTCTCTCCGTGCAACTTAGCAGACGGCCCGTGCCATCGGCCGTTCTATGGCTGCTATGGTCTCCACGGAGAGACATCTGTGGCTGAACCTCACGGGCATCAAGGAGAGGGATCGATCTTTCCTTCTTGATGCCCCCATCTCGCCTTCCGGCCTATTTGGCGACGCCGTTAACACCGTCGCCACTAGGTTTCAGGAGGCAAAACGCTATGAGGAGGCATTTGTGAGGTTTCGTCCCCACCGTGCTCAAGAGTCGGGACCGTCGGCCACCCGGTCCCGACCAGGTCCGGTTCCTTTGAGGCGTGAAGCACAAAAAGAGAGTGTGGCGAGCTGAGCACCCCCTCGTAGAGAATGGGGGGCGGCTCACCGCGCTTCACAGTCCGCCTCAAAGAGACCGGACCTGAGGAGCATCATCTCCTCCAAGAAAAGGTCCTGAGGCTTGTGCGCCCAGGACCGCGGGGGTGTGCCCCCCCCCCGGGAGGGGCGCGAAAAGTTCCAACAGAGAATAAAGACTCCTTCCTGGCACCCTCAGGAGGCCGTTGTACAATCTCCGCCGCCACTGGTGTTTCGGGGAGCAGCGGTTTCCAGTGTAATGTTAAGTGTTCGGTCGCCTCCTGCCATGTTTCAGGACGCCGAACATCTAACATCCCCCCAACAAAACGAAGTGTCAAAATTAGTGCCCCTTTCAGAGAAGCTGGCAGCGTGGAAGCTACTGCCAAATATCTCCCCTTGGGTTCAAAAGACCGTAGAGAGAGGCTACAGGATTCAGTTTGCGTATCGTCCTCCGTGTTTCAACGGCGTGGTCTCCACTTCCGTGAAACCGGAACGAGCGCATTTGTTGACACAGGAATTGCAAACTCTGCTGGACAAAGGGGCCATAGAACGTGTTCCCCTGCCAGACAGACAGTCAGGCTATTACAGCCGGTATTTTCTCGTTCCCAAGAAAGATGGGGGGTTGCGTCCGATTTTAGATCTTCGCGGGTTAAACCGCTACCTCAGAACATACAAGTTCAAAATGCTGACAATCAGGATGATTGTTTCTCACATCCAATCGGAGGATTGGTTTGTGACAATCGATCTAAAGGACGCTTATTTTCATATAGAAATATTGCCACAACACAGGAAGTTCCTGAGGTTCGCTTTCGGGGGCGAAGCTTACCAGTATCGGGTTCTTCCATTCGGCCTAGCCTTGTCACCCTGCACATACACGAAATACATGGATGCAGCTCTGGCTCCTCTACGACTCCAGGGCATCCGCATTTTGAACTACATAGACGACTGACTGATTCTGGCTCAGTCTCAGGAGCTAGCGCTTCGACATCGGGATGTCGTCCTAGCTCATCTCGAATCTCTGGGGTTGAGACTCAACGCCAAGAAAAGCATTCTCTCTCCTGCTCAGAGGACAACGTATTTGGGGGTCGTATGGGATTCGATTGCGATGCGGGCACAGCTGTCTCCTGCACGTGTCGAATCCATTCTAAACACCCGGAAGAACATAAAGCTAGGCCAGAAAGTCACGGTTCATCACTTTCAGAGAGTGCTAGGTCTCGTGGCAGCTGCATCCACGGTGATACCTTTGGGCCTCCTGCACATGAGATCGTTTTAGTTGTGGCTCAGAGCCAGGGGATTTCATCCAAGGGCCAATCCCCAGAGGCAAATAAGGGTTACGTGCCGGGGGCTTCGTACCCTATCTATGTGTTTCAGACCCCAGTTTCTGACTTTGGGTCCCACTCTAGGTCCGTGTTGTCGTCGCAAGATGCTAACGACAGATGCATCCCTCACGGGTTGGGGAGCGGTCTTAGATGGCCGTCCAGCCCAAGGGATATGGAGAGGTCATCTTCTCGAATGGCACATCAATTGCCTCGAAATGAAGGCTGTATTTCTGGCCCTGAAATACTTCCTCCAGCAGTTAAGAGGTTACCATATCCTAGTGCGGGTGGACAACACGGTGGTAGTCTCTTACATAAATCATCAGGGCGGACTGCAGTTGCGCCGCTTGAGCGAGCTAGCGCAGCAGATTCTGCTTTGGGCACAGAACAAGTTCCTGTCCCTCAGGGCGATTTATATTCCTGGGCATATGAATGTGGGAGCAGACTTGCTGTCCAGACAAGCTGTGATACACGGGGAATGGAAACTCCACCCCGAAGTAGTAGTAGAGGTGGAGTAGTAGTAGAGGTGGACCTCTTTGCTTCACAGGAGACAGCACAATGTCCCCTCTACTTCTCTCTGACTCATCCAGCTCCCCTGGGTCTGGACGCGATGGCCCATGTGTGGCCCAGACTGCGTCTTTATGCATTTCCTCTGATTGCTCTGCTCCCGGGAGTCCTGGCCAAGGTCCGTCAACAGGGATCTCGCCTCTTACTGATAGCGCCCCGTTGGCCGACCAGAATATGGTTCTCAGATCTAATATCTCTCCTCAACGGCTCGCCGTGGGCGATTCCGGTGAGGAGGGACCTTCTCTTTCAGGCACAGGGGACAATATTTCATCCCCGGCCGGAGCTCTGGAACCTTCACGTCTGGCCCCTGAGGAGGACCAACTGAGACATGCTGGGCTTCCAGCCGACGTAGTAGAGACTATTCTAAGGGCTAGGGCTCCCTCCACTAGAAGAAGTTATGCCTTCAAATGGCACATTTCCGAAAATTGGTGTATAGCACACCGTGTAGACCCAGTTCACTGCCAAGTTGTTTCAGTGCTGGAGTTCCTGCAAGAGAAATTGTCCTCAGGCACATGTCCTGGTACTCTCAGAGTCTATGTGGCCGCCATTTCGGCTTGCCATGTTCTGATTGATGGGGTTTCTGTGGGAAAGCACCCTCTAGTTGCCCGCTTCATTCGGGGAGCTAGGCGGTTAAGGCCGCCCACTAGGGCGACAGTCCCTTCATGGGACTTAGCTATTGTGCTCGAGGGTCTGGTCACGACCCCTTTTGAACCACTGGAGTCAGCGCCTATCAGGTTTCTGTCTCTAAAGATGGTTCTTTTAATGGCCATTACTTCTCTTAAGAGAATTGGGGATTTGCAGGCTCTGTCGATCTCGCCATCCTGCCTAGACTTTGCCCCTGGGCTGGTCAAAGTTATTTTGCATCCTCACCCGAATTATCTTCCGAAAGTTCCATTCTCGACCATGAAACCGGTCGTTCTTGAAGCCTTCTGCCCTCCGCCGTTCACGACACCAGAGCAGGAAAGACTTCATTTGCTGTGTCCAGTACGTGCTCTTCAGATCTATGTGCACCGCACTAGCCAGTGGCGTAAGTCGGAGCAACTTTTCATATGCTATGGGGGCCGTAACCGTGGGGCGGCTGCCACAAAGCATACTATATCACATTGGGTGAGGGATGCTATTGCCCTAGCCTATGAGGCGCATGGTCAAGCTTCGCCTCTAGGAGTTAGGGCCCATTCATCCAGGGGGGTTGCATCTTCTACGGCTTTGGCAAGAGGTGTCCCCTTGCAGCAACTGTGTGATGCGGCAGGTTGGTCCTCTCCGCACACATTTGTTAGATTCTATAGTTTGGATGTCCATGCTACTCCGGGCTCACATGTCCTTGAGTCGACATCCCAGAGTCGTGTCTGAGACCTCTTCTATGTTTGTGCGCACACACTACACAACGTTGGGGGTCCAGACACTTCCAGTGCGGCGGCGTTGGTATTCTCGTTCCCATTAGCGTTATTGAAACGCAGCATCGAGAGTAGCTTTTGATAGGGAACGTCTCGGGTTACTTGACTGTAACCCTGTTCCCTGAAAAAGCGGGAACGAGATGCTGCGCCTCAATGCCGCACTGTAGGCATGCCCGGACGTCCTTTCAGACAAAGGTGTAACCTGAGAATGTTTCCGTGTCATGTCTATTTATAACCTCCAGGTGCGTGTAATCAGTTACGTCACCTACCGAGGTTATTTAAGCCAATTCTTGGCGTGTTTGACACACGTGCTTCACAACCGGTGGAACAAAGAATGTTCTCATTAGCGTTATTGAAACGCAGCATCTCGTTCCCGCTTTTTCAGGGAACAGGGTTACAGTCAAGTAACCCGAGACGTTCATTACCTCGATTACCAAACTATAACAAACCCCGAGATACAACACTACCCGCGAATGTGTGGATTTTTATTAATCTCACTCAAATTTTGCAATTCTGTTAATCAAAAGACTCATTTAGATTCATTCAATTCGGATTTCATTTAAATTTGCCTACAGATTTAAAAATGACTGGTCGATTAATTTTTAACTGATAAACACCCCAAAAAACACAACAGTGCTGGCTCCTTATGACAATTAACCATGGTACATGACTTCATAAAACAAAAAAAACATGGTTATTGTAGTTAAAAACATGTATTTGTAGTAAAACTGTGGTTATACAAATGTACAAATATGGCAATCAATCTGCCAAAAAAGTTAAATACACTTTTACTATAATAAAACCATGGGTTATTTTCATAAGGGCTGGTATACTGGAAATCCCTGAACATGTCTAGTGTGTGCAATCAGAAATATCCTGTATCCGAAAATCTCAGTGCATCTCAATGGTATGGACGTGTATGGGGCTCAGCACACTCAAGCCTCTTTCACATTCCGGAAAATACAAGGAAAATGTGTCCAGTGATTTGTCCCGGAATGCTCTGATTTTGGTTCATTCACACTGCCAGTGATTTTCCGGAACCTGTGCATGCGTTCACACACAACCCGTAAAGATCCCGTAAAGACATGACATCTGACACCGTTTCACTAAACTGGCGAACGATTTCAGCTTCAGCGCGGATAGTGAGGAACTCCCTAATTGCTGCTTCATTCCAGTTTACACATTTTTCATCGTGTGAACGTTGATCTGCTTTCAAAACACCCGGTAAAACAGTCGCATGATGACATGCATAATCACTACGATACGGCATTGGTTCTGGCTTTTGTTCACACAGACCTCGTTCCGGGACTGAACCCGGAAATGTTACTAGGTCCCCAACCCAGGATCGATCCCGGAATTAATCCTGGGACGTGTTTGCATTCACACAGAAGGCACTCCGGCAATTTTCTGGCAATATTCCGGTACCAACGTGCAGTGTGAAAGGGTTTTCAGCCTGGGAAATTTTCGTACAGGGGTCGTACACCTTAAGTTTCACTGAAATTTCCATTGTCCGATTTATCCCGGAAATTAGTCTTTTCATGCAGTGGAATGCAAACGGCCAATGTGTTCCACGTATTTATAATCCTGCGGAATAGGAAGTCATGACTGGACAATATCATGCTCCTAGTCACCCTGGTGTGCTAAAAAATGTAAATATGACTGGGAATATACTTCAGAGAGATATTTTACTTATAAGAATGTCTAGGGGTGTCAATAATTGTGGCCAACATGCATTGGAGAAAAACATTTATTTCATATTTATCATGAGATTTTCTCCCCATTTTAAATTGTTTTACTTCAATGAAAGGTTAGAATTTTTGTGAATTTTTGAATGAAAGATCAAATAGATCAACGATGCAGATTTATTTTTACAGCCGCCTTTGTTCATATTTATCAAGGGTGCCAATATTAGTGGAGGGCACTGTAGCCCATCTTGTTGGCAGAGGCTATTTACACTAACTCCTCCTACCAACGTGTCATTGGGATAATCAACACTATAAAAGACGATTCTCTAACAACAGCTCCAGTGGTGTAGATGGTAAAGCACTTGGCATAGTCATTTTTTGATGCTATCGACCCGTGTTCAAATCTGCCTTTGTCAAACATTTTTTTTTCTCCCTTTTCAAATCTCATATCACATTGTAAAGGCATTTATTTTCAATAAAAATGAAGGAAATAATCGAAAAGTTGAAAATAAAGTACTGGGTAGGGTTAGGGTAGGTGTAGGGAGGGCTTTATTGTCCCAATAAGGTGGCATCCATTTAATAATTTACAGTCATTACGTTATTATTGCATACTGTTTTATAATGTACTACAACACTGAGGTGCTGATAATTGCCACTATTTGCAATAAGTAGTATAAATAGCAGAAAATTCTGCTATTTTAACAATGGAAATAGAATCTATAGCTATTTGCACTTAGTGTACATAACATATTACTAAGAAAATACTGCTGTTTTCACTTAGCATAAATATAATCCATTGCTATTTACACTTAGTGTAAATAGCATCTATCGCTAAGAAAAAAATGCTATTTTCACTAAGTGTAAATTGTGTAAATGTACTGTAAATGTAAACTTAGTGCATCTAATTGCTATTTACTAGGGATGTAACGATATCAAAATCTCATGATGCTATAATATTGTGATATGAAGTCCACAATACAATATTTATTGCAATATTAAAAAAAAACGAAAAAAAAGTCAAATGAAGAATTGGAAAATAATTAAAATTTTGTACATTTTAAAGTTAAATTATTCTATGTAATGCATTTTGAGAGTTCAAAATTAAGAGTTCCAACCCATGTTCTTAACTAAGAAAGCTAAAGTCAGAAAAAAAGTCAGTGAATTGACTTGTACCTGGACTTTAAAGGGGACTCAACCCTCTTTTTATTTGTGATATACTGTCTCAGTCTAAATTGCATTCACACTAGTGTTTTAGGAAGCGAAACAAATTAGAATATAAAGATAATAACAACAATGACAGTAATAGCCATAAATTGTAAAACAATTGCTCTGTAAAATAAATGAACATGAATACTTCATAGATATATTATTTTTGCTTTACAGTAGGGAAATTACAATACTCCTTTCCTAATTTCTACACTTGAAAGAGAAATTCTGAATTTGGACTGCATTTAAACCACTAGCTGTCAGCAATTCATACTACACATTTAAGCTTTTATTTTAATGGAAATGGCAGTAGAGCTTTTATTTTGAAGGAAAACTCCAGCTTCAGTGAAGACATGCTTACAAAAACGCGTCTCACTACAAATGTAGTAAAATGCTGTAATCATCTGCCTCAAAAATAAAGCCTAACTGGTGGCTGTTGCATTCCCAAACGCATGCTAAACTCACAGCACATGCAATAAATGAGTTCACTGCATTCATTAACTGTGAATGGACCCATTCTAAGGCATGGAAAACAATGTGTGCACTGTGAAAAGAGACTTGATGAAGGGATTAAGACATATTGTACTTTCTGTTTTAGTTTGTTTGACAGATACTGTGCCAAAGCATAATGGCCCAAAACACAACTTTAAAGACCTTTTATGTTAGAATAAGAAGTTTAAATATATTAAAAACTACACTTTTTGCGTTTCATATCGTCATGTGACCATGGTAATAATCGAGACAGTTTTGCAATCGCGATATCGTTACATCCCTACTATTTTCACTTGATATAAACATAAATATAGCACCTATCACGATTTGCACTTAATGTAAATAACCTCTATCGCTATTTACACTGTGCAAATAGCCGTTGCCTAATAATAATATAATGCGTGCATGTACTGTATATACATTTTAAAATTAGAACAGATACAACTATTAGAATTCTATGAACAATTTAAAATTCATTGTGGCGTGTGTGTGTGTGTGTGTGCTTGTGTTTTTGTGGGCACATCACTGATTTATTGACTCATCCCTTTTTTGTGACAGGCATCAATGTGTTGTGAGTCTCTTTTTTTTCCTTTAATAAATATTGTGTAAGTTGTGTTTTATCATTTAACTTTTTAAAGACAGGACAAAGTATTTCAAATTTTGGATAAAATTTCTTTCTAATTTCTTCATAGTTAGGGCAGCTGGTGAGGAAGTGCTCTGTCTCCACCTCTCCATGGTTATAGTATGGGTGTTACGGAGCCGACGAGACGAGAGGCGTGCGAATCCATTTACAGGGCTTTTATTAGACAGAGACGTGGTTACAAAACAAGCAAGGTTCATGCAAATGGCAAACAGGCACAACACAGGCAAGACAAAGAGTAGTTCTAGGGCAAGAGTGTGTCTTCGATCGGCGAACAATATCCAATAGGTCAAGGCAGAGAGATAATCCAGGTACACGAGTGGAAGTCCAAGAGAGGTGCAAACAGAATCCGAACGGGAAGGCAAAGGGTTAATCCAGGAAACACGGGCAAGAATCAAGACACTAGAAAACAGGCAAGGCAAGACTATAATAACTGATTGGGCTCCGTAGAGTAGCTTCGCTAGGATATTCGCCATACAATACTCAGCCCCGGAAGGGCATGTGAATGGCTGTTATATAGGCAATGTGATTGATATCAGGTGTGAGTTTAATTTGTGAGATGGAACATGGGAAATGTAGTCCGGGGTGACATGTGACAGTCTGTGAAGTGTGAGAGTCAATGTAGTGAGAAGGCGACATCTGGTGATGAGCAAACGGAAGTGCATGGACAGGATTCATGACAATGGGCAGATGCGGCTCTCTTTGTGCAGCCAGTGTTGTCGATATCTGCCCGTCTCTACAGTCAGAGTATGATTGCTCATTCTGTACCTCATCATTTGTCTCCTTAATTTACAGTCTTTCAGATATTCTGCAGTTGTTTAATCTCTATTTAGAGCCAAATAACATTCAAGTTTACTTTATTTTTCTGTTGTTTCAGTCTGTAACAAAGTTCGAGGAAAGGAAGGAAGAAGTCGGAGTCGGTGTGACTGAGGCTCGGGTAATTTATTCAATATTTACGTAATATAAACACTTGTGCCCTCAGGCACTTCAAATAACATAAGTACACAGCACTTCGGCGATTCTCTAGTCCACTACGATTGTTCCTCACTCCCGAGTCCTCAGTCTGTCTCTCTCTGTGGCTTATGATCTCTTCACGTCAATCACTGAAACGAGAAGCAGGTGAATGTCATCTTGCACTTGACCCACTTACTCACCGCTCGTCTCCACCCTCTCCGTCTCGCCGCAGACACCGCTAACCACGCCCCCCCTTACCACATACCCCCACCGCCCGACTCAGGCCGGGGAGCCCTCCGGCCTGCAGCAGCCCCCCCCCATTCCTGGAGAGGAAGTCTGCTACAGCCATCTGCGCTCCCGGGCTGTGGATCACCTTGAACTTAAAGGGCTGGAGGGCCAGATACCAACGGGTGATCCGCGCGTTGGTATCTTTCATGCGGTGGAGCCACTGCAGGGGTGCGTGGTCCGAACAGAGAGTGAACTCCCGTCCCAGGAGATAATAGCGAAGGGTGAGAACGGCCCACCGGATCGCCAGACACTCCTTTTCAATGGTGCTGTACATCGTCTCTCTCTTAGAGAGCTTGCGACTGATGTACAGCACCGGCCGCTCTTCACCCTCTATCTCCTGGGCCAGGACGGCCCCAAGCCCCCTGTCCGATGCGTCTGTCTGCAGCAAGAAGGGGAGAGAAAAATTAGGAGAATGTAACAGCGGTCCGCCACACAGAGCAGCCTTTACCTGGGTGAAAGCCTGCTGACACAGCTCCGACCACTGGACCGGATCTGGAGCTTCCTTTTTAGTGAGGTCAGTCAGCGGGCTGGTGAGGTCCGAATAATTAGGTACAAACCTCCTATAATATCCCGCCAGCCCCAGGAACTGCCTCACCTCCTTTTTGGTCTTGGGCCTCGGGCAGGTCGCAACTGCTGCGGTCTTATTAATTTGGGGACGCACCTGCCCGTGGCCTAAGTGGAAGCCCAGATACCTGACCTCCACCCGCCCAACCGCACACTTCCTCGGGTTAGCCGTCAGTCCGGCCCCCCTCAGCGCTCTCAGTACGGCCCGCAAATGCTCCATGTGCCGCTGCCAGTCGTTACTATAGATGATGATGTCATCTAAATATGCAGCGGCATATGTCGCATGCGGCCGCAGAATTTTATCCATGAGGCGCTGAAATGTGGCCGGCGCCCCGAATAACCCGAACGGAAGCGTAACGAATTGGTGCAATCCAAACGGCGTTGTAAAGGCTGTTTTCTCTTTGGATAAAGGTGATAAGGGGATCTGCCAATATCCTTTAGTTAAATCCAGTGTCGAATAAAATCGAGCTGTACCCAGCCGATCAAGCAGTTCGTCAACCCGCGGCATTGGATATGCGTCGAATTTCGACACAGCATTCACCTTGCGATAATCCACACAGAATCGTACAGAGCCGTCCGTTTTAGGTACTAAAACTATCGGGCTCGCCCAATCGCTATGGGATTCCTCTATTACTCCCATCTCTAGCATCGCCTCTAATTCTGCCTGAACTACCTTTTTTTTGTGTTCAGGCAAACGATACGGCCGGCTGCGAATCACCACCCCCGGCTCGGTCTCTATGTGGTGCTGTATGAGGTTGGTTCGCCCAGGCAGGGGCGAGAACACATCCGCAAACATGGCCTGTAGCTTGGCTACATCAGCGAGCTGCGAGGGCGAGAGGTGGTCTCCCCCAGGGGCCAGAGCTAACGATTGTGGTTTGGTACTTACCTCCGGCCCGAGATCCTCCTCCCCACTCACTACCGTCGCTAGCATCACTGACTCCGCCTCACTCCACTTTTTGAGGAGGTTGAGGTGATAAATCTGATGTGCCCCGCTCCTGTCTGTACGAATCACCTCATAATTAAGATCCCCAATTCGCCGCGTGACCTCAAAGGGTCCTTGCCACTTGGCGAGTAATTTAGAGCTAGATGTAGGAAGCAATACAAGTACTTTTTCTCCCGGTGCAAATTGACGTAGTCTGGTCCCCCGGTTGTACAGCCGGCTTTGCCGGTCCTGGGCCTGTAACAAATTCTCCATTGACAGCCGCCCCAAAGTGTGGAGTTTTGCTCTCAGGTCCAGCACATATTGAATTTAATTTCGACTGTCTGAAGGTCCGTCCTCCCAAGTTTCTCTCAGGACGTCCAGCACCCCGCGGGGCTGACGCCCATAGAGAAGCTCAAAGGGGGAAAACCCCGTGGAGGCTTGCGGGACCTCCCGCACAGCGAACAAGAGGGGTTCCAGCCACCTGTCCCAATTTTTTGCGTCTTCGTGTACGAACTTCCGAATCATGGTTTTTAATGTGCGATTAAATCGTTCCACCAGTCCATCTGTCTGTGGGTGGTAGACACTGGTGCAAATCGACTTAATGCCCAACAATTCGTACAGTTCGCGTAAAGTACGTGACATAAACGCCGTGCCTTGATCAGTGAGAATCTCTTTCGGGATTCCCACTCGGGAGATTAATGAAAACAGTGCGCTCGCCACACTTTTCTCTGAAATGTTGCGAAGCGCTACCGCTTCAGGGTATCGGGTTGCATAGTCCACCAGCACTAATGCAAAGCGATGCCCGCGTGCCGATCATTCTAATGGCCCGATGAGGTCCATACCAATTCTCTCGAAGGGGACCTGCATTAGCGGAAGAGGGCGCAATGGCGCTTTTGGGGAGGCCGGTGGATTTACCAACTGACATTCACGACAAACCGCGCACCACCTGCGCACATTCTCGTGAATGCCCGGCCAAAAGAATCGGGTCATGAGACGATTTAGTGTCGCTGCCTGCCCTAAATGTCCCGCCATCGGATTACAGTGAGCCGCCTGGAATAGCACTTCCCGACGGCTTTTAGGTACTAACAACTGGGTTGTATCCTGCTTTGACTGAGCGTCTTGTGTCACTCGGTACAACCGATCTTTCAAAATAGCAAAATAGGGATAGGAGAGTGGACGGGCAGGCTGGAGACGCTGACCGTCGATGGTTTGGACCTGCTCAAAAGCCCATTTCAGTGACTCATCTTGGGACTGTTCCAGGGGAAAATCATCGCGTTCAGGGAGGATTAGCCTCTCAATGGCGCTCCGTTCCCCTGGCTCAGTATCCCGCGGTCCCGGTTCAGCCACCCCCACCTGCGCGTCCACTCCATTCTCCAGCTTTCTCTCTCCACAAGAGACATCCGCACACAAACACCCCAGTAATTGACTAAATGCTGGCCAATTCGTCCCCAAAATCAGCGGATGTCGGAGGTGCGGGTTAACTGCAACCTCCACACTATGTTTTTGTCCCCGAAATTGAATAAGCGCGGACATTAGAGGGTACTTCACCACGTCCCCGTGCACGCACCGAACCGGAACCATGCGGCTTTTATCCAATGCCTCGAGCTGAATCAGGCTTTGGTGGATCGAGGTTTGGTTACACCCGGAATCCACCAAAGCGAGATAAGTACCCCCCTTAATACTCACAGGTATTTGGTACAGGCCAGCTTGATCGGGGGCAGCCTGTGGGCTGTCCGGGACCCGGATCAGTGCCCCCACCTCCATCACTGGGCACCGGTCCATGAAATGCCCCAGGTCCCCGCACCGCCAACAGGCCGGCCCAGGCCTCCCCGCCGCCCTAGTGGCAGGAAGTGGGTCAAGGGACTGGCGTGAAGAGAGCAGAGGGAAAGGCCCTGCCGCGGTCCCTGCGCTGGCTAGCCCCACCCCCCTGGGCGGCGCTCTCAGGCCGGCGGCAGATTCCGGAGGAGGCCCACTCCGTCCCCGGGGTGGGACTCGAGGAGGAACGCTCGGACGGGACCTGGGAAGTGGGACAGGACGAGGGGGAGAAGAAACATTATGGGAAGAGAGAGAGAGAGAGAAACAGCTGGCAGGGATTCGCCGACTCCTGGGCACGCCACCATTTGGTCCTCCGCCAATTGGATGGCCAGGTCCAGCGACGTCGGGCGGTGGCACTGGACCCACTCTGCCGTCTTCCTCGGGAGACGGCCGATGAACTGCTCCAGCACCACTCGGTCGAGGATCTGCTCGACGTCGCCTCCCCCGGCCAGCAGCCATTTGCGGCAGGCGTCCCGGAGCTGTTGAGCTAGCACGAAGGGCCGGCTACTATCGCCCAGATCCAGCGACCGAAACCGCTGGCGATGTTGTTCTGGGCTCAGGCCGACCCGCTGAAGGATGGCTCGCTTCAGGTCAGTGAAGACCAGGAGGTTTTGGACGGGCAACTGTTGGGCCGCCACCTCCCCCGAGAGCAGCGGTATGAGACGCACTGGCCAGTGGTCTCGTGGCCACCCACATGCCTCGGCTGACTTCTCGAAGAGATCGAGGAAAGCTTCTGGGTCATCCTGTGGCCCCATTTTATTCAGGGGCAGATGAGTGGGGCCAGCTGGGTTTTTTGATGACGGCCCTCCTGCCCGTACCTCCTGATCCATCCAGCTCCGGAACAGCTCACGGTCCTCCTGCTGGGCCTGTATCAGCGTGTGGAAACGACGTTCCTGGTCGTCCCGCATCTCCAGCAGCGCCTGATGGTGTTCTTGGTGGAGGCCCGCGAGCGATTGGATCACTTCCGCAAATGGCGAGCTCGGCGGTGACTGCATAACAGCGGCGGCCGGGCTTCTTCCTTCCCGGGTTTCAGCACCAATGTAACAAAGTTCGAGGAAAGGAAGGAAGAAGTCGGAGTCGGTGTGACTGAGGCTCGGGTAATTTATTCAATATTTACGTAATATAAACACTTGTGCCCTCAGGCACTTCAAATAACATAAGTACACAGCACTTCGGCGATTCTCTAGTCCACTACGATAGTTCCTCACTCCCGAGTCCTCAGTCTGTCTCTCTCTGTGGCTTATGATCTCTTCACGTCAATCACTGAAACGAGAAGCAGGTGAATGTCATCTTGCACTTGACCCACTTACTCACCGCTCGTCTCCACCCTCTCCGTCTCGCCGCAGACACCGCTAACCACGCCCCCCCTTACCACACAGTCCAATAAGTTAGATAATTTTATTTTTGTGCTTTTATCATTTGGTTGGGCTGAATTTTCTGGATGAATGTTTCAGTGTCCTGATGCTGACTGTCATTAGTCATGTTTGTTTGTTTGTTTGTTTGTTTGTTTGTTTGTTTTTGCAGCTTCAGGAAAAAAAATGAATCAGGGAACTTTTTTCAGGGTTCATTTCATGGTTTTTAAGGGCTTTAAAATGGTAAGAGTTGGGATCACTTATTTTTAGGTGCTTCCAAAATTTTATGGCTCGTTTCTCAATGCACATTAGTTGAGAATATTGACCTAATTCTGCCTTGCATGCGTTGTTCGGTGTGTTGCTCTGTACTCTCAGGATACTCTTAAAGAATTAAGCATGCAGGGCTTCAATTTGTGAGTTAGGAGAGGACCCCACACTTCACTGCCATATAATGCAATAGGTTCAATGATGGACTGGAATAGTTTGTGCCAGATTTTGATTGGTATTTCAATTTGGGTAGTTTTTGATGACATAGAAACCCTTATCAAAAAGTAGTATATTTCAAGTTTATTTTATTAAGTATACTTAAGTAAAGTTCAAGTATACTTTTAAGTATACTTTATGTAGTAAGTATACAAATATCACTGTACTTGTAAAGTGAACTTAAAGGTATACTGATAGTTTAGTAATTAAATACTTGTAGTAGCATTTTTAGTATACTTTGAAGTATAGTCTCTCTGTAACGGGGCTGATGAGACGGGAGATGTGCGGATCCATTTGCAGGCTTTTATTTAAAGGCATGGTCAGAAGACAAGCAAGGTTCAGGCAATGGCAAACAGGTATAACACAGGCAAGACACAGAGTAATCCTAGAACAAGCGTGGGTCGATGATCGGCGAACAGTATCCAACAGGGCAAGGCAGAGTGAGTAAATCCAGGTACACAGCAATAATCCAAACGAGGTGCAAACAAAGTCCGAAACAGCAGGCAAAGGGTTAATCCAAGTTACACAGGCAGAAGATCAAGAAACGAATGACTCAGGCAATAAACTAGATAAACTAGACTTAGAAAACACGGAAGGGCTCCGTAATGTTGCTATTACTAGGAGAGAGATAAATGCAGACAATACTCGGCGATCTGACTGAGGAAGTCCATGGCTTAAGTAGTGTGTGTGATTGTGTGATGGGTATCAGGTATGAGCATGTGATTAGGGAAATGGCTGCTGGGAAATGAAGTCCGGGGTAATGTGTGACAGTCTGTGTGGTGTGAGAGTCTATGTGATGACTGAGCGACCTCTGGTGGCGAACAAATGAAAGTCCATGGACCAGATTCATGACACTCAGTACACTACTAGTTTAGTAGTTTTACACTGCAAGTATACTCGTAAGTTATTTTTAAAGTGAACTTTACATCATACCGACGGGTGAGAACCAGGAGGGCGTAAGTGACAGTTTTGGTGAAATGGATATATATATATATATATATATATATATATATATATATATATATATATATATATATATATATATATATATATATCAAATGAAAGCTCTTAATGAGCTATTTATACTGGCATACGTGCTGTCATCTATGAAATTTTTTATTATAAAAAAAATTGAAATCAGTACACAAAGTCAGATCAAACTATGGCAATTTTTTTTGTTTTGGCTCTCCTGTAAAGTTGGTGAAATGTCACTTATGCCTTTCTGGTTCTTACCCCTCGATACTTTAAGTATACTACTATGTACCTATTTAGGTATTAATTTGTATATACAGGTATTTTGTTATATGAATATCTGAACATCCAAAACATCAAAAGAAAGAATAGAGCATCTGCTTGTAAACAAAAACATTTTATTCTAGCTTCTTGCATTATTTTTTAAACACTTGAATATGGGTAAGTTTCATAAATAAAAAATAAAGAAATAAACAACATTTTCAACAAAAAGCTGAAAAAAGAATATGAATTGGATTCAGAATGATAATCGAAACGTAGACAGAGTCAATCAACACCCCGAAGCTTGACTGTCATTATTACCTCTTCATTGGTGACATTTTATTCCTTAACGCTACACAGTTTTGATGCTGTTTTATGTCATGATTGTGTTAGATTACATGTAGAAGTATTGTTTCAGTTAGGGATGGGTAGATTGACACCTAGTGTTGACACACGTTTCGGGTTTTTGACACACTAGTGGTTCGAAACAGTGTTCCGGAGCTTTGCTTGAAATGAGGCTGTCATGTGACCTGTGAAAACGAAGCTTCGTTACCTCACTGACACATCACGCTAGGCTCAAATACAAAGTGCGTCGATTGCGCTGTCCCATACCCGCAATCCATTTAGTGCAATGTTATAGTTATATCAGTTAGCATGCCCATATGTATGTAGGGTTTTTACGTGTTGTATCGCTGTTAATTATAGTACTACTATTAAAAACAATGACATGTGAATGTCTGTTGACTGAATGAAATTAAAATACCTTGCGGGCTCAACCACTGTTCCCACAAAGGATAAAAGTCCTTCCTTAAAGGAAAACGCCACCGTTTTTCCATATTCCAATATGTTTTTCCCTCAACTTAGACGAGTTGATAAGTACCTCTCCCATCTCAGTGCGTGCACTTAATCGCTCTAGCGTGCGGCGCCACTATGCTAGCGTTTAGCTTAGCACCATTCATTCCTTAGGATCCAAACAGAGATGAATTTAGAAGCTACCAAACACTTCCATGTTTTCCCTATTTAAAGACGGTTACATGAGTAGTTACACAAGTAAGTATGGTGACACAAAATAAACAGTGGCGATTTTCTAAGCGGATAAAAAATGATAACTATAATGTATGGCGGAAGAGTACTTCTCTCTTCTCGCAGCACTTTGACCTCGGCGCAGTAATATCATCACTCCTGAAAACTCCCCCTCTCCCTCTAACTTCCATCAATAGAACCAATATTACTGCGCCGAGGTCGAAGTGCTGCAAAGTGCTCTTCCGCCATACATTATAGTTATCATTTTTATCTGCTTAGAAAATCGCCCCGTTTTATTTTGTGTCACCATACTTACTTGTGTAACTACTCATGTAACCGTCTTTAAATAGGGAAAACATGGAAGTGTTTGGTAGCTTCTAAATTCATCTCTGTTTGGATCCTAAGGAATGAATGGTGCTAAGCTAAACGCTAGCATAGTGGCACCGCGCGCTAGAGCGATTAAGTGCACACACTGAGACGGGAGAGGTACGTAAAAATTTGATGCTGCTTCTAAACGCCGTCCTCAGTTGTCAACAGCTCACACTGGCGAGAAAAATATATAATTGCAAGATATATTAAATTCAATAATTGCATTTGTATTTGTGCATTTGTGTTTTTTAACAATAAGCATGGTTGTATTCTTTTGTAAGGAAGACACAAAAATGGTGCAATGAAAAATGGTGTAGGCCTAATTTATTGTGGTATTAAACGTTCTATTTAGAATGTGAAAAAACATAAGTTTGATGCAAGTAAAAATGAAGAACATAAAGTCTTTATTGTCATTGTATTGTGCTAAATACAATAAATTATGGAAACTTTATCGCTGTACACACACATGCCGCCTTGCTAATGACACATATGCATATTAAATAGACAATTAAACCTTACAATGACATCCCAATGAACAAAACATCTAAATGATACATTTGGTGTAATAATTTTTATTGACCACCAGATGGCGGAGTAGAGCACTGTATCAAAACTTTGAAGCATCAACACAGTTTGTTGTAAATGCCTCACTGCTTCAAAAGCCTCGTTCGGCACATCCCTACCCTGCGTCCTAATGTTCATACTATCCATCCTAAATAGTATGTGAGATTAGCATAAGTGTGTCCCAAAGCATAGTATGTTGAAAAGAGTATGTCAAAAGACCCCGGATGGTTTACTATTTCAGGTCGATTTTTGATGTGTGGATCCGTGCACACTCTAATGGCTAAAATTGCCCACAATCCATTGCGCTTTGGCGAAGGATTCAGTCCAGAACTACAAACATGAATAAAACGCGTTAAAAAACTACAAACGTGGCGGATATGCGCGACCGATGGTTAGGTAGAGAAGTTTAGAAAAAGGGGTTTGAGTTACTAATAATCAACATTTAACCTGGTAAAAATAAATATATATATTCAAGAGAAATTCAAGTATAAATATATATATATAAATATTATATTTTTATATATTGTTATCTGTGTTATATTTAATCTGCAACAGCAATGTGAACTTTTATAAACATCCATTTGGTCGTTAACTTTTAAATGCATCATTATGCAGAAAATATGAGCAGAGTTCTCGGCATGAAAGACCCGCGACTGGCAGATATCAACAAGCTACTTCTTTTCTCTCTAATACGGTAGGAAGTTAAATGAAATGAAATGTGGAGGATGTTAACAGTGACAAGATGATTGACAGGCCAGTTTACAGTGACAGGGTGCGTGTAACAGATGTGACAGAGCGGTCCGTTAGTTGTGTGACATGATAGTATGTCCCAAAGCTTGCCTACTCTTCTACTGCACACTCAAAAGTGTGTACCTTTTCTTCACCAAAAAAGTACATACTTTAAGTGGGTAGTATAAGTAGGCACACTGAGATGCAGCACTAGTTTCAGTTTCTTCTTCACTTGTGTTTTTTTTGGAAATTCTGTAAAGAAGATGTGTACTAACGCCCCCTACCATATAACAATGAAAACACAGATCTAGGAGCACATATATTTAGACTTTTTCGAAGTATAAGTCAAGTATACTTAAATGTAATTTTAAGTATATTTCTGAAAAGTACATAAAGCCCATTTCTGAGAAGTATATAAAAAGTAGACTAAAAGTATACTTTCCTATTTTTAGTTTAAAAGAAGTATACTAATAGCACACTTGAATAAACTTCTTTTTCGTGAGGGAGGCCCTTCTTGTTTTCTATTTCAGTTAATTCACAGCCAAATTTAGCTTACCATCTGCACATATTTTCAGCCTGAGGTATGTGTAGTTTGTGGCATATTCAATTTTGGTCATAATGAGGGTGAAATTGTGTCTCTTTCCCTGACATCTGGGTCTTTTCTGGAATATTAATACTTTAGTTTTGTTAGGATTAATAGTCAGGGCCCAGCGCTGTTGGTGACTGCAGGACCAGATCATCTGCAAACAGCAAAACCTTCATGTTGTAGTGTGAGGCCAGGTGCGATTGTGTTCTAGGAGTTTCAACAATTCATTAATGTTAATATTGAAGAGGGTCCATGACAGTGGGCAGCCCTGCCTTACACCCTGCCCTTGAGTGAAGAATTATGTTTGTTTATTTCCAATTTTAATTGCACATTGATTGTTTGAATATATTATTTTAATATTATATGATTTATGTTATGTTGTAGGTTGATTCTAGAAGTTTTAACAGAGTAGACCTTCATGCCAAATAGAATCACAGGTTTTTTGGAAATCTACAAAGCAAGCAAATATTTTGGCTTTGTTTTGGTTAACCCTCTGGGGTCGACGCACGCGGATACGCGTTTTGAGGCACATTTTCCTGATAAGGCCAAAAAGAGCTTGAATTTCTCTGCCATTTTTGATCGTACAGATAAGAGCAATACACCATTCCAATCTGTAAGGGGTCTACATTTATTTGTATACACTCATAATAACAACTAAACTTTGTGCTTTTGAAAAATAAAGAAAACAAATAGGGTGCGTTCTCAGTCTCCATTCTCTCCGCAAACTGCTTTTTGAAATGAGTCACTAAAATGAACTGAAACTCAGCAAATACTTTACACAGAGACATGAGAAATATCTATAGAAAGATTTACATGTCTACTCTTAAATGAAGTCTTACTGAAAACAAATATTCTGTGATAAAGTTATCCGTATGAAACCCGTTACGGAACTCCAAAGAAGAAAATGAGATGAGGAATAATCCAAAATAAAGTATTTTAATATAATAATCCACACAAATAGAAGGAAATAACTCAGGGTAGTCGCAACACATGTAACAAACAATAACCAACAATAAACTGAACTGAGAGAAGACTTTAAACAATGCAGCTGATGAGGGGAAAACACAGGTGAAGGGAGTAAACTAATAATGACTTAACAAGCAGATCAACTAATGAGCGAACCCAAACAGGAACAAAACCATATAAGGAAAAACGGGAACAGACAGACGAAACAGAAAAACATAATACTAAAGTCCATAACCCTGACAGTACTCCCCCTTCCCCGGAAGGCACGACCTCGTGCCATAGCAGGACGATCCAAGGAGGGCGGGAGGGCGTGTGGGAGGAGGACGGACTAGCGATAAAAGGGCTGGTGGAAGGGCAGGCAGGAAGACAGGCTGAGGACCCCAAGGAGGCGATGATGGAGGGAGGAGCCATTTTGGATACGGAAGGTACCAGGGCGGAGCAGATGGTTGAAGGAGCCAAGAAGATGACAGGGGAGAATTGGAGAAGGAGGAGCCAGACAAAACCCAGACCGCAGGCATTATGGCAGCCCCCGGTGGAACCGACGGAGGGAGGAGCCATGGTGGAGGATGGGCTGACGACTCCAGGGAGCCAACCGACGGTGGAGGAGCAGGTGGAGGTGGAGCCCGAGGCGGTGACAGAGAGCCGAAGAGCCAGGGTGAAGCCGAGGATCCGAAGGACCAAGGCAGAGCAGGTGGCTTCGGCGACCGAGGCGTAAGCGGAGATCTGGAAGGCCGCGGCGGAGCCGGAGCATCAGAGGACTGAGGTGGAGCTGGAGGGAAGGAGGAGCCCACTGGAGCCGGAGGGACAAAGGGACGAGGCGCAGCCGGAGGAGTGCAGTCCAGAGGTGGGGGTAGGGAGATGACTGACCAAGGCAGAGAGCTGGTGGACTGACGGGCTCCGGTGGAGACGAGGGAGCTGGAAGACATAGTGGAGCCACTGGGTCGCAGGACCGAGGCGGAGTCTGGGCCTCGGAGGCTGAAGGCTGAGTCGAGTGATCCTCCAGACTCGACGCCAATGGAGCTGGAGATGGACAGACCAGCGGCGAGCCCACGCCACAGATGGTGGACTGAGGGTGAGCAGAGGGGCTGACAGGATCCAGCAGAATGAGCGTTGGTAACACGAACTGATCGGTGAGAGAAGGCGGGAGAGGGAGGTTGGGTGAGATTTCTTGCCAGAATGATATCACAGATGATGGGCATATTTGTAACTCCGCATTCCAGTCTAATAAATCCCCCAAGTCCAATTCTTGCTCACCCTCAGCGGTGGCGCAATGGGCGGGACTTTCCTTAGCCCCCGTGATCTCTACAGCTGTCTCCACCGTCGCTTGCGCTGTTGGCTCTAGTACCTGGTCAGACTCTTGAGGCACACGTTCCGGGGCGATCGTCAGCTCTGTCGCTCCTGATGGCAATGGCTCAACGACCGCGGCAGGCTCTGGCTCTCTGTCTGCGGTGGGCTCGGGCAGCTCCGCATCGCGGGGTGGTGGTTGACTGGGCTCAGGGTTGTCGGCACTCACATGTGATGACCTCGGGCTGGGTTCCGGTTTGTCCATGGTGAATGCTGATCCAGCGATCCACAGTGCGAAGTTGATGTAAATCCTCAGCGACCCGCACGGATCAGCTCGGAGCATGACGAAGCAGATCTCGTCATCCAGCCCGCACCAGAATCCCTCCTTTAGGGTGAGGTCATCACATGTGACAAGATGGCAATAGTCCAAAAACTCCAGCACATACTCCTCCAGGTCACATCCGTTTTGAAAAATAAAAATAGTAGCCCCTGAAGGGCTAAGAGCACTGCCCTTCGGGCATAAATTGAGGCCAGTTCAAGCTTCATCTTTATCTTTATGGTCGGTTATAGACTTTCAATATACTAATCAACACGAATAGAAGGAAATAACTCAGGGTAGTTGCAACACATGTAACATCAAACAATATCCGACAATAAACTGAACTGAAAGAAGACTAAGTAAGGCAGCTGATGAGGGGAAAACACAGGTGAAGGGAGTTAACTAATAATGACTTAACGAGCAGATCAACTAATGAGCGAACCCAAACAGGAACAAAACCATATAAGGAAAAACAGGAACAGACAGACGTAACAGAAAAACACAATACTAAAGTCCATAATTTAAGTTCCTCAATGTTTTGGCATCATTTAGACAAAGTTTGGTGTATATAGTATAATTCTCCTCTGAGCAGTATGCATTAATACACAGCTATATTTTTCCAAAAATCCACATTCAAATTAAAATGGCTGACTTGCTGTTGGTCGTAGCTAATGACTCTAAATTAGAAAGTTGTCCGTCTTGATGAGAACAATGTATGTACCAAGTTTGGTGTTCGTAGCTAAAACTAACCCCTCAAGTTTGTCAAAAGGTGGCGCTAAAGAGTGCCTCCTCCACGCCCTTTTTTGAGCTTTTGCCAGTGTCTATCTATCATTAATACTGATATGTGTTTTGAGTTTCATGAAATTCTAAGCATGTTATCTGCCTCAAAATCATCACCGGAAAAGAATATTAAAGTTTGGCACGTTGCCATGGTAATGATATTTTAAATATCAATGTCCCCTCCACCATTTTACATCGTGTTTTGACATTATTCTGATGAAGTTTGAAGCAAATCGAGTAAAAATACGATGCTGAATTCAAAGCATTTTGAAAACAACACGCTTCCTGCTGCCAGTTGGTGGCGCTATAACTCTGACTCCTAATAGTCACATCTATGCGATCGGCATCATACAACGAACAAACCGCTGAAGTTTTATCAAAATCAAACAATGCATGTGGATGTTATTAGATACTTCCTATTTCTCATTTCTCGCCATAGCTTCATCGCCTCGCCACGGGCAAACTGTTTGAGACATCAAAAATCCCTTCGCTATTTAGCATCCCCATTGTCTTGAGATCATGTTCACCAAGCTTGGTGGCAATCGGTGGGAAATCCTCAGAGGAGTATATCAAATTCCAGAGCATGCGCTTTTTGAACAGCCCTGAATAGCCAACTTCCTGTTGGGCAGAGCACTGACTGTCAGCACGAAAGTTGTTCAGCTCAAAGAGATCTATATGTGTACTGAGCTTCATATGAATACGTGCAAGTATATGTGAGCTATACATCAAGTTTTCTGACTGTGTTCCAGGGGGCGTCGTAGAGCCCCTGTGCCACGCCCGGGTCCCAGCCTCTGCTGCATCCTAATGGCCGCAGATTCCAATGTGTGTGCCAATTTTCAAGAGTTTTTGAGTGTGTTAAGGCCCCCAAAACCCCCCGGAACCTTGAAATAAAAAATAAATAAATAATAATAACCTCTTAAGACCATGCGGCCTCATATGAGGACTTTATATTTTAGTGAATTTCTCTGAGACTCTACATGCCACAGTTTTAAGTCTGGATGTCCTGTACAGAGCACATTCAGGGCTTTTCAGAGATATTAAATGATTGGATGTTTCACTATGACCACTCCCTCTCCTTGGTCTTCAAAAATGTCTGAAATTAATTTAGTGACACTCTTATGGAAATATGATAATATTTTGTAATTTTCATTTAAATCTGTCTAATTTTTAAATTGTGTGTCATAAATCAACAACTCAGGAAAATGTTATTGGGTTTCAAATCAAAATATGACTTTCTGTTACGAAACAGGACGTTGATTTCATACATGTCCTCATATGAGGACACTGTGACTAAAAGTATGTTTATTACGTATTTTGGGAGACATAACAAATGAATAGGGAAAGAAATTATATTTCAATATTCTATGAAATATATATAATAATGAAAAATCTTGTAAATTATTACTCCCATTATTACACTTGTTTTTTCATTACAAGTTGCCCCAAAAAACACATTAATATGCAAATTCGATTTAGTTTATAGATACATTGTATAAAATGAGAAAATCCGTTTATGACCATTTTACAAACAATTTGCAGAAATAAAAAAATGGTATATCGAATCATTATGTTATAACATAGTTGAGAATCATCTTTATACAAAGTTTGGTAAAAAATAAATAAATAAATAAATAAAAAATCTTAAACTAAAAATTTATTGGTGATTTAAAAAAATCTATTGTTTTTGCCTATGCATGTTTATTCATGTATTTTTATTTTTTAAAGAAATTGAGTCCCGATGTCCTCACTTGAAAGTGAAAGTGAAGTGAAAGTCATGACGTATTGTCAAGTATGGTGACCCATACTCGAAATTGGTGCTCTGCATTTAACCCATCCAAGTGCACACACACAGCAGTGAATAGTGAACAAACACACACACACACACCGTGAACACACACCCGGAGCAGTGGGCAGCCATTGCTCCAGCGCCCGGGGAGCAATTGGGGGTTCGATGCCTTGCTCAAGGGCACCTCAGTCACTTATGAATGAAATAACATTATATTTATTTATTTATTTATTTTACATTATTTGTAATGCTCTGAACAATGTAAAGACATGAAAAAACAATTTTTTTTCCCTAAAACTTTTTTCTCAGGTCTTAAGAGGAAAATATAGCTGCAAGCAGCGATGGCGGGCTCAAGCCGTCAGCGCAAAAGCCACGCCGGTGGCATCAGGAAAACTGTGCCCAGCCGACACATGCATGTACAGTAACCCTCTGGCAGTCTGGCTTTAAGGGATACGGCTATTAAAGGGTTAATCCGAACCATCAAGTCTGTAAAACACACACACAAAACAATATATAAAACTTTAGTAACACTTTACAATAAGGTTTCAGTTATTAACATTAACTAAAATTATATAACATTTATCAATGTTAGTTAATATTCAAAACTTAAACATTATTAAAATGTAAAGCTTTATCTGTTAACATCAGTTAATGCACTGTGAATTAACATGAACATTTTGATTAAGTAACCTCAACAAACATTAACAAATGCTGTGAAATATATTGTTCATTGTTAGTTCATTTAAATTAATGCAATTACTAATGTTAACAAATGAGACCTTATTATAAAAAGTGTTACCAAAACCTTTAATGATTTATAAGCATTTTTTAAGGATTTTATTGATCTATAAGCATTTGTGAAATATTTTTGCCTGCATTACAGCTTAGTCTTGATCTGTGAGCTAAACTGTTTTACTGTTACTTTTAAATACAAACTCACCCGATTCTGTCCATGAAGACACTTGCTTACATTCTATTCAAAATTAATTGGATGTTTTTTAAACTCCTTTGTGGTACGTTGGTTAAGATTTCATTAACAATTTGACCCTCTCCGTCATCGTTATTAGTCGGTGGAGCAGGTCCGCTAGCAGGTGCACTAGCAGATTTGTAAGAGTTAAAGTACCACTCTCCAAATCAACATGTTTTACTATAGTTAAAAACCTTTGCAAGATGGTTGAGTAAAGCTTAGCCTTCACGTCTGAATCCAAATCACTCCTCTGTAATATATATATTGTAGCAGAATCCAAATTGTTCCCTATCAAAAGCTACTCTCGATGCTGCGTTTCAATAATGCTAATGGGAGAACATTCTTTATTCGACCGGTTTTGAAGCACGTGTGCCAATCATGCCAAGAATTGGCTTAAATAACCTCGGTGGGTGATGTCATTTGATTACATGCACCTGCAGGTTATAAATAGACGTGAGACGTACACATCTTCAGATTTCTTTGTCTTGAAAGACCGCATTGTGTGTGTGTGTGTCATTCTGAAAGCAGTATCATTGTAAAGTGAAAGTGAACGTTAAAAGCTTGTCGAGTTAATCTGCAAAGAGATGTGTGCCTCCTTGTTTACGGCTCATCTCTGAAGATGACGCGCATGAATTTGTTTTGAGTGTTTGGGGTAAGAGCATGATGCTATTGCATTTAAGGGCGGCGACTGTGAGCACTGCGATTCACTTCCTATTCGCGTGCTTCACGTTCGGCTCGTTTTCTTTTACAAAGAATGAGCCGCTGCACCCTCGATAAGATCGCACTTTGATCTGGCTGAGGCTCGAGAGGCGGGTCCTCCTCTTTCTCTTGTGCTCTCGTCAGATCGGGAGGTTTTCGTGCCCGCTTCCAAAGTGTGCCCCAGCATTTCTTCGAATCGGGCAGCGAACGCTGCAGCTCTTGATTCTGTAGAAATGGAAATCGAGCGCGCCGCCTCCCGAGAGCTCCTCCCGCGATTGTAAAACGAATGAGGAGTTACTCAAGGTGATGACTCGTGCAGTGTGATCAGATTAAAGATGGATTGGCCACAAGAGCAGTAGACCCCCAGACGCTCCAAACTAGATGACAGGTTTCTGTCAGGTGATCAGGGGGAGGGACCTCAGCGATGGTCTCTCCCCTTCTTTGGTGACCTCCATGATGAGAGAACTTGTTCATGGAGTAAGCCATATTTGTCCTGTTTTTTGTGCCTCAACCTTGAATTTTTTCACTGTTGTGGATTCAAAGGCACAGGGATACATGATGATACCCCAGGTGGAAGAGACACTAGCGGGCTATCTCTCCCCTGGGGGTGCATCATCACTTGAAAAGTCAACGCTCCCTACCAAGCCATGTAGAGCAACATCTACACTTGTAGGGAGAGTGTTTCATGCAGCAAGTCATGCGGGTGCTGCCCTGCACACCACGGTGGTTCTGCAGGCATATCAGACTGACGTTCATAAAGATCTGAGCGCAGGGAGGCAAAGACGCTCGAGAAAGCTTTCAACAAGTTTCTCCCCCACCGTGCTCTAGTTTCGGGGCTGTTGGCTACCCAGTCCCAACATGGCCCAGCTTCTCTGAGGCGAGAAGCCCATGCGAGCCATGCGCCCCCTCATAAAGACTGGGTAACAGCTTGTAGCATTCAACAGCCAAAGAGGGAGCTGGACCTAAAAACGGTCTTTACGACCAGAAGGAAGTCCTGAGGCTGTGCCCAGGACAATGGGTGTGTCCCCTTGGGGAGGGCCATGGAAAACTCCAACGAGGAAAGTAAGGGCTCCTTCCTGGCACCCTTAGGGGATCGCTGTACAACTTTCGCCACCACTGGTGTTTCGGGGGTCAGCGATCTCCAGTGAGAAGTTACATGTTCGGTTGTTTCCTTCCATGTTTCAGGACACCAAACATTTAACATTCCCCCCAGCAAAACAAAGTGTCACAGTCTCCCTTTCAGAGAATTTGGCGGCGTGGAAGCTACTGCCAAATAATCTCTCCTTGGGTCGTAAGGACTCCACAAGAGAGCTACAGGATACGGTTTGCGTATCATCCTTCGCGTTTCAATGGCGTGGTCTCCACTACCGTGAAACCGGAACAAGTGTATTCGTTGACACAGGAAATGCAAGCTCTGCTGGACAAGGAGGTCGTAGAGCATCTCCCCTCCTAGACAGAGAGTTGAGCTACTATAGCCAATATTTCCTGGATCCCAGAAATGATGGGGGGTTACTTCCAGTCTAGATCTTTGTGGGCTGAACCTCTTTCTAAGAACGTACAAGTTCAAAATGCTGACAGTCAATGATTGTTTTTCTCAGATCCACTCAGGGGATTGGTTATCGACAAATGATCGCAAGGATGCATACTTTCATTTAGAAATTTTGCCACAACGCAGGAAGTTCCTGAGGTTTGCTTTTGGGGGTAAAGCTTACCAGTATCGGGTTCTTCCATTTGTCCTAGTCTTATCACCCCACACATATGCAAAATGCATCAATGCAGCTTTAGCATCTGCGACTAGCTGATTTGGCCCAGTCTTAAGAACATACGCTTCGACATCGGGATGTCGTCCTCGCTCATCTTAACTATCTGAGATTGAGACTCAACGCCAAGGAAAGCGTTTTCTCTCTTGCCCAGGGGACAATGTATTAAGCGGTTTACAGGATTCGATCACAATGTGGGCACAGCTGTCTCCTACATGTGTCGAATCCATTCTGAACACCCTTAAGGATTTCAGACTAGGCCAGAAAGTTACTGTACATTATTTTCAGAAAGTTCTAGGTCTCATGGCGACTGCATCCACGTGAAACCTTTGGACGTCTTGCACATGAGACCATTACAGTTGTGACTCAGAGCCAGGGGATTTAATCTAAGGGCCAATCCCCAGAGGCATATAAGGGTTACATGCTAGGGCTTCGTACCCTTTCTATGTGGTTCAGACCCCGGTTTTTGACTTTGGGTCCCACTCTAGGCACGTGTTGTCATCGCAAGATGCTAACGACAGATGCTTCCCTCACGGGTTGGGGTGCGGTCTTGGATGACCGTCCAGCCCAAGGGATCTGGAGAGGTCATCTTCTCGATTGGCACATCAATTGCCTCGGAATGATGGCTGTATTTCGGGCCCTGAAATACATCCTCCAGCAGGGGCTACCATGTTCTAGTGGTGGGGGACAAGACTGTGGTAGTCACAAACATAAGTCGCCAGGGCAGACTGCATCTGTGCCACCGGAACAGGCTAGCACAGCAGGTTCTGCTTTGTATGTGGAACAAGTTCTTGTCCATCAAGGCGATTTACATTCTGGGGCATATAAATGTAGGAGCAGATTCACTGTCCAGACAAGCTGGGAAACAGCACAAGGTCCCATCTTCTTCTCTCAGACTCGTCCAGCTTCCCTAGATCTGGACACAAAGGCCCATACGTGGCCCAGACTGCATCTTTATGCATTTCCTCCGATCGCTCTGCTCCCAGGAGTCCTGGCCAAGGTATGTCAACAAGGGTCTCGCCTCTTATTGATAGTGCCCCAATGACCGACCAGAGTGTGAAATAACCCTCCTTGATGGCTCGCTATGGGCGATTCTGTTCAGGAGAGTTCTCCTATCTCAGGCACAGGGGACAGTATTTCATCCCTGGCCTGAATTCTGGAACCTTCACCTCTGGCCCCTGAGGGGGACCACAAGAGATGCTGGGTTTCCAGCAGATGTACTACAGACTCTTCTGATAGCTAGAACTTCTTCCACTAGAAGAAGTCATGCCCTCAGATGGTGCTTTTTCGAAAGTTGGTGTATGGCACACCACGCAGACCCAGTTCATTGCCAAGTTGTTTCAGTGCTGGAGTTCCTGAAAGAGAAACTGTCCTCAGGAACATGTCCTGGTACTCTCAGAGTCTATGTGGCCTCCATTTCGGCTTGCCGTGTTCTGATTGATGGTGATTCTGTGAGAAAGCACCTTTCAGTAGCCCGCTTCATTCATGGAGCTCACCAGTTGAGGCCGCCAACCAGAGCGACAGTCCCTTCGTCGGACTTGGCCTTAGAGCCCAAAGGGTCTGGTTGGGTCCCCATTTTGAACCACTAGAGTCAGTGCCTGTCAGGTTTCTTTTTTTTTTCTCATGGCTATTACTTCTCTGAGGAGAATTGGCGATTTGCAAGCTCTGTCAATCTCGTCATCCTTCTTAGACTTTGCCCCTGGGCTGGTCAAGCTATTTTGCATCCTCACCCTATTATCTTCCAAAAGTTCAATTCTACCATATATCCGGTCGTTCTTGAAGCCTTCTGACCACCGCCGTTCACGACACCGGAGCAAGAAGGACTTCACTTACTGCGTCCAGTACATGCTCTTCAGATTTACATACACTGCATTAGCCAGTGGCGTAAGTTGGAGCAGCTTTTAATATGCTATGGCTGCCACTAGACAAACAATGTCACTTTGGGTGAGGGATGTTATTGCCCTAGCCTACGAGGCGCATGGTCAAGCTTCACCTCTAGGAGTTAGGGCCCATTAAACCAGGTGGGTTGCATCCTATGCTAAAGCTCTGGCAAGAGGTGTCCCCTTGCATCAAGTGCGTGGTGCGGCAGGCTGGTCCTCTCTGCACACATTTGTCAGACTCAATAGTTTGGATGTCCATGCTACTCCAGGCTCGCATGTCCTTGAGTCAACATCCCAGAGTCATGTCTGAGACCTCTTCAATGTTTGTGCGCACACACTACACAACCTTGGGGGGGTCCAGACACTTCCAGTGTGGCGGCTTGGTATTCTCGTTCCCATTAACGTTACTGAAACGCAGCATCGAGAGTAGGTTTTGATAGAGAACGTTTTGGGTTACTTGACTGTAACCCTGTTCCCTGAAAAAGCGGAAACAAGATGCTGCGCCTCAATGCCGCACTGTAGGCATGCCTGGATGCCTCTTCAGACAAAGGTTTATCCTGAAGATGTGTATGTCTTACATCTATTTATAACCTGCAGGTGCACATAATCAAATGACGTCACCCACCGAGGTTATTTAAGCCAATTATTGGTGTGTTTGGCACACGCGCTTCACAACCGGTGGAACAAAGAATGTTCTCCCATTAGCATTATTGAAATGTAGCATCTCGTTCCAGCTTTTTCAGGGAACAGGGTTACAGTCAAGTAATCCGATGTGATCCAATGATCCACAACTTGTTGAATTGTCTCACAAACATTCCTGGTTCTTAATTTATTCAGCTGATTCTGGGGAATTACGTACAGCTTTTCATCATATTCCATTACTATTGGTGTCTGGATGATATTAAAATAGTAATAAGTGGTATCGCTACACTTAACAAGGGTAGCAGAAAACCACCTCGCTGATTAATCAACCATTTTTTTCACTTGATGTTGAGCTTTTTACTCACTGTTTAGAGTAAGTGAAGACTGTCCTCCTAAGAGATCCCAGCAGTGCCTCCAGAATGTTATACCCTGAATAGAAGGGAAATATTATTATAAGATGAAATTCCAGCAGTGTTCTATATACTGAAACTTTATGCAGATCGAGAAAACCCATGAGAGTTCCCCCTAGTATCTTGTCAGGCAAAACTAATCAATCATCAACATACCTTAATTTGACTAACAGATCACAGATTCACAAGAAACCATGGAAATGAACTTTGAGTGAAATGTCCACTTCCGCTCCATCACCCTCTTTTGGACTTTTTGGTTTATTTTGAGTTGTGGGTGGGTATCTTGTCTGGCTGCTCTTAGAGGGGGGAAACTGTCAGGTGTGTTTTTGTTTTCATTTATGTTCATGTCTTTTATTTTGTAATTTGCTGTTGCCATGTTTCTTGTTCCTGTCATGTGCGTTCCTTGCTCCTCTTGTTTCTTGACGTGCTTATGATTAGGTGTGTTCAACGTGGCGCTGCACAGACCGATCGGTGTATGTCTTCAAAGTACCACAAACTTTTCGGTCTGGTTGCTGATTATTGATCTTGATGTTGAAATATTGATCAAGTCAATTAGGCCTAATAGAAAGGGGAGAAATGCATGTCATATTCTAGCTACAGACAAAACAAGCCAGTTTGAAGGTTTTGGGGACATATCCTAATGACATTGACAAATTAATAATATTCAGGAGAGGATCTATGACTGCTGAATTCAACTCTTTAATTTGCTTAGATTGTATAGGGTCTTTCATACATGATGTAGGTTTTGATGAATTGGCAAGTTTAAAAAATTAATCCTCTCCTATATTTGAAATGTTCCTATAATGTTCCTATGATCTATAGTGCACCATCTGATGTGATACTGTAGCTGACAGCTTCATGGTTAGAATTTTATCTTTAATAACATCAATCTTGGAAGTAAAGAAGTTCATAAAGTCATTACCGCTGTGCTGTTGGGGAATGTCTGCGTCTGTTGATGCTTTATGTTTCGTTAATTTAGCCACTGTATTGAATAAATGCCTGGGGTTGTGTTTGTTTTCTTATAAAATAGATCAAAAGTAAGCAAATCTTGCAGTTCTTAGAGCTTTTCGATGAGTAGAAGCACTTTCCCTCTATGTAATACAAAATACCTCTAGTTTTGTTATCTTCCATCTGCGCTCCATTCTCTGAGCTGCTCTCTTTAAGGCCTGAGTGTGCTCATTATATCATGGCGTCTGACTGTTTTCCTTAATCTCCCTTAAGCGTAAAGGAGCAACCGTATCTAAAGTCCTAGAAAAGAGAGAGTTTATAGTTTCTGCATGCTTACGATAGAACCACTTTTTCATGTAACCTTACCTATGCCATGTTTAGTATCTATGAATTTGTCTTTGGATGATCTAATCGAGAGTGTATATTACATGTTGATACCTGTGCAACATATTTGTGTCCTGAGAATCTTTAGTAGTTTTTGCATTAACACCGTGTCAAATTACATATGGAAATTACCATGTTCAGAGACAAAGAGTCGTAATCTTTCCCTCCAAAAGTGAATGTCACCATTGGCTCTTTGACTCCCCGGAGGTGTGATCTCTATAATAGATAAAGCTCTCACTTCAGTGACCTGCCTTGCCAGTCTGCGGTTCTTTTAGATCCTAAGAGGATGAGGAGGATGAGCCAGAACTCTTCTGGACCCTTAAGTTTTTGTGCCAGGCCTTGCGGCCTTGACTTTCCATTCACCAAAGTTCCTCAGATCTCAGCAGATGTCTCTTAGCTCTTTCTCACTTTTCACCTGGGAATAAACTCCCAATCACCATTGAATCAGAACATCTTTGGAATTCATCACTCTTCAAACCTGGAAGAACGTCATCGCAAGTCCAAAACATTGAAACCATCAAGACTTTCATACGAGACTGAATCCGGACACTCGTCAACGACCAAGGCAATGCAAGTATCGTACATTTAACTAAATAAAACAGAGGTTTAGTATAAGCTATAGACCCCATTATAAACGGCACTGATGGTTTTACTCATGTGGTTAACTGACTCTTTTCTTAGCTTCATTCTCTGGTTTACCTAATGGTTTCATCCATCAAGTCACATTTGCCCTTTCAAATGTATGAGTGTATGTATGTTTGTTAGACTAGTTTGTGTTAGTGTTTAGTTAATAAAAATCTTGTGCACAAATTACATGAGTTTCTGATTCTACCTTGCAAAATTAATGTCCCTTTACGATTTTGATCCTTGCTACATGCTCTAATGCATTAATGCTGTATGAAAGTACTTTCTGAAGCCATGAAAATATCCTTTCCTAGAGTTAATATGAACTTACACTGAATGTTCGCTGGACGAACAGATTGGTTGATGGCAATTTAATTCTGCTACAGTTACTACTGGCAGCTTATATGAATAATTGTAATTAATCATAATTAATTTTAATTATTTATATACATTTCCCTTTTGAACTGATTTGCTACAGCAGACAGGGTGCACACTCTGTCTTCTCTGTCTCCGCAAACTGCTCTTTGAAACTGTCACTAAAATGAACAGTCTTTCCTGTTTGAGCTAATTATCTTTAATGTAATCACGCCCACGAGGGGCTCACGCCCTTCATATGTAAATATCCACGTAAGACGCGCAAACATTTAAACACCCACATCACCTCCATAAACATGAGGATTATTCAAGTTCATCTCGGCTACTTTTCGTTTTTGGAAGAAGACGCGCTGTGAGGAATAAGCCAGAATTTACCTCAGAAAAAGGAGATGTGACACAGCTTGATCCAGCGTAGGATATCATTCTGATGAGTAAGTAATGTTTTTTTATTTGCATTAGTTAACGTGTTATTGTGACAAACTTTAACACATTTACTAGTTGTTGTTTTTTTTCCCCCCAAACTATAATTCCAGACTAAAATATTTGAAATCGAGTGAAACATTTTGAATATGATAGGCAATTCATTGTATCACATTTTGTACAGTGCAAGGATGTTTTTATGCTCTAAATAATATAAAACAATACAATATAAAAGCACTATTATGAATGTTAGAGTCTAAGAATGTTTAGACCAATGTTTTTTTTTTTTTTTTATTAATACTATGTTTGCAAATAGATTTTCATAACGTATTAAACAATAATCAGTTTCTCAGATATAAAATGTCCTGTTTTAAGATAGTATAAAGCATGTGCATGTGCATTTTTACAGTGCATAGAAGTCATATACACTGATCCCTCAGATATTTATCGGCATTTAGATTATGCTCAGGGGTATTTCTTCAGCAGAAAGCAAATGAAAAGTTTGCAAGAATGCAGAATGGAAACAGAACAGCCTTCATACTTGTTTCCAGCACTCTGAAGGTCAAGGCAAAAGCTGAAACTGAAAGAAAAAGGCAGAATGAAAAGTAAATGTTTTGATGTATTGTTTTATGTATGTATGAGGGAGCTCAGAGGAGAGCAGGGCAGAAAAAAAATCAATAGCAGCATAAAACTGATTTAGTGTGTGTCATAAAACATAAACAAGTGTTCTGAGATGGAGTAAAGCAAAGTCTCAATTTAATCTACACAAAAGCTGCACTGTATTGATGAACTGATACAAGAGAGAGAGGTACAATAAAATCTATAGACAGACACATAATTGTCATAATAATATTCTCTCCGTATGCTGTCAGGGGTTGCTAGTGTTCATTTATCATCTGGCTAATGGCCAGGGCAATCAAATCACAATTAAAAAGTGCTCAATATTGTCACTGAGATATTTCGGAACAAATTCTCCCCCCACCCCAATCAGTGCTCCGCCCAATAAATCAGAAATGTTGTGATGCATGTAATGGTTTGTGGAGAATAGATCATGGTTTTATGGAGCTAATGCAGCAGAACCACTCATTTACACAGATCAGCACTGGGACACATCAGACTGTTCTGGCTCACATGCTCTTAGTACTGCTGTATGCTCCATACACACGTGTTTTCGGCTGTCAGTCATTCTTTGTGTGGTTTTATATTGCAGAAGCTCTTCTGCTGCTGCCTGAAATGGAAATAGGTTGTCTATTGCCTATCTATGTACAGGGCCCAATCAGAACAAATGGGATCCAAAATATATTAATCAAATAATAATCAATTGCATCTTTTTTACTCCTATTTTCTCCAGACTCTGACTTTACAAGAAAAGCACAGCAGTCAGACTGCTCCACAGGCAAAAGTGCATCATTACATTATATGTAACAGCGTGTCAGCATGCATCTTCTAATCTGCATTTTTTTAAAATTTATTTATTTATTTATTTTTTGTGATCTGCTCTGCAGGGTATAAAGTAGAATGCATCCACCTTATTCCTAAATAACCAATGAGCACCGCTATGATGAATTCTAATTTCTTTTTGGATGCTGTCATGGCCCAGTCTCCATAGAAACCCATGTTAAAATGGGGTCAAAATATTACCTGAATCAATTAAACTGAAACTGTTTTCAATATAACTAAATATAAAAATGTGTGCAGGGTTAAGCTGTGCTGTTTTTGCCTGTCATAATAACAGCAATAAACTTTTTTTTCCTGTAATTCTTGTAAAGTACTTGTTTTGAGCACTAGCAAATCTGTCTGTGTCCAGCACTGTATGCCTTCCATTCTATGTCAAAGACAACAGAAAACAGGCATGGTTTACAGCGCTTAAATTAAATACAGTGTGTGAAATAATTCATAATTTGAACACAATATGTGTTGAAATAATGTTTAGTCTTATTATTGTATGGAGAAAAGCCCTCAAACTTCACCCTGATCAGGAGCTATATGTATATGAGATATGAGCGCTCATCTGTTTTCTGTGGAGCTAACGTCTCGGTTACGTAATGTAACCCTTGTTCCCTAATGGAGGGAAGAGAGACGATGTGTCATGATGACATTAGGGGTTTACTTGGGAGCCCCAATACTCTCTGACTTTAAGAGAAAATGCTAATGAAATTTACCTAGTGGATTTTGCATGTTGGGCCACTCCCCATGCATACGGCTATATAAGGTGACGGCGTGCATCCACTCGTCCAAGTTTTATGCTGAGGAGCCGAGAATGTGTCCTGGCAACAGTGACTGATTCAAAGTTGTGGTATGGGGACATAACGTCTCCATTCCCTCCATCAGGGAACGAGGGTTACATACGTAACCGAGACGTTCCCCATCTATCGGTCACTATGAGTTATGTCATAGTGACCGATTTGTCAAGAAGATGCTTACAGAAAGGGGGATAAAGTCTTGTATAAACAGGCCAAATACACACTGGAAAAGGAGATCAGAGTGGCAAAGAGGAATTATTCCGGCAAGCTAAGGAAAAAATTCTCTTCCAGTGATTCTGCTTCAGTGTGGAAAGGTATGAAAGAAATCACCAGTTACAAGTCACCATCCCCCAGCACTCTGGAGAATCAACACCTGGCAGACGGTCTGAACGAGTTCTATTGTAGGTTTGAAAAAACACCCCACACCCGCCCTGAACACCTCTCCACACAACCATTCACACAACCATTCACACCTCCAGCAACCCCCGTCTCCCCCACACCTGCAATTCAGATCAGCGAAGATGTGGTGCGCCAGGTCTTCAGGAAGAACAAAAGAAGGAAAGCACCAGGCCCAGACGGTGTGTCACCAGCCTGCCTAAAAATCTGTGCTGACCAGCTGGCCCCCATCTTCACACAGATCTTCAACAGATCTCTGGAGCTGTGCGAAGTCCCCTCATGCTTCAAACGCTCCACCATCATCCCCGTCCCAAAGAAACCCAAAATTACTGGACTTAATGACTACAGACCTGTGGCCCTAACATCTGTGGTCATGAAGTCATTGAAAGACTGGTTTTGGCTTATCTGAAGTCCTCCACTGGACCCTTACTGGACCCCCTGCAGTTTGCCTACAGTGCAAACAGGTCTGTGGATGATGCAGTCAACATGGGACTGCACTTCATCCTGCAGCATCTGGACAGACCAGGGACTTATGTGAGGATCCTGTTCGTAGACTTCAGCTCCGCTTTTAACACCATCATCCCGGACACCCTTCAGAACAAACTAACTCAGCTCTCCGTCCCCACCTCCGTCTGTCAGTGGATCACCAGCTTCCTGACAGACAGGCAGCAGCTAGTGAGGCTGGGAAAATACACATCCAGCACTCGTACGATCAGCACTGGAGCTCCTCAGGGCTGTGTTCTCTCCCCACTGCTCTTCTCCCTGTACACTAACGACTGCACATCTAAAGACCCCTCTGTCAAGCTCCTGAAGTTTGCAGACGACACCACACTGATCGGCCTCATCCAGGACGGTGACGAGTCTGCCTACAGACAGGAGGTTAAGGAGCTGGCTGTCTGGTGCAGTCTTAACAACCTGGAGCTCAACACGCTCAAAACTGTGGAGATGATCGTGGACTTCAGGAGGAACCCCTCTGCACTCCCCCCACTCACCATCATGAACAGCACTGTGACTGCAGTGGAGTCATTCAGATTCCTGGGCACCACCATCTCCCAGGACCTGAAGTGGGACAATCACATAGACTCCATTGTGAAAAAGGCCCAGCAGAGGTTGTACTTCAAGTTCAACCTGCCACAGGACTTGCTGAATCAGTTCTACTCCGCCATCATTGAATCCGTCCTCTGCACTTCAATAACTGTCTGGTTCAGCTCAGCTACCAAATCTGACCTCAGAAGACTACAGAGGGTAGTCCGGACTGCTGAGCGAATCATTGGTACAACCCTCCCCACTCTCCAAGAACTGTACTCATCCAGAGTGAGCAAAAGGGCTGGCAAAATCACTCTGGACCCCTCACATCCAGCACACTCCCTCTTTGAACTGTTACCGTCTGGTCGACGCTACAGAGCTCTGAGCACCAGAACGACCAGACACAGGAACAGTTTCTTCCCTCAGGCAATCCATCTCATGAACACTTGACATTAAAAGTGGAACACACAACACTATTATAAATTATTTATTCAACACACATACTTATTTTTTTCATTTCAGATTTGCACATATTAGACCTGTACACCATAATTGTCTATATATTGTGTTTTTGCTATTTGTACATTGCCTATTTGTAAATTATTCTTTTATTATCTGTGCCCTGTCCTGTTGCTGTCTTTCTGTTGCACTGTAGAGCTTCTGTCACAAAAACAAATTCCTCGTATGTGTAAGCATACCTGGCCAATAAAGCTCATTCTGATTCTGATTCTGATGTCATGATGACATTAGGGTCTATGGAAAATCTGTGGAATGGGTCTCTGAGGCAGGTCCTACCTGAGAGTAGGGATGGAACAACTGCCAGCAGAGACTGACAGAGCAGTCTGTCGAAGGGAAGACACAGTTCCACCTTACCATGGAAAAATACACATATGGGATCACCTACATTTAATCAAGCCATATGGACACCTAGCCCAGTACCAGGGGCGTAAATTTCATCTAACAGTAGGGGGGGACAAGAAACATAAAATTTCTCAAGAGCAATTTTTGAAGGGGACACAAATAATACAGCCAAAATTGTACTTGTAAGGACAGATATGTGTACACAGCATGTGTAAACAGCATGGAGACCGTGTTTAAATATGAGTTCGGTTCATATGGTTCACCACGCAGTCATATTATCATGATTATTTTGCGTCCTCCATAGTATTTTAGGTTTCGTCTGGCACCGAGTACGTCTCTTTAGATATTCAACCGCATTAAGCCTGCCACTTAACATCATACTGAGCAAAACCCAACACATCGGTAGGTCTACAATATTAGCCTAATATCAGTTCACACACAGGTTTATCGCTGTGTTAGTTGTAGTGGGTGACAAGCTACGGTATTAAGCTTGGTAACTTTATAAATTGCTCATAGAAAATACATCGGATATCATTATTTTTTGTCATGACTAATTTATTAATGATCCAGCATCATCTGTCTTTAAAGAGAAAGAATAATTTCACCCGATGTTTAAAGAGAATAAAATAGCCTTGACAGACTAATTACTTACACATAACTACTAAGGAACTTTGCTCTCTCCCACCCAGGGTTGCCAGGTTTTCACAGCAAAACCCGCCCAATTGCTACTCAAAACTAGCCCAAAACTAGCCCAATCGCTTTTCAGGGGGGATTTCCGGTAAAAATCGCATTCCGGTGGAGTAAAATACGCGTTTTTTGGTGGGGTTCCCCTGATAAATGTAGCTTTACAGGGGCTAAATATCACGTTATTGGGGTCGCTCCAACTCACGGACATGAAAAAAGAGCGTAAAAGTAGCCCAATTCCGCAGGAAAACTGCGGACTTGGCAACACTGCTCCCACCGGGCTCGTGTTCTGAGTGTATCGAGGCAGTGGACCAAACCACTGTGAGGCAAGGGAGGGGTGAATCAAAACATTTCTGCACTTAAAACGCTTTTTTGGGTTTATTTTGTTTTACTACTTACACAATTATTTTAAGTATATGTCTATTATATTATTTTCAAGACACAGAGTTGCTTGTAATGATATTTTTAGGGGGGACAACCCTCAGATGGGGGGGTCCTGTCCCCCCCGTCCCCCCCGGGATTTACGCCTATGCCCAGTACAGAGGCTGACCAGAACTCTGCCCAGTCTGACTGACAGGACACAGTAATGCCAAGGCTGGATCTGCCTCCTCTGAGGGCAGTGCTTCCAGGTTCACGACCTGATCCCGGAAAGGAGTGGTGGGAACCTTGGGCACATATCCAGGCCAGGTTCTCAGGACAACGTGAGAGTAGGCCGGCCCGAACACAACGCACTCTTCGCTCACCGAAAATGCTTGACCGTCTTGATGAAAGTGCGCGCGGTCACGAGCACTGTCTTAGCAGACAGGAAATTCACTTAAAGAAGATCACTTAAGTCTGCCGCGTCCTGCCCAGGAGTCACACATGGAGGTTCCAAAGATCTGGACACGGGTGCCATATGGTGCTGAGCCCCTGAGAAAGGACCTCCTGGATGTGCCAGGAAGGGGCTGAGGTCTGAAAACCAGGTCTGGGTTGGCCAGTACGGTGCAATCAGCAGGACCAGTTCCACATCCTCCTACAGTGTCTGTGTGAGTAGTCTCAATGGGAGAAATGCATACTTGCATATAGCCCGGGGCCAGCTGTGTGCCAGTGCATCCATGTCAAGGGGGGCCTGGGTCAGTGAAAAATACAGCTGGGGGTGGGAGGACTTGTGGGAAGTGAACTGGTCTACCTGGGCTTCCCTGAATCAACTCCAGATCAGCTGGACTGTCTGGGGGTGGAGTCTCCACTCTCTGGGGAACGTGAGCTGTCATTAGAGTGCATCAGCTGCACGATTGAGCTCCCTTGGGATGTGGTTGGCACGCAGCGACTGGAGGGACGTCTGACTCAAGAGGAGAAGATGACGGGCAAGTTGTGACATGCCACGCTAGATCTCCCTGCCAGATGATGTACAAAACAGCCGCAGGTTGTCTGTGCAGACCAACACGTGCTTGCCCTGCAGCAGCGGCCGGAACTGGCACAAGGCTAGATGCTTTGCCAACAACTCCAGGCAGTTTATGTGCCAAAGCAGTCGAGGCCCCGTTCAGGACCCAGAGGCTGCCTGCCCATTGCATGTAGTGCCCCAGCCCGTACTGGAGACATCCATCGTGACAACGACATGCCAAGACATTTGTTCTAGGAGCACCCCAGGCCTTAGAAAGGTAAGATCTGACCAGGGGCTGAATGAGCAGCGACATATCGGTGTGATGGTCATGTGTATCGTGGCGCCATGCCCATCTCGGGACTTGGGAGTGTAACCAGTGCTGAAGTGGTCTCATATGAAGCAATCCGAGCAAAGTGACTGCGGCTGCGGATGCCATATGCCCCAAGAGCCTCTGAAAATGTTTCAGTGGTAACACCGTCCTGCCTCTAAAGGAACTCAGGCAGTTCAGCACTGATTGGGCACGCTTGTTGGTGAGGGGTGGAGCAGCTCTGGAGAATGCAGGAGGGTGTCCACAGCAACGAGCAGACTGAGCCCGCTACAGAACGGTGGCACATGGAGGATCACATCAGGGCAGGATGTGCTGGATGGCCTCAGTCAATCCAAGAGACGGGACTGCGGCTGTGGATGCTATGTAATGTAATGTAAGGGAAACAGGTCAATTTAGCTCAAAGGGAATCATTTATGATTTTATAGGGAATTTGAACAGACTCACTGTTTCATGGCTGATCACTGAGTCGGCCAGCAATTCACTGAACGAACCGTACAACATCAACTCTGCACTGGATATTAAAATCCAAAATATAGTGAAAACACTATTAAATAGTACAGTAACAAGATCGACAGTTTAAGACATTAATTTGCAAGCACAAAACACAAGATACTTCTCTTTTCAATATAAATAACACTTTATTTATATAAACCTAAGACATGTAAACTAATCTAACACATGAACACGCATTCACACATTCATACACGTTGCAGAAAGAGAGAAAGTGAGGAAAGGATGAGTTTAAGAGAATGAAAATGTGAAATCCCAAGTTTATAGCAATATGTGCATATGTGCAGTTGCATATACCTGAACAACCATCAATCACTTATTTGACCCTCGCATTGAGTTCCTCAATGAGGCTAAAATTTATTTTAAATGTACCAGCTCAGCAAAAATCTGGAGTTGCTTGTGTTGCCTTTGTGTTAAGGGATTGTTGTCTTTGCAGAAAGGGGGTTTCCCGAGGTTGCTGATTGGCTGACTGTTCAGTGGTCGTTCGTAGTGAAGTCTTGGGAAGCCAATGGTCGGGCTGAAGATGGTTTCAGAGTCCTTTGCTAGTTGAAGTTTGAAGCAGGTGCAGTTGAAGCTGGACTTTGCGGCAAACTTAACTCTTGAACACGAAACGGAAAGAAAAGAAACTAAAGTAAAAGAATAAAAGGATGTAGTGAGACTAGGTGGTTTTTATTCTCATCGTGGTGTTAGCAGCTGGCGTGCAGGCCGAAGCACACTCAAAGAGCGCTAAAAAGCAGAGTCAAAACGCTGTGGCAAAAAGGCAAAAGCAAAAAGAAGAAGAGAAGCGAAAAAAGATTTGATGATGTCCTGAATTTTTAAACTCGGCTTTTTGACACATCCCAATGTTTTCTTGACCAATTAGATATTGTCTTTGCTCGGGGTGGTCCTCCCCATCATAAATCAGCATGTTATCTGGTCAGTCACATGTCCGAATTTTCCCGCTCTTGGAAAGTATAATTTTGGACAGGATTTCTATAACCAGACTATGATACATTTGACAAAAACTTGACCTGGAAGAAACGTTTAAAGCATGATTTTTCAAACTCATGCATACCAAACAAGTGATTAAAACATGATAGTCCAATGTGTGGGTTACATACATAATATGGAGTTATGCATAGAAATCATTAGTTGCTCATAAGTCCTTTTAAGATGATTTTAGGTGCATATGGAAGAGACAGTCTCTGTGTAGTTCTGTGTAGAACAAAAAGGTCATGTTCTGTGAACAAAGGAATTTCAGTCTGGTCTGTGTCTTGGCTGGGGGGACCCACCCAACGAAGTCTCTAGCTCGTGATTTCTATCACAGATTTACATGTGACGGTCACGCGATGCATCTCTTTAACCATTAATCTTGATTACTTGCCCCAAATTTGACGATCTCCTTCCTGTATTGGACTTAACAATAAGTATTATTTTGTCTTAATGTTGCAAGCTGTTCTGTGAAAGAGGCTTGTTGGTTAGCCTTGCTCCAAACTCATGGCGCCAGGGTACTGTGGACAGATTTATGACGTTGTCTTGTTATCCGGGGCCTCTCTGTGGAATTTGGCTCTTTGAGTTGTTCAACACCAATCCGATCGAATCTTAATTTGTCTAATTCGCTCTCTGATATCCTACAGCTATATGCCCCAGAAGCCTCTGAAAATGTTTCTGTGGTACCTGCGTCCTGCCTCTGAATGAACTCAGGCAGTTCAGCACTGATTGGGCGCAGTCTTTGGTGAGACGCACCGTCATACTCAGTGAGTATAACTCCATACAGATAAAAAAAAAAGATTCTCTGCACGGGGCAGAGCTTGCTCTTTTCCCAGCTGACCTGAAGCTCCAACTGGCTGACGTGCCGAAGCGTCAGGTCCCTGTGATCAAACAACTGTTCTTGCGACTGGGCCATGATGAGCCTGTTGTCGAGAAAGTTGAGGATCCAGAGGCCCACTTCCCATAACGGGGTAAGGGTGCCCTCCGCAACCTTCATAAAGACACGGGGAGACAGGAACAGCCCAAGCCCAACCCTCGAGTGCAAACCGTAGAAAGGGCCTGTGTCAGGGAAGAATCAAGACATGAAAGTATGCGTCCTTCAGGTCAACCTCTACAAACCAATCCTGGGGCTGGATGCATCTGATGATGCGCTTCTGCGTCAACATCTTGAACAGAAACTTGAGAAGGGCCTGATTCAAGACTCGCAGATCCAGGATTGGCCGAAGGCCACCGCCTTTCTTGGGCATGATGAAGTAAGGGCTGTAAATCCTCTGCTTCATCTCGGCAGGAGGGACAGGAATGGCGTCCTTCACCAATAGGACAGCAATCTCCTCGTGCAGGACAGGGGCGTCTCGGAATGCCACCGAATTCTCAAGAATACAGCTGAACCTTGGGGGTGTCCTGGAAAACTGAATTGCGTAGCTGAGTTGAACTATCCGAATGAGCCAGCGGGACAGGTTGGGTAGCGCAAGCCATGTTCCCAAACTCCGAGCGAGTGGCACCAAATGGACAATCAATGTACTCACGGTGGTGCAACGATGGGTAGTTGTGCTGGATGGCCCAGAAGACATCGCATTCTGGCTCATTGTAGAAGAACTCCCCATGTCCCCGGAGGAACCGGTCAGAGATGCGTGGAGAGGCGTTGCATCTCCAAACCGCGATCTCTTGGCCACTGGCGATTGAGGCAACGCGTCACTCACTGTCGGCCCACGAGTCCGGTAACCCGGAGGAAAAGGAAACTGCTCTTTCTTTAAAAATGAAACAAAGGATTCTCCGCCCGGCCTTTCTCTGGAGGAAGGAGTGGCACTGTCATCGCCATCTCCTGAGAAAGAGCAGCTCCCCACATCTCATAGAGGCCTTAGTGGCCAGCTGGGGCACGGGGGCACCGCACTCCTGCGAGAAACTCAACAGACTGGCCTTGATGTTGTCTCAGCAGGGGCGAAGCGGCTCTGGAGGACACAGGTCGGTACTACCCTCATGCATTTCTTTGAGTGCCTTGGTTTGGTGGACCTGCAGAATCGCCATGGCATGCAGGGCAGAGGCGGCTTGGCCCGCAGCACCATGAGAGTCACCGTCAGATTACAGGTTTTGGATGGGAGAAGAGGACGATTCGTCCAGGTGGCAGGGTTTTGCGGGCACAGGTGCACTGCAACCGCTCTCTCCACCTGGGGAATTAACGTACCCCATAGCCGCCCCACCATCGAGGGTAGTAAGGATGGAGGAAGAAGAGTAGTGGCTTCTGTCTGAAAAAGGGGCCGTCCACAACTTCGTCAGCTCCTCATGCACCTCCGGGAAGAAAGGAACCAGGGCAGGGTGCAGTTGTAAGCTACGCCTCGTACCGAGTAACCAATCATCCAACCGTAAGGGCTCAGGGCTGGGCGGTGTGTTCACCTCCTGCTCAATACACATGGCTGCCCATGCAAAAGATAGCCTGTCACCCAATGCTGCAATCGACATCTATTCCTCCTGCGGCACACCGAATAAAATGCTGGGGTCTCCATGAGACGGAGCAGTGAAATCACAGGAGACATTCGCTGCGGGAGTACAAAGAGGTCTGCTGGGGCTGGCCCGGCAGAGAGGCTCTTACTGTGACCCTCAGATCTCCTAGAGCACTAGCTGATGGTCCTCTGCTCATGGCAGAGAAACCAGGACAGGTAGTGGCAGAGGGTGCACCTCCCAACCCCTTGAGGAGGGAGAGGAGAGATTTCTTATTATGTGAAAATATTTGTATTAACATAAAAAGATTCAACAACTGGGACTTAAATAGAATATATACGTACATATATGAAGAGTTTATTTGCAAAAACAGATCTCCATTTTTATTTATTTTCAGAAATCACGTTTTTTTTTTTGTTTTTTTTTTTCATTTTAAGTAATATCAATTAAACTGCAGTTGGGTTGTTTTGATTAAGAAATAATAACTTAAATACAGGTAACTTACAAAATTAAAGTTCATTGAAAGTATATTTTTTAGTAACATTTTACAATGTGTCATTTATTAACATTAGTTGTTATTAGTTGTTAACATTAGTGTATTAACTGTCATGAACAAACAATGAACAATAAATTTATTACAGTATTTATTCATCTTTGCTGACGTTAATAAAAATGCAATCATTCATTGTTAGTTCATGTTAGCTCACAGTGCATTAACTAATGTTAACAAACACAACTTGTGATTTTAATAATGCATTAGTAAATGCTGAAATTAGCATTAACTAAGATTAATAAATGCTGTAAAAGTATTGTTCATTCTTAGTTCATTATAATTAATGTTGTTAACTAATGTTAACTAATGAACCTTATTGTAAAGTGTTACTGTTTTACACACACATTATATATATATATATATATATATATATATAAGTTTGTTTTATAGCAAAAGCAGATAACTCCAACAGTTGATTTTAGGCAAAAGCAGATAACTCCACATTTCAAATTTCAGAGTTATAAAAAACAAAAAAAAACACTTGTTTTATCTTTATAATCTCTTCAGCTGACAATATAGACACCTGACAAGCTTTGTTGTTGTGATCATAGACTGTATGGTTGTGATTACATGCAATACAGGAATCAGCTTTTCCCTCACCATTGTAACGTACTGCTTTTGCAAGGTTTCGTGAAAATGTTTCAACTTTTATTTTCCTTTTACGCCCTGAAGAAGATATCACAGGTTCATCAAATTCATCTAAATTATCCATCCTCGATCACTTCGAGGTCAGCTTTGATGAAACTCCTCTCAGCTAGCATGTCTTTTCAAAGTGAAAGCAGCCTTGTCACCTGACCTGAATACAGTGCGCTGATTTGCTAAAATGGACTTATGGGCTTCTGTTCACAAACATCAAGGGCGCTTGTCGGCTTCTGCAGTAAAACGTGAACTTGCGATGCCTTGAAACTGGACAATACCAGCTTTTTGACAAAATGTGTTTAGGGTTCAGATCGCGCTATATGTGGAGAATAATGCACGACACTCAGTTTATTTTTTTTAAAGTAGCATTTATCGTTTTCTTGCAAATAAACTCTTCATATATACACATACACATACAGTGGGTACGGAAAGTATTCAGACCCCCTTAAATTCTTCACTCTTTGTTATATTGCAGCCATTTGCTAAAATCATTTGTTCATTTTTTTTCCTCATTAATTTACACACAGCACCCCATATTGACAGAAAAACACAGAATTGTTGACATTTTTGCAGATTTATTAAAAAAGAAAAACTGAAATATCACATGGTCCTAAGTATTCAGACCCTTTGCTCAGTATTTAGTAGAAGCACCCTTTTGATCTAATACAGTCATGAGTCTTTTTGGGAAAGATGCAACAAGTTTTTCACACCTGGATTTGGGGATCCTCTGCCATTCCTCCTTGCAGATCCTCTCCAGTTCTGTCAGGTTGGATGGTAAACGTTGGTGGACAGCCATTTTTAGGTCTCTCCAGAGATGCTCAATTGGGTTTAAGTCAGGGCTCTGGCTGGGCCATTCAAGAACAGTCACGGAGTTGTTGTGAAGCCACTCCTTCGTTATTTTAGCTGTGTGCTTAGGGTCATTGTCTTGTTGGAAGGTAAACCTTCGGCCCAGTCTGAGGTCCTGAGCACTCTGGAGAAGGTTTTCGTCCAGGATATCCCTGTACTTGGCCGCATTCATCTTTCCCTCAATTGCAACCAGTCGTCCTGTCCCTGCAGCTGAAAAACACCCCCACAGCATGATGCTGCCACCACCATGCTTCACTGTTGGGACTGTATCGGACAGGTGATGAGCAGTGCCTGGTTTTCTCCACACATACCGCTTAGAATTAAGGCCAAAAAGTTCTATCTTGGACTCATCAGACCAGAGAATCTTATTTCTCACCATCTTGGAGTCCTTCAGGTGTTTTTTAGCAAACTCCATGCGGGCTTTCATGTGTCTTGCACTGAGGAGAGGCTTCCATCGGGCCACTCTGCCATAAAGGGCTGCAGTGATGGTTGACTTTCTACAACTTTCTCGCATCTCCTGACTGCATCTCTGGAGCTCAGCCACAGTGATCTTTGGGTTCTTCTTTACCTCTCTCACCAAGGCTCTTCTCCCCCGATAGCTCAGTTTGGCCAGACGGCCAGCTCTAGGAAGGGTTCTGGTCGTCCTAAACGTCTTCCATTTAAGGATTATGGAGGCCACTGTGCTCTTAGGAACCTTAAGTGCAGCAGAAATTTTTTTGTAACCTTGGCCAGATCTGTGCCTTGCCACAATTCTGTCTCTGAGCTCTTCAGGCAGTTCCTTTGACCTCATGATTCTCATTTGCTCTGACATGCACTGTGAGCTGTAAGGTCTTATATAGACAGGTGTGTGGCTTTCCTAATCAAGTCCAATCAGTATAATCAAACACAGCTGGACTCAAATGAAGGTGTAGAACCATCTCAAGGATGATCAGAAGAAATGGACAGCACCTGAGTTAAATATATGAGTGTCACAGCAAAGGGTCTGAATACTTAGGACCATGTGATATTTCAGTTTTTCTTTTTTAATGAATCTGCAAAAATGTCAACAATTCTGTGTTTTTCTGTCAATATGGGGTGCTGTGTGTACATTAATGAGGAAAAAAAATGAACTTAAATAATTTTAGCAAATGGCTGCAATATAACAAAGAGTGAAAAATTAAAGGGGGTCTGAATACTTTCCATACCCACTGTGTATATATATTAGGGCTGTCAGTCAATTACAGTTTTTTATCTAATTAATTATATGATGTTTTGATTAATTCATCTAATAAATCAAAAAATAAATTTGAATGTGAAAATACCAACAAAAAATTATTTAAATCTACTTTTGTGTTAAATGAGAAAGTATCAAGTAGACATTACAAATTGTAGCTTTAGAAATAAATATTTTCTTTGATACAACATACAATTAATTACACATAAACAATTAGGCTATAACGGCCTAACATAAACTATGGAACATAAAAGAAGATAATATGAGAAACATCTCAGTATTTTTTTGATCATAGAATGAAAGCCATTGGCAACTAAAACAGCTTTGTTACCAACAGTCTTTAAAATACCTTATTTTATGTTGCACAAAAGAATGTTTTGAAACGACATGAGGGTGAGTAAATGAAGACAATTTTAATTTTTTGGGTGAACTATCCCTTTAATTAATTTATGTATGTATGTATGTATGTATGCATGCATGCATGCATTCATTCATTCATTCATTCATTCATTCATTCATTCATTTATTTATTTATTTATATTTTTTAATGAAATTATATTCTAAATAATAAACTGAATCTGCCAGCAGGTGCCGATAAATGCCTTTATGATTTGTTCAAACGGCTGATTCATTCAGGAATGAAGTAAATGGCTCTGTTTATGAATGGGCCTTTGAATCATTAATTCACCCAATTCGTTCAAAACGCGGTTTCATTCAGAAACTAAGCACCGCTGTGTTGCTCGGAGATGCACAACAATTCTGCTATGGCTTTAAAGGTAATATTTTCTCTGCAAAACTGAGCAAAATCACATAATATTGTGTTTAAAATATAACACAGTATCAACTTATTTACTGAACTGTTGTATAAAATCACATTTTTACTCGTGCTACTCGGGACAAACAGCACTCGTGTGGTATTGCTTTCATTGCTGGTGTGTTATCGCTTATCATATGATATATATGAGACAAAAACTCATAAAGGGCCATTTTTTTGCACCAACATTTTGAATTTTAGGGCATAACGGCATTGATGGAGTTGTTGCCCTGCATCATATTTGTCAACCGTCAACTTGTATGAAAAGTAAGATGACGTAAAGGTCTGGGGGGAGGGCCAGTGCAAATATTAAATTTTGTTATTTTTTCATAACTAATTAAGTTAACGTGTTAAACTCACAGCCCTAATATACAGTATATATACAACCCGAATTCCGGAAATGTTGGGACGTTGTTTAAATTTGAAGAAAATGAAAACTAAAAGAATTTCAAATCACATGAGCCAGTATTTTATTCACAATATAACATAGATAACATATCAGATGTTTAAACTGAGAAATTTTACAATTTTATGCACAAAATGAGCTCATTTGATATTTGATGCCTGCTATAGGTCTCAAAATAGTTGGGACGGGGGCATGTTTACCATGGTGTAGCTTCTCTTCTTCTTTTCAAAACAGTTTGAAGACATCTGGGCATCGAAGTTATGAGTTTCTGAGTTTTGCTGTTGGAATTTGGTCCCATTCTTGCCTGATATAGGTTTCCAGCTGCTGAAGAGTTTGTGGTCGTCTTTGACGTATTTTTCGTTTAATGATGTGCCAAATGTTCTGCCAAATGTTTTCTATAGGTGAAAGATTTGGACTGCAGTCAGGCCAGTTCAACACCCGGACTCTTCTACTACAAAGCCATGCTGTTGTAATAGCTGCAGTATGTGGTTTTGCATTGTCCTGCTGAAATGCACGTCGTCTGGAGGGGAGCATATGTTGCTCTAAAACTTCATATATCTTTCAGCATTCATAGTGCCTTTCAAAACATGCAAGCTGCCCATACCGTATGCAGTTATGCACCCCCATACCATCAGAAATGCTGGCTTTTGAACTGAACTCTGATAACACGCTGGAAGGTCTCCCTCCTCTTTAGCCCCGAGGACATGGCATCCGTGATTTCCAACAAGACTGTCAAATTTGGACTCGTCTAACCATAGAACACTTTTCTACTTTGAAACAGTCCATTTTAAATGAGCCTTGGCCCACAGGACATGATGGCGCTTCTGGACCATGTTCACATATGGCTTCCTTTTTGCATGATAGAGCTTTAGTTGGCATCTGCAGGTGGCACGGTGGATTGTGTTTACCGACAGTGGTTTCTGGAGGTATTCCTGGGCCCATTTAGTAATGTCAATGACATAATCATGCCGATGAGTAATGCAGTGTCGTCTGAGGGCCTGAAGACCACGAACATCCAACAAAGGTCTTCTGCCTTGTCCCTTACGCACAGAGATTTCTCTAGTTTCTCTGAATCTTTTGATGATTTTATGCACTGTAGATGATGAGATTTGCAAAGACTTTGCAATTTGACATTGAGGAATGTTGTTTTTAAAGTATTCCACAATCTTTTTATGCATTCTTTCACAGATTGGAGAGTCTACTTCTGAGAGACTCTGCCTCTCTAAGACATCCCTTTTATAGCTAATCATGTTACATACCTGATGTCAATTAACTGAATAAGTTGCTAGATGTTCTCCCAGCTGAATCTTTTCAAAATCCTTTGTTTCCCCTGTGCCAACTTTTTTGAGACCTGTAGCAGGCATCACATTTTGAAATGAGCTCATTTAGTGGATAAAAGTGTAAAATTTCTCAGTTTAAACATTTGTAATGTTCTCTATGTTCTATTGTGAATAAAATATTGGCTCATGCGATTTGGAAGTCTTTTAGTTTTAATTTTATTCAAATTTAACCTGTTAACCTGCACCCCCTATTTTGGGACTCACAGCTGAAAATGACCTACCTAACATAAAATGTCAACAGTTCCTGACAACAGTGCGCTACACAGACAATTTTAGTGTCTTTGGAAAGAAGACCCTTTGAGCTTTACTATCCATCATCCAGAGTTGATAATGCCCAAAAAGATAAAAAGTTATAGACACCGAAGTGCCTTAAAACAATTATACCACACTGAATGTTTTTTTTTTTTTTTTTGTTAAGTTATTTATTTATTTTTTTTATTTCATATACAAATACATGAAATAAGTACTGGAGCAATCCAGAAGTAATGGGTTGAAAGTCACATGTCTCATGAGTTTATATTTCAAATTTGAAGAAGATACCATGAAAGATGAGATTCCTGCAACCATTTTTTTCAGAGACTATTTCTAGTCCCCCCTCCCCCTCCCCCTCCCCATTTGAGGAAAAATAGCCATCAAAAGTATTGAAGGGTTCTACAAAATATTTTAGTCATTATACATACCACTGCATAGTTTTTCAATTATAAAATAATAGACGGAATCTTAGGCATAGTATGAGTGATTTATTTGAGCACTAGAAAAATACAATAAGAATAATTTTTGAGTAATAAAAAAATAAATAAATAAATAAAAATAATAAGCTTTGTATGTCAAGTACATACTCTGATTAGCAGACATACAGCACTCACAATGATTGCTGGACAGACAGTCAGTAATCACATGCTGATGTGCGTTCATACAGATGGAAATCATACAGATAGCCGGCAATACAGTCAATAATCACACTCTAATGGTTGTTCGTACAGACCGCATTCACACTGATAGTCAGCAATACAGTCAGTAATCACATGCTGATTATCAGTCATACAGATGGTAATCATACAGATACAGCCACTTTCCCCACAATACATGCACACACAAATGAAAAATGTTGAATAGGAAGAAAACAAAAAGAATTATTTGTGCAAAAAGCCGATCGCTACACTCCCATCAGATGACAGGTGCGTCACAGCGTGCATCACGAGCCGTCACGAGAGTCAAGTCAAGTCAAGTCACCTTTATTTATATAGCGCTTTTAACAAAAAATTTACAAATTGTGTCAAAGCACTTAACAGTATCAAATTGGAGGACAGAGTGTCAGTAATGTAAAATAAGATTAAACACTCAATTTTCAGTTAAAGGCATTTCATTATTGAATTCAGAGATGTCATTGTCTAGCTCAGTTTAGTTTAAATAGTATATATGAAATCATATTGATGATAATCGTTAGAAATTAAGTGTCCCCAACTGAGCAAGCCGGAGGCAACAGCGGCACGGAAACAAAACTCCCTCTGTGACAGAATGGAGAAAAAAACCTTGGGAGAAACCAGGCTCAGTCGGGGGGCCAGTTCTCCTCTGGCCAGGATATTATTGTTTATTTTTTATTTTTTATTTTTTTTACTTATTGTTTTAATTAAATTTTAAATGTATTATATTTCTATTTTTATATTGTTGCAATTTCTAGCAATAATAGTATTATGTAGTTAGGTATTTTATTATATTTGTAGTTATTTTGTTTTATTTTTAGTTTTATTGTATTTAAGTCGAGGTCTTCACTGGGGATATGTCCCCGGGGCTCATCCAGGTGTCCGGCCTCCACCGACGATCAGGGTCGCAGACATCATCTTCCGGCGCCGATCCACCATCTGATCCGGACACGAACTGAGAAACAGAATAAGAAAGAAACAGACAAATATTAGCGTAGATGCCATTCTTCTTACAATGTAACGAGTACATCGTGTGTTATGAGGAGTGCTCCCGGTTCCGGCTGATCTAATTAATGCAGCCTAACAATCCTTTAACGGATTTGAATAATAGAAGTGTATTAGTGTGTTATGTGTAAACCAGGTTAAAGAAATGTGTCTTTAATCTAGATTTAAACTGACAGAGTGTGTCTGCCTCCCGAACAGTGTTAGGTAGATTGTTCCAGAGTTTGGGTGCTAAATAGGAAAAGGATCTGCCACCCGTAGTCGATTTTGATATTCTAGGCATTATCAAATGGCCATAGTTTTGAGAATGCAGCGGACGTGGAGAACTATAATGTGATAAGAGCTCGCTCAAGTACTGAGGAGCTAAGCCATTCAGGGCTTTATAAGTAATTAACAAGATTTTAAAACCTATCCGATGTTTTATAGGGAGCCAGTGCAGTGTTGACAGAACCGGGCTAATATGGTCATACTTCCTGGTTCTATTAAGGACTCTAGCTGCTGCATTTTGGACCAACTGTAGTTTATTGATCAAGCGTGCAGAACAACCACCCAGTAAAGCATTACAATAGTCTAACCTTGAGGTCATAAACGCATGTATTAGCATTTCTGCATTTGACGTTGAGAGCATAGGTCGCAATTTAGATATGTTTTTGAGATGGAAAAACAGAGTTTTACAGATACTAGAAACATGGCTTTCAAATGAAAGATTGCTATCAAACAGCACACCTAGGTTCCTAACTGATGAAGAAGAATTGACAGAGCAGCCGTCAAGTGTTAGATAGTGTTCTAGGTTATTACATGTGGGGTTTTTAGGTCCTATAATTAACACCTCTGTTTTTTTCAGAATTTAGCAGTAAGAAATTACTCGTCATCCAGTTTTTTATATCGACTATGCATTCTGTTAGTTTCTCAATTTGGTGTGTTTCACCGGGCCGTGAAGAAATATAGAGCTGAGTATCATCAGCATAACAGTGAAAGCTAACACCATGTCTCCTGATAATATCTCCCAAGGGTAACATGTAAAGTGTGAAAAGTAACGGCCCTAGTACTGAGCCTTGAGGTACTCTATACTGCGCTTGTGATCGATATGATATCTCTTCATTTACTGCTACGAACTGATGGCGGTCAGATAAGTACGATTTGAACCATGCTAGGGCACTTCCACTAATGCCAACAAAGTTTTCTAGTCTATTCAAAAGAATGTTGTGGTCGATAGTGTCGAACGCAGCGCTAAGATCCAGTAGAACTAATAAAGAGATACAACCACGATCAGATGAAAGAAGCATGTCATTTGTAACTCTAATGAGAGCAGTCTCAGTACTATGATATGGTCTAAATCCTGACTGGAATTCCTCACAGATACCATTTTTCTCTAAGAAGGAATATAATTGTGAGGATACTACCTTTTCTAGTATCTTTGACAGAAAAGGGAGATTTGAGATCGGTCTGTAATTAACTAGATCTTTGGGATCAAGTTGTGGTTTTTTAATGAGAGGCTTAATAACAGCCAATTTGAAGGTTTTGGGGACATATCCTAATGACAATGATGAATTAACTCTTTCCCCGCCATCGACGAGATATCTCGTCAATTAAGAGACAACACTTCCCTGCCATTGACGAGTTTTTACGGCAATCCGTGTTCTAGGTGTATTACGGTAAGGAAAGCCCTAGTGCATGTCCTGAATGAGTTACGAGACTTCCGGGTCTTTAGGGTGCAAATAGAAGACGATCGGCATAAATGGAAGCGTCAGAGAAAATGTAGATCATATATAGATCATGTATGTAGATCATGTTTTGACCATTTTGAATCTGATCGGGACGAAGTAGTCAGTGAGAGAGATGCCTTTACAGACACAGAAACATCTCTAGTTGTAACCGATAACCCGTCGATCTGAATAGGGGTGTGTGTGTGTTTGTGTGTGTGTGTGGGCGTGATCTATATATAGATCTATATCTATCTATATATCTATCTATATCTATCTATCTATCTATACATATATATATATATATATATATATATATGTGTGCGTGCGTGCGTGCGTGTGTGTACAGTATATGTATGCATATGACGCGTCCCCCCCAAAGTATATGGTGGTTACGCCCATGTATGTATGTATATGTTTGTGTGTGTGTGTGTCTGTTTGTTCTGTTTATTGAATGCAATTTAAATTATTCATATAATTATTTAAAGGTGAAAGAATATGACATCTGAATGTATTTTGCTTGAAAATGCACTACTTTGATAAAAATGCATTTTTCTCAGTTTTTTGTCCAAAATGTTGTATTTTTGATGAAACCTATCTGCATTCAAATGGTGATAAAACATGAACACATGAAGATAGAATAAAATTTTGTTTAAAAGCAGAGGCTTGGTACTTTATTTTGATATATAATATGTTCTTATATTCATAGCAAAAAATATTCTGAGGGCCGTCAAAGTTAGGTGAAAATCATCAATAATGCTGGCGTTGGCTGGCAACTTTTTTAAAAAACGCTGGCGGGGAAAGAGTTAATAATAGCCAAAAGAGGATCTAGTGCTATATAAATAAATAAAGGTGATCTATGACTTCTGGAAGCAGCTCTTTTAGTAGTTTAGATGGAATAGGGCCTAACATACATGCTGTTGGTTTAGATGATTTAACAAGTTTATACAATTCTTCCTCTCCTATAATAGTGAGTGAGTGGAATTGTTCCTCAGGGGATCTATAGTGCACTATCTGATGCGATACTGTAGCTGACGGCTGCATGGTTACAATTTTATCTCTGATAGTATCGATCTTGGAAGTAAAATAGTTCATAAAGTCATTACAGCTGTGCTCTTGGGAAATACCAACACCCGTTGATGCTTTATTTTTTGTTAATTTAGTGACTGTATTGAATAAATACCGGGGGTTATGTTTGTTTTCTTCTAGAAGAGATGAAAAATAATCAGATCTAGCAGTTTTTAATGCTTTTCTGTAGGATAGGGTACTTTCCCACCAAGCTATACGAAATACCTCTAGTTTTGTTTTCCTACAGCTGCGCTCCATGTTCTGGGCTGCTCTCTTTAGGGTGCGAGTGTGCTCATTATACCACGGAGTCAGGCTGTTTTCTTTGATCTTCCTTAAGCGTAAAGGAGCAACTGTATCTAAAGTGGTAGTAAAGAGAGAGTCCATAGTCTCTGTTACATCATCAAGTTTTTCTGCGCTGTTGGATATGCTGAAGAATTGAGATAAATCAGTAAGATTACTTACAAAGCAGTCTTTTGTGGCAGAAGTGATGGTTCTACCATACTTGTAACAAGGAGTAGAATTTACAGTTTTGGCTATATGGAGTTTACACAAGACTAGATAATGATCTGAGATATCATCGCTTTGCTGCAGAATTTCAACACCACTAACATCAATTCCATGTGACAGTATTAAATCTAGAGTATGATTTCGACAATGAGTAGGTCCTGAAACATGTTGTCTAACCCCAATAGAGTTCAGAATGTCTATGAATGCTGATCCTAATGCATCTTTTTCATTATTGACATGGATATTAAAATCACCAACAATTAAGACTTTATCTGCAGCCAGTACTAACTCAGATAGAAAATCAGAAAATTCTTTAATAAAGTCTGTGTGGTGCCCTGGTGGCCTGTACACAGTAGCCAGTACAAACATCACAGGGGATTTATCACTAACACGTGTTTCTCTAGATAATGTTATGCGCAGCACCATAACTTCAAACGAGTTATACTTAAAGCCTGCCCTCTGAGAAATACTGAGAATATTGCTATAAATTGTAGCAACACCTCCTCCTTTACCTTTTGGACGTGGCTCATTTTTATAGCAGTAATCTTGGGAGGTAGACTCGTTTAAAGTAATGTATTCATCTGGTTTTAGCCATGTTTCTGTCAAACAGAGCAAATCTAGGTTATGATCATTGATCAAATCATTTACAAATAGTGCTTTTGTAGAAAGGGACCTGATATTCAGTAAGCAAAGTTTTATCAATTGTTTCTCTGTATTGTAAACATTTTTTATTTGTTGAACATCAATTAAATTGTTAATATTACTTTGGTTTGGACGTTTTCTGTATTTTCTAGTACGGGGAACAGACACAGTCTCTATAGTGTGATATCTAGGTGAAGGAGTCTCTATGTGCTGAGAATTAACTGATTTCTGTGGCGTGAGGTGGCTAGCAGACGGTCAGTTTAGCCAGTCTGTCTGCTTCCTGACCTGGGCCCTAATTAGTCAAGTATGAACTCTAAGACTATGTGCCATATTTCTAGAGAGAAGAGCGGCACCATCCCAGGAGGGATGAACACTATCTCTTTTCAACAGGTCAGGTCTGCCCCAAAAATTCTTCCAATTGTCTATAAAGCCTATGTTATTCTCCGGGCACAACTTAGACATCCAACCATTGAGTGACGACAGTCTGCTATGAATTTCATCACCCCGGTAAGCAGGGAGGGGACCAGAGCATATTACAGTGTCCGACATCATCCTTGCAAGTTCACACACCTCTTTAACATTATTTTTAGTGATCTCCGACTGGCAAAGTCGAACATCATTAGCGCCGACATGGATAACAATCTTACTGAATTTACGTTTAGCATTAGCCAGCACTTTTAAATTTGCCAAGATGTCAGGCGCTCTGGCTCCCGGTAAGCATTGGACTATGGTGGCTGGTGTCTCTATTTTCACGTTCCGTACAATAGAATCGCCAATGACTAGAGCACTTACATCAGGTTTCTCAGTGGGTGCATCACTGAGTGGGGAGAACCTGTTTGATGTTTTGATCAGAACGGAAGAGCGGTGTTTTGACCCACGACTATGCCGCCTCACAGTCACCCAGTTGCCCTGCTGCACGGGCTCTAATGCTGGAACCGAACAATGTACAGGAGTCTACCTGAGCTAGTCGCATCCAAAGCAGTATCTACAGCCCTCACATTCTTACTATCCTCAACTAAAGTTTGGATGCGTGTCTCTAGTTCTAAAATCTTCTATGTCAGCCTAACTATTTCCCTGCATTTATCACTTGTGAATCCCTCGCTGCTGACAGAGACAGATAAACTGTACATGTGGCAGGCGGTGCAAACAACAATAGGAGAAGAAGCCATTACTCACTGTGATTGATGAATGATACCAACTTAACTTATCACTGTTGTTTGATGAACTCGTGAAAAACGGAGCGAGAGAGAAATGAAAAACGGAGCAGAAAAAAACAAACAAAAAAAAAACAATAATAGGCGCGAATAGAAACACGAATGGAACCGCGAGTGACAAGCTAACCGGCTAATGAATGCTAACGCGCTGCACACGTGCTGCACTCGCGGTTTTAAAAGTGAACGATCAAATTAGTTAGATTAGTTTGATAGATAATACCAGAAATATGGTGGGAATTAAGTTATATATTATCACTTTAAACAACAGAGAGTGAAAGTAAGGTAGAGATTCAATAAAAAAAGCAGAGCTACAATCGCAAACCTCTCAGCAGCACAACAGACAGGAACAGACTAAGAGCACCAGAATTCAAATAAACAATATTCCGTTTATCTTTGTCTTTTTTTAGTAGATGGTCTCATTCTGTTTGTGACACTGTATGCTACAAAACCATGTTGCTTTTTACTACCAAAATGCAGTTTTTGAGTGCAAGTTATTCCATAATGTATGCAAACAATAACTCTCCCCGAAGAAATGAGACGTAAAGAAAGGAATAAGCATCCATATTACAACATTATTGTTTCATTGGACTAAAAGTGCTCTATGGGATGTTGTTCAGTGGACCTTTACCTTTCTAACTAAACAGGGATTTACAGCAGTGGATGCGTTTGTGACTCGTTATTATGACGAATCTAGTACGTACTGCGGTTTTATTATGCATATTTTTATGTGTACTACTTACACAAATTTAGCAAATAGATTCCTTATAAGCTTTCCATTGGAAAAACAGCGATCTATCGTCGATGCTCGAGGCTTAGACCTTCATAATGATATATAAAGGGGAAAGGGAAGTGGTGTGTGGCCAAGTATAGTGACCCATACTCGGAATTTGTGCTCTGCATTTAACCCATCCAAGTGCGCACACACACAGTAGTGAACATACACCTGGAGCAGTGGGCAGCCAATGCTGCGGCGCCCAGGGAGCAGTTGGGGGTTCGGTGCCTTGCTCAAGGGTCTCACCTCAGTCATGGTATTGAGGGTGGAGAGAGTGCTGGTTATTCACTCCCCCCACCTACAATCCCTGCCGGACCCGAGACTCGAACCCACGACCTTCGGGTTACAAGTCCGACTCTCTATCCATTAGCCCACGACTGCCCACTATAGTTTGTCAAAATTAATTTTGTACCATTTCTTTTAATCTATTCGTAAACATTGACACGTGCAAACAAAGAGCATTTAGTGCACTGAAAAATAATAAAATTTTATGATAGTAAAGCCCAAATGGTCTTCTTTCCAAAGACACCAAAATTGTCTGTGTAGCACACTGTTGTCAGGAACTGTTGACATTTTATTTTAGGTAGGTAATTTTCAGCTGTGAGTCCCAAAATGGGGGGTGCAGGTTAACAGGTTAAGTGCTAAACTAAGTTCTCTTTCATATTTTATTGTGCTTAAACTGTCAAATACACACAAGTTCATGTTAAAAACACACATAAGTTAAAAAAAAAAAAACTGTCAGTTTTGTCTATCAAGGAAAATAGCTAGGAAAGAAATCACATGTTCATATTAGATCTGTGTATTAAGTAATAGCAGTGTAATATACAGTACTTATACTGCTGTCTACGCTGTTGATATGACCCCCTCCCCCCCACTCACTGTTCTTGAATAAATAATTCTGTAGCTCTAATAAGCAGACATTTCTCACTTGATTTATTATGTCTTTAATTGATTTTTGTGTACATTTCTGCCATACGTACATTAACTGACATAGTCATCAATGATAAGCTACTATTAAATATATTGTAGAAACTTAATTTTCTGTACAGTGCTTTGCAACGATTTGTATCGTGAAAAGCGCTATACAAATAAACTTGAATTTAATTGAATTTAACTTGAATGCTGATTTAAATGCTCTAGCATGAAGATAAACATGGCAGATTGTGTGCAGCTCACTCAGGGCTGGGTCTCTGCAATTACGGCAGTGTCTGCCCACAGTTGTGGGCAGGGCTTGTAAAATGTGACGTCACATTTTACGGATTCTGCAAACGGCTTGTTCTTAGACACTGCTTATGATTTACGGGGATTAACTAGCAGTTGGATTTTTATCATTATAGAGTGGTTATGTACACACACTGCCAACACACAGTTATGTTCAAATAACATGTAAAAGTGAATATTGCATAATAGGTGTCCTTTAAATTATAAGATTATAAAATATATGCACAAGCATATAATACATACATGCATAAAGATGGACAATACATCTCCACATCCTTCCATTCCAGAAAAGTGAAGTTAAAACATCCCAAAAAAATGGCTGCTGCCATCTTATGCTGATGATGTCATTTGGAGGCCGAGTCTGTACAGTAGGGATTGTAAAGTGGAGCCCCGGTGTCAAGGTCCCACCCAAAGTCCCACAGATTTACAGAATTAATTTTTACTAGTGCTGTCAATCGATTAAAAAATTGAATCGCGTTAATCACAGTCATGGACTGTGATTAATCATGATTAATCACAAATTTAAAATACTAGGATTTACCTGTAAATGTGTTGAAATGAAATGCATGACAAACTAGTTTAAGGAAACCTTCACACTTCCGCCAGGTATGAGACATAATCCTTATTATTCTTTTATCATTATTCATTTGTTTTTATTCAGCCATTATCAGCCTTTAAACTGGCAACAAAACGTTTACCAAGCCGCATCGCTTCAATCCCAGTATACATTTACCAAACTATTATCAAAAGTATTTCCAAATAAATACAACAAAACATTTTCTTGCGACCTTAAGTGAAGTATTATGACAAAATGCATTATGAAGAAGAATTGGACCTGTTCTGCAGCTGCATTAGAGCTAATATTAGCATCATGCTTCATAAGACAATTTATGAGATTAATAGTACACTTTTACTCAGAACTCACTTCAAACCACCATCGAGTGTTTGTAATAACTTCCTTTTACAATCACATGTGGAATTTGGTCATTTTCTGTTGTTAAAATATGCTATTTATAGCCTTTTATGTCGCTGCACAAATTAGCATTTCAGATGTACACATTCATCTCAAGAAAATCACATACAAACCATATCCTATCGTAATCGTGTGTTTATTATTTTATATAATCTATAGTGGCTGTTGTCATGTTTATTTCTGCTGTATAAAAGCCTTAACATGTATGCTCTGGCTGAAACTCACGTTGTTTGTGATGCTACAACCGCCTCTCCGTTCTTAAGTTGCCAGGGATTCAGTGGACCCAAGATTCCAACTATAATACACATTAGGAAAAGGATCTATTTTCATTTTTATTTGTCTATATACACCTTGGGCGGCCGCGGTACATTATAAAAGTAGCCCAAAAAAACGCAACCCACGGCTCTGTAATTTTTCCCGCGACTGTATTTTCAAAATAGCCCACTTGTGCCGCTACCCTGGCAACACTGTTTCGCTGTACCCTTATCACACAATGATAGATAACCTTCCGCGCTGCAATGAGGGTCAAAGTTGGGGTCAAACCTTATCAAAAGATTAATTTGCATTAAAAAAATATTAACGCATTAAAATTTTTAGATTAATCGCATGCGTTAACGTGTTAACGTTGACACCCCTAATTTTTACCATATTATTTTATATCAAACAAACAAACAAATAAATACATAAATAAATAAGTAATTGCTAGATACCAATAACCTACTTTTTGTCCACATAGCTAACATTAGTCTTGGTGTCTTAGCTAGCTAGCCAATAACAGCTATTTAGCCTATAAAGCACAAACTTAACCTACTGAACAAACTTAAGTAATCTTAAGGATATTTATCTGAATCTTTGACTCATTAAAATATTGACAATAATGTATGTCACTTACAGTTGTTGTTGTTTTTTTCAACTGTTTACACACATTTTCAAAACTTTGCCTCTTTTTTCAAAACTTTACTAACAAATCCAAGAATTGCCCACACAAAATGCAAAATGTCTCACATCTCTTGCAAAATGACCCAGCAGGCACAAAACAGGCACACAACGTCATAAGACATTGATATTTGGTTAAATTTTGGTTGCGACGTCGGATGACCAAAATTCAACGTAAATTCAACATCTTATGTCAATGTTAAATTGATGTCCAATACCGACGTCAGCTGACGTTGAGATTTTGTTGTTTTTAGGTTGTGCAACCAAAATCCAACGTTAAGTCAACGTCAAATTGACGTCAAATATTGACGTCAACCCGATTTTCATTTTCAACCAAAATGCAACGTCTGTCCGACGTCATGTCCAACATCAACCTGACGTTACATAGACGTCTGGTGCCTGCTGGGGAAGCACTGCATTCAAAATATCACAAACACATCTCAAAAGCAAACATTTGCAAACACCTTTGCCATAATATTAATTCCTGTTAGATTTTTGTGTGTTACATAGAGGAAGTGTTTTATGAAATTGAAAACTGAGTCAAAGGCAGATAATTAGTGTATGGTTTTGCAGATTTGGTGTGGTTCTGGTGTTTGAGTGTCAGGTTTCAGAAATTGTGTGACAAATAAAGATTTTGTGTAAGCAGTTGGAAAAAAAACTGTAATATTAGCTTAAGCATAGCCTATGTTTTAATCTATTTATTTATTAATTATATACTGCTGGATGAAGTATAAAATATTAATCTTACAAGGAGGACAACTGAGCATCCAGCTTAAGTCTGTGTCAGTAGATGGACATAGTATTTAAAAACCATTCTGTTCCACCTAAAACCAGACAGATGGCCACCCTATTTAACATTTTTATTTTAAACAGATGGTAAGTATTGCTGAATTCAGCATCATCATGTTCAGTTCCTTACATCTTACCTCACATTCTTCAAGTGTTAAAAAAGACTGTTAAAAAATTGTTCTTTAGAAATTTACGTAGCAACGGGCGAGCCCCCATTGTCCAGTGGCCCAGCAGGAAAACTCCCAGTGCTCCAGATGGCCAGTCCACCCCTGATCAAAACTATTTTACATTATATATTATAATGATATTTCAGTTTGGCTCGTGTTCTATTAATTTACATGGAGGGCAGGGTTTATGACCTATACTGTAGCCAGCATTAAGAGGGTGACTGAAATGTTTTGGCTTAATTTTTAAGACATCTGCAGCACACTTGGTCTGCATGTCTCAAGGTCAGCTCTGGGGCAATAGAAAAAAGTTGCCCACAGGAGAACTGCTATGTAGCAGTTTAGCCAATAGCTGTCAAGGTCCTCAAAATTTTAACGTTGGTTTTTAAAGCACTTCATATTCTTGCACCAACTTATCTCACTGAGTTGTTGCACCCACACAGATCCAGGTTTTTAGGAATTTTATTAATTCCTAGGTCCAAACTAAAACACCGTGGTGATCGATCATTCACAGTTGTTGGCCCAACACTTTGGAGCAATCTTCCGGTTGTCATCTGAACGATTTCTTCATTGCCTATCTTTAAAGCTATGCTTAAATCTCACCTCCTTGATCGATTTGTAACGACTTAATGAAGAGTTTTGTGTTTTATTCTCTGTGACTTTATTATTTTTATTTATTATTTTAGAATGTATTTTTTGTTTCTGTTGTTTACTATGTCATGTAAAGCACTTTGGTCAACATCAAGCTGTGTTAAATGTGCTATATAAATAAAATAAACAAACAAGCAAATAAACAAAATCAACAAACTGTTGTTTTGCTAACATTTCAATATATTTGTATGTCTGGCAAAGAAGCATGTTTTGGAGGAATTCACAAGTGGCAGTGATGTTCATGTACATATGGGATTCAGACACTCCAAGCATAGACATGAGCACTGACTCAGAAGAACTGTTCACAGTTGATGCTGACCTGCCTTCAGATTGCTTAGGTTCAACAATGTGATGATTCTTGTCTGTGTTCCCCTGATTTGGTCTTGCTCAGAAAAGTTGGGTGAAGCGGTTATAGCCATGCTTTATCATAAATAAAACAAAGCTGTTGAGCAATCAGAATCAAGGATTGGAACTAATCATATATCTATATCTATATATCTATATATATATATATATATATATCTATATATATATATATATATATATATATATATATATATATATATATATATGTGTGTGTGTGTGTGTGTCTGTGTGTGTGTGTGTGTGTGTCTGTGTGTGTGTGTGTGTGTGTGTGTGTGTGTGTCTGTGTGTGTGTGTGTGTGTGTCTGTGTGTCTGTGTGTGTAAATACATTGTTTTTTGTCAGACTGTGTGTACGTGTTGATCATGATAAAGCTGTAAACTGTGATGTTCTCCAGCCTGGGCCTGCAATTAAAGCTGCACTCAAGATTTCTCTGCAAATTCTGGCTTTCTGCATCAGATAGACCTGCATCTGCCTAATAAATTCACATGACAGTTTCTGAAATGCTCCCATAACCAGCGGCACCAGATGATTTTCTGCTTCTGAAAAGCTCTTGTATTGAGTATCATAACAGTTACTTTGTCTTCATCCAGAGAGGGAGAGTAATATCAATCCATTTGATGATCCAGCAAAGCGAGTCAAGCACTTCTGTATCAATCTTTATACACTACTGCCAGTTGTCTAACAAAAAGCCCAGAAATGGGATCATTCAATCAGCAGCCACTGGCTGCCTGACTGCTTCTCTCTGCAGCTCAAGTGCTTATAGCTTACTGTCAGGTTTGGTCTTGTGTTCCTTTCCTGTCTGCCTGTCTCCCTCCGTTCTCTTCTGCCCTCTCCCTCTCCCCCAACTTTCCTTTTCTCTTTCTCTTTCTATTTCTCTTTCTCTTTCTCACAGCTTTTTGAGAAAGTTTTTAGGACTGAAAATCTGTTAAAGAAAAAAACCAAAAAAAACCAAAAAAACCAAAAAAAAAAAAAAAAAAAAAAACATTATGTATCAACAGGACATAGTAATTATTATTGGGGAACTATGAGAAAAAGTTTATATTACCAGCATAACATTTCTTTGCGATGTTTTGCAGTTTAGATCAGCACTTTGAAAAGTTTAAAATATAAAAAGATACAAAATATGAAAGATACAATATATTAAAATCTCATAACATAGCTTATTTTGTCCAAAGAAATGTCTCTACATTTTAAAGAGTTTTCCTGATGCATTGATTGAATAAGTATTTATGGTTTCTCCATCCTCTGTGTTTTGTGCTTGGTCAGGAGGACTGAGCAAAGATGTGTCTGGGTAAAATACGACTCAATCAACAACAACAACCAACTTTAAACCTCCACTGTAGATAGATCTAATCATGACCTAATGTTCTGTGAAGATGGGCCTTTTATATTCTGTAATTTTGGTCTCTTTTCCACAAATCAGTAGATTATTTTTGCTGCTGAAACCACAGGCTAAAAGAATAGATGGGATTTGATGAAAAACTGAAATTGAAACCCCTCTAATACATAAAAACTGTTTTAACACACTTTGTCATTTATTGGTGGGACCTGAGGGCTGCACTCCCATCAGCAGAGCAGTAATTGGTTCCTCTAAATCTGCTGAGTGCAAAAAAAAAAAAAAAGTGTTTTTTTTTTTTTTTTAATTTTTTTATTTATTTTTATTTTTTTTAATATCAGAGCTTAAGTAAGAGAAATATAGGGGGGTCTTCATGTCTCTGTACTAATCCATGATAAGCAGTTCTGTGTAAAGTAAATACATACTGCAAGCTTGTCTCCATAAATACATAAAAACCTCATGGTCATCCAAAGACATTTTTTCAGAGGTCTGGTTTAGGTGGAGAGTACTACATTGTTCACTTCAATCTTTCAACAATATGTCCCCTGTGATCAGTCAAATATTGAGGGCATTTTATATTGCATTGTCGTCTTACACTTTTAAGTACTTGTGGATTTTTCTCAGTTATGCTGTGTTGGCCTTTGAAAATCTCTGATTTAGCACTGTGGCATTAGCTCATTTTTCATATCTATTGTTGGCTTGTCATGGTGTCATAGCTGTTCCGCCAGCCTGTTAGATCAGTCCAAATGTATAAATCACTGCAGATCTAACACACTCATTTAATTTGTGCAGCTCTGCTGTGGTGGTGCAGTCATTAATTGAAAAATCTCAGCTCCACCCGCTGAGTGAAAATATTCCCTCCTTTTTATATTATTTTTATTAACAGATATTCAGCGTGATTTCCCTCAGTAGCCTATCGACTGCCTACTGGGCACTTTGTCATCTATCATTGTATATCGTATTAGTCAATTGCCTGATTTTCTTTGAGCTCAAAAGTTCTCAAGAAAATCACTTTCCACATAAAGACTTCATGGATATTTATAGAAATCTACATTCTTGCAATCATCTATGGTATGCTGGTTCCAAACCCCAGAGCCTGCATTATTTATTTTTATTTTTTTTTTCATCTGTGAAATAAAGTAACAGGTACTTAATGTAGCAAAAACAATTTGTCCAGTGGTTATTTTACCCACTGAAGGCGTGCGCTGCTCGCTAAGGGCTCTCGTTATCACAGCGAGGCTAATACATTTTCTCACTGTGCTTCACTGCTTTCATTTTACAGCTGAGGAACTCAGTGGCTTCATGCTGCGGCTGAAATAGGACCCCAGTTACTACGGGCACCCCCACAGAGTGTTTAGGTAAGTGTGCAGAACAATTGCTGAAGTCTTTCAAAAAGTTTGCAATCGTTTCAATCACTCTTGTTTGCTTGCTTTTTGAGCTACATCCACCTATACTGCAATAGGAAGTTTCATAATAATTATAGTCTAGGATAATAAAGGTAACAGAAAGCAACTTAATGTCAACTTAATGCCACTTACTTTAAAATAAGTAGGTAGGTAGGTAAGTAAATAAAGAAGTAAATAAATAAATAAATGCATCCATCCATACATAAATAGGTGAATGGATAGTAAAGGAAACAGGAAGCAACTTTCTAACAGGGCTTGAAAACGAAAAAAAAAAAAAAAAAAATCAATCGGTTCGCTCTGAGCAGAATCAATATTTTAACGTTTCTGTTCCTGCGTTCCTCTGTATTATTATCGTTCCGAAACCGGTTTGGCTAGAAAAGTACCAGTTAATAACTTTTTTAACTATTAACTTTTAACTATTTTTAAACTTTTTCTTTGCCTATACTACTACTACTACTACTACTACTACTACTACTACTACTAATAAAGTACAGCGTTTTCTTTACTCAAAAAAAAAAAAAAAAAAAAAACATGAAGAGATCTGGTATCTTAACCTGCTGTGCTTAGTCACAGCCATACAGCATCATCTTTTCTAGATTTTGGCCAAATGTAGGCTACTAAACAAAATAAAAAATCTTTCACGTCACGGTTCACGTCGCATTTTATTATTAGGCTCCATTCAGAAATAATGTGCTAAAATGCCGGTAAAGCAAAATGTTTACAAACATTATAAGCTCCATATATATATATATATATATATATATATATATATAATATACACACACATGTACATATCTAAACACGGTTATTACTTTCCTTCTTTCCACAACAATTTCTCTAAAGTTAAGGCTATAGGCTATAAAAATGTCAATCCAAAAACAAATTAATTTAGGGTGAAACTGATGCCTACCTCTCTCATTCGGCACAAATCCAAATGTTTCCATATTCGCGACTTATCTGGATGCTAAAATATTATTATGTAATAGCCTAGGCTTTGTACTTCACTCGCATCGACATCATCCTTCATCGGATATATAAGAACATGGCCACTGATTGTACAACGGAGCAGTGTAACTTTTTGCATGTCTCTTTAACTGTATTTTATTTTGATAATGAACAGGCTGCAATGTCGCAAAATAAGTATGTCTGTGGGCGTGTGAGGCGCCGGCGTGCACGATATGGCAATAGCCTACCAACGCTGGTTGGTTATACAGATACACCTTTTGCAAAACAAATAAAGTAAGTATTTTTACATGGCTTTTTAAAAATGCCAGGTAGCCGGTGTTTCATATGCGTTTGGCCAATCAGTGTACACTTACAAGTCAAGTCAAGTCAAGTTGAGCTTTACTGTCATTCTACTACATGTGTGGACATATAGTGGAACGAAATGTCGTGTATCGCAGGACCACGGTGCTACACACTAGTTAAGCATAAGATAAACATACAACAATGCAAATATAGGAAAAACAATAGAGCTATACAACAGTTTAACCATCTGACTATACATAAACTATAAATACTATAACTATTATACCTAGTTGACTACACATACACAAACTGAGACTATACAAGAACTTTACATAAATACTATACATGAAATTGTGCTAAAGAGATATTTGTACATGAAAATGTGCAGAAAAAATATATATATTTTGTACATTAAATTATTCAGAAGAGAGGTTTTGTGGGAAGCAGCGCATAGTGCAAAAAGATTTAGTAGTGCAATGCTCAAGTAAACACATTATTTTGTAGTGCAGTGTTCAAGTAAACATATATTATCTTATTGAGTCTTCGTAGCAGGGAGTGTTTATAGAAAGTGTCTAGTGTGCATATAGTGGGACGAGTGCGTTACTACAGGTGGTTTGTATAGCCCACTTACCTGTGTGTAGCACACTCAGAATTGCACTTAGGAAAATTGTCAATAGTTATTTATGGGTTGGGGGGCTGAGGTGTTCATGATTTCAGAGGGGGACAGGGAGATTGGAGTTAAGAGCTCTCACAGCCTGGGGAAAAAAGCTGTTGAGCAATCTGACTGAATAAGCTTTGATACTCCAGTACCTTTTACCTGATGGCAGGAGTTGGAAGAGGTACTGGAGTATCAAAGCTCGTTCAGTCAGATTCATACTTCACGATACTTCACGATGCTGGATGCCTTGCTGGAGCATCGTGCAAGGAAAATGTCCAGGACGATGGGGAGAGGGGCACCGATGATCTTTGCGGCAGTGTTCACCGTCCGTTGTAGGGTCTTGCGGTCAGCAGCACTGCAGTTCCCATACCAGACAGTGATGCAGGTGGTCAGCACGCTCTCAATGGTGCCCCTGTAGAAAGTGGTGAGGATGGGTGGAGGGAGACTTGCCCTTTTCAGCCTGCGGAGAAAGTGGAGGCGCTGTTGTCCCTTCTTGTTGAGTGACGTGACGTTGGTGGTCCAGGTGAGATCCTCTGTGATGTGCACTCCCAGGAATTTAGTGCTACCGACTCTCTCCACGGTTGAGCTGTCGATGGTCAGTGGAGGGTGGTCAACAGAGTTTCTCCTGAAGTCCATCACAACCTCTTTTGTCTTACCCACATTGAGGGACAGGTTGTTAGCACCACACCAGCTGTGGCAGCCAGCTGTGCCACTTCCTCTCTGTAGTGCGTTTCATCGTTGTTGCTGATGAGGCCTACCACAGTTGTGTCATCAGCAAACTTGATGATGTGGTTGGAGCTGGACTTGGCAGGGCAGTCGTGGGGTCAGCAGTCTGAAAAGCAGAGGGCTGAGCACACAGCCTTGTGGGGCACCTGTGCTCAGTGTGGTAGTGCTGGAGGTGTTGCGGCCGACACAGACTGACTGAGGTCTTGCAGTTAAAAAGTCCAGGATCCAATTACAGAGGGAGGTGTTAAGGCCCAGCAGGTTTAGTTTGTGGATGAGCTGTTGTGGGATTATTTTGTTGAATGCTGAGCTGAAGTCAATGAACAACATTCTTACATAAGAGTCACTGGTAGTTCCTATAGAACTGTTTTAGACCCTACTCTGAAGTAGGAGCTAATTTAGTTCCTCCAAATGGAGATCCTAGAACTAAAACCTTCCTAGTTCCTGCGGTGCGAACACGCCAAAAAGCGGGTACTTCCGCCAATAGTTCTAGGAACTATGAAAAGGTTCCTCCGGTGCGAAAGCCCCTTATGTGTTTGTGTATTTGCCCTCAATGAGATCAGTCTTGTGAGATATAGCGCATCACCTTGCATCATGGACTTCCACGTGATTACAACAAGGAAGTTATTTCACTATATAGATTGCTGGCTTACTGACGTTTGGTAGCATAACGACTCATTTGTTCGACTCTGACCCGGGTTTCGTTTACTGTGTGAGCAGTACGACTGAGCTGTTGTTGGGATATTCTGCAACCTCACGTGGAGTTTTACATATAAACTTAAGAGATTGGATTACTTGCCAGTGAGGACTTTAACCCTCTGGGGTCAACAAACGCGGATACACGTTTTGTGGCATCTTCTCCTGATAATGCTGAAAAGAACTTAAATTACACTTTCAGTTTTGATCGTACAGATAAGAGCAATACATCAGTCGAATCTGTAAAGGGTCTACTTTTATTTGTATACACACATAATAACAACAAAACTTTGTGCACGTATAAAATAAAGAAAACAAACAGGGTGCGCTGTCTGTCGCCTTGGTCTGTGTGATCTTCTTTTAGAAACGTATCATTAAAATGAACTGAAACTCAGTAAATACTCCACAAAGAGACATGAGAGAGATACACTATATTGCCAAAAGTATTGGGTCACCCCCTTCTAATGAACATGTTTGACTACTTTAGTAATTTCCATGAGTACAAATCTTAATGTTTAAGCATATAATGATATTCTAGGGAATTGTGTGCTTCTAATTTTAAAGCAACAGTTTGGACAGGACCCTTTTCTATTCTAACATGACAATGCCTCTCCACATAGCAATTTTTCTCTGGCCCAGCTCCGGCCCACACAATCAGCTTTTGCATACCGCAATGAATGACGGTCCTAGTGTGGACCAAGTCTGGATTCCAGACAAGGGCCACACATGGGCCATGACTGGCCCAATTCAGGGCCAGTAATGGGTAATTAATTTGGCTGAGACTTGGTCCAGTTATGGCCCATGTGTGACCCTTGTCTGGAATCCAGACCTGGTCCACACTAGGACCGTCATTCATTGCGGTATGTGGGCCAAGCAAAAGCTGATTGTGTGGGCCGGAGCTGGGCCAGAGAAAAATTGCTATGTGGGCCAGAGCTGGGCCAGAGAAAAATTGCAATGTGGGATCTAAGGTCCTGTATGACCATAGCTGGCCCTATACGCTGGATCAGATGGGTTCCACATGTCAGCCTCAACAAAACCATAACCAAGCCACTTGATACACACCCTTCCCAGATGAATAGTCACAACAACAACAATATTCTGAACAAATATTTAATCATTTTTAATCAGCAAACCAAGCTGAATGAATCTCACACCTAACATACAGCATTATGGTCAGTTCACACTTCCACAAAAACTATATATTAAAAAAAAAAAAAAAATAAAAAAAATAAATAAATAAAACATGCTTATTTGTTTTGCTTGGTCAGTGTGTTCACCCTGTTGGAGTATGTCAGTGTGAATTGGCTTTTAGGTGCTTGAGAAAACAAAACAAAAAACAGTAATAAATAAATTAATAAATATAATAATATATATATATATATATATATATATATATATATATATATATATATATATATACACAGTATATATATGTTTACGCAATTGACATAAAATTCTTAAATAAGGTACCTTCTCTATTTTTGCAGTATTCAAGTGTTCATGTCCCTGAATAATATCTGCATGCACCTAAATCTGAAGAGTACACATAATATCTAGTAGACAGCAATCCTTGTGAGTGAGAAGTCTGGTGTGGAGGCTGGATCTGGAACTGACTTCTGTCCAGGTTATCTGTCTTCAAGAACTTCCCTGAAATACAATTAAAACAAACAATATAGTGTTAGAGTCTTACATTCACAATGCTCATTTGGGCCTCGTTATGAAGTGTGCAGAAAATTCTGCCCGACTGAAATTTTGTCTTTGGTGAACAGTCTTCAATAGTGCAAATAAGATTTTAAGTTAAGTACCTTTCAGGCTCGCATGAGGTTTCCACAAGCAACAAAGTCTACTTGAACAAAAACTTGACTACATTTAAAGTTTAGAAAATAATACAGACCGTTACAGTTTGAAGTGAGGTACGTTCACAGTACTCTGGTTCTGTCTTACCGTTATTAATTTTAATTTCAAAGAACTATTTTATTATCATCTGTGTCTTTTTCGAATTATGATGGACCCCTCTGTAGGTTGTTGTGTATGAAGTGTCCTCAGAGCAGAGTTAAACAAGATGGCCTTGTAGGACATACAGGAAATATTTGATATTTATTTGATATATATATATATATATATATATATTTTTTTTTTTTTTTAATATTTGATAAACATTTGAATGTTTGAGGTTTTATTTACTAGTTAGATGGTTCATGGCGCTTTTGAGATGTTCTTCGACAGGAGATTCTCTCCGCTCCAGCTCTGCAGCACAGCCATCAGCATGGAAGAATAGGAACAATATGTCACATAGCCAACAATATGTAGTATACAATGTCAGGTTTATTAGAAATAAACAAACTACAGCAGAGGTGAAATACAGAAATAATAATAATAATAATAATAATAATAATAATAATAATAATATACAAAACATACAAAAAATCTTAAGATACCAGAATTCATATTTTTAGGTTTTGCAGATGCATGAAGATTTGAAATATATTGTGAAAAATGCATAGAAAGTTATTTAATAAGATTTCTCAGATCACCTGTTTCTTGCATCTCTGTCAGCAGCTTCCATTACAAATTTTCTTGTAACTTCCCCTGTTTTAGTTTTTATTTATTTTTTTTTTCTGACGCTCCTGAAATCACAGTACAATTTATCAATATTTGCAATGAAAGTTAAAAACGTGTTTGAAATACTTTCAGCCCATTAGTTCATGTAAGTGACTTTACCGATTAACCCCACAGTGCAGACTTTTAGGTTAAATTAATTAGCTTATAGTGACCTCCATTTATCTATTGACAAAGTACCAGCAAAACATTTACAAACTATCAAAGCTGCTCATCTACACATAAAAGGTGCTTAAAAGCTCAAACGTTCATTAATAAGAGCTCAAATCTATAGTTAGCTTACCTCTAATAGTTAACCTTAGCCTATATAGCTAGTTAACGGTTGTCAAGTCAAGTCACCTTTATTTATATAGCGCTTTTAACAGTACAGATTGTGTCAAAGCACTTAACAGTATCAAATTGGAGGATAGAGTGTCAGTAATGTATAATAATAAGATTAAACACTCAATTTTCAGTTAAAGGCATTTCATTATTGAATTCAGAGATGTCATTGTCTAGCTCAGTTCAGTTTAAATAGTATCTATGAAATCAAATTGATGATAATCGTTAGAAATTAAGTGTCCCCAACTGAGCAAGCCAGAGGTGACAGCGGCAAGGAACCAAAACTCCCTCTGTGACAGAATGGAGAAAACAAACTTGAGAGAAACCAGGCTCAGTCAGGGGGCCAGTTCTCCTCTGGCCAGGATATTATTGTTTATTTATTTTTTTAATTATTGCTTTAATTAAATTTTAAATGTATAAATGTATTATATTTCTATTTTTATATTGTTGCAATTTCTAACAATAATAATATTATGTAATTAGGTATTTTATTATATTTTTAGTTATTTTGTTTTATTTTTAGTTTTATTGTATTTAAGTCGAGGTCTTCACTGGGGATATGTCCCCGGGGCTCATCCAGGTGTCAGGCCTCCACCGACGATCATCTCCCAGCACCGATCCACCATCTGATCCGGACATGGACTGAGAAACAGAATAAGAAAGAAACAGACAAATATTAGCGTAGATGCCATTCTTCTTACGATGTAACGAGTACATCGTGTGTTATGAGGAGTGTTCCCGGCTCCGGTTGATCTAATTAATGCAGCCTAACAATCCTTTAACGGATTTGAATAATAGAAGTGTATTAGTGTGTTATGTGTAAGCCAGGTTAACCCTCTGGGGACAACAAACGCGGATACACATTTTGTGGCAGATTTTCCTGATAAGGCCGAAATGAGCTTGAATTACTCTGCCATTTTTGATCGTACAGATAAGAGCAATACATCATTCGAATCTGTAAGGGGTCTACTTTTATTTGTATATACCCATTATAACAACTATACTTTGTGCTTTTGAAGAATAAAGAAAACAAACAGGGTGCGCTCTCTGCCTTCTCCGTCTCCGCGAACTGCTTTTAGAAACGCGTCACTAAAATGAACTGTAACTCAGCAAATACTCAGCACACAGACATGGGAGTTATATCTATAGAAAGCTTGAAGTGTCTAATTTAAAAAATGAAGCAAGTCATATCGAAAAATAATATTCTGTGATAAAGTAATCCGTATGAAACCAACACGATGTTCAGTCTTTGCCGTCTAACTCATTATCTCTAATGCAATCTCGCCCCCTCGCTGCTCGCGCCGTTCATATGTAAATATTCACGTGAGACATGTGCGCATGGAAACGCCCAACGTAAACAAAGCGTGAGGAGATCGTTCATCGCGGCTACTGTTCATTTCTGGAAGAAGAAGGCTGGATTTCCCTCAAAAGAAGAACAAGATTTCATCCAGTAGAGGAGATCAATCTGATGAGTAAGTAATGTTTCTTTTTTGCATTTGTTAAGGTGTTATTGTGACATAAACTTGAACACATTTACTAGTTGGGTTTTTCCCAAATTACAACATGATGAATGCTACGCATCTAAGAATGTTTAGACCATGTTTATTATTAATAATCTGTTCACAAATATATTTTAATAGCGTGCTAAACGATAACAATTACCTCTCAAATATAAAATATCCTTTCTTATAGTAAGTTACAAAGTACATCCTTTTATAGTACAAAGCATGCATGAGTCTATGGCTGCAGAATCATATCTTAGGCAACTATAAAATCATACATGATGTTCAGGATGGCTATATGACTACAAAATCATAGTTGGGTTTTTCCCAAACTATAGTTTCTGACTACAATGTTTGAAATTGAGTAAAACATTTTGAATATGATAGGCAATTCATTGTATTTAAATGTATTACGGTGCGATGATGTTTTCATGTTCTATATAAAACAATAAAAGTATGAGAGTACACTGCAACATGATGAATGCTAAGTCTAAGTATGTTAGAACATGCTTTTATTAATAGCCTACTCTGTTCAAAAATTGATTTTAATAACATGCTAAACAATAATAATTAGTTTCTCAGATATAAAATGTTTTTGTTTTTACGATAGTACAAAGCATGCATGAGTCTATGGCTACAAAACCTGTATGTATATATATATATATATATATATATATATATATATATACAGTTTGTGCTGTTATTTGACTTTAGCCATTTATATTTTTATAAGCAACTGAAAAAAGCACAAATGTCAGGGCATGTCGAAACTTCTCCAGGCCCCCAAAACACCCTCAGACCTCAGAGGGTTAAAGAAATATCTCTTTAATCTAGATTTAAACTGACAGAGTGTGTCTGCCTCCCGAACAGTCTTAGGTAGATTGTTCCAGAGTTTGGGCGCTAAATAGGAAAAGGATATGCCGCCCACAGTCGATTTTGATATTCTAGGTATTATCAAATGGCCAGACGCAGCAGACATGGAGGACTATAATGTGATAAGAGCTCGCTCAAGTACTGAGGAGGTAAGCCATTCAGGGCTTTGTAAGTAATTAACAAGATATTAAAATCTATCCGATGTTTGATAGGGTTCAAGCGTGCAGAACAACCACCCAGTAAAGCATTACAATAGTCTAACCTTGAGGTCATAAACACATGAATTAGCATTTCTGCATTTGACGTTGAGAGTATAGGTCGCAATTTAGATATGTTTTTGAGATGTAAAAACGCAGTTTTACAGATGCTAGAAACATGGCTTTCAAATGAAGATTGCTATCAAACAGCACACCTAGGTTCCCAACTGATGAAGAAGAACTGACAGAGCAGCCGTCAAGTGTTAGATAGTGTTCTACGTTATTACATGTGGGGTTTTTAGGTCCGATAATTAACACCTCTGTTTTTTTCAGAATTTAGCAGTAAGAAATTACTCGTCATCCAGTTTTATATATCGACTATGCATTCCGTTAGTTTCTCAATTTGGTGTGTTTCACCGGGCCGTGAAGAAATATAGAGCTGAGTATCATCAGCATAACAATGAAAGCTAACACCATGTCTCCTGATAATATCTCCCAAGGGTAACATGTAAAACGTGAAAAGTAATGGCCCTAGTACTGAGCCTTGAGGTACTCCATACTGCACTTGTGATCGATATGATACCTCTTCATTTACTGCTACGAACTGATGGCGGTCAGATAAGTACGATAGTGTCGAACGCAGCGCTAAGATCCAGTAGAACTAATAAAGAGATACAACCACGATCAGATGATATAAGCAGGTCATTTGTAACTCTAATGAGTGCAGTCTCAGTACTATGATATGATCTAAATCTTACCATTTTTCTCTAAGAAGGAATATAATTGTGAGGATAGTACCTTTTCTAGTATCTTTGAGTAAAAATTGTAAATATATTAGTAATATATAAGGGAAACAAGTCAATTTAGCTCAAAGGGAATCATTTATGATTTTATAGGGAATTTGAACAGAATCACTGTTTCACGGCTGATCACTGAGTCGGCAGCGAGTCACTGAACGAGCCGTATAACATCAACTCTGCACTGGATATTAAAATCCAAAATATAGTGAAAACACTATTAAATAGCACGGTAACAAGATCGGCAGTTTAAGACATTAACTTGTAAGCACAAAACACAAGATACTTCTCTTTTCAATATAAATAAGACTTTATTTATATAAACCTAAGACATGTAAACTAATCTAATCTAACACATGAACACACGCATTCACACATTCACACGTTGCAGAAAGAGAGGAAAGGATGAGTTTACAGAATGAAATGTGAAATCCCAAGTTTACAGCAATATGTGCAATTGCCTATAGACCTGAACCATCAATCATTTGACCCTCGCATTGAGTTTCTCAATGAGGCTTAAATTTATATTAAACTGCACCGACTCAGCAAAAGTCTGGAGGTTGTACTTGCTTGTGTTGCCTTAAGGAATTCCCTTGTGTCCTTGTGGTCTTTGGAGAAAGGGGTTTCCCGAGGTTGCTGATTGGCTGAGTTCAGTGGTCTTTCGTAGTAAAGTCTTGGGCGTTGGCTCTTGGTGCGGAGTTGGTCTGGTTGAAGTTTGGGCGGGTGCAGTCGAAGCTGGACTTTGCGGCAAACTTAACTTAACAAAACTCTCACGAAAAAGAAAAGAAATTAAAGTAAAAGAAAGAAAGCATGTAACGAGACTAGGTGGTTTTTCTTCTCATTGTGGTAGCAGCTGGCATGTAGGCCAGAGTACGCTCAAAGAGCAGCGTCAAAACGCGGTGGCAAAAGAGAAGAAGCAGCACGAGAAGCAGAGGAAGAGCCAAGAGGAAGAGCTGTCCTGAGTATTTAAACTCGGCTTCTAGACCATCCTATCTGGACGTCTTGACCAATTAGAAATGATCTTGGCTCGTGGTGTTGTATGTTTCTCCTCCCCATTCATAAATCTAACATGTTATCTTATCAGTCATATGGTCCAAATTTTCCCGCTCTTACAGAGTACAATTTTGGACATGATTTCTCTAACAAGACTATGGTACATTTGACAAAGAATTGATTGGAAGAAACATTTAAAGCATGATTTTTCAAACTCATACATACCAAAGATGAATATTAACTCTTAAACTATTCCCTAGTTATTAAAATACATAACATCATATGTGATTAAAACATGATGGTTAATCGTGTGGGTTACATACATGATATGGGGTCATGCATAAACATGATAAGTCTCATAAGTCCTTTTAAGATGATTTTGGTGCATCTATATGTGAAAAGGCAGTTTCTGTACCGTTCTGTGAACATAAGGACATGTTCTGTGAAGACTAGAGAGGTTAAAAGGTCTCCTAAGGAATTCCAGTCTCAGTCTTCTATGTGGAGAGCTGGGGTGACCCACCCAATGAAGTCTCTAGCTCGTGATTTCAATCACAGATTTACACGTAATGGCCATCTCTTTGACCATCAGTCCTGATTACTTGTCTCAAATTTGACAGTTTCTTTCCTTCATTAGAATTGTCAATAAGTGTTCTTTTGTTTGAATGTTGCAAGCTGTTCTGTGAAAGAGGCTTGTTGGTAAGGTTTTCTTCAGACGGGCTGGAGCTAGGAATCTGATTTATGGCATCCTGTTGCAGCCTTGGGGCCTCTCTGGAATTTGGCTCTTTGGGTTGTTTCAATGTTCTGATCGAATCTTAACTTTGTCTGACTCGTTCTGATCCTACATTTGACAGAAAAGGGAGATTTGAGATCAGTATGTAATTAACAAGATCTTTGGGGTCAAGTTGTGGTTTTTTAATGAGAGGATTAATAACAGCCAATTTGAAGGTTTTGGGGACATATCCTTATGACAATGATGAAATAATAATAGCCAAAAGAGGATATAGGACTTCTGGAAGCAGCTCTTTTAGTAGTTTAGATGGAATAGGGTCTAACATACATGTTGTTGGTTTAGATGATTTAACAAGTTTATACAATTCTTGTTCCTCAGGGGATCTATTGTGCACTATCTGATGCGATACTGTAGCTGATGGCTGCATGGTTACAATTTTATCTCTGATAATATCGATCTTGGAAGTAAAGTAGTTCATAAAGTCATTACAACTGTGCTCTTGGGAAATGCCAACACCTGTTGATGCTTTATTTTTCGTTAATTTAGTGACTGTATTGAATACCATGGGTTATGTTTGTTTTCTTCTAGAAGAGATGAAAAGTAATCAGATCTAGCAGTTTTTAATGCTTTTCTGTAGGATAGGGTACTTTCCCGCCAAGCTATACGAAATACCTCTAGTTTTGTTTTCCTCCAGCTGCGCTCCATTTTCCGGGCTGCTCTCATTAGGGCACGAGTGTGCTCATTATACCACGGAGTCAGACTGTTTTCTTTGATCTTTCTTAAGCGTAAAGGAGCAACTGTATCTAAAGTGCTAGAAAAGAGAGAGTCCATAGTTTCTGTTACATCATCAAGTTTTTCTGCGCTGTTGGATATGCTGAGGAATTGAGATAAATCGCCTCTAGGTTACGTATGTAACCCTAGTTCCTCGAGGGAACGAGACGCTGCGTCGAAACGCTCTGGGGAACGCCTCCAGCGTGATCGCGCTCTGAACACGTGTGAAATCTGTCCAAAGGATGGGCGAGACGTCACGGGCGGGTGACGTCAGAGACCAGGAAGCTATAAAAGCACGTGCGGTGGAACCGGCGTCAGCTTCCAGGAATGAAGCAAACGCTCGCAGGGATGCCGGAAGTATGGCTTCGAGACGCAGCATCTCGTTCCCTCGAGGAACTAGGGTTACATACGTAACCTAGAGGCATTCCTCTTCAGGAACTCGAGCTGCGTCGAAACGCTCTGGGGAACGAGGTGCCCACGCCGCCAGACTTCCAAGTCCCTGCCCTGTGTGTATCCCTAGGAGCACAACGAGGGCGAGAGAACGGAAGCGCCTGGAGTGGCCCGCATATCGAGGCCATAGAACCTGACAAAAGTCAGGGGCGTGGACCATCCCGCAGCGTTGCAGATGTCCTGCATCGGAACACCTGCAAGGAAGGCCTTGGAGGCCGCCACACTCCGGGTCGAGTGAGCCTTGACCCCCAGAGGCGAGGGGAGATCAGAGGACTCGTAGGCAAGGCAAATGGCATCCACGATCCACCGACTGAGGGTCTGCTTAGAAGCCGACAGACCCCTCTTGGGGGGACCATAGCATACCAGCAGCTGGTCCGCCCTTCTCCACAGGGCAGTTCTGTGGACATATGTGTCCAGTGCTCGCACCGGACACATACAATTAAGCTTCTGCTGGTCGGGCTCCCTGAAGGGAGGAGGACAAAAGGCCTGGAGTACGACAGGCCGTGGTGTAGAGGAGGGGACCTTAGGGACATACCCCACTCGAGGGTAGAGGAAGGCTTTGGCCAGACCGGGCGCAAAGCCACTGAGAGGGCCTGAAAATCCCCAACTCTCTTTAGAGAAGATATCGCCAGAAGAAAGGTAGTCTTCAAAGTAAGGTGGCGATCAGAAATCTCCTCAATAGGCTCGAATGGGGGCCTGCAGAGAGCCTCTAACACCACAGCCAAGTCCCATGGAGGGACACGGGATCGTACCGGAGGCCTCAGCCTCAGCGCACCGCGGAGGAAATGTGTAACTAGGGCGTGTCTGCCCACTGGCTGGCCACCGAGAGGGGCGTGGTAGGCCGATAAAGCCGCCACGTAGACCTTCAAGGTGGAGTGGGTCAACCCTGCGGAGAAACGGGCCTGCAGGAACTCCAGCACTGTACCACTCGGGCAGTTAACTGGGTCGAGCCGGAGGTCTCCGCACCATGAAGTGAAAAGCTTCCACTTCAGGGCGTACAGTTTCCTCGTAGAGGGAGCTCTGGATTGGAGTATGGTCTCAACAACCTCGGTTGAGAGACCGGAAGCTATGAGTTGTGCCCCCTCAACGGCCACACCCACAGCTTCCACAGCTCCGGGCAAGGGTGGACGATAGTGCCCCCTGCCTGTGAGAGGAGATCCCTCCTGACGGGAATCTCCCATGGAGAGCCGTCGAGGAGAGAAATCAGGTCCGAGAACCATAGTCGGCCCGGCCAGAACGGTGCTACCAGAAGTAGACTGACCCCATCCCGGCGCACTCTCACCAGAACTCCCGGGAGCAGAGCGATCGGGGGAAAGGCGTACAGGCGAAGCCTCGGCCAAGCCTGTGCCATGGCATCCATATATATATATAACAGCCCCAGCGGAGCTGGATGAGTCAGAGAGAACCAGAGGGGACATTGCGATGTCTCCTGAGTCGCAAAGAGGTCCACCTGAGCCTGGCCAAACACTCTCCAGATCTGCTTCACTACCAAGGGGTGAAGCATCCATTCCCCGGGCCTCGGCCCCTGTCTCGACAGGACGTCTGCTCCGACATTGAGATACCCAGGAACGTAGACGGCTCTCAGCGAGAGGAGTCTGTCCTGGGACCACACAAGGATCTGGTGCGCCAGCTTGTACAAGGGGCGCGAACGCAGACCTCCCTGGTGGTTGATGTAAGAGACCACCGCTGTGTTGTCGGTGCGCACCAACACATGACGGTCTCTCAGGTCTGGGAGAAAGTGTTTCAGCGCTCGAAACACGGCCAGCATCTCCAGGCAGTTGATGTGCCACGTGAGATGGCGGCCGCTCCACAGACTGCGGGCAGGGTGGCCACTCATGACCGCTCCCCAACCGGTGAGGGATGCGTCCGTCGCTAGCGTCATGCGGCGACAAGGAGCTCCCAACACCGGGCCCTGCGACAGGAACCAAGGTTGTCTCCACATGTCTAAGGCACGTAGGCATCGCCACGTGACCTTGATCATGCGAAGCGGGTTTCCCCTCGGGGAGAACCCCTTGGTCTTGAGCCACCACTGTAGGGGTCTCATGTACAGCAGGCCAAAAGGTATCACGTTGGACGCAGCTGCCATCAGACCCAGCAGTTTCTGAAACTGCTTGACAGTGAGTGACCGGCCTTCTCTCACTCTCTTGACCGACGTGAGGATCGACTCGATCCGAGCAGGAGACATACGTGCCTGCATCGTGGTCGAATCCCACACCACGCCCAGATAAGTGGTTCTCTGTAATGGAGAAAGCACACTCTCCTTGGCGTTTAGTCTTAACCCCAGCTCTTTCATGTGGGCGAGAACGACATCTCGATGTCGGATCGCCACCAGCTCCGATTGAGCCAGAGTCAACCAATCGTCGATATAGTTCAGTATGCGGAAGCCCTGGAGTCGCAGAGGAGCCAGAGCAGCATCCACACACTTCGTAAAAGTGCGGGGTGAGAGTGCAAGGCCGAAAGGAAGAACCCGGTATTGGTATGCTTTGCCCCTGAAAGCAAACCTCAGAAACTTCCTGTGAGAGGGAAGGATGGAGACATGGAAGTATGCGTCCTTTAGATCGATCGTGACAAATCAGTCCTCGTACCTGATCTGAGACACGACCTGTCTGAGTGTGAGCATCTTGAACTTCAGTCGCATGACTGAGCGGTTCAGAAGACGCAGATCTAAAATGGGACGCAACCCTCCATCCTTTTTTGGAACTACAAAGTACTGGCTGTAGAACCCAGACTCTCGTTCGTGAGGAGGGACCACCTCGATGGCCTCCTTCCTCAAGAGAGTGTCTACTTCTTGTTCCATTACCAGAGCCTGCTCGGGACCCACCAGAGTGGGATTCACCCCATTGAATCGAGGCGGAGGAGAACCGAACTGGATTCTGTAACCTCTCTCTACAGTGTGCAGGACCCACTGAGACACATTTGGCAGTAGTTTCCACGCTGCAAAATAGTCTACTAAGGGAACCAGTCTCTCGAGACTGGCCTCTGGTGTACTCAGAGCTGCTAGCTCGGTGCCCTGAAGCGGAGGACCGGCAGGGGACGACCGAACCAGCTGCTCTAGAGACCCCCGAAGGGGTGGCGAGCTTCTCAGCTCCGCTACGTCTCCGGGCGGAAAAAACTGAGAGAAGCGCTCGCCGGAGACCGCTGCGCCCTGGAACTCTGGCAGGGTTAGCAGACTGATCTCCTGAGGGCACTGAGGAGAGACGGACACCGTGTAATGCGGTGTTAACCCGCTCTTCCCCAGAGGGGCCTACCCTCATAAGCCCTGGGCCACGCCCGTCAGGGCTTCTTGGTCGAGGGCCTCTTAGACTGAAGAACGGTCCTCACAGATCCGGCTTAGCCTTAGAAGCCCCCGACCCCGAGCGTTTGCCACCTCGGTCCCGACGCGGGGGAGCGCGAGTGGCAACGCTCTCTTTTTGAGCCTCTCTATATGAGGAGCTGGTACGTGGCGAGGGCTGCTCCCGCCCAGCAGCCCCCTGAGCTAGAGATAGGCGAGGGAGGAACCGCTGGAATGCCGCTGCTTGTTTACGGGCCTCCTGGTACCTGTCAACGACGGAATTGACGGCGTCGCCAAACAGGCCAGAAGGCGCAAGCGGGGCATCCATGAGGAAGACCCTATCTTTCTCTTTCATGTCAGATAGGGTCAACCAGAGATGTCTCTCCGCCGCCACCAGCGTTGCCATAGACCTGCCGATGGCACGGGCGGTCTCTTTGGTAGCGCGGAGAGACAAAACAGCGGTTCTACGGAGCTCAGTGATGTCATCAGATCTGAGCTCCTCTTCCTCATCCAGCTCTTTTAGCAGGTCAGCTTGGTACGCCTGTAACACCGCCATGGTGTGCAGACACGCACCAGCCTGACCTGCAGCTGCGTACCCCTTGCCCACCAGCACTGATGTTGTGCGCAACGGCTTGAAGGGCAAGGTCGGAGCCTTTAGAGACGATGCCGCGCCGGGGGACAAATAGCTCGTAAGCGTCTGTTCCACCCGGGGCATCGCTCTATTCCCGCGCTCATTCAGTCCCCCCACATTACCGTAGTAAGAAGAAGAGGGGATGAAGAGGCGGGAAGAAAAAGGTCTAGCCCATGATCTCGACACCTCGGTGTGGAGATCGGGGAAGAACGGTAGGCTCCGACGTGGAGGTGGCGGCTTAGTTCGCAGGAAGCGTTCATCTAATTTGCTTCTCTGCGATTCAGCCTTTTTCTCGGCGGGCCAATCGATATTCAACTTGGCCACGGCACGAGTAACCACCTCCACTAGCTCCTCATATTGGGGCGATTGAGGCTGCGAAACCTCATCGACGCTCACCACATCCACCTCCTCGGAGGAAGACAGGTGAAGTGTCGAGCCGCACCGCCGGGGGGAAGAAACCGCCGAGCGGGCTTCCGATCCCAGCGAGCGGCCGCTGGATCTGGCCGGTGAGGAAGAAGATAGGGACTCGCCCGTCTCCATTCCCTCCGCCAGATCCATCTGCGAACCCCACGAGTGCAGCCGCCGCTCCGCCTCGGCGGACGCGGGACCGGCACCGCGGGGAACGCTGGCGAAGGCTCCCTCGCAAAAGAGAGCCGACTCTGCGTGACTCGCTCCCAAGCAGACCACACACAGGCTGTGTGTGTCCCCAGCAGTGATATAACGATTGCAGGGAGGAACACACAGCCTGTAATGTGATCTGCTCTCGCCCAAGTGCTTTAACTTGCCAGCACTTTTCATTATGGAGCTTATTGTGCTTGTAGATTAAGGACAAACAACAGTAAATAAGACTCACAACAGAGATCGACAGACACACACAGAGTAGCGATTGCTGAATGACAAAAGCTGACGCCGGTTCCACCGCACGTGCTTTTATAGCTTCCTGGTCTCTGACGTCACCCGCCCGTGACGTCTCGCCCATCCTTTGGACAGATTTCACACGTGTTCAGAGCGCGATCACGCTGGAGGCGTTCCCCAGAGCGTTTCGACGCAGCTCGAGTTCCTGAAGAGGAACAGGAAGATTACTTACAAAGCAGTCTTTTGTGGTAGAAGTGATGGTTCTACCATACTTGTAACAAGGAGTAGAATTTACAGTTTTAGCTATATGGAGTTTACACAAAACTAGATAATGATCTGAGATATCATCGCTTTGCTGCAGAATTTCAACACCACTAACATCAATTCCACGTGACAGTATTAAATCTAGAGTATGATTTCGACAATTAGTAGGTCCTGAAACATGTTGTCTAACCCCAATAGAGTTCAGAATGTCTATGAATGCTGATCCTAATGCATCTTTTTCATTATCGACATGGATATTAAAATCACCAACAATTAAGACTTTATCTGCAGCCAGTACTAACTCTGATAGAAAATCAGAAAATTCTTTAATAAAGTCTGTGTGGTGCCCTGGTGGCCTGTACACAGTAGCCAGTACAAACATCACAGGGGATTTATCACTAACACGTGTTTCTCTAGATAATGTTATACGCAGCACCATAACTTCAAATGAGTTATACTTAAAGCCTGCCCTCTGAGAAATACTGAGAATATTGCTATAAATTGTAGCAACACCTCCCCCTTTACCTTTTGGACATGGCTCATTTTATAGCAGTAATCTTGGGGGGTAGATTCATTTAAAGTAATGTATTCATCTTGTTTTGGCCATGTTTCTGTCAAACAGAGCAAATCTAGGTTATGATCATTGATCAAATCATTTACAAATAGTGCTTTTGTAGAAAGGGACCTGATATTCAGTAAGCCAAGTTTTATCAATTGTTTCTCTGTATTGTAAACATTTTTTATTTGTTGAACATCAATTAAATTGTTACTATTACTTTGGTTTGGACGTTTTCTGTATTTTCTAGTATGGGGAACAGACAGTCTCTATAGTGTGATATCTAGGTGAAGGAGTCTCTATGTGCTGAGAATGAACCCTCTGGGGTCTGAGGGTGTTTTGGGGGCCTGGAGAAGTTTCGACATACCCTGACATTTGTGCTTTTTTCAGTTGCTTATAAAAATATAAATGGCTAAAGTCTAATAACACTGTAAACAGCACAAACTGGGCTACAATAATATGTTAGCAGCATTTATGTACATGATTGTGCTTTTGAGAAAGCAACGTTTATGCGTGGTTAGTGAAAAACTAAAATTTTGAAATCACTGAAATAAGGCCATAAAACACATATGGAACGTTTGTTCACAAGACTTTTGAGAACTGGTCTTGTAGCCTAGAGTTTTTGCTTCAAAATTATGTGAAAATCAGCTTGTTTACTCACTCACAGAAAACAATATATTGATTTAAATTTTTAAAGACATGTTTTGTGATCGAAAGCCTATATGCGAGGGAGTGGCAATGGCCTTGAATATTAATTGATTCTCCCCTGAGAGACAAAGGGCCCTGCCCTAATGGCCCCCTAATGGCCCATCAGTGTGACTGTGACTGTGACTGTGACTTTGAGGTAGGTAAGAGAGAATGTGAGGAGATTGAAAAAAATGTTTTTTTTTTTGTTTTTTTTTTTTGTATTTTATTTACATCACAGTATAATTCAAACATACATAATGAAGGTCAAATACACATTATTGTGCACACTGACCACAGAGATGTGAACAGACTTTGAGTCATTCCTGCAACAGATTCTGTCCAACATGTGAAACAAGTAAATCATACCTGATATTTACATGTTATTTAAGTGTTTCTGCTTCTTTCCATGGATTCAAGAAGAAAAAAAAACATAATCTGTAGTCAAGGAGATTGTTTTACCATAGAATATCAGTGTAGTTGAACATCTGATGTTGGTACAGCGCTCTCAAAGGAAAACAGTTTGAAGAGACTGAAACTCAGCAGGATTCATCTGTGGTGCAGGTATCTGATTCAATAAAATACAAACAACCAAAAAAAAAAAAAAAAAAAAAACAAAAGAAAAAAAATTTGTGAGCATGTTAATATCAGGAGTATCTGTATATATAACCTGTGTATATATATATATATATATATATATATATATATATATATATATATATATATATAAATATATATATATATATATATATATATATATATATATATATATATATATACAGGTTTTGTAGCCATAGACTCACGCATGCTTTGTACTAAAAACAAAAACATCATAAAAACAAAAACATTTTATATCTGAGAGACTAATTATTATTGTTTAGTACGTTATTAAAATCTATTTTTAAACAGAGTAGGCTATTAATAAAACATGTTCTAAACAGACTCGTAGCATTCATCATGATACAGTGTACTCTCATATTACTTTTATTGTTTTATATAGAGCATGAAAACATCATTGCGCCGTAAGAAATTTAAATACGATTAATTGCCTTTCATATTCAAAATGTTTTACTTGGTTTCAAACATTGTAGTCAGGAATTATAGTTTGAAAAAAAAAACCCAACTATGATTTTGTAGTCATATAGCCATCCTGAACATCATGTATGATTTTATAATTGCCTAAGATATGATTCTGCAGCCATAGACTCACGCATGCGTTGTACTATAAAAGGATGTACATTGTACTATAAAAAAAGGATATTTTATATTTGAGAAGTAATTGTGATCATTTAGCATGCTATTAAAATATATTTGTGAACAGATTATTAATAATAAACATGGTCTAAACATTCTTAGACGTGTAGCATTCATCTTCTTGTAGTTTGGGAAAAAACCCAACTAGTAATGTGTTCTTGTTTATGTCACAATAACACGTTAACTAATGCAAAAAAGAAACATTACTTACTCATCAGATTGATCTCCTCTACTGGATGAAATCTTGTTCTTCTTTTGAGGGAAATCCAATTCTTCTTGCAGAAACGAACAGTAGCCGCGATGAACGTTCTCCTCGCACTTTGTTTATGTTGGGCGTTTCCATGTGCACGTGTCTCATGTGGATATTTACATATGAACGGCGCGAGCCGCAAGGGGGCGGGATTAAATTAAAGATAATGAGTTAGACGGGAAAGACTGAACATCGCGTTGGTTTCATACGGATTACTTTATCACAAAATGTTTGTTTTCGACACGACTTACTTCATTTAAAAGTAGACACTTCAAGCTTTCTATAGATATAACTCCCATGTCTGTGTACTGAGTATTTGCTGAGTTACAGTTCATTTTATTGACGCGTTTTTAAAAGCAGCTCACGAAGACGGAGAAGGCAGAGAGCGCACCTTGCTTGTTTTCTTTATTCTTCAAAAGCACAAAGTTTAGTTGTTATAATGAGTGTATACAAATAAAAGTAGACCCCTTACAGACTCGATTGGTGTATTGCTCTTATCTGTATGATCAGAAATGACAGAGTAATTCAAGCTCATTTCAGCCTTATCAGGAAAATCTGCCACAAAACTCGTATCCGCGTTTGTCGACCCCAAAGGGTTAACTGACTTCTGTGCCATGAGGTGGCTAGCAGACGGTCAATTTAGCCAGTCTGTCTGCTTCCTGACCTGGGCCCTAGTTAGTCAAGTACAAACTCTAAGAATATGTGCCATATTTCTAGAGAGAAGAGCGGCACCACCCCAAGAGGGATGAACACCATCTCTTTTCAACAGGTCAGGTCTGAACCAAAAATTCTTCTAATTGTTTATAAAGCCTATGTTATTCTGTGGGCACCACTTAGACATCCAGCCATTGAGTGACGAAAGTCTGCTATGAATCTCATCACCACAGTAAGCAGGGAGGTGGCCAGAGCATATTACAGTGTCTGACATCATACTTGCAAGTTCACACACCTCTTTAACATTATTTTTAGTGATCTCCGACTGGCGAAGTCGAACATCATTTGCGCCGACGTGGATAACAATCTTACTGAATTTACGTTTAGCATTAGCCAGCACTTTTAATTTTGCCAAGATGTCAGGCGCTCCGGCTCCCGGTAAACATTGGACTATGGTGGCTGGTGTCTCTATTTTCACGTTCCGAACGTGTCTACACGAACGCGGTTATTTTCAAAACCGCAGCTTTTTCTATGCGGTTTGGCCATTCGTCCTCACGCAAACGCTGCACCAGGTCACTGAAACCGAACATTTTGAAAACTCCTGCCAGGGTGAAGATTTTCTAATTGAATCTTGAAGCTTGTGACGTCGGAGCCTGAGCTGTTATCTCCACCTACTGGAAACTTTTCCAGGCTTCTGATTGCCTAACATGGCCTAACACACATCAAAGTTACGCATTGACATAAATAGTACATATAAGTCAAATAAAATGACCTGAAACTTCATCATGTATTGTTTAGTAGGCCTACATCAAACTGTAAATTGAATGAGAATATGAAAGCAGTGAATGCAAAACATTGTTTGAAGTCAGTTGTATATAAATAAAACATGATATACTATTCTATAATATAATATAGATATAATATATATTATATGGTATATATTATATATAAGATATAATATATACCATATAATATTATATGAGGCATGCATATAATTTCACATATAAACACACTAGGGCTGTCACGATATATGATTTTTCATATCATGGTTATTGTGGCCATAAGAATTCTCGATATCGATATTTTTTTACTTTGTTTTATACTTTGTTTATTGAGTTTTTCTTTTTCACCCAACGAACATAAGGATAATGATAAACGCGGGGCACACGACTCTGGCTTTCTGTGTCCTCTTTGGAGCTCCTATGAAATAACAAGAGAAAAAAAATACTGTCAAGTTCAACAGTATGATGAATAAATATTAAATGGTAACACTTTACAATAAGATGTCATTTGATAATGTAACAAGTGATCTCAACGTAAGTTGGAGCAATGGACCAGTTTCTAGGTACGTGGAGAACAGAATTGATGATGGCAGTAAATAAAATCACACAACCATATAAAGAGAATAATTCTGAAATATATATTTTAATTTACATAAACAACATGAACCAGAATGAAACCAAAGAAAAATAAAAAAAAATTGATACACAACTGATTAATTCTCTGTTGTCTTTCTTTCCCTCTTGTACGAACTGTAATAAGAATTGATTTTTTTCTTCTCTTAAATAAAATGTTAATCTAATTTATTTCTGTTTCCTTAAGTCGTAGTGATTTTGAAAACCTTTGATTTGATCTTGATATTTTTCACTAGCTATTAAACTTCACTGTCTTTTGGGTTTAGAGTTTGGTTATTATGCTAGTTTGCTTTTAAATTTACAATTTCTTATACCATTTTAAACAAACCAAAGAAAATCCCATGAACAATGCACAACGGCATACAACCACAGTTCGATGCAACAATTCAAGCAAACTGGAACCACTTGTCACAAATAAATGTTCAAAAGAAATCCCAAAATCTACATCCGACTCATATTCAGTAACAATCAATCAAAAATACCCTTTTGTTAGGACCCTTTTTTTTTCAAGTGTCTTTGAAAAATTGTCCAAAACGTCCTTTAAGGTGTCCAGTGAGTGAGTGCAAATTCAGTTAAATCCTACCAGTCAAAATAAGCGTCCTGCAAAAGAGAAATGTCCTTCCAGCTGAAGAAAAGTTGATGAAATGAATAGTTGACGCAAGGAATCATCCACGTGTCACAGCACAGAGGTATCCTTCCAGGTTCAAGAATCAAAGTTCAAGTTTGGGTGGCTCACCATCTCAAATCCACAAGGGGGAGCTTTCACTCAAGCAATAAACCTGACCTGTTTTATCAAAACAGTGTCATTAACATTAAATATAACTTATTTTAAACTTTTCTTGTTGTTTAAATGATCTAAACACCCATCTCAACTTTCATGAGGAACGAGTGTCTTCTTAACAGAATATTGTGGATGTGCAAATTAATAGTCATAAAACAGAATTACATCATTCAACTTTTCACGATAATTCAAATAAACATTGAGAAAATATGCAATCGATCTTTGAAATGTACACAATGATAGGCATAGCAACATAAAATACATCTTTCAAAGAAAATAAAATACAGATAACTCACCAAATCCCGTTTGTAACAGTTCGTTAAACACCCGCTTCAGCTTAAGGGGAGCTTCACAATCGGCTACCATTGACGTTCAATCGGCAATCATCATTCTTTTTAATCCTTTTTCTTCGCTCTCGTGTTCTCGTGCTCATCTCTCCTCTCGCACTTCTGTGAGTCATCTGCTTACGTCATACGCAACTCGCATACGTGCAATACGTCACTTTTTATTATTAATACTAATTATTTTTATCTATACATAACTAAATCGCAATGTATTTTAATAGATAACTTCAGTCTTTTAATTAGAAGTATAATTGCAATATGCAATTATATATTTTTTCTAGGCACCACATTTAACATGGGTTACAATAACATTAATGTATTAACTAACAATATATTTATTACACAATTTATTAATCTTTGTTAATGTTAATAAAAATACAGTCGTTCATTGTTCATGTTAGTTCACAGTGCATTAAAGTTTACAAACACAGCTTGTGATTTTAATAATGCATTAGTAAATGCTGAAATTAACATTAACTAAGATTAATAAATGATGTGGAAGTATTGTTCATTCTCATTTCATGTTAACTAATGTAATTAAGTAATGTTAACTAATGAACTTTAACATCTAAACTGATACTTTAGCCTGTTAACTTGTGTACCCTTATTTTAAGTTCTTTAACCTAATGTATAGTTGCACCGGAGCCACTGATGTCATGCAGTAAGAGCGCTGCTAATTCAGTATTAATGTGCATCTGGAATGACCGCAGATGAGGCATTAAGAATATATTTAGCTATCACACAAAATAACTGGAAATTCACTTGCGAGTACAGTTAAATTGTTTATTAGGAACAATCAAAGCTGACTTTCAAAGCTGATTTAGCATTTAGCATTTAGCATCATTACTCCAGTCACATGATCCTTCAGAAATCATTCTAATATTCTGATTTGCAGCTCAAAAAACATTTAATATGATGATGATGATGATGATGATGATGATGATGATGAAGATTATTATTATTAATATTATTATTATTATTATTATTATTATTATTATTATGTTGAAAAGAGAAGAGGATTTTTTTTAATAGAAAGTTCAGAAGAACAGCATAATTTGTAACATGAAAAATGTCTTTTTTCATCACTTATGTGCTTAATAAAAGTTTTAATTTCTATATATACTGACTCCAAACTTTTGAATGGTATAGTGTATATTGTTACGGTTAGAGTAAGACTGGAGTAATGATGCTGAAAATGTAGCTTTGATCACAGGAATAAATTGCATTTTAAAATATATTCAAATAGAAAGCAGTTATTTTAAATAGTAAAAATATTTCACAATATTACTGCATTAGCAAATACAACTTTGTGTAGTGAGCAGAAGATAATTCTTTACAAAAACATTAATAATCTTACTGTTCAAAAACTTTTGACTGGTGGTGTGTCATGTTGAAATATATAAATAAACATCATATGCCTGGCATTTCCAAAATGTATATTGTTTATGTGCTCTGAAGGATATAAAAAAAAAAAAAAAAAAAAAAAAAACATTTTGAAGAGACTCATGGGAGTGTGTGTCTCATTTGGTCTTAGCTGGTGTTCCAGGTTCCTAAGTGGGCTGCTTATTCGCATTGGCTCGCTTTGCAACAGGTTCTTTTGCACTGTTTTTCTCACATTTTAAATAAAAAGTAAGCATGCTGTTTACACAAATAAAGTACATTATTAACATTATTGTGATGGTCACTGATACTAGTACTCATTTATAGAAGAACAAAACACAGTTACCACATAGCACACATATTATCAGTGATATTTACAGCTTTCTTGAGACATTTACACCTCAGACAATCGCAAACACCAATGAGCGGCTATTACATTCAAAACATTTACACCAGAGCATATATTTGTGAACAGAAGCTTATTACAGACATAGAATCATACAACAGGCTATCACAGTAAAGTTTTGTCTAATCATTCTTACTGTAACATTAGGCTAGTAACATTATAACTCATATTACTTTTATATCGTATTGCAGTCTATTTTATAGAACATTAAAAAAAAAAAAAAAAAAAAAACCTCCTGGCATCATGAGACATGTAGATGCTGTGAAAGAAACTTCATAATGTTTCACTTGATTATACATTTAGTTAGGAATTATAGTTTGGAAAAAGTGTAACTAGTAAAATGTGTACAAGTTATGTGAAAACTAATATAAGTAGGTTAATAAAAAAAGACTGACTCGTGTTTATGATCTCCGCTGGATCAAGCCTCTGCATTCTTCTTTTCTGAGGTAATCCAAAGCCTCTTGAGGTCAATTCTGTCTTATTCCTATCAGAGTGTCTTTTTCTGAGGTGAATTCTGTCTTTTTCCTCACAGCGTGTCTTCTTCCAGAAGCGAACAGTAGCTGAGATGAACTTGAGGAAAAGTCTCGCATTGTTTGCTATGATGTGGGCATTTACATGCAGCGCGTCTCTCGTGGATAATTATAATATCCATAGCGCGCTCAGCACGTGGATGATTATAATATCCATATCGCGCTCAGCGCGTGGGCATGGTTGCATTAGAGATATTGAATGGAGATGTGAAAGACTGGACATCGCGTTGGTTTCATACGGATTACTTTATCACAGAATATTTGTTTTCGATAAGACTTGCTTTGTTTAAAAGTAGACATGTAAAGCTTTCTATAGATATATCTCTCATGTCTCTTTGTGGAGTATTTGCTGAGTTTCAGTTCATTTTAATGCTGTGTTTCTAAATAAAAATCACACAGACCAAGGCAGCAGACAGCACACCCTGTTTGTTTTCTTTATTTTATAAGTGCACAAAGTTTTGTTGTTATTATGTATGTATACAAATAAAAGTAGACCCTTTACAGATTCAATTGATGTATTGCTCCTATCTGTACGATCAAAACTGAAAGTGTAATTTAAGTTCGTTTCAGCGTTAACAGAAGAAGATGCCACAAAACGCGTATCCGCGTTTGTCGACCCAAGAGGGTTAACTGTACTCGCAAGTGAATCTCAAGATATTTTGTGTGATAGCTAAATATGTTCTTAATAAACTGCAAAAAAAAAAAAAAAAAAAAAATATATATATATATATATATATATATAAATTTATTTTGTCCTCACATTCTTTTGTGTAACTTTTCCCTCTCATTCACACACCTGATTAAATGGCTCATTATGCAGCTCATTATGTGGGCCTTTGTCTTCTCAGGTGTGAATCACAACATTATGCACGATAGTTCACGCCCTCTCACATAGACCTTTTCTACTCAAAAAGTGTCTTAGAAAATTTAAATCAATATATTGTTTTCTGTGAGCGAGTAAACAAGATGATTTTCACATCGTTTGAAGCAAAAAAACTCTAGGCTACAAGATCCAAAAGTCTTGTGAACAAATGTTCTATATGTGTTTTATGGCCTTATTTCAGTGACTTCAAAATTTTAGCTTCTTTCGTTGTATGCCAGTTCTTGGGCATGGAACTCTGCTCTGCTCAGCAGTGGTGAGGCTGAGAGATAGTTCTCTTTTCTTTGCTCTTGTTTCTGCTCATAAGCATGTTTGAGTTCTTTTCTGACCATGTAGAGCTCATCGTTGGTATCGTCTAGTTGTTGGGTTAGATTGTCCATTGCAGTTCTGCAACTTTCAAGGTGGTCTTCCAAGGCACTGATTTCAGCATTCTTGTCTCTGATGTCATTCTTGGCTTTCTCTAGTAGCTGTTCAGCATACTGGACTCTGTTTACCAGGTCTTTCTGGGCAACCTTTGCATATTGTTGGTCGAGCTGAACTGCTGTCAGGGCTGCTTGGAGCTTCTTAACTTGTTCCGTTGTTTCCTGCTCCCTCTTGTTGGGTGCTTTGAGTTGATCTTGAACTTTCACTTCCAGCTTGTCTATGCGGTGTTGAGCACGCGTCAGCTCCTCTTGAAGGTGGGTGATGTGCTTTTCGCTCAGTTTCAGCTGGGTTGTGAAGGCATAGCTTAGGAAACTGGTGATCTTGACTAGCTCCTTGTGGTTGTTGTTCTGGCTTGAATCTTGTGTCAGGAATCTTCTCAGGATTAGGATTATTATTAAAAATAATAACAGTTCAAGGGTCTAAAGGGTGAAGCTGTCTGTCATGCCTCTCAGCCAAGTGTTTGCATCTTCCCATGGGCAATGGGGTTTGCAGTCTGCAGCATGTTGGCATGCTGGGGAAAAGAGAGACTGACACCGATCTGTGTGGAGTAGAAGCCTGTGTGTGGTGGGACAACTAAGTGTTGTGTCAACCACTAGTGAAATGTGGTGATGACTATGTTGGTCTCAGAGTGTCTAGGTAGACTAGGGATGTGAAGACTTTGTCAATCTAATGAGGAAGAGGGAAAAGAGAAAAAAAGGTGAAAAACAAATTCAATTAAAAGAAACAATTACTTTTTTTTAAATGAGGAAATGTTTTTTTTTTTTAATTAAATGTTATCAAGGAGGAAAACAATATTATTAAACCTCTGTTTTAGACAAAATAATCCAATAATAATGCTGATATCTCTTTTCTCAGCCTGACAGGATTGACACTGTACACCTTACAGTTGGACCGCTCACCAGGGAGGCTGTGAAGTTGACAGTTGCTCAAAACTTATCTCTATTAAATGGATCTCAGCGTTGAATGAGATGCTAAAAGAACTGGAAGACTGGAAGAAGCAGTTGAGCAGCAGAAGAGGACAGCAGTTTGTAAGTGTTTTGTCTTGTTTTCTCATTAGATTTCAGCGCAATTGTTGTTGCTAGGAAACTTTGTTTTGCATACTGTGTTTTACCTTGGTAAACGCGTTCTCAAGTCGTGTTTGTTGTCGTGCATGTCGTGGGAATTTCCCAGTTTCGGTTTGCTAAGTAGTAAGGCGTGGTCTGCCGACTTCAATTACGAATAATTAGGCAAGTATAAAACTGGATTGTATACCGCGGCAGCGGTCGCAGCACCCATCGTGTGAAGACCGACGAGTGTAAAGACGATCGACTCCACCGAGCAAGGACACCGACAAGGCACTTGAGTATTGCTTTCTCCCCTTTCTTTAGTTTTTGTACAACTTGTTCTCATCTACTTGTTTAGTCAATTGTACTCACTATGTGCTTTCAAATCTCTACTATTACTACTAACACTTGGAAAGCACGCACTGTACGTCGGAGGCAGGCCAATCCTAACTATCTACGACCTGTCCCTCTGTCCTCTACTACTTTACTCTCTATTCCAATTGGTCTCTGGAACTGCCAGTCTGCTGTAAACAAAGCAGACTTTATTCCTTCTATTGCTACTCATCCCGGTCTCAACCTCATGTCCCTAACTGAGACTTGGATCAAACCTGAGGACACTGCCACTCCTGCAGCCCTCTCCACTAATTTCACTTTTTCTCACACCCCTCGCACGGTTGGGAGGGGTGGAGGTACGGGTCTCCTTATTTCAAATGAATGGAAATTTGATCTTCTACCATCTCTTACAGGCAACAGTTCATTTGAATCTCATGCAATTACTATTACCCACCCTGTTAAAATCCACTTTGTAGTTGTGTATCGTCCCCCAGGTCAACTGGGTAACTTCTTGGAGGAGTTGGATGTATTACTGTCAAACTTTCCTGAGGATGGTACTCCTCTGGTACTGCTCGGTGACTTCAACATCCACCTAGAAAAACCCCAGGCTGCTGACTTCAACACTCTTCTCACTTCATTTGACCTCAAACGAGTGTCTACTATGGCTACTCACAAATCAGGTAACCAACTGGACTTCATCTACACACGCTACTGCTCCGCTGACAACACATTAGTTACTCCACTGCACACCTCTGACCACTTCCTCATCACTTCTAACCTCACACTAACTCCTGACACAGCACACACTCCTCCGCAGGTCACCTGTCACCGTAACTTACGCTCACTCTCTCCCTCTTGCCTATCCTCAATGGTTTCATCTGCACTTCCTTCACCTTCTCAGTTTTCAGCACTGGACACAAACAGTGCTACTGACACTCTTTTCTCCACTCTAACATCTTGCTTAGACAACTTTTGCCCCCTTACATCCAGACCAGCACGCACTGCACCCTCTGCCCCCTGGCTGTCCGATGTTCTCCGTGAACATCGCGCTAAACTAAGGGCTGCAGAGAGGAAGTGGCACAAATCAAAAAACTCTACTGACCTTACTGGGTATCAGTCACTCCTCTCTTCTTTCTCTGCTAATGTCTCCACTGCTAAAACGACATACTACCACAACAAAATTAACAACTGCTCTGACTCTCGCACACTTTTCAAAACTTTCTCGTCTCTTCTCTGTCCTTCTCCCCCTCCCCCTTCATCAACTCTTACAGGTGATGACTTTGCAATTTTCTTCACAAATGAAACAAGAACCATCAGTGACCAATTCCTCACACCACTAACTAATGATAACTTCATTACGACAAATACACACTCTCTCACCTCCTTCTCTCCTCTCTCAGAGACGGACGTTTCCAAACTCATCCTTTCCAATCATCCCACTACTTGTCCACTAGATCCTATCCCCACTCACCTCCTTCAGGCCATTTCTTCTTCAGTCATACCTGCGCTTAGTCACATTATCAACACCTCTCTTCACAATGGTACATTTCCCACAGCATTTAAGCAGGCACGGGTAACCCCACTGCTTAAAAAACCCTCTGTAAATCCAGCACTTTTAGAAAACTACAGACCGGTATCCCTTCTTCCATTCATTGCAAAGACACTTGAGCGAGTTGTGTTCAACCAACTCTCTTCGTTTCTTGCACAGAACAATCTTCTGGAAAACAACCAATCTGGCTTCAGAAGCGGCCACTCTACCGAGACTGCCCTACTCTCGGTTACAGAGGCCCTGAGACTGGCAAGTGCAGCTTCCAAATCCTCTGTACTCATCTTGCTGGACCTGTCTGCTGCTTTTGACACAGTTAACCACCAGATCCTCCTGTCCACCCTCAGAAAGATGGGCATCTCAGGAACCGCGCTCCTGTGGTTTGAGTCTTACCTCTCTGGTAGGTCCTTCAGGGTGTCTTGGAGGGGTGAGGTTTTGAAGTCACAACTTCTTGCTACTGGAGTTCCTCAAGGCTCAGTGCTTGGACCAGTTCTCTTCTCCATCTACATGTCGTCATTAGGATCGGTCATTCAGAAACATGTCTTTTCTTATCACTGGTATGCTGATGACACTCAACTCTACTTCTCATTCCAGCCAGATGATCCGACGGTAGCTGCTTGCATTGCAGCCTGTGTGAGTGACATTTCTAGCTGGATGAAGGATCATCACCTTCAGCTCAACCTTGCTAAGACAGAACTGCTCGTGGTCTCAGCCAACCCATCACTTCACCACAACTTCTCTATACAGCTGGGTTCGTCAACCATAACTCCTTCCAGGATAGCCAGGAACCTTGGAGTTGTGATCGATAATCAGTTAAGCTTCACAGACCATATTGCTACAACGGCCCGGTCCTGCAGATTTGCCTTATACAACATTAGGAAGATTAGACCCTTCCTGTCAGAGCAAGCAGCACAACTCCTTGTCCAAGCTCTTGTTCTCTCCAGACTGGACTATTGTAATGCTCTCTTGGCGGGCCTTCCCACTAGTACTGTCAAGCCTCTGCAACTGATCCAGAATGCAGCAGCCAGAGTGGTCTTTAATGAACCAAAAAAAGCTCACGTTACCCCTCTCTTCATCAGGTTACACTGGCTACCAATAGCCGCTCGCATCAAATTCAAGGTACTGATTTTTGCCTACAAGACAACAACTAGCACTGCACCAACGTATCTAAACTCACTAGTTCAAACTTATG
>CM077226.1:10899455-10919455 GCA_039654775.1 Spinibarbus caldwelli | reverse complement strand
TTCCCTGCCATTGACGAATTTTTACGGCAATCCGTGTTCTAGGTGTATTACGGTAAGGAAAGCCCTAGTGTATGTCCTGAATGATTTACAAGACTTCCGGGTCTTTAGGGTGCGAATAGAAGATGATCGGCATAAACGGAAGGATCAGAGAAAATGTAGATCATATATATAGATCATATATGTAGATCATGTTTTGACCATTTTGAATCTGATCTGTACGAAGTAGTCAGTGAGAGAGATGCCTTTACAGATGCAGAAACATGTCTAGTTGTAACCTATAACCCGTTGATCTGGGGTGCGTTTCCTGAACAACGACGTAACTCGCTGATTAACCACCATAGTACGATGCAACGTTGAAGAAGCTAACTAGTCACGACTGTTTCCCGAAAACATAGTACTTGTGTCGCAGATCCATCGTTGGAACCACATTGGTTTGAACTGTCATTATGATGTTCTTCTTCTTCTTCTTCTTCTTCAGTGTAATGGTGGACTGGTGCCATGGGCACATACCGCCACCTACTGTAAAATGGTTTTCTTCTTTTCTTCTGCTCGCATTCAGTGTGCTTTCGCAGTGACGTTACGTAGGAATGGAGTAATAACGTAACCACGGAACATTCATTATTTGTACAATAAAACATATATAGGTCTACACAGAGTTTAAATGTGCTCTTTTCTGATCACAAAGTCTATAACTGTTCATTTTATTTCATATGAACTAATTTTTATTTTCATATTGATAAATCAGCACAATTAAAATAAAAAGAAATTATGAGTTTTGAAAAGACTGTGATTGCTCTACTGTTGTGCACACCTGTTGCTTATTTTGCTCAAGATCTATTCCTATTTAAGTCCCCTTGCCATACAGCCATGGTTTCATGAGAGTTGACAGAAAAATGACTCGAAAGCCACAATTTACAAAGAGAGAACTTGCAGTTCTTTTGGAGGAGGTGGAAAATTATAAAATCCAGCTGTTCTCCAAGCTAAAAAACACAATTACAAATTCTGACAAAAAAAAAAAAAAAATGGACAGAAATCATACAAAAAAATAAATGCTGCTGGCAATGGGTATGAGCAAAGCCCAGAAGAAGTGAGGAATAAGTGGAGGGAATTTGCAAGTGTGACCAAACGGAGGGCTGCGGCACAAAGAAGGGAAGCAAAAAAGACTGGTGGGGGTATCAATTCAGTTCCTCCTCTGAATGCAGAGGAAGAGAAAGTTTTGGACATCCTGGGGCCTGAGGCATTGGAAGGGATCCTTGGAGGCATTGATGCGTGTGCATCAACCAGGCCTTTGCCTTCAAAGTTGAGCCCTCCAACATCAGGCCTCCTCCAGTCTGGCCCTCCAACATCAGGCCTCCTCCAGTCTGGCCCTTCAACATTAGGCCTCCTCCAGTCTGGCCCTTCAACATCAGCAATGAGACCTGGTCCTGGGCTATTGCTCCCTTCCCCTGACTCACCTCAGTCTGAGGCCTCCTCAAGTGCTGAGGAACATCCTCCTGATATTTCAGAACACCAGCCATCAATCTCCCAACAAAGGAGAAACAGGGGACATTGTGGCTGCAGTGAAAACTTCTTCAGTCTGAGAAGAAGAAAATAACTGAACTCCAGGCAATCAGGAGAGAACTGACAGCCCTGAGGGAGCAGCAAGACAGACATCATCAGGAGGTAATGGCCTATAGGGGGGCTAAGTTAGAACTATTACAACAACAGGCCAGCAAGCCCTCTTTAACCATGTTTTTACCAACCGACAGTAAGTGTAAATGGCATTATTCATTCATTACTCAGTATGTAAAGTCAAATCGTGTAACTTCTTGTAACTTCTTTGTAACTTCTTGAAACTGTGTATTTTCCTTTCACAGCTCCACAGATGTAACTCTCTTCTTCTTTTTGAAGACTCAAAGTAGTATATTAATACCAGTTCAAAATGCAGGCAATTGCCACAGTAAGTGAAGCTAAAGCATTTTTACCATGCCTTGTCATCCCTTATTAAATAGCTAAATAATGTGACTAATGTGATGTTTGGAATGGAATTCAAACTTTTATTTTACAGTGGTAAGCCACCATAAGATACACTAAGACCATAACTGAACTTGTCCATGTAAGGATTTCTCAATTCACAACATTATATCAATGACAATATAAGCCAAACATGGCACAAAACAATCTAAGTACTCAGATCATTTTTAAGAATGGCATGACAATTGTGGAAAAAAAAGAAATAAATACAAAAAAAAAAAAAAAAAAAAAAAAAAAAACAGCATGACAAACAAAAAATTCCTAAATGCATTAATAGGATAATGGTGTACCAAATTACTATAACAAATCGTGGACAGATCACTTGTTTAGGTAGTTAATTTAGATTGATTATTAGCTAAGGTGTTTCTATCATCTCTCTGATAAATCAACAGCAGGTGTACTAAGAACTCCACTAATAAAAACAGCATGCATGTGTGTTTCAAGTGCTCTACAATGACAGCTTTACAAAGAATTCTACAGCTTGAGCATAGAAGGCGGCGCAGAAGTCAGACAGTGTATATAAAAGCCTACATAAGAACACATTTTACCCCCCTTTACGCACTTTGAATCTACATCTGAATCTACATCTACATGATCTACATCTGATGAAGCCATCTTGAGAAAATTCCGGCTTCCAAGGAACAAGATCCTTGAATTACTTCAGATTGTGAAACCACACCTTCAGAGGGCCACAAGAAGAAACTGTGCCTTAAGTCCAGCGGTGCAGGTGTTAGCTACACTGCGTTTTTATGTTGTTGGAAGTTTTATGGAGGTGGTGGGTGATGGCCTAGGTCTCAGCAAGTCTTCGGTCAGCAAAACTGTGACAGCAGTAACACCTTTGCTGTTACAGCTTATGAAGAACATCATTATTTTCCCCAAAACACCAGAAGAAATCCAGCAGGCCAATCGACAGTTTTACAGTATTGCCAGCATCCCCAGAGTGATTGGCATCATTGATGGCACCCTTATTCTAGTGGCTAGCCCTGTTGTAAATGAGCCATTATACATTTGCAGGAAGGGCTATCCAGCTATTAATGTTCAAATAGTGTGCAATCACCAGGGGATGTTTACTGACATAGTTGCAAAATGGCCTGGGAGCACACATGACTCTTTTGTATGGGCCAATTCTGCAATTTGCCAGGTGGCTGAAGAGGGTGGCTTTGGGGATAGCTGGCTGCTGGGAGACAGTGGCTATCCTCTTCGCCCATACCTCATAACACATGTGCAGCATCCAGCCACCATTGCAGACGAAAGGTTTAATCAGGCCCATGGAAGGACACGCTCTACAGTGGAGAGGGCTATAGGACTGTGGAAACAACGGTTTTGCTGTATCAGCAAGTCCAGTGGAGGCCTGAAGCTGAACCCCTCCAAAAGCTGCTCTGTAATTGTGGTAACTACAATTCTCCACAACACTGCAGTCAAGGAAAATGTCCAGCTACTTGATGAGGAAGAGGGGGGTCTTGCTGGTGCTTATGGTGAGGAAGATGGCACTTCTGATGATGATGATGATCCTTTGAACACACATCAGGGCAGAATGCATCCTGCAGGAGCAGAAGTCAGACAACTGTTAATTCAGAATATGTTTGGTTAGTTGTTTTTTTAAGTTTAGATACTGTATTTTTTTTTAATTAATCTGTCATAACTTGTGTTAATAAATATTTAGTTAATTTGCCTATATGGTTTCCCCCTGCAGACTTAATTGAAATACTTTTGAAAACAAGAAGTAGGCTATATTTGTTTTTAAAAGCCTATGAAAATATTCCATTTTCTACTTCTGTGAACACAACACAAAACCACTTACTTATTTATATCATTGTTGTTCATTTATTTGGGTACATTGAATATATATTGAGTAATCTATTAAATAGGTCTATCCTATGTTAACGTATGAATTTTACACTTTCTTAGCGCTTAACACTGTATGCACTGTATATGTTGAATACGTGAAAAGTACAGATAACATTCACTATAAATGAAAACCTCTATGTTACAAATATTGTTTTGAGAATTTTGTCTTTGGGAATGTTTTAAAAAAGATACTCACTTGCAAATTTACCTTTTCTTCGCACAAACAAAACCAGGGCTGCGTTCCAACCGGCATAAACAATGCTTTCGTAGGGCACTTCGAAGGGAGAATAAATGCGATGATCACGCTGTTATATCGATTCAAAGTGAATTTGTAATCAAAATTAATGACTTAAAATCTGAGCACCACAACATTAAGTCTTCCAAATCACTCAAAGTGGTTGGAGAAATCTTAGAAACAAATAGGGCATAGGGTCGTTAACTGTGAATAGAACACACCCCAGCCGCGGCGAAATCAATGACGTCGACAAAGAAAACTAACAAGGGAACTATGAGCTAACCACAAGTAGAGATCTGTAGTTCCAACCACTCAGGTGTGCGATGCAGTATGCGAACGTTCGTTTGAACTATGGTTTCGGGAAACACCGAATCGTTGAACTATGCTGGAAACAACGGAACTTGCGACCATAGTTGGCTAACGATGCTTTTGGGAAACGCACCCCTGAATAGGTGTGTGTGCATGCGCGATCTATATCTATATGTATGTGTGTGTGTGCGTGTACAGTATATGTATGCATATATGTGTGTGTGTGCGTGTGTGTGTGTGTGTGTGTGTGTGTGTGTAATCATATGTATGTATATGTTTGTGTGTGTGTGTGTGTGTGTGTGTTCTGTTTATTGAATGCAATTTTTAATTATTCATATAATTATTTACAGGTGAAAGAATATGACATCTGAATGTATTTTGCTTGAAAATGCACTACTTTGATAAAAAATGCATTTTTCTCAGTTTTTTGTTCAAAAAGTTGTATTTCTGATGAAACCTATCTGCATTCAAATGGTGATAAAACATGAAGACATGAAGATATAATAAAATATATATATATATATATATATATATATATATTTTTTTTTTTTTTTTTTTTTTTTTTTTAAAGCAGAGATTCGGTTCTTTATTTTGATATATAATATGTTCTTATATTCATAGCAAAAAATATTCTGAGGGCCGTCAAATTTAGGTGAAAATCATCAAAAATGCTGGCGGTGACTGACAACTTTTAAAAAAAATGCTGGCGGGGAAGGAGTTAAGCCCTTTCAAGTCACAAGCTTTTGAAATCTTGATGTCAAAATCCAGCATTTTTCCAAAAATCCCTGGCACCTAAAGGGTTAACCCAGGGAGTCGAATAGCATTGATTTGGCAATGGGACACGCACTGACAATCAAACTATGAATAATAAGGCTTTGATAAATAGACTGAGGAACACGCTCAAAACTATTCTTTATCCACTGATTTATTTCCCTTTTAATTACTGAAGTTTAGCTCCGGTCAACTAATGGTAACTGAGATTCCCTGGCAGGGACTATAGCAATTAAATGACACTGGAACACGCAGTGACATCAATTCAGCTATAAACAAGGAATTGCAGAAAATGGAGGAACACGCTCTATTTCGACCTTATTGTATGATCTCAGACGTTAACTTTAAGTTTACTTACTGCAATTTAATCCACAGCAACAGAATAGATTAAATAACTTGGTTTATGCTCACAATTTAGATTAAACTGCCTGCATTCTCCACCAATATATGTAAGGGAAACAGATAAATTTAGCTCAAAGGGAATCATTTATGATCTTATAGGGAATTTGGACAGAATCACTGTTTTATGGCTGATCAAGCGATTCTGAGTCGACCAGTGATTCTTTAATCGGCTGTATAACATCAACTCTGCAGTGGATATTAAAATCCAAAATATAGTGAAAACACTATTAATTAGCAAAGTAACAAGATCGGCAGTTTAAGACATTGACTTGTAAGCACAAAACACAAGATACTTATCTTTTCAATATAAGACTTTATTAGATAAATCTAAGACATGTAAACTAATCTAACACATGAACACACGCACTCACACATTCACACAAGTTACAGAAAGGATGAGTTTAAGAGAATGAAGGTGTGAAATCCCAAGTTTTTAGCAAAATGTGCTATTGCATAGACCTGAACAACCATAAATCACTTATTTAACTCTCGCATTGAGTTTCTCAATGAGGCTAAAATTTATATTAAATGCACCAGCTCAGCTAGAATCTGGAGGTACTTGTGTTGCTCGTTTAGGGGATTCCCTTGTTGAAGTTGTCATAGAAAGGGGTTTCCCGAGGTTGCTGATTGGTTGGATGTTCATTAGTCATTGAAGTGACGTCTTGGGCATTGGCTGACAAATGTTTTCGGAGTCAGTTGCTGGTTGAAGTTTGAAGCGGGTGCAGTCGGAGCTGGACTTTGTGGCAAACTTAACTTGGAACACGAAACTCTCAATGGAAAGAAAAATAAAGTAAAAGAATAAAAGGATGTAACGAGACTAGGTGTTTTTTCTTCACATTGTGGTGATAAGTAGCAGCTGGCATGTAAGCCAGAGCATGTTCAAAGAGCGCTAAAAATCAGCGACAAAACGCGGTGGCAAAAGGCAAGAAAAGCATTGACTAAAAAGAGCCCAATATTGATGGTGTCCTGAGTATTTAAACTCGGCTGTTGGACACATCCCAAAATGGTGTCTCGACCAATTAGACACTATTTTAGCTTTTGGTGTTGCTATTTTTCTCCTCCCAATACATAAATCAACATGTTATCTGGTCAGTCACATGGTACGAACTTTCCCGCTCTTGCAGAGTATAATTTTGGACATGATTTATATAACCAGAATATGATACATTTGACAAAGTATTGATTGGAAGAAACGTTTCAAGCTAGAATTTTCACACTCCAAACATGAATATGAGCCCTTAAGCTATTCAATAGTTATTAAATAGACATACACAATGAGTGATTAGAACATTATAGACAAACGTGTGGGTTACGTACATGCTATGAAGTTATGCATAGAAATGATTAGCTGCTCATAAGTCCTTTTAAGATGATTTTAGTGCACAAAAGACAGTTTCTGTGTCATTCTGTGGACGTGAGAATATGTTCTGTGAAGACCAAAGAGGTTAAAAGGTCTCATAAGGAATTTCAGTCTGGTTCTTATCCTGGGTGGGGTGGGGGAACCCACCCAACAAAGTCTCTACTAATATTTTTCCTCATGTGATGGTCATGATGTGCTGTGTCTTTGACCATCAGTCTTGGTTACTTGCCCCAAATTTGAGAATCTCCTTCCTGAACTGGGATTATCAATAAGTGTTCTTTTGTGTTAATGTTGTAAACTGTTCTGTGAAAGAGTTGTTGGTTAGGCTTGCTTCAGACTCATGGTGCAAGGGTATCGTTGACACATTTATGATGTTGTCTTGTTATCCTGGGCCTCTTTGTGGAATTTGGCTCTTTGGGTTGTTCAACACCAATCTGATCAAATCTTAAATTGTCTGATTCGTTCTGATACCCTACAACAGGTAGGAATAACCTCTTTGGGCGTGACAGGCATGACTTGACTGGCAAGAACATCATCTGTGGGCATGACATAACTTACGGGCATGGCTTCAGTGGGCACAACATTAAAGGTAGGCAACTCAGGAACTGTCGCTTCTGTCATAGCAGGTAAACTGGACAGCTTTGGCATAACCTTGGTGTGCAAGATAGGAGCAGGTGGCTAAGGAAAGTCCTTCATGGATCTGACAGACAGAACAGGTGTCCCTATGGCTAGGACCACTGAACTAGACACCTCTCAGACCAGCAGACTTGGAACCTCACAATTCAGGCCCTCCAGGAACAATGGGTTTGGGACCTCCACCTCCCACTGAGGCAGTGCATTGTCTATACAGAGGTTGAAGAGGTCCTTAAGGGCTGAGTCCTGGTACTCAAGGCCCCTGGACATATGCTGCATTCACGCCATTTCATAATTACCGTAATTCCGAGTTGACAACACGTGATATTTTACTCATAGCTTTCCATGTTTTCGGACTCACAGGTAGTGCCTAAGTAGCGCTTAAATGAATCTGGTGGTGGTCAGGTGGTACATCTGTCACTGGTCCAAGTTGTAACTCTCAGAACATTCTGAGATTACAAGTTGTAATTACAAGTTCTGGAGCACGTGAGGGCTTTGGCGTTGATAGTGTTGCCATATAAACACATAATTCAACTCCGAGTAGAATGTCATGTGTTGTCATCTCAGAAGTATGGTAATTACGACATGGCATGAATGCAATTTTATTCCTAAAGAACTGGGTGAAGGCCCTCACCTCCAGCCCCTGCTGACGAAGTGTGCCCAGCTCTTGCTGGTGGGTCAGTCTCTCCTGAGCATTTGCTGGTGGCAGGATCTTGAAACTCATTCTGTTGGGTCCAATCTGGCCGGTTCGTTACGCCAGGATCTGTGAGGGAGGACCCAAATGCACATAAACAATGAGCATTTATAAGCAAAACAAACAAGGCATAAGAGGGAATTCTCATCACGTAGAGACTCTTTCATCAAGATATACTATAGAGACTGTCTGTTCTCCAAACTAGCAAATACAAAAAAAAAAAAAAAAAAAAAAACATATAATACAGATAAACAAAAGAGAAAGCTTGGCTTAATTAATATTAGGTTGCTATCAACAAAAGCACTTTCTGTAAGTGATATGATCACAAATCATAACATATCTGAGTTAGTGCTGGCTGCAAATAAATTCTTAATTGTTGGTGCTTTTAATATCCATGTTGATAATGAAAAAGGATGCACTGGGATCAGCATTTATAGACATTCTAAACTCTATTGGGATTAGACAACATGTGTTAGGGCCTACTCATTGTTGTAATCATACTTCAGATTTAATACTGTCACATGGAATTGATATTAATGGCGTTGAAATCCTGCAGAAGAGTGATGATATCTCCAGTCATTATCTAGTCTAGTGTATACTCCATTTAGCTAAAGCTGCAAACTTAACGGTAACACTTTAGATTACAGCCCACAATTTACAGCGAAAGTAAACAGAATACAGCGTAACTTTTTTGTAATTATAGTGTACCTATTCAGTACTCCCGTGTAGGAATAGGGGAATAATATGCAACATTTGGGGAATAAAGGGGTAACAACCTGTAAAATTACAAATCATTTATACTGTAAGTATTTTGAAATTAAGGGGTACCTATTCTAATTTTACGTGGTATGTATGGCCTAAACAACAATCGTATGTTTGGGAGTGATTTAGAAGGACGATATACTTTATATAATTTTATATTGGTATTTTATTATAGGCCTAGGTATTTTTAACCATGGGGTACATATTCTATTATTAAAGGATACATGATGGTGATTACTGAACAACAAAATTGGACATCTATTTAAAATGAGTTAACCTGTTAACCCGCACCTGGACGCCAGCACACTGAACGCTCTTTGTTTGCAGTGTCAGTGTTTACAAATAGATTAAATGAAATGGGACAAAATTAATGTTGACAAACTGTATATCATTATAAAGGTCCAAGCCTCAAGCTCTTTTTTTTTTTTTTTAACATTTTTCATATATGTGTGCGTGTGGGGAATGTGTTTGTGTCTGTATGATTACCATCTGATAATCAGCATGTGATTACTGGCTGAATGACAGCTATCAGTGTGAATGTGGTCTGTGAATGACCATTAGTGTTTTTATTGACTATATGTCCGGCTATTTGTATGATTACAATCTGTATGGACGCACATCAGCATGTGATTACTGACTAGATGAGCAGCAATCTGTGGGAATGCTGTTTGTCTGCTAATTAGAGTATGTAGTTGACATACAAAGATAATTCTTTTTTTTTTTTTTTTTATTACTCAAAAAAATATTTTTATTGTATTTTCTAGTGCTCAAATAAATCACTTATATGATGTCTAAGATTCTGTCTCTTATTTTATAATTGAACAACTATGCAGTGGTATGTATAATGGGGGGGGGGGGATTATATATAGAATTATAGAATTATATATCTATAAATAGTCTCAGAAAAATGGTTGCAGGAATCTATTTTTTTCATGGTATCTTCTTCGAATCTGAAATATAAACTCATGAGACATCTGACTTTCAACCCATTACTTTTCTGGATTGCTCCAGCACTTATTTCATGTATTTGTATATGAAATAAAAAAGCATTCAGTGTGGTATAATTTTTTCAAGGCACTTCAGTGTCTATAACTTTTTATCTTTTTGAGAATTGTCAACTCTAGATGATGGATAGTAAACCCAAAGGGTCTTATTTCCAAAGACACCAAAATTAAGACACCAAAATTGTCTGTGTAGCACACTGTTGTTAGGAACTGTTAATATTTTAAATTAGGTAGGTCATTTTCAGCTGTGAGTCCCAAAATGGGGGGTGCAGGTTAACAGGTTAAAGTGCCCCTATTATGGATTTTTGAAAATTACCTTTCATGCAGTGTGTAACACAGCTCTAAGTGAATGAAAACATCCTGCAAAGTTTTAAATCTGAAAGTGCACCGTGTATAAAGTTATTGTCTCTCAAAAGAAAGACTCTGAATCATTGAAACAAGTAGTTTTTAAAAAGAATCCCAAGTCGTTTCATGTTGACGTCAACATGAAACATTAGCATATTGCCTGCCCACTCGTTGGTCTTTTCGCGTTGGTCTGAATGAAAATGCAAATTCATTCTTTTCCACTAGGTGCCACTTTTGGAGTGGTAAAATAGCTGGTTTTACCACTCCACCGGTAACACTGTACACAAAGCAGCACTACGCTCACAAACGCAGCTTTTATTGTGAAATGGAAATTAAATCGACCAATCACCGCCGATTAGTGTCACACAAAGGAGGGGTTTGGAAAAATGAATCATTGAGCGAATCGTTTGGGAGTCATTGAGCAAATCAGGTAAAAATAAATTCATATTATAAGACAATGAAAGTGTTTTTTGACCTTGCATGCATGTCAACCTGTTGTTGGGGACTCCCAAAACCAAACTATGAACCTTTCATTACCCATAATAGGGGCACTTTAATGAGTTTCTGCTATGATTTATAATTCAGGAGTCTACTTACCTTATGAAAGCTTATTCATCGATCTCAGAGTCACACCAGCAACTTACCAACACCATCACCAAATAACTTTGGATGATATACCATCAAGGTTCAGTGCAGCTTAAAACAAGCTTACCTCTTTCCAGCTTTTCGCAGTAAATACGATACAACATTTTTATTTCAGTGGATGTATACTGTTATGATTTTATACTGCAAAAAAAAAAAAAAAAAAAAAAAAAGTAGAGGGTTTAATTTGGCCATCAAACAATTAAATTAAAACTAGTGCAATATTTTTTTCTGTAATTACTGTGCAAATATGCATGTGTTCTGTGTTTGTCCAACTTGTTCCTCCCCTACAGGGAAAATACAACATTTGCGGGCTGTAATTTAAAGTGGTTGTTCCATGTCATACATACAAGATGGCTACAAAATCAGACACCAGAAGACTCCCCCCTCCCCCCATTGTGCAATAAAGATATGTGCAATAACCTTATATTTATTTGTTACCACCTATCCTAGTACATCCCAGCATCTCACTCTATCCTATTCCTATTCTATCATCTATAGCACAACTGTACATGCATTTATTTATTTATTTATTTTTTCTATTTTTGTCTATTTATATTTACATATGTGTATTTTTATTCTCATCTTATTTTTAATGTCTGTGTGTTGTTGTTGTCTCTGCACTGGAAGCTTATGACACTAAAACAAATTCCTTGTATGCGCAAGCATACTTGGCAATAAAGTGCTTTTTGATTCTGATTCTGATGTAGTTACAGTGTAAATACATTTGCGGGCTGTAATTTAAAATGGTGCTTGTTCCATGTAGTTACAGGGTAAGTGGCTACAAAAACTTGCTCTTAAACTATTATTTATACAGTAGGCCATACGTACATTCATTATATATCAGGTGATATATCAGTAAACATGGTGGACTGTTTTATTTAATTCAAATATTGTTTGAAATTTACTATAGGCCTAATGCTGGGATAAATGAACCCAAAATGTATTTTTAAATTAAAATAACACACAATTTGACAACAGTAACAACACAGGCAACAGATAATAAAAGATTAAAATTTATTAAACCAGTTCAGAAAAAAAAAAAAAAACAAAAAAAAAAAACAACTTATACAGCTTATACAGTTAAACCAAATTCTTTTGAAAAGCTTGTTTAAGAACTAATTTGAGATTTTGTTCAATTTGTTCATGTTTTCACCCACTGATGAAGTTAAACTATTGTGGCCAAACCATCATGCCAATAAACACACAGGCTGAAAGCTTTTAATAAACACTGAAAGTCAAGATTAAACTGTGTATTATAGTGAACTGATAGGATTTTACCGTCTTTGATTTTACCGTTTTGATCCACATCCTCAAGCATCATTTTGACAACTCAGTTTCCGGCTTTACCTCTCATCAGTCACCGCTCAATGTTGTGAGAACATACTCGGACAAAACCCTCCGGTTTTAAAAGAACACATTCCAGTCATCTTAAAAAATCTCTCTCCTCTTCACTTCGATTAGTTTTCTTGTATATTCCTGTCATGAGCACCGCAAACACTGACTCGATCGTCTCAAGCACCATTCCATCTGTTTCCAGTTCACGCTCACCACATTCACTGGTCCAGTTTTAAACAAACACACTCCAGACAGTTTCAAAGTTGTCCCTCATCTGTGCTTCGATGAGGTTTCTCCTATTTTCCACACATGTTCCCATCTTAAACACTGCAGACACGGATTTGGTCGCACACAGAACCGTTCACGTTTTCACGTGACCTGCTGCATGCTCTCTTTCACATCCTCCACATTCCTAACCCAGCACCGTCGGGTTACTTATTACTGATAGGCTATCAACCCAAATTGGGTCAAATCAAGTCAGCTACCTAATCCAACAGTGTCAACCGATCAAAATCCAATGATAGAGAGTGCGTCTCAGGGTCCTGGTGCTGTAGGGTCAAGGTGCTCTCTGGTCTAGGGTTTATCACAGTCCATCAAAAAATACTTCAGAATGACCATGGCACTCCTGTGAATTAAAAAGCCTTTATTGTCAAATGGCTACATCCAAAAAGTCTAAAAACTCTCCAGTGCGTTTCGGCACATGCCTTCTTCAGGGAGAGCAAACAAGCAGCTTAGCACAGGTGAAAGCAGTGTCATTCATTAAGTCATCTGATCGTAGTCATGTGACCAACAACTCTCTATAGCTTTACACATTTACAAAGACAACAACCAATCAATTGGATTGAAACAATACCAGCGTGTTTTATATGTGTAGGCTATAAAAAAAGTACGCAGTGTATGTTTTTGCCAAATCGCTTGCAAATATAAGATTGTTGTTAGGTCATACATACCACATAATAGGTACCCCCTTAGTTTAACTTATACCTGCACGGAGGTACTGAATAGGTACACTATAATTACCAAAAAGTTACGCAGTAAATTCTGTTTACTTATGGAGTACGTTGTGGGTTGTAATCTATAGCGTTACCAATTCAACTTCTTGTTACAAATATGGTAGAACCATCACTTCCATCAAAAAAGACTGCTTTGTAAATAATCTTCCTGACTTGTCTTAAGTGAACGTTTGGGGAACTGTTGGGGGAAAACATCTGATGTGTAACATTATATTAGATCCGTGCAGAACAGTAGAATTTATTATGTAGGCCATCTGTCTTATTAATATTAATCTAAAAATAAAAGAAAAGATCACTGCTCTTGATTGAACTGCTTTTGTAGTTTTAATAATAAATTTATTTGTAATGAACACACTGAAGTGATTTTTACATTTGATTTGTTTTTACAATGAAAAAAAAAGAAAAAATATAAATTTAATAAAAATAAAACATGGCTATATTGTGATCATTAATATAGTAATTAATATTAAGAAAGGAAGTGGAGGAAACAATGCAATGTTGCTAGGTGATTTTGCTTAGGAACCTTCAGAAAACTTCAACTTGAATTTTCTTAGAAATTTATTTAAAATTTATTTAATTGTCTCAGACTTTGTGGACTTCGTCAAATTCAAACAGGTGTAGCTCATCTCAGTACTTTTTCATCTGATCATATATCATTTTGAAGGTATTTTAATGAATGAGAATGCAAAAAAAAAAAAAAAGACTCATTTTTGATTTTTTTTTTTTTTCCATTGTGACTCATATTGCCAGCACAGGTCACAAATGATTATTTTTTTTATTTGTGTTTATCATAAAATTATGGAAAAATAAATAAATACATAAATAAATAAATAAATAAAAAGTACAATAAAAAAATCATTAATTATTTCACCCGTGTGTTAAATTTTAGGGTGTTTTCTGTGAAATTAGACCATTTTATCAATTTACTCCAATGTATCTGAGTAGGGCTCACTTTTAAATTCAGGTATGCCAAAATACCGTGTGTATAACAGGGTGTTATTTAGATCAATGTAATCTTCCCTTGTCCTTGCAATAAAAAAATAAAAATAAAAAAAAATTCCAGTGGTGATGTATCCATTATTGCAGATAAAGGTGGTATTTCAATGTAGGTGTTTTTTTTTTTTTTTCAATAGATGTCTGGGTCATGGGGATGGTAAATAAATCTAACTCATATTTAATACACTCCTCCAACATGTTGTGGAATAGAGCCATAATTTAGAAAATAGTGTTCAGAGGTCTTTTGACATGGTCGGTTTTCTTTACACGTTTCGCACGGACACGTTGTGTGCATTTTGCGACAGTACGCTTCTTACTAGTACGTTTAGCCTTCTTCACATGGCCACTCCCCCTACACATTCTCACCTCCAGTGGCTTAAAAAATCCACGTGACAGGACCATTAACCCCTTGCCATTTTGACCATTATTATCGTTATGCGATCTCGATAGGGCTGTGGTTACAACGTCACTAGCTATATTTCTTGCAGCAGCTTTTAGATGTGGTTTCGCTATACTAAAACTTCTTTTCAACAGAGGTAGAGCTGTTCTGAAAAGTGCTTTGAAAATCCCTCCTATTCCTGATCCGTACATAACCGGACCACTTACATAATCAGGTAATCCGTTACCAGTGTGGGATTACAAATTTAAGAATCTGTTTAAGATATGCTGAACCTATGTTCTGACATAGCATCACATGAAAAACTAAGGTGAAGTACATTGTATTTAGTGTTTAAGGTAAATATGTTGACATCAGACAAATGATTCTCTCAAGCAAAGTTTGTAGCAAGAGGTTCCTGCCAGTTCCTGTTCTCTTATTGTAAGTCAAATGAGCCAGATTACTGAGACTCTCACCTATTGTTTGTAATGGCTCTTGGTGCCCCTGCCCCAGTCTTTGAGTAGTTATGATGATTGGATTAGGACTGGTGTAAATGGGGCAAGTTGCTATACCTGAATACTTAATTTGCATGCTTTGTTTAAGGTCATCACCCAGGTGCATTGTCTCCATTCCTAAGCATTGCCCCCTAAATGTATGTAAGCTACAATGTATCACTGCCTTAGTTAGACTTTTGATGACTGCAGCACCACGCAACACGTTCTCAATAAAAAACTCTCCTGAAGATACCCAAGAGTCTCCTGGTCTTCGCTTCTGAGTTTCCAACAGTTTTGGTGCCGTGACCCGGATAGAGCTTCACGCCTGACATCATTCCAGACTGAATTCCAGATCCTTTTTTCAGCTCAACAACGATTTGGTGAGTGTTACTCTATCCAAATAATCACTACAGACCAGTAAATTTGGTAATCCTCTGCGCTGTCAGAGAAGTGTTGACAAACAGCTGCAGGGTTTGGTTAGCAGACTAGTTATCCTCTGCTTTGCCAGGGAAGAAAGTTCATCCTCTGTTCAATCAGGGAAGGTTAACAACTATTACAGTGTGTTAACAAGTTGGTTATCCTCTGCTTTGCCAGGGAAGGTTGAATACATTATGACGTGTATTAACTAGCTTATCCTCTGCTTTGTCATAGAGGTTACTAGTGTATCCTCTGCTTTGCAAGGGAAAGTTAACAGTTTTTATGTGTTAACAAGTGTACCCTCTGCTTGCCAGGGAAGTGTTAGAAGTGTCCTGTTGTGTCAGAAAGACTTTACAAAATGTTGAGAAGGAATGCTAAGCTGATTCCAACAACTGAGAAAGGTGGACTAGCTACTCCTTCATGGACAGACAGTGAATTCAAATCATTGTTAGGAGAGCACATGGACTCAATAGTGACAGAGTAAGTCAGATTGGATTTGATAAAGAAATTTAGTATTGATCCAGAAAAAGTATGGTCAATTGAAGAATGTAAAAAAAGGTACTTGGAGCATGTATCAGAAAGAAAAACATAAAGGCATTATCCTGCTGCCACAGAGAGTTTAGTTTAGCAATAGCACATGAACAAGCTTAGTGTATCGCTAAGTTAAAAGAACAAAACAAACAGCTGCACAATCAAGTGTCATGTCTCACTAAAAAGGTGGGCCATAACAAGGCCTCAACCAAAAGTGATTTAACCAACAGTCAGATGAAAGTTATCCTGACTCACAGTCTTCATGTAGACAAGAGGACAACTGCAATACTGAAAGGATGGAGAAAGCTGTAAATGGAGTTAAAGTATGTGGAGCAAGACAAAGGGCTCAGAGTAGGGTAGAAGTGTTTGAAACTCTTCCATCTGAAACTCCCATATTCCAGTTACAAGCAGTCCGTACAGTTTTAGGTCCTGAGGCCATAAAAAGACTTGCTGAGAGTTTGCCATTGGTACATGGAATTTTTTCGGAGTTTAGGACAGAGTTGTCCAGAAAGATGCGGCTCTATGATATGTCTCTAGCTGAAGTCACCCAGCTAATGTCACAGATCTTGACAGAATCAGAATTCAAAGATTTTGAAAGTGCTGTAGATAATTCTGAGTTTCAACAAGCTAGTAAAGATGATTTGAGAGAAGGAGTCCTGAGAGTGTTACAGAACATTATTGGTCCGAGGATAGACTGGTCAAAAGTCACTAGTTGTATGCAGAAGAAAGATGAAACTGTAAGAGAGTACACTGTTAGGTTTTGTCAGTCAGCTGCAGCATACAGTGGAATACCTGACACTCCAGAGAAGGTATTAGATCATAAAGTACCACTAGTTCAAACATGGTTTGATGGCATTTCATCAGAGTACAGATCTGCTTTGCCTTTCTTAGACCTCACATGGTTCACTGGAAGCCTGCAAAACAACTTGAACAGGTTAGCTACTTGGGAAAGAGACTCTGACGTTAAAGCCAGAGTAAAGATTGCAGCAGCATCCTTTAAGGTCAACACAGAGAACTGACAGAAACATAAATGTCCTAAGAGGGAGGGCAGTTGTCATAACTGTGGTAAACCTGGACATTGGATGAAGGAGTGTAGGAAAAGCAAAAAGACATTAGGAGAAATTAACAGCTTTACTCAGCTCCTACTCAGTCTACTTACTACTCTGAAGCAGCCCCTCCCCACTTCAGTGAACTGTTGGAGCAGCTTGCTCAGGTGTTAACTGTTAGGGCTGTGAGTGCTTAATTTCCCCAGTAATGTGCAACAAAGATGAAAGATTATTTGTAATTAAAACTACAGAAAGGTGACTGTCACTTCCTTCCATTGAGAGAACGTTAGTTAAGTACACTCACAGCCTTCAAAGATATACTACAGCACACTCCAGTCACTCACCTATCCTCTATGGGTTATAATGTTTACTATGACTGACGTTTCATTGGAGGATGGAGATGTTGCACAGTAAAGTTCACACACCAACTACAGGGACAGACTAGGACACACAGACCAGTGAGGAGCCCAGGGAAGAACCGAAGTGCAACAGACCTCCGGGGCAAACCCTGTGGTGAAGGGTTTCTCATAGGTTTCCCCTATCAGTAGTTTATCTCCACCACACTGGTCCATAGGTGTCAAATGACTTAAGACTAGGTCAACAGAACCACTATACAATCACCAGACTTAAAACCACTATACAATCAACAGAAGTCTAAAAAAAGTCTATGCATGAATACTGCTGTTCTGCTGTTTCTTTGTTTTCTTGTGTTGCAGGTATGTATATATGCCATGTCATCCTCATTAGTGGCACCCTGGTGCCAGACATCCATGAACAAGCTTCATGAGGACAAAGAGTCATCCGAACATGAATTAATTATACAGAAAACAGACTTCACAACTATTCAGGCGCCATGGACTTCAGGACTTCCACTCTTATACTACATGTTTTTGGTGTCATCATGTAGTTGTAGGACATGTTACCATCCCTCGTCGTATATGTGTCAACAGTTATGGTTCTGAAAAGAACTATTACACCTAAGTAAATCTAGGACAAGACACATAATAAGTTATATGTGCCTGTAACTTTTTCAAGTTACATGACTGCAAGATGGAGCTTATGTTAACAAACATAGGCTATAGAATGGACTTATGGAGGTTTAAATTTGTATTATGTGAGAGTTATTAGAACTCTCAACGGGGGGGATTATGGGATTACAAATTTAAGAATTTGTTTAAGATATGCTGAACCTATGTTCTGACATAGCATCACATGAAAAACTAAGGTGAAGTACATTGTATTTAGTGTTTAAGGTAAATATGTTGACATCAGACAAATGATTCTCTCAAGCAAAATTTGTAGCAAGAGGTTCCTGCCAGTTCCTGTTCTCTTATTAGTCAAATGAGCCAGATTACTGAGACTCTCACCTATTGTTTGTAATGGCTCTTGGTGCCCCAGACTTTGAGTAGTTAAGATGATTGGATTAGGACTGGTGTAAATAGGGCAAGTTGCTATACCTGAATACTTAATTTGCATGCTTTGTTTAAGGTAGTCACCCAGGTGCTTTGTCTCCATTCCTAAGCACTGCCCCCTAAATGTATATAAACTACAATGTATCACTGCCTTAGTTAGGCTTTTGATGACTGCAGCGCCACGCAGCGCATTCTCAATAAAGAAGTCTGCTGAAGATACCGAAGAGTTTCCTGGTCTTCACTTCTGAGTGTCCAACACCTGCTTGGTTCTGGTAGTAAGCGACATAACGTTCGGCGTCCATTTGGTGATGTGTAATAGTTTGATAAAAATAAAATCCTATTTCACAGGTCTGAAGTGGAGTTTAGCCACAGCTTTACTGTAAGTGAAACGTACGTGTTCGTTCTGATCGTCTTGAACCTCAATGCAAATGTCTGTAATATTAGATTTATTCACAGGTAGATAATGCAGCTTATCGAATCTAACACTGACGATGTCATTAGATGACCCCTCTATATGTAAAGTTCTCAGTAGCGGTACATACGAATCACCGACTGATTGATATTCGATCAAGTCAGTGTATATATACATTCTATAAAAGGCTCCTCTTATGTCACAATGGGTGCAGCATCAAAATGATCTTCATGAGGTTGATTTACAGATCCTAGAGACACACCCGATTTTAAACCTAAAATAATAGCCAGCTTCCCATAAAATACCAAATATATGTTCACCGGTGCTTTTAGAAATATCCTGTTTTTAATGTGATCATAACAGAGGGTCAGTCTTGGTGGGAGATTTGCATTTATTTCTCTAACCAGAAACACTACGTCCTCGTAATATCCCGGTTTCAATGTGTTACATACTTTAGATATGTTTTGAAGATTGTTTTCTTTAATGTAGATAATCACACCCTTGTCTCCATCGTAATGTTTCTCATCATACCCCACTATGTTTGGGGTGGTGTTAATAATAAATGCAGCATCGTCCTCATTAAATGTGTACCAGGAAATAGGATAATAAAATTCGATCAATCCGACTTCCCATTGACCTTTGAGATTCACACTTCTTGTGAGTCTTTTTTTGTAATTAGAAATATGGTTGTGAGGATAAACATCCATTGATGTGTTGCAAGGAAGCGTAACGTAAAAACCACCCTCACCCATGATGTAGATTTTTCACAAATGATACTTATGACATCTTCACTCCTGGTTTAACGGGCTCTGTATGTCCACAATCTCACGTTCCGGCAACCATGATGAAAATTTAGTCGGCCATCCCCACCATTTTACGAGACAAACCACCTCGCGGCCTCGTTTTTTTCAATCTAATATCTTTTCTATTTTAAATGACTTATCTTG
>CM077226.1:10569455-10891955 GCA_039654775.1 Spinibarbus caldwelli | reverse complement strand
TTCAAATTTACTTCTATATATTCAGACTTATAACTATATATTCAGATTTACATTTATATATTCAGACTTATAACTATATATTCAGATTTACATGTATATATTCAGACTTATAACTATATATTCAGATTTACATTTATATATTCTGACTTATAACTATATATTCAGATTTACTTCTATATATTCAGATTTATAACTATATATTCAGATTTACTTCTATATATTCAGATTTACTTCTATATATTCAGACTTATAACTATATATTCAGATTTACATTTATATATTCAGACTTATAACTATATTTTCAGATTTACTTCTATATATTCAGATTTATAACTATATATTCAGATTTACTTCTATATATTCAGATTTACATTTATATATTCAGACTTATAACTATATATTCAGGTTTATAAGAATATAATCAGATTTACTTCTATATATTCATACTTATAACTATATATTCAGATTTACATTTATATGTTCAGACTTATAACTATATATTCAGTTTTACTTCTATAGATTCAGATTTATAACTATATATTCAGATTTACATTTATATGTTCAGACTTATAACTATATATTCAGTTTTACTTTTGAATATATAGTTATAAGTCTGAATATACAGAAGTAAAACTGAATATATAGTTATAAGTCTGAACATATAAATGTAAATCTGAATATATAGTTATAAATCTGAATCTATAGAAGTAAAACTGAATATATAGTTATAAGTCTGAACATATAAATGTAAATTTGAATATATAGTTATAAGTCTGAATATACAGATTTACTTCTATATATTCAGATTTATAAACTATATATTCAGATTTACTTCTATATATTCAGACTTATAACTATATATTCAGATTGACATTTATATATTCAGACTTATAACTATATTTTCAGATTTACATTTATATATTCAGACTTATAACTATATATTCAGATTTACATTTATATATTCTGACATAACTATATATTCAGATTTACTTCTATATATTCGGATTTATAACTATATATTCAGATTTACTTCTATATATTCAGATTTACTTCTATATATTCAGACTTATAACTATATATTCAGATTTACATTTATATATTCAGACTTAACTATATATTCAAATTTACTTCTATATATTCAGATTTACTTCTATATATTCAGACTTATAACTATATATTCAGATTTACATTTATATATTCAGATTTATAACTATATATTCAGATTTGCATTTATATATTCAGACTTAACTATATATTCAGATTTACTTCTATATATTCAGATTTTTATATAATTATTTCCTGTTTGGTCACTCATAATATACATATATACATACATATATATATATATATATATATATATATATATATATATATATATATATATATACATATACATACAAAGTAAAAAATTAATTAAATATATATATATATATATATATATATATATATATATATATATATATATATATATATATATATATATATATTTAATTAATTTTTTACTTTGTTTGAGTTTTTCTTTTTCACCCAACGAACATAAGGATACTGATAAATGCAGGGCACAAGTGTTCTTGTTTGACAGGTGTCAGTGTTAAGGCGCAATACTGCCACCTGGAGGTCAACCAGGTACTGGCGCTGGAGTATTTACATGTGGTGTTATCATAAGAGTCCTGTTCATTTTAAATATTGCGGTTATCGCCAATACCGGTATGTCGTCACACACTAAATTAACACGATATCGATAATTGTTGGTTTGAATATCACGGTTATCGTCAATACCGGTACATCGCGACACCCCTAACATATATATATATATATATAAATGACCGATCGTTTTGCTTGATAAGTCCTTATTCCTCAGCTGTAGATCCGTTTGAAGCTGCACTGAAACTGCATTTTGGACTTTCAAATCATTGGTCACCATTGAAGTCCACTATATGGAGAAAAATCCTGGAAAGTTTTCCTCAAAAAACTTTATTTATATGCAACTGAAGAAAGAAAGACATGAAGATCTTGGATGACCTGGGGGTGAGTAAGTTATCAGGAAGTTTTTATTCTGGAAGTGAAATTATCCTTTAAGTTTTGACACGTTGATTTCATGTCATTCAAAAGAGAGATGATAAGAGCCACCACTGGCTCTGCACCCCTTTACCTAAATTCATTATTTCAGACTTATGTGCCCTCTAGAAGCTTGCGTTCTGCAAGTGAACGTCACTTTATTGTGCAATCCCAAAGAGGCACAAAATCACTTTCATGGACTTTTAAATTAAATGTTCCCTCCTGGTGGAATGACCCGCCCAACTTAATCTGAGCAATCCTTAGCCATCTTCAAGAATCGGCTAAAAACACATCTCTTCCATCTTGATTTGAATAAAAACTTGTCCGTTTTAGACTTGCACTCTATTTGTTTACTGCTTGTTTTCTTAAAAACAAACAAACAAAAAAAAAACTAACATCAGCTTTTCTAATCTTTTTGTATTATTTCTATTTGTTTTCTTTTTATTTATTATGCAATTAACGAAAGCATAAAGCAAGGCCTCTAACACTAGCTTGCTCTATTCTTTTTCTATTCTATATGTTTTCTTTTTATTTATTATGTAATAAAATAAATAAATAAATAAATAAAAAATTTAAAAAAAAACTTGCTATGTGTTCTGCGTTAAGCTAACTGAGACTTGTTATAGAACTTGCATATCATTGCTCTTTTGTTGATTTTGATTGCTTCCATTGTCCTCATTTTAAGTCGCTTTGGATAAACGTGTCTGCTAAATGACTAAATGTAAATGTAAATGTAAGAGTGATGTTAGGGGATAGTATACACAATGCCTCAAAATCCAGTATAAAGCACTAAGCTAAAAATGATAACCTAAACACCTAATACCTAAATAAATACAGTATGTCTTATGAGCCTACTATCTCGCTCTCCTGCCTGACCTCTTCGCCTTTTTGTTTTCCTTCTTTAATTTTTGCTGCTCTTCTTGCCATTCTTCTTTTTATGCTTCTTTTTCTTCTTTTCTCATCTAAAGAGTCAGAGGAAGAGCTGGAGCTGGAGTCAGAGCTTGAATCAACGCTAGCTCCTCATCTCCAGTGGCCATTATCTCCATGTTCCCATCTGTCAAATGATGACACAAAAACAAATAAAGTTTAAAGTGTAACTTCGCTCTCAGCTCTGCGCTTATACCCACTGCATAACTTTATAGAATGTTTATTATTGTTAATTATTAATTATTATTGTGGTGCAGATTACATTGTGTTTAAAAGGATTAGCAGTAGACAGAAACGTGAAGACAGGCAAAGGGTCTAAACCAGAGTAACAGTTCAATAAGTTAACATACACAGGGGCAATCCAAAAGACGAGTCAGCAGGCAGGCAGAGGGCTCATACACAAACATCAGTCCAATCAGGCAAACAGAGCAAAGGGGCAAATCCAGGTAATCAGTAGTCGAAATAATCAAGCAGAGTAATACACTTAAAGTTAGGCAGAATAGAACTATGGAAAACGCTCGGTAAGGCAGGTAAACTGGCAATACTTCGCAACCTGCCATGTGCTCAGTATTCAGCTATAAAGGCCACCAAACAGGAAGTGTCAGTAGAGGAAGCAGAGGGAGCGGCAAGCAGTCAGTACTTGGGTGAGGGCTCCCTCTGCTGGTTTGGCGTTACAGAATCCCCCCCTCTAGGAGCACCTCCTGGGGCTCTACGTGGCCGTCCCCATGGTCTTGGTGCTGGTGCTGTGAAACTCCTCGATGAGAGAGGGATCCAGAATGTCACGGGTGGCTACCCAGGACCTCTCCTCAGGCCCGTAGCCCTCCCAGTCCACCAGATATTGGAGCTGACCCCTTCTCCTCCTTGAATCCAACAACATGTTCACCCTGTAAGCGGGGTTCCCGTCAATGTCCAAGGGTGGTGGTTGCTCTAGGATTTCGGCTCCGGGGTCAGCATCCGGGTGGACCAGTTTGAGGAGGGAAACATGAAAAGAAGGAGAGATCCGATAGTTAGCAAGAAGCTCAAGCTGGTAAGTGACCTCATTAATACGTTTGAGAATCTTAAAACGGCCAACATACCTAGGGCTGAGCTTCCTGCTGTGCAGCCGCAACTTGATGTCCTTCGTGGAGAGCCAGACCCATTGTCCTGGTTGGTAGGGAGGGTGTGGATGCTGTCGCCTGTTAGCCTGGAACTCCTGTGTTCGTATGGCTCGCTGGAGGCGGATGTGGGTGCTGTTCCACACCCTTTCACTACACTGTATCCACTCGTCCACAGCAGGGACTGAAGAAGGTTCACCAGACCACGGGAACAAGGGGGGTTGAAACCCCAGGACGCATTGAAAGGGGGTTAGACCTGTAGATGAGTGAGTTAGGGAGTTTTGGGCATATTCCACCCAAGGCAGGAATTCTGATCGTCGGTGTTGTTCGCGGATGCAGTAGGTGTGTAGGTACCTGCCAATCTCCTGGTTGAGGCGTTCTACCTGACCGTTGGATTGTGGGTGGTACCCTGACGTGAGGCTCACATTGATATCAAGGTGTTTGCAGAACGCTCCAAACTTGGGATATGAATTGGGTGCCTCGGTCGCTGACTATATCCTCTGGTAGGCCATAAACTCAGAAGACATGGTTAAACAAAGCTAGAGCTGTTTCCATAGCTGTGGGCAGAACCTTTAGGGGGATTAGCTGGCAGGACTTTGAAAATCGGTCGATGATAACCAGTATAGTAGTGAAGCCATCGGAGGGGGGTAGGTCTGTTACAAAGTCAATGGAGAGGTGAGACCAGGGACGTTGTGGTATGGGAAGTGGGTGGAGAAGACCAGATGGTAGTTCCTTAGGTGTCTTGACAAGCTTTGACGTAAGTGGTGATGTCTTAGATCATGAATGGCCACCAGAAGGAGTTTTGGATGAGGCGGAGGGTACGAGAGATCCCAGGATGACCTGTGCTGATTGAAGTGTGGACCCATTGCATGATACGTGGCCGCATGTCGTGAGGGACGTACTGTTTGTTTGGGGGTCAGTTATTTGGAGTGGGTTCGTTCTGTTGGGCTCTTTGTAGCTCTTCCATAATATCCCAGGTTACAGGAGCTATGACCATGCAGGATGGAGGAATAGGTTCTGGGGATGAGTTCTCGGTATATGGGTCGTACCACCTGGAAAGTGCATCTGCCTTACTGTTCTTGCTGCCTGGCCGATAAGTGACTGTGAACTGAAATCGAGTGAAGAACAGGCCCATCGAGCTTGACTTGGGTTGAGCCGTTTGGCGTTCTTAATGTACTCAAGATTTTTATGGTCAGTGATGACTTGAAATGGATGAATATCGCCCTCAAGCCAATGTCTCCACTCTTCCATGGCGGCCTTCATGGAAAGAAGTTCCTTATTGCCCACATCATAATTCCACTCCGCTGCCGTTAGCTTCCTTGAGAAGAATGCACAGGGGAATAACTTGCCTGGTTGACCATGGCGTTGTGATAAGACCGCTCCGATTCCACATTCCGAGGCATCGACTTCTACCACGAAGGGCAAGTGGGGATCAGGGTGTTTCAAGATGGGCGCGGTCGTGAATCTCTCCTTCAGTGACGTGAAGGCTCTTGTGGAACCTTCTGTCCATTGTAACCTCTTGGGGTTATTTTTGAGAAGGGTGGTTAAAGGAGCTGAGACCAGGCTATAATTTCGAATGAAGCGTCGATAGAAGTTTGCAAAACCAAGAAATCGTTGGAGTTCCCTGATAGTGTTGGGTTGTGGCCATTCGGTGACTGCCTTGACTTTGGTCTCGTCCATCTTGACTCCTTCATGGCTGATGTGGTATCCCAAGAAAATTGTTTGTTTGACGTGAAACTCGCATTTTTCTGCCTTGACGTATAGCTGGTTTTCAAGGAGTCGTTTGAGGACAGTTCTCACATGGGTGATGTGTTCCTTCTCAGTCTTGGAGTATATCAAGATGTCATCGATGTAAGCTACTACATACTGGCTCAGGAGGTCTCGGAAGATCTCATTGATGAAGGACTGAAACACGGCTGGTGAGTTAACAAGTCCATAGGGCATGACCTGATAGTCATAGTGCCCCCTAGTGGTGAGGAAGGCAGTCTTCCACTCATCTCCTTCCTTGATCCTGATCAGATTATATGCCCTTCTTAAGTCGAGCTTGGTGTAAATAGTGGCCTCACGTAGTTGTTCCAGGGCAGAGGGAACTAAGGGAAGTGGGTAGCAGAACTTTAGTGTTACATTGTTCAGTCCTCTGTAGTCAATGCAAGGCCTTAGTCCACCGTTCTTCTTCTCCACAAAGAAGAAGCCTGCTGCAGCTGGTGATGTGGATGTATGTATGTCAATGTATTCCTCCATGGCCTGACTCTCTGTTGTTGACAGTGGGTACACTTTGCTCTTGGGTGGCATGGCATTGGGAAGTAGATCGATGGCGCAGTCCCACAGACGGTGGGGCGGCAGTTGTGTGGATCTGGACTTGCTGAACACCTCTGACAGATCGTTATAACAAGAGGGGATGTCTACTGCCTTATGGGTCTCGGGGCTTTCAATACTGGTAGTGAGACATGGTAGGGGTTGAGCAGTCAAACAGTGATGGAAGCAGAAAGATGACCAGCGACAAAGCTCACCATAATGCCAGGAGATGTCAAGGTCATGCTTAGAGAACCAGGGATGTCCGAGAATCAATTCATGATGTGATGAGTTGACCACGTACAAGGTTATGGATTCTTGATGGAAGAGGCCGACGGTCATAGTGAGAGTTCTGGTTCTTTGATTGATGCCTTCTCCAATGAGGGTGTTGTCAATGGCTTTGATTTGTATAGGAGGAATGCATGGTTGAGTGGGAAGCTTATGTTTCTTGAGGAGGCTGCTACTGATTAGGTTGAGGGCTGCACCAGAGTCGATCATTGCTGTAAGTTCAAGAGAAGCAGTATCAGTCTTGAGGGAAACAGGAAGCAGAAGAGACTTATTAGTTAGAAGAAAGTAATGGTCAATATTCACCGTTTGTGTAGTTTGGCGCTTGTGGGGACATCCGGAGCAGCGGTGACCTGTCTCACCGCAGTAGAAGCATAACTGAAGTTGTCGACGTCAGATTCTTTCTTCCTCAGGTAATTTAGTTTTACCAAGTTGCATGGGTTCGTTACTGGGAGTGGACTGAACGGGCTGAATACTTTGGGTTGAAATCAATGGTTCATATCAAGCTCCTCTGTTGATCCTTCGTTTCGGGGCTTGTCTCATCAGGTTATCAATCTTTATGGTGAGTGTTACAAAGTCTGAGAACGAAAGAAACTAGTTCGGTCTGGAGTTCATGGGTGAGGCCTTGTTGGAAAATAGCTTTGAGAGATACATCATTAAATCCACTTTGAGCAGCAAAAATACAGAATTCAACAGCGTAATCAGCAGCAGTGCGGGTACCTTGCGTTTTATGCAAAATCTGTGTGGTTACGCTCTTGTCTCCAGCTGGATATTCAAAAACCTCCCTAAGTTGTTGGATGAAGTAATCGATGGAGGTTCTCAAACGTGGGTCGGTGTCCCAAACTGCAGCTGCCCAATTGATTTACCGCCTTCGCTTACCGTCTTCGGTGTTGGTGAAATGGTGTTGTGTCCATTCGCGTCTTTTAATTGACTTAAATATTATTGCATGACGCGAAATATCAGCTTCATGTAAACTTCTTTTACATTTATAAACACAACTAACCACTTTTGTTTGTGGAATCTTCTCCTTCTCCGCCCTTGGCATTTCCCCTCCGCGCCTTTGCCCGGGTAAAATGCATGGTACCCAGTGCACAGCTCCCATTGCCAGGTGGGGGGGGCGGTGTACTGAATGTGCTGGATCAAACAAGTTATGTTGATGCTGAAAAAAAAATGATAGTGATTTAGTTCACATGCAACTAATAACAACTGCTTTCTATTGGAAAAAAAAAAAAAAAAGAACAATGTTTCCCAGTGGAGTTAAGGTGCATTCACACCATATCGTAATTACGAGATACCAACTTGTAAAAAGCATTCACATCCATGTAGAACTTGTAATTACAACTTGTGAACTGAGAGTTCCCTTTCGAGGGAACTTCGAACTGCGTCCTATAGGGGTCGCTATGGGGAACGCCATCAGTGTGACCAGTGTCTGAAGCATATATCTAAACACAACAATAACATTGGCTGGCGACAGCCTATGACGTCATTACCTGGTGCCGCCACAGTATAAAGGGGGACCGGGAAAATACGTCATTCTCTTCTTCGTCTTCACTGACCGTTTGTTTATGCTAGCAGAAGCTAAGCACAACTAGGAGTGCATGTTCTCTTGCCAGAGGCCTTGCTCTGATACGCACAGTTTCACACGGCTCGCGGGTTGTGTGTGGTGAAGAGCAAGAGCGTTCAGTCTTGAGGGAGTTGAATGCGCTCGTTGCATCCATTGCTTGTTTCTTGTGAGGGATAAACACGCTCTGATACTCGCAGTTTCACGCGACTCGCATGTTGTGTGTGTGGTGAAGAGCAAGCGCGTTCGGCTCTCGAGGGAGTTGAATGTACTCTTTGCATTCGTTGCTTATTTCTCGTGAGAAATAGGCATGAATTCAACATACTCCACTCACGAGGAGACTGCTTGTGCTCATCGTGATGCATTCGCGGGACTACTGAGAGGGGAGGTGAGTGCTTCACTTTTACCCGAGTTGTATACCCGTGTCTGCATGAGTGTGTTCGCCTCTCGCGGGAATAGCGACGCATTCGCGGCGGCGGCTCCGTTCTCGCTTAATTTCCGAGGTAATCTAGCGTGTGGGCGGAGAGCGTTTAGCTCCCGTGGGAGTTGAATACACGCTGTGCGTTGCGGGTGCGGTGAGAATTATCTGCCCATTGCCCGCGATTCGCGGTTCATGGGCAGAACGTGGAAAGGACCTGACGGGAAATCTTCCCTATTAGTAATTTCCTAAGGTATTTTATAACATGTTCTAACCACATTATACTGCACTCCAGGAGCCCTTCTTTCTGCAGGGGTTGTATGACTCTCCGTGCTCAAGTGTTGGCTTGCGAGCCTCCTCGATGCTTGCTGAAGCCACCACCCTCCTGCACTTGCGTTACAGTCTCATGTTGGACCTGCACGGGAGCTGTGGTTGGTGAGTACGATCCATTTAATTTCTCCGCAGGGCTATGTGGGCCTGTTTTTTGTACGCTTTGACTCTAGTCAGAACCTCTCGATCTGTCGACTGATTGTGGTGATGGTCTCACCCGTTGGTACTGGATCCAGCCTGGATGATAGCCTACTTCTTCAGCTTCATGCTTGCTGAATCATGCAGCTAAGTCGCTAGGCTTCTGCGGGAGCCTATTTGGCCTTCAGGTCCCCAGTATAGCGCTGCAACCCCAGGACTCGCAGTCCTCCATTCAGGCTGAGCCTTTTTCGGAGTGTAATACTTCGTGATGTGCTCCCTGACGTCCTGGCTGAGTGTTTGCTTCGAGAAGCTGCCCCAGCCAGGTTGTACTACTCATGTCTCGCCTCGAGAGGCTTCCTGAGATTTGAGTCATCCACTTAACCATTACTTACGGTGAATCAGTGAATCGCCCCTCTGTGGAGTGGGCTTGAGTACACTGCTTTCCCGGAGGTACGAGTGAGAGGTGTTTCTGCGGAAATCCTTCCTGAGTGCTTTGTCTCTGAGGAGCGATAGCTCTCCAGATATGTTTGGTTATTGGGTCCCTGTTGGTCAGGACTGGCAATGCTCCCCTCACCTTAGAGGGTTACCTTTGAGCTTGCCGCTCCTGGTCGAGCGTCTGAGGACTCCTATTACCGGGTCCTGCACTCCCTGGAGCTCTGTTGAGCAGCCTCAGGTTGTTAGGCCCCTCTCTACCTCCCTGTTAGGTTGCTCTCCTTGTTGGAGGGTCACCTATGAGCATGCTGCTCCCTTCTGAGCATCTGAGTTTCCTCTCATTCTGAGAGTTGAGTTCTCCACTCTCCATGTCATTGAGCAGCCTCAGGTTGTTAGGCCTCTTTTGCCTCCCTGTTAGGTTGCTCTCCTTGTTGGTAGAGCTTCCATTGCTCCCCTCTCCATAGAGGGTCACCTATGAGCATGCTGCTCCCTTCTGAGCGTCTGAGTTCCCTCTCATTCTGAGAATTGAGTTCTCTGCTCCCCAGAGGTCTGTGATAGTTTGCTCTCCTTTTTGGTCGAGCTAGCATTGCTCACCTCTCCATAGAGGGTCACCAATGAGCATGCTGCTCCCTTCTGAGCGTCTGAGTTCCCTCTCATTCTGAGAGATGAGTTCTTCGCTCTCCAGAGCTGTCATTCAGCAGCCTCAGGTTGTTTGGCCTCTCTATGCCTCCGTTAGGTTGCTCTCCTTGTTGGTAGAGCTAGCATTGCTCCCCTCTCCATAGAGGGTCACCTATGAGCATGCCGCTCCCTTCTGAGTGTCTGAGTTCCCTCTCATGCTGAGAGTTAGATTCTCCACTCTCCAGAGCTATGTTTGTTGGTCGAGCTAGAATTGCTCCCCTCACTATAGGGGGTCACCTATAAGCATGCCGCTCCCTTCTGAGCGTCTGAGTTCCCTCTCATGCTGAGAGTTAGGTTCTCTGCTCTCCAGAGCTATGTTTATTGGTCGAGCTAGCATTGCTCCCCTCACCATAGAGGGTTACCTATGAGCATGCCGCTCCCTTCTGAGCATCTGAGTTCCCTCTCATGCTGAGAGTTGGGTTCTTCGCTCCCCCAGAGCTCTGTGACCCTATGTTCTCCAGAACCCTAGAACAGTGTTAACAAACCATGTTATGGTAAGTACGCACGCTAGTCTCTGTGTACTTTCTGAAAGCCATGTTGTGGTAAGATCGCACACCAAGTGTTTTGCGGTCTTTCTAAAATCCTGTACGGTATGGGTTACGCGCTGCGGCTTCGTGCCCTTTCTTTGAGTTGGTCAGGCCCCGGTTTCACCTTGGGCCCCACTCTATCTATGTAACCCTAGTGATACTGACTTGAACAGGGTGTTGCTACCAAGGATCTGTTGAGACAGTTCCTTCAGCAAGCTCATGCAGAGCAAGCAGTAGACCCTGGGTGACAGGCCAAGACCTAGTTACTATCCTAGGCGCTTGGTCGTATCCCTTTAAAGGAATCTCTGCTTCTGATTCCAAGCCTTTGAGCTCTACCCTGGGTCCAGGAGACCCGGCCCCTAACAGGTAAGTTCTGGGGTATGCAGCTCAGGTTTTTGGCCGAAGGAGATAATGTCACTGACAGCCGTCCACTCGTCCCAGGGGCAACTCCCTTAGCCGGGTAGAGTTGGTACTTAGTGCTCACCTTTTGTGCCTGGCTTTGCACTCCCCTCAGCATGGCGGCGTGGGTATTCTGTTCCCCATAGCGATCCCTAGAGGACGCAGTTCGAAGTTCCCTCGAAAGGGAACGTCTCAGGTTACATATGTAACCATGGTTCACTGAGTAGGTAACGAGACACTGCGTCCTCTGCTCGGTGCCATGCTTCGGACGCAAGCTTCAGACGAAGAAGTGAATGATGTATTTTCCCAGCGCCCCTTTATACTGTGGCGGCGCCAGGTAATGACATCATAGGCTGTCACCGGCCAATGTTATTGTCGTGTTTAGATATATGCTTCAGACACCGGTCACACTGATGGCGTTCCCCATAGCGACCCCTAGAGGACGCAGTGTCTCGTTCCCTACTCAGGGAACCATGGTTACATATGTAACCTGAGACGTTTTCTAAGATCTACGGCTTGTGCCATGTGACCACTGCAACCAGAGCAAAATAGTGGGCTTTCAAAGAAAGTTATTACTGCTCTAAAAAGGGGGAAATATATTCATATATAGATACTATATTGTACTATAATATAAAAACATATGTAAGTGTTCATTCTGTTATTATTTTGTTGTTTTTGTTTACATTAGCAATAACACATTTATCGCTGTCATTACAAGCATTTGTCAATATAACTGCCATTAAAACAAACAAACAATCAATCAATCAATCAATCAAACAATCAATCAAACAAATGGTTAGTAATTATTTTTACCTGACACACTTTTTGTGTTTTGCAGTATTTAGCAGTAGCATACAAATGTAATGTAATGTGGTAACTAATGTAGCAAATTAGCTCAAAAAGGGAATTGTATATAAATAATTATAATTAATTATGATTAATTACAATTATTTATATCGGCTGACAGTAATAACTGTCGCACAGTTAAATTGCCATCAGCTGATTTGTTCGTCCAGCGAACATTCAGTGTAAATTCATATCAACTCTAAGAAAGGATATTTCCGTGGCCACAGAAAATATCTTCCTATTAATGCATTAGAGCATGTAGCAAGGGTCAAAATCGTAAAGGGACATTAATATTCAAGGCAGAATCAGAAACTCATGTAATTTGTGCATAAGAGTTTTATTAACTAAACACTAACGCAAACTAGTCTAACAAACAAACAAACAAACAAACAAACAATCGCTCATACATGGGGAAAGGGCTAATGAAAGTTGATGGATGAAACCATCAGGAAAACCAGAGAATGCAGTTATGGAAAAAGTCATTTAACCACCTGAGTAAAACCATCAGCGCCGTTTATAACGGGGGTCTATAACTTATACTAAACCTCTGTTTTGTTTAATTAAATGTACTATACTTGCACTTCCTTTTGTCGTGATGGAATGCGGTCTCGGATGAAAAGTCTTGATGGTTTCAAGGTTTTTGGACTTGCGATCACGTTCTTCCGGGTTAAAGAGTGATGAATTCCAAAGATGTTCTGAGGTAGAAATGTTCTTCCAGGTAGGGAGTGGAAAAAAGAGTTAAGAAAGAGATCTGCTGAGGTCTGAGGAGCTTTGATTGAATAGAAAGAAAAGGCCATAAGCCTGGCACAATAACTTAAGGGTCCAGAAGAGTTCCAGCTCACATCTTCCTCATCATCTTAGGGTCTAACAGATCTGCAGACTGGGTCTTTGTGGTCAAGAGTCATCTCCCAGGCTCTATGTTGGGCTGACCGGGCGCACCCGCATCGGTTCGGGCTCTCCGTCAGAAGATAGCAGAAGAGCTTTTTTGCAGAAGAGGTTTTTTAGAAGAGAGGTTTTTTTAGAAGAGGAGGCCGGACCTGTGTGTGTGAGAGCTTTATCTGATATAGAGGTCACACCTCTGGGGAGTCAAAGAGCCAATGGACTCCAGTCTCTTTGAAGGGAAGGTTTTACGACTCTTTGTCTCTGAAACCATGGTAATTTGCATGGGGTTGGATTGTAAATTCTTATACAAACTATTAAAGATTCTTAGAACACTTATATGTTGCATAGGTAGCAACATATAATATACACTCTCAATTAGATCATCCGAAGACGAATTGATAGAGATCAAACATGATATAAGTGAGGTAATATTAACTAGTGATCTATCTTAAGCATGCATAAACAGGACACAGTACAAAAGACAATATACACGAACAGTAGCAATATACACAATGACCTGAGGATATGTGTGTTCATTCAAAGAAAGGTTTTTCAATGAATTAATTAGAGAAGAGTCCATTTTTATGTGCATTACATGTCTTTCCTAAGGGAAAAATGAGGTGTGTGTTGCTCGGCCCGCATTCCTTAGAGCAATAAAACTAGTGTTAACAGGTTGGTTGCTATGGAACCGGGGGGCCTGGAGTCATCCACAGACATACAGCACCCAGAATGTGTGTTGGGTGAGGGGTCTGTGACTGTTTAATCTAATCTATTTGTTAAATCAATGTTAGAACAAATGTGTGTCTGATTGGTCCAAATGCTACACTAAGTTATATTTTATACAGCACTGAGTTGAATGTCACGTGTTTTCATCTCGGAATTATGGTAATTACGACATGGCGTGAATGCAGCATTAACTCTTACCAACTGGACAACCAAATTTTCAGGCAGTGCGATTTGGTCAATCCGATTGTAGAAGTGCTCGGTCACGTGACAACTCTGCCAAGACTCAACCATGGTAGGTGTATATGATAACATTTAGCTAATGAAATGAAAGTGCACCAGTTTTTAATTTTTGGGTTGTCTTGGTCATTAAATTGACAAACAGTTAGCCTACTAGTTCGATCTTCCAGTGTCATGATTCGTTGGGAGGAACGAGAGAGAGACGTGGAGAAACGTTGAACAGTCTTTAATACTGGAATCACAGGGGAAAATCCATCACAGGAACACAGGAAACACATAACATCCAACAAGTAGACCCGACAAACACAAACTGAATGAACTGGAGCTTTTAAAGACAAGGAAATCAGGGGAAAACAAGACACACCTGCAGCAAATTAACACAATCAGACTGGGGAGAAACTGGGTCACAGGGAACACATGGGGAACAAAAACCACAACAAAACAGTCCAGGGGCGTGACATTACTCCCCCCTCCCAGAAGGTGCATCCTCGCACCGTGGAACAACAGAGGAGGGGGGTGAAACGGGTGGGAACAATGGCGGAGGCTCAGGAGGAGGACGGACAACCAGGAGGGGGCCGGCAGACAGAGACCAGGAAGGCGACGAAGGAGGAAGGATCCAGGGAGGAGACAGGAGGGACCCGGAGCAGGAGGAGCCTGGCAGGACCCAGGCCACAGCCATGGTGATGGCCCATGGTGGAGCCGACGGAGGGAGGAGCCATGGAGGAGGAATGGCTGCCGAATCCAGGGGGTCGACCAACGGAGGCGGAGCAGGTGGTAGAGGAGCCCGAGGCGGAGACGGAGAGTCAACGAGCCAGGGGGATGCCGGGGTGGAGCAGGGGGATCGGGAGGGCCAGGGTGGAGCCAAGGGCTCTGGCGACCGAGGCGGAGATGGAGCCCCAGAGATCCACGGCGGAGCCGGAGCTACTGAGGACCAATGTGGAGCTGGCGGGAGGAAGGAGCCCAACGGAGCCGGTGGGACGGAGCGACGAGGTGCAGTAGGAGTAGGAGCAGAGTCCTGAGTCGATGGCAGGACAACGACCGACCAAGGCGGAGCCGGAGGGACGAGGGAGCCCGGCGGAGCTGGAGGATCGACAGGTGACGGTGGAGGCGAGGGAGCTAGGAGCCGAGGTGGAGCCGCTGGGTCCACGGGCCGAGGCAGAGTCCGGGCCGAGGAGGCTGGAGGCGGAGGTAAGGGGTTCTCCAGCCACGGCGATGGAGGATGGCAGACCCGCGGAGCTCGCACCGCATTGATGGAGGGCTGAGGGAGAGCAGAGGGGCTGCCAGACGACAGTGGTGGAGGAGGCAGGAGCGGGTGGGAGGGCGGGCATTTGTCAGCCTCTGGGCTTTCAGGGTGAAACTCTGGAACGGGAGCCGGCACTGGGGGGCGCCCTGGAGGCGCGGGTTCTGAAGGACGCTTTCGGGGAGAGGGCACTGGAGTGCACTTTCGAGGAGCAGGCACTGGAGGGCGCTCTGGAGGCGCGGGCTCTGGAGGACGCTTTCAGGGAGCAGGTACTGGAGGGCGCACTGGAGGAGCGGAGCAGGACGGGACCTGTTCCTGTCTGTTGTGCTGCTGAGAGGTTTGCGATTGTAGCTCCGCTTTTTTATTCAATCTCTACCTTACTTTCACTCTCTGCTGTTTAAAGTGATAATATATAACTTAATTCCCACCATATTTCTGGTATTATCTATCAAACTAATCTAACTAATTTGATCATTCGCTTTTAAAACCGCGAGTGCAGCACGTGTGCAGCGCATTAGCACTCGTTAGCCGGTTAGCTTGTTACTCGTGGTTCCATTCGCGTTTCTGTTCGCGCCTATTATTGTTTTCTTTTTTTCTTTTTTTTCTCACTCCGTTTTTCATTTCTCTCTCACTCTGTTTTTCACGAGTTCATCAAACAACAGTGGTAAGTGGTAAGTTAAGTTGGTATCATTCATCAATCACGGTGCGTAATGGCTTCTTCTCCTGCTATTGTTGTTTGCACCGCCTGCCACATGTACAGTTTATCTGTCTCTGTCAGCAGCGAGGGATTCACATGTGATAAATGCAGGGAAATAGTTAGGCTGACAGAGAAGGTTTTAGAACTAGAGACACGCATCCAAACTTTAGTTGAGGATAGTAAGAATGTGAGGGCTGTAGATACTGCTTTGGATGCGACTAGCGCAGGGACTCCTGTACATTGTTCGGTTCTGGCATTAGAGCCCATGCAGCAGGGCAACTGGGTGACTGTGAGGCGGCATAGTCGCGGGTCAAAACAACAAACAGGTTCTCCCCACTCAGTGCTGCACCCACTGAAAAACCTGATGTAAGTGCTCTAGTTATTGGCGATTCTATTGTACGGAACATGAAAATACAGACACCAGCTACCATAGTCCAATGTTTATCGGGAGCCAGAGCGCCTGACATCTTGGCAAATTTAAAAGTGCTGGCTAATGCTAAACGTAAATTCAGTAAGATGGTTATCCACGTCGGCGCTAATGATGTTTGACTTCGCCAGTCGGAGATCACTAAAAATAATGTTAAAGAGGTGTGTGAACTTGCAAGTACGATGTCAGACACTGTAATATGCTCTGGTCCGCTCCCTGCTTACCGTGGCGATGAGATTCATAGCAGACTGTCATCACTCAAAGGCTGGATGTCTAAGTGGTGCCCGCAGAATAACATAGGCTTTATAGACAATTGGAAGAATTTTTGGGGCAGACCTGACCTGTTGAAAAGAGGTGGTGTTCATCCCTCCTGGGGTGGTGCCGCTCTTCTCTCTAGAAATATGGCACATAGTCTTAGAGTTCGTACTTGACTAACTAGGGCCCAGGTCAGGAAGCAGACAGACTGGCTAAATTGACCGTCTGCTAGCCACCTCATGCCACAGAAGTCAGTTAATTCTCAGCACATAGAGACTCCTTCACCTAGATATCACACTATAGAGACTGTGTCTGTTCCCCGTACTAGAAAATACAGAAAACATCCAAACCAAAGTAATAGTAACAATTTAATTGATGTTCAATAAATAAAAAATGTTTACAATACAGAGAAACAATTGATAAAACTTAGCTTACTGAATATCAGGTCCCTTTCTACAAAAGCACTATTTGTAAATGATTTGATCAATGATCATAACCTAGATTTGCTCTGTTTGACAGAAACATGGCTAAAACCAGATGAATACATTACTTTAAATGAGTCTAGCCCCCAAGATTCCTGCTATAAAAATGAGCCACGTCCAAAAGGTAAAGGAGGAGGTGTTGCTACAATTTATAGCAATATTCTCAGTATTTCTCAGAGGGCAGGCTTTAAGTATAACTCGTTTGAAGTTATGGTGCTGTGTATAACATTATCTAGAGAAACACGTGTTAGTGATTAATCCCCTGTTATGTTTGTACTGGCTACTGTGTACAGGCCACCAGGGCACCACACAGACTTTATTAAAGAATTTTCTGATTTTCTATCTGAGTTAGTACTGGCTGCAGATAAAGTCTTAATTGTTGGTGATTTTAATATCCATGTCGATAATGAAAAAGATGCATTAGGATCAGCATTCATAGACATTCTGAACTCTGTTGGGGTTAGACAACATGTTTCAGGACCTACTCATTGTCGAAATCATACTCTAGATCTAATACTGTCACATGGAATTGATGTTAGTGGTGCTGAAATTCTGCAGCAAAGCGATGATATCTCAGATCATTATCTAGTCTTGTGTAAACTCCATATAGCCAAAACTGTAAATTCTACTCCTTGTTACAAGTATGGTAGAACCATCACTTCTACCACAAAAGACTGCTTTGTAAGTAATCTTCCTGATTTATCTCAATTTTTCAGCATATCCAACAGCGCAGAAAAACTTGATGATGTAACAGAAACTATGGACTTTTCTAGCACTTTAGATACAGTTGCTCCTTTACGCTTAAGGAAGATCAAAGAAAACAGTCTGACTCCATGGTATAATGAGCACACTTGCACCCTAAAGAGAGCAGCCCGGAAAATGGAGCGCAGCTGGAGGAAAACAAAACTAGAGGTATTTCGTATAGTATATACCCTATCCTACAGAAAAGCATTAAAAACTGCTAGATCTGATTACTTTTCGTCTCTTCTAGAAGAAAACAAACATAGCCCCCGGTATTTATTCAATACAGTCACTAAATTAACGAAAAATAAAGCATCAACAGGTGTTGGTATTTCCCAAGAGCACAGCTGTAATGACTTTATGAACTATTTTACTTCCAAGATCGATACTATCAGAGATAAAATTGTAACCATGCAGCCGTCAGCTACAGTATCGCATCAGATAGTGCACTATAGATCCCCTGAGGAACAATTCCACTCATTCTGTATTATAGGAGAGGAAGAATTGTATAAACTTGTTAAATCATCTAAACCAACAACATGTATGTTAGACCCTATTCCATCTAAACTACTAAAAGAGCTGCTTCCAGAATTCATAGATCCTCTTTTGGCTATTATTAATTCATCGTTGTCATTAGGATATGTCCCCAAAACCTTCAAATTGGCTGTTATTAAGCCTCTCATTAAAAAAAAACACAACTTGACCCCAAAGATCTAGTTAATTACAGACCAATCTCATATCTCCCTTTTCTGTAAAAGATACTAGAAAAGGTAGTATCCTCACAATTATATTCCTTCTTAGAGAAAAATGGTATCTGTGAGAAATTCCAGTCAGGATTTAGACCGTATCATAGTACTGAGACTGCTCTCATTAGAGTTACAAATGACCTGCTTCTATCATCTGATCGTGGTTCTATCTCTTTATTAGTTCTACTGGATCTTAGCGCTGCATTCGACACGATCGACCACAACATTCTTTTGAATAGACTAGAAAACTTTGTTGGCATTAGTGGAAGGGCCCTATCATGGTTCAAATCATACTTATCTGACCGCCATCAGTTCGTAGCAGTAAATGAAGAGGTATCATATCGATCACAAGTGCAATATGGAGTACCTCAAGGCTCAGTACTAGGGCCGTTACTTTTCACGCTTTACATGTTACCCTTGGGAGATATTATCAGGAGACATGGTGTTAGCTTTCACTGTTATGCTGATGATACTCAGCTCTATATTTCTTCACGGCCTGGTGAAACACACCAAATTGAGAAACTAACGGAATGCATAGTCGATATAAAAAAACTGGATGACTAGTAATTTCTTATTGCTAAATTCTGAAAAAAACAGTGTTAATTATCGGACCTAAAAACCCCACATGTAATAACCTAGAACACCATCTAACACTTGATGGCTGCTCTGTCAATTCTTTTTCATCAGTTAGGAACCTAGGTGTGCTGTTTGATAGCAATCTTTCATTTGAAAGCCATGTTTCTAGTATCTGTAAAACTGTGTTTTTCCATCTCAAAAACATATCTAAATTGCGACCTATGCTCTCAACGTCAAATGCAGAAATGCTAATTCATGCATTTATGACTTCAAGGTTAGACTATTGTAATGCTTTACTGGGTGTTTGTTCTGCACGCTTGATCAATAAACTACAGTTGGTCCAAAATGCAGCAGCTAGAGTCCTTACTAGAACCAGGAAGTATGACCATATTAGCCCGGTTCTGTCACCACTGCACTGGCTCCCTATCAAACATTGGATAGATTTTAAAATCTTGTTAATTACTTATAAAGCCCTGAATGCCTCAGCTCCTCGGTACTTGAGCGAGCTCTTATCACATTATAGTCCTCCACGTCCGCTGCGTTCTCAAAACTCTGGCCATTTGATAAGACCTAGAATATCAAAATCGACTACGGGTGGCAGATCCTTTTCCTATTTAGCACCCAAACTCTGGAACAATCTGCCTAACACTGTTCGGGAGGCAGACACAATCTGTCAGTTTAAATCTAGATTAAAGACACATTTCTTTAACCTGGTTTACACATAACACACTAATACACTTCTATTATTCAAATCCATTAAAGGATTGTTAGGCTGCATTAATTAGATCAGCCAGAACCGGGAACACTCCCCATAACACACAATGTATTCGTTACATCGTAAGAAGAATGGCATCTACGCTAATATTTGTCTGTTTCTTTCTTATTCTGTTTCTCAGTCTGTGTCCGGATCAGATGGTGGATCGGCACCGGGAGATGATGTCAGAGACCCTGATCGTCGGCGGAGGCCAGACACCTGGATGAGCCCCGGGGACATATCTCCAGTGAAGACCTCGACTTAAATACAATAAAACTAAAAATAAAACAAAATAACTAAAAATATAATAAAATACCTAACTACATAATACTATTATTGTTAGAAATTGCAACAATATAAAAATAGAAATATAATACATTTAAAATTTAATTAAAACAATAAATAAATAAACAATAATATCCTGGCCAGAGGAGAACTGGCCCCCCGACTGAGCCTGGTTTCTCCCAAGGTTTTTTTTCTCCATTCTGTCACAGAGGGAGTTTTGGTTCCTTGCCGCTGTCGCCTCCAGCTTGCTCAGTTGGGGACACTTAATTTCTAACGATTATCATCAATTTCATTTCATATATACTTTTTAAACTAAACTGAGCTAGACAATGACATCTCTGAATTCAATAATGAAATGCCTTTAACAGAAAATTGAGTGTTTAATCTTATTATACATTACTGACACTCTATCCTCCATTTGATACTGTTAAGTGCTTTGACACAATCTGTATTGTTAAAAGCACTATATAAATAAAGGTGACTTGACTTGACTTGACCAGCGGAGACGAAGGAGGGCTGGACGGTACCAGCCAGGACGAAGGAGAGAGTAGAGGGGGAATGTCGGCCTCCAGAGCCGTGTCCCAATCAATCAGATCCCCCTCAAAGTCTAGCAGCCCCAGATACACGATCGGCTCACCCTCAGCCATGATGCAGGGGGCGGAGCTCCACTCCGCGCTCACACTGTTCACGGCTTGCTCCCTCGTGGTGGGAGACATCCTCCCTCCTTCTGTTCCTGTCTGTTGTGCTGCTGAGAGGTTTGCGATTGTAGCTCCGCTTTTTTATTGAATCTTTACCTTACTTTCATTCTCTGTTGTTTAAAGTGATAATATATAACTTAATTCCCACCATATTTCTGGTATTATCTATCAAACTAATCTAACTAATTTGATCATTCACTTTTAAAACCGCGAGTGCAGCGCGCGTGCAGCGCGTTAGCATTTGTTAGCCGGCTAGCTTCTTACTCGCGGTTCCATTCGCATTTCTATTTGCGCCTATTATTGTTTTCTTTTTTCTCGCTCCGTTTTCATTTCTCTCTCGCTCCGTTTTTCACAAGTTCATCAAACAACAGTGGTAAGTGATAAGTTAATTTGGTATCATTCATCAATCACGGTGAGTAATGGCTTCTCCTTCTCTTGTTGTTTGCACTTCATGTCACATGTACAGTTTATCTCTCTCTGTCGGCGACGAGGGATTCACATGTGATAAATGCAGGGAAATAGTTAGGCTGACAGAGAAGATTTTAGAACTAGAGACATGCATCCAAACTTTAGTTGAGGATAGTAAGAATGTGAGGGCTGTAGATACTTCTTTGGATGCGACTAGCTCAGGGAGTCCTGTACATTGTTCGGTTCCGGTTGTGCCCATGCAGCAGGGCAACTGGGTGACTGTGAGGCGGCATAGTCACGGGTCAAACACCGCTCTTCCGTTCCGAACAGAACATCAAACAGGTTCTCACGTCTCAAGTGGATGATTGTTATAACAAAAGTGAAAATAGCTCATGGGCGTGGTCACATTAAAAATAATTAGATCAGATGGAGAAACTGGAAATTGCATTGGTTTCATATGGATTACTTTATCACAGAATATTTGTTTTCAACATGACTTCATTTAAAAGTAGACACTTCAAGCTTTCTATAGATATATTTCTCATATCTGTGTGTCATGTATCGCTGAGTATCAGTTCATTTTAGTGACACTTTTCTAAAAGCAGTTCGTGGAGACAGAGAAGACTGAACGTGCACCCTGTTTATTTTCTTTATTTCACAAAAGCACAAAGTTTTGTTGTTATTGTGAGAAAAAAAAACATATCGGAAAAAAAAACACCGGAAGGGGGCAAAACCCTTTTCACGGTACTGCGTATATATATATATATATATATATATATATATATATATATATATATATATATATATATATTACACATACATTATATATATATATATATATATATATATATATATATATACCACTATCTTAAGTAATATATAAGGTAACAATTTAAGTTGTATCGATATTGTTACAGAGCCGACGAGACAAAAGGTGTGCGGATCCATGTGCAAAGCTTTATTCAGAGACAAGGTCATGAAACAGGCATGGATTCAATAATGGCAAACAGGTACAACACAAGCAAGACAAAGAGTAATCCAAGGGCAAGCGTGGGTCTTCAATCGGCAAACAATATCCAACAGGGCGAGGCAACGAGATAATCCAGGTACACGAGCAATAATCCAAGCGAGGTGCAAACAGAGTCCGAAACAGCAGGCAAAGGGTTAATCCAAGATACACGGGCAAAGAGCTAGACATGGGAAAACAGGCAAGGCGAGACTAGACTAAATTAGATACTCAGAATAAACTGGCTCCTTTTTCTTAGCGTCCGTTTCCATAGTGATTTGTTGATTTGTCGCTCTGTTGAGAATGTCTTGTTTGTTAACCAGGAACATACTCTGAGTTGAATGAATTTACTCCTGGACTCGTTTTTTGAACCAACATACCTTGAGTAAGCAAGATTTGGGTTAATCAACCAAGAGTTCAGGGTTTATCAGATGGTAAGTTAACCCTGCTTTCTGGAATACACCCCAGCTCTGCTTCATTGAGTGGATTTATTTTTTAGCCAAAATACATAAACATGGTGTACTTGGAAGACTTCTCAAGGACATAAGGAATGGTAACCACAGATCAGTTTAAGACCTCTCTGTAAATGTTGATAATGCTTTAACCAGGGGCGGTTCTAGGATTTCATCTTTAGGGGGGCTTAGCCATCAGAGAGACCATTAGATACAATGATACAAATTATCTAAATAAACAGCATTATACTGTGCTTATGAAAACTGTATTACTGTATGAAGTAATTAGACACAATTACCTATTAAAGTTACAGAAGTTACTTAGTGAGTGATTCTCTTGTTTTTCTTTTGTTGTCTGATTAGCATTATTAGCCTAATATAAGAAATGCATGGATCCGTTATACTGACACACATCCAATAGTTTCTTGACTGTTTATGTTTATTTAAGACATAACTGACTGTGTTTACTTGGATACTTGACAAGACAGCCATTGTGGCATAATATTTTGTGTATTTGTTTATTTGCTTGAGAAGACGCGAAAGTGAATGACTCGATTTCATGAAAGTGCTTTTCAATGGCACGATTTTCTGTTTCTATTTGGTGTGCTATTTATTTATAGTGCCATTGAAATGCACTTTCATGAGACCAGGCAGGTGTGCTGTCCGTGCAGTGCCTCTCAAGTGGTATTTATATACTTTTGCCCGGCTAAGCTCCGCGAGCCTCCGCTGACTGTGCGCGCACCTTCCCAGACGGACGAGGCTTTTTATACTTATCGTTGTAAGGTTGGCGCTGAGGCAGAACTAGAATCCATTCACAGAAATTTATTAAAAGGATCAGCAGTAGACAGAAACATGAAGACAGGCAAAGGGTCAAAACCAGAGTAACAGTCCAAACAGTTGACATACACAGGGGCAATCCAAAAGACGAGAGTCAGCAGGCAGGTAGAGGGCTCATACACAAACATCACTCCAATCAGGCAAACAGAGTAAAGGGGTAAATCCAGGTAATCAGTTGTCGCAATAATCAAGCAGAGTAATACACTAAAAGTCAGGCAGAATATAACTATGGACAAACGCTCGGTAAGGCAGGTAAACTGGCAATACTTCGCAACCTGCCATGTGCTCAGTACTCGGCTAAAAGGCCACCAAACAGGAAGTGTCAGTAGAGGAAGCAGAGGGAGCGGCAAGCAGTCAGTACTCGGGTGAGGGCTCCCTCTGCTGGTTTGGCGTTACAGTCGTGTGCGCCGTTGTACTATTCTTTAAAACGACAGGTGGCGATGAGGAGTAATTGTCCTCTAAAAACATCGGGAATCACCAGTGAGAAGTCATTTGCCGGTTCAAGACTTGTCGCGTGATGAATGAGTTGATGAATTAATAATTTCTTTATGTACAAACTAATTAAAATAATCTTAAGCTTTTGGGTTTATGTCGCATCAAACACAAGACAACTTTAAGCAAATAGTGTATAAATAGTGTCTACATTAATTCTAATTCTATTTTTATACAATAAAAATTAAATGTACTTCAATTAAAAAGCCTTGGAGAAACTATGCAAAAAAAAATTAATAAAAAAAAACAAACAAAAAAAAAAAACTATGCATTGTTTTCCGTCAAAGCATCAAAAAGCACTTGATGGAGTTTGAACTTCACATTAAACTGCTTCTGTAGCCGAACATGCACGACACAGACGTACATGTTCGGCTAGAACTGCCCAGAACTCGTGCATCTTCGGAAGCGGAGCTGTGCGGAAAGATGCCGTGCACACAGCTACGCGAAATGACATCGTGCGCACTCAAAGTGAACTTCTGCCAATTCCGCGATGACGTCATATTTGCCGCGCGCACCCAAGCAAAATTGCGAACACGTAGAGTATAAAGCGGGATTTATACTTTCGCTTAGCTCCACAGAACGAGCCTCCGCTGACTACACGCGAACCTTCCCAAATGGACGAGGCTTTTATACTTGTCGCGTTCTCCATTGTACTATTGTTTGAAATGACAGAGGGCAACGAGGAGTTATTGTCCTCTAAAACTATCGGGAATCACTGGTGCGAAGAAGTTATTCGCCGGTACAAGACTTCTCACGTGATGAATGAGTTGATGAAATAATAATTTAATTAAAATAATCTTAAGGTATTGGGTTTATTTTGCATCAAACACAAGACAACTTTAAGCAAATAGTGTATAAATAGTATCTAAATTAATTATATTTTTATACAATAAAAATAAAATGTACTTCAATTAAAAAGCGTTGGACAAACTATGCAAACAACTATGCATTGTTTTCCCTCACAGCGTCAAAAGCACCTGATGGAGTTTGAACTTCACATCAAGCTGCTTCTGTTTCACACAAATGCCGGCACAGACGTGCCTGTTTGGCCACTTTCGCCTTGAAGTCATGCATCTTTGGAAGCGGAGTAGTATAAATCAGCCTTAAATCAGCCTTTAGTGCGTGTGAGCTTCATTCAAATGTGTGCGTGCACATTAACGATTTATCACAGCGCATGAGTACCACATTGAGATCGATAAATGAGAGAGAATGATAAACTTTCTTGAGGAAGTAGCATTGGCCTGATCGTTCAGATAGCTGATTTTAGTTTTAGGGGAGCTGAGACGACAAATAGGGGGGCTGAAGCAGAGTCCTGCACGCAGGCGGGTACCCGACGGGTGAACCACAAAAATTGACGTAACGGATGGAATAATATTGACGTGTCGGGTGCGGTGCGGGTGCGGGTCGGACTGGTGATAGGCACGGGCGGGTTGCGGGTACAATTATAACCAAGACTATTTCGACTTAACACAGTACACGCTGATAGGCAGCTCCTTTCAAATTGTCCCGTGCTTGTGTTCGCGCGCTCTGTCTGAAGACCGGGCTTCTACAGCGGGATTTGCAAACACTGAGCACTGTAGCCAATCGACAGCTGTATTGACATTGATTGACAGCTGTAGGTCTAGTGATTATATTAAAGGGAGCGCTCTTTGCTCGGTTTTCTGTAGTTAATCTATTCACAGTTTGAATAAAAGCTTTAGTCTATTTCTCATTCTAAAATAGGCCTAACACATATTCAATATGTTATAAAGTTCATATTTGACTAATCTAAGCCTTTTAAACCTGTTTAAAATAGATTGGTCACATGTACGCAATAGTTTTATATTGTTTTTACACGTTGGATGTTGTGCACTCTCTCTCTCTCTCTCTCTCTCTCTCTCTCTCTCTCTCTCTCTCTCTCTCTCTCTCTCTCTCTCTCTCTCGACACTGCTGCCAGTCCTACATATTTTTATGCAGCCTATAAAGTTAATTGTTTTTATAAATTAAGAAGGAAAAGCTCATATTTGGCTTATTAATCTAAGCCCTTTAGACCGGTTTACAATAGATTGTTCACATGTACGCAATAGTTTTATATTGTTTACATGTTGAATGTTGCTTTCTCTCTCTCTGTTAACTTCTTGGGCTGTGTGTGTTAAATGTTATTATTAATTTTTAAACGCATTAACTCAGAATGACTTGTTAATTGCTTGTTACATTAAAAATAAAATAAAGGTGTTTTGTCTGCCTTAGATTCAATGCGGGTGCGGTTCTGGTCACGGTTTTTATGTCAAACGGGTCGGGTCGGGTTCGGAATTAAAATTAGTGTTGCTGTCGGATAACGGGTTGGGTATTCGGTTAACTACTGCGGGTGCGGGTTTATCAAACAGGAACCGTGCAGGACTCTAGGCTGAAGCCCACCTAAACAGGGTCTAGAACCAACCCTGGCATTAACTCAATTAGCATACCCCCTTACTGTCATGAAAGGCAGAATTAATTAATTAATTTTTATTTTCAGATTTTTTTTTTAATTGTTTACATACAGTACCTCCAATAACATTTTATTTTTTCATTTTTGTCACACATAATCTGACTGTTCAGATCTGATAGATTTATGCATTTTCTTATTTTTGTATATATCACACCTAAGAGATTTTGTACACATTGTTTGTAATTCTGCAATGTTTCCTTAAACACAATGTAATCTCCACCACATTAATAATCAAAAATTAACCATAATTAACATTCTATAAAGTTATGCCGTGAGTATAAGCGCAGAGCTGAGGGCAATGTTAGACTTTAAACTTTATTTGTGTTTGTTTTATCATTTGACAGATGGGAACATGGAGAAAATCGGCACTGGAGATGAGGAGCCACAGGCCATGATGTTGGACTCCAGCACTGACATTAGCACAGATTCAAGCTCTGACTCCAGCTCCAGCTCTACCTCTGACTCTTCAGATGAGGAAAATATGAAAAATAAGCATAAAAAGAAGAATGGCAAGAAGAGAAGAAAAAAAAAGAAAGAAAAAAGGAAAACAAAAAGGCGAAGATGTCAGGGGGAAAAGGAGAGCGATGTATGGTAGGCTCTTAAGAGATTCTGTATTTATTTAGGTATTAGGTGTTTAGGTTATCATTTTTAGCTTAGTGCTTTATACTGAATTTGAGGCATTGTGCACACAATCCCCCAACATCACTCTTATCATCTCTCTTTTGAATGACATGAAATCAACGTGTCAAAAGCTTAACTGTTGTTACAGCCAGTGTCCCAGAATTTTGTGCTGTTTGTTTTTCTTCAATCAGTGATTTGTATGTAACTTGATCTAAAAGTTAGATCTGTATCTAACTTTTTATTACAGGTTTCTTACATATGTTTTGAATGAAGTAAATAGAGACACACTTTGTATACACTTACCTATTATGGCTGGATGAGGTGAACCTGTAATCAATAATTAAATAGAAAGAATATTCTGGCTAGTTTTTACATCATTTTTTTAAACCAATAATCAGCAAATAGTCTTGCCTTAATTGGCAGACTGCTCTCATACTGCTTACTATAAAATAGGCTAAATATTCTAAATGAAAGATAGACACACCTTCTTCCAAGTTGTAGCTTTCCTTTCGAAAAGAAAAACTTTGGGAAACACTGTGGCTCACCCTGCAAATAAGACACCACGCAAGACACAAGACAGAACTCATTGGTGATTTATTCACATTGTTTTCTTTTCAGTTTCCTCAATCTCAGATGTAGTGAAAAGATATTGTCGTGTCCTCAAACTTGTGCAAATGTCAATTCATGTAAAGTTGCCACACATAATCAAACTGTTCAGATCTGATACCCTAGTAAACAATGGGTTTGTGTAAATATATTGTTAATAAAACAACTTTCTCTAAATTCCTGCCTGTAGTGTTTGTTCTATTGTATTTCATCGTCTGGTATTGATTTCTCAGTTTAAACGGTAAATATGTTGCATTTAATTAATGGATGGCTGTATGTGTTCTGCTGTTAGCTTATAGACTTTTTACTGTTATCGACTGTTTTTCACTTTAATTGGATAGTTCTAAAATATAGCTACAAATGCTTAGTTGAGAATACCTACTAATAGTCTGATGAACATTAGCTAATCAGATGTGCAACTAATCTTTTGTTGACTATCAACAGATAATAAACTAGTGATTTTAATTTTAAAAAAAATGGATGGTTAATAAATATTAATTTGATGTGTTCGAGACCCTCGAGTATGGATGATATAATGTGCTCTTGATTATACATTGACATGACTGTAGACTTTCAACTGACAGATTGATTTTGAGTAGTTGCTAGACAACTTATAACACAGTAACAGAAAGTTAGCTGACTATTAGTTAACAACCTGTTGCGAAAGACATACTGACAGTCTACAGGCACTTTTTGTAAAATCTGTAAAATTAGAAATTAAAATGCACCTTATATTCTACAGGCCGTTAGTTGAATGTATGTTATTTGTCTGTTGAAATAATATTGTTGAATGTCAACTGATGCACTGCTGACATGCTACTAAATGAGTACTGATAACTAGTAGAGTGTCAACAGATTGGACTATCAAAATATGTCCCCTTTATCTTCTTTCTTAGCATGTAGTGCCTTCACATATTTCACAAAATACATTCACATATGATCTCAAGAATCCCTTTTTCACCACTCTTCTCTCCACAAGGGATTTCATCTGTGCGAACTGGAGTCTATTTTATTTTATTTCATTTTATTTATTTATTTATTTATTTTATATTTATTTATTTTTTATTTTTTCACTGTTAGGTCCTTCTTGGATGAGCGATTTACTTTGGAATGGATCTCCCATCTCTCATCATGTCAACTAATTTCTGACATCTGTGTCCTTCCTCAGAGAAGTGGAGGGCTGCTGGCAGTTGTTTTACACCACACTGCCTTGAATACCGTATCAGCCCCCTGCCGTGCCACACATCATCACACGGTCATAGAGATGTAAGGCCAATGGCCCTCATCTCTCCATTTCTCTCTGTCTCTTTCACATATAAACACAATATGGTAAATCTTGAAATCCTCCTTGATTTTGTAGCAAAAACTACATTTATTAAAAGAATGTCAACGATGCTCTTTGGATTGAAAAAAACTTGTACCATAAAAAATACTGTAGACATACTGTAAACACCTCCATATGTTGTTTAAGCAGTTATCGTTACTTCTTATGCACAGAAAGCAGAAAAATATTTATTATTGTGAAAACATGAACAGATGAGCACATAAGACCATATGGTTCAGTTGGTTACATTTTCCTTAATAAGATAAGAACTGCAATGGGTATTATTCAAAGGTCCTATTCTGTACCATAAACACAAACTAGTTTGTCATTATTAACTGCTTTGATTAACTTCCCAATTTATACACAAAGCTTTTTTAAAGGAGGAAACTCTGGCATGCCTTTAGTGCTTATGCCAGAATCTCCACACTCCAAACTCTACATCAGTATAAGTCAGTATTTTTTTTTCTCATGGTATTATTACTAACACAATTTACTTGGTAAAATATTAGCAATATGCAGTCACTACTGCTTGTGGATGTGGGCAAGTTGAATAGAAACAGCTTCCCTTTCAGCGAACCCTCCCCGAGTTCCCTGAGTATTGTATCCGTTGGTGTGCACTGAAGGCGCGAAGGCACCTATTGTATCTGTTGGCATTCTTATTATTATTATGGGCCTATTGTAGCCTTTGTCGTTCTTATTATTATTAGGGGCCAAGCACCAAGCCCAAAATCATGCTGCGTTTCCACCGTCGGTCCAGAAGCTCCTTAGTGCTTCACTAAAACCCACCTTTTACATAACTTTTTGGAGCAATGTCACACAACCCCATCATTTCACCAACAAAGAGAAGTTATCAGAAAACGAATCAAGCGGACGTTTGTTTGCATGTTTTGTTGTTTACTTAAAAATTTAAATCCAACAGCATCAATGTTTACCAGTTTACAATAATAAGTGATACATTGATCATAATGAATTAATATGTCAGGACTGAAAATTAGTCCCAAAGAAATAAAGTAGTAGGCCTATTTACCATTGTTTCACAAAAGAAAGAGGACACATACTATTCAGTCACGTCTGTTTTTGTTTATTTGTAATTACAGTATACATCACATTTAGAAAGAATGATCATTTCTATGATTTTTACATCAAAAATATGACCTGAATAGCAGTGGAGCTCCCGAACAAAAAATATGATTATGATATATTTTATGACATACGTGGAGCTAAATACGAACATCAGACAGAGACTTACTGATGGATAAAATGTTGTTAAATACACAATTGTGATAGACTATATGATTTGTCTTATTTCTTAAAGCAGTCATATTTACCATGTTTACTATGGTAATGGCTAGCGGGCATAGTCTTTTGCATCGCTTATAAACATGCCTGCCTTGTATGGTGATCATAATCCACATCAGATCTCAAACAGAACTTATTTTGAACACTCGCTGCTGTCAGAAAGTGAGTTTTGAGCTAAAATTATTTTAAAAGCCTGTAATTCTGGTGAAACAATCCGCGGTGCTGATGCTCTCCAGACGTGGAGAAAGAAACTATGCCTTTGTTCATAACCACTCCTCTAGCCCGAGCTGGCCTTCTTTGGCCCAAGGTTTTTCGGCGGGCAAAAAAAACCCTGGCCATTGGACCCAAGGAAGCACCGACGAGGCACGATCAAGCCCCAGAAGTGACAGTGGAAATGTGACTGGCCCTGGCATGCACTAGCACACCCACTTTTGGCCAGACAGTGGAAACGCGGCTATTATTAGGGGGCAAGCCCCGAAGGTGCGTAGGCACCAATTGTATCCGTTGGCATTCTTATTATTATTAGGGGCCAAGCACCGAAGGTGAAAAGGCACGTATTGTATCCGTTAGATTTCTTATTAGGGGCCAAGTACCAAAGGTGCGAAGGCGCCTATTGTATCTGTTGGCGTTCCTATTATTAGTAGCAAGCACAGGTGGTGTGAGGATCCTCTTGGAATTGCTTCGTTTATTATTAGGGGCCAAGCACCGAAGGTGCATAGGCACCTGTTGTATCCGTTGGCGTTCTTATTAGGGGCCAAGCTTCGAAGGTGCAACTGCACATATTGTATCCATTAGAAATCTTATTATTAGGGGCCAAGCACCGAAGGTGCGAAGGCACCTATTGTATCCGTTGGCGTTCTTATTAAGGGCCAAGCACCAAAGGTGCGAAGGCGCCTATTGTATATGTTGGCGTTCCTGTTATTAGCTACGAGCAACGGTAGTGTGAGGATCCTCTTGGAATTGCTCCGTTTATTATTAGGGGCCAAGCACCGAAGGTGCATAGCCACCTGTTGTATCCGTTGCTGTTCTTTTTAGGGGCCAAGCATCGAAGGTGCGATGGCACCTATTGTATCCGTTAGAATTCTTATTATTAGGGGCCAAGCACCGAAGGTGCGAAGGCACCTATTGTATCCGTTGGCGTTCTTATTAGGGGCCAAGCACCAAAGGTGCGAAGGCACCTATTGTATCCGTTGGCGTTCTTTTTAGGGGCCAAGCACCGAAGGTGCGATGGCACCTATTGTATCCATTTTGGCGTTCTTATTAGGGGCCAAGCACCGAAGGTGCATAGGCACCTTTTGTATCCGTTGGCGTTCTTATTAGGGGTCAAGCACTGAAGGTGCGATGGCACCTATTGTATCCATTGGCGTTCTTATTAGGGGCCAAGCACCGAAGGTGCATAGGCACCTATTGTATCCATTGGCGTTCTTATTAGGGGTCAAGCACCGAAGGTGCATAGGCACCTATTGTATCCATTGGCGTTCTTATTAGGGGTCAAGCACCGAAGGTGCGATGGCAACTATTTTATCCATTGGCGTTATTAGGGGCCAAGCACCGAAGGTGCTTAGGCACCTATTGTATCCATTGGCGTTATTATTATTAGGGGCCAAGCACCGAAAGTGCGGAGGCACCTATTTTATCCGTTAGAATTCTTATTATTAGGGGTCAAGCACCGAAGGTGCAATGGCACCTATTGTATCCGTTGGCGTTCTTATTAGGGGCTAAGCACCGAAGGTCCGTATGCATCTATTGTATCCGTTGGCATTCTTTTTATGGGCAAAGCACCGAAGGTGCGATGGCACCTATTGTATCCGTTAATGTTCTTATTAGGGGCCAAGCACCGCAGGTGCGATGGCACCTATTGTAATCGTTAGATTTCTTATTAGGGGCCAAGCACAGTAGGTGCAATGGCACCTATTGTAATCGGTAGGGTTCTTATTAGGGGCAAAGCACCGAAGGTGCTATGGCACCTATTGAAACCGTTGGCGTTCTTCTTCTTCTTCTTCTTCTTCTTCTTCCACCACAAATTCAATGGCAGCCCATAGAACCGCTTGCGGGAAAATTGTAAAATTTGGCACACTGATAGAGGATTGCGTCAGTAGTAACCACAGCAAATTTGGAGTCTCTATCTCAAACTCTTCACCACTTGTCTAAAGTTGCACCCATGTTTATGCTAATAACATTTGAACCGTAATGCAGAAAATAAAAATTCTTTTTTTTTTCCTCTGAATCCTTTGCTCATGCCAAGTCGAATGAACTCCAAAATTCAAAAATCGTAAGGTTTAGTTTTTTCGCTATTTTCAATTGTTCGAAAAACCTACTTTTTCAAACTCATCCTAGGCCGTTGTGCCGATTTTCATTAAAATTGAATCAGATCATCTCCAGACCATGCTGGCAAAAAAGTTATGGAATTGAAGTTGATTAGTCAACCCGTTCTCGAATAGCATGCGAACGAATTCTACGAAAAGCACTCAAAAATGGATGTGAGGCTATATCTACCACAACGTTTTGGCGTTTTGAGAATAAACTTGGTGATTGTTATAACAAGCATGAGCTAAGACTTCTTCTTCTTCTTCTTCTTCTTCTTCTTCTTCTTCTTCTTCTTCCACCCCAAAGTCTATTTCAGCCCATAGAACCACTTGCGGGAAAGTTGTGAAATGTGGCACACTGATAGAAGACAGTCCCAACATTAACCATACCAAATTTGGGGTCTCTAAATCAAACTCTTTAGCGCCACCACTTGTCCAAAGTTGCACTCATGTTTATGCTAACAATTTTTGAACCGTAAGCCAGAAAAGGAAAATTATTTTTTTCCTCTGAATCCTTGGCTCATGTTGAGTCGAATGAAATCCAAATTCAAAATTTGAATTTTCTGTGTCTCCGCAACGGTTTGACATATTGAGACCAAACTTGGTTTGTATTATAACAAGCATGACCTGAGACTACCTGCAATGTTTTGCCGCTGTGCCACCTAGTGGTCAGGAGATATGAAAAATGCAGATTTTTACTTATAACTTCTGAATGGTTTTACCAGAAATCACAAAACTGGTCTGTTAGGATTCGGTGCATCATGCCGAGTCGAACAATTTCCAATTTTCCCATCTCAGCCATTTTGGGCGTCGGCCATTTTTAATTTTGTACTAAAATGCTGTATTTTACAAACGCAGTAGCATATCGTTACAAAATTTGGTATATGTCTTTGACACCATAGCACTCAAAAAGTTTGGGGGCAGCGCCACCTTGTGGTCAAAAGTTATAATCAAATTTCTAAAAATGCTAATAACTTTTGCTTACATTAGCCTATTGTAATGAAACTGATGTTGCTATATTCCTTGGATCATGCCGAGATACCAATTTTGCCAGTATTGGCTGAACTTCCTGTCCGCCATTTTGATTCATGTTGAAAACCTACTTTTCCAAACTCCTCCTAGACTGTTGGTCCGATTTTCACCAAATTTGACTAGGATCATCTTCAGACTAAGCTGGCAAAATGTTATGGATTTCGTGTCGATATATGAAACTGTTTTCGTTTAGCGCATTAACAAATTTGCTGGAAACATGCCAAACTGCATCTGAGGGCTGTATCTCTGTAAAGCTTTGACATATTTACACCAAACTTTTTATGTGCCATTGTCACCTCAAACTGACCAGGCCACATCAATTTGGTAACAGTGCCAACTATTGGTCAAGAGTTATAAACCATTCATTAACTATTAACTCCCTGGGGTCGGCTGTCTCGCCAGTGAGACAAGCTCATTTTTTTTTCTTATCAGTGTGAAAGACACTAAAACTACTCCGTCGATTTTGGTCATACAGATAAGTGTTACACATCAATTGAAACTTTGAAGTGTCTATTTTTTTTTCGGGTACACTCACAATAAAAACAAAATGTTGTGGTTTTAGAAAATAAAGAAAACAAACAGGGTGCGCTCTCTGTCTTCTCCGTGTCCGCGAGCTGCTTTTAGAAACACATCACTAAAATGAACTGTAACTCGGCAAAATCTCAACACAGAGACATGGGAGTTATATCTATAGAAAGCTTGAAGTGTCTACTTTTAAATGAAATATGTCTTATCGAAAACAAATATTCTGTGATAAAGTAATCGGTATGAAACCAACACGATGTTCAGTCTTTCCCGTCTAACTCATTATCTTTAATGCAATCCCACCCCATCGCGGCTCGCGCCGTTCATATGTAAATATCCATGTGAGACACGTGCGCATGTAAATGCCCAACACAAACAAAGCGTGAGGAGATCGTTCAACGTGGCTACTGTTCGTTTCTGCAAGAAGAAGGCTGGATTTCCCTCAAACGAAGAACAAGATTTCATCCAGTAGAGGAGATCAATCTGATGAGTAAGTAATGTTTCTTTTTTGCATTAGTTAACGTGTTATTGTGACATAAACTTGAACAGATTTACGAGTTGGGTTGTTCCCAAATTACAGTATGATGAATGCTACGCATCTAAGAATGTTTAGACCAAGATTATTATTAAAACTCTGTTCACAAATAGATTTTAATAGCGTGCTAAACAAAAATAATTCGTTTTTCAGATATAAAATACCCTTTTATAGAACAAAGTACATCCTTTTAGAATACAAAGCATGCTTGAGTCTATGGCTACAGACTCATATCAAAGGCTACTATAAAATCATACATACTAGGCTATATGACTACAAAATCATAGTTGGGTTTTTCCCAAACTATAGTTCCTGACTACAATGTTTGAAATTGAGTAAAACATTTTGAATTTGATAGGCAATTCATTTTATTTAAATTTCTTACGGCGCGATGATGTTTTCATGCTCTGTATAAAGCAATAAAAGTAATATGAGTGTATACTGTAACATGATCAATGCTACGAGTTGCTAAGTATGTTTAGAACATGTTTATTATTAATAGCCTACTCTGTTCAAAAATAGATTTTAATAACATGCTAAACAATAATAATTAGTTTATCAGATATAAAATGTCTTTTTTTAATGATAGTACAAAGCATGCGTAAGTCTATGGCTACAAAACCTACAGATACCCCTGATATTAACATGCTCACAAATTTTTTTTTTTTTTTTTTTTGGTTGTTTGTGTTTTATTGAATCAGATACCTGCACCACAGATGAATCCTGATGTCTCTTCAAACTGTTTTCCTCTGACAGCGCTGTACCAACATAAGATGTTCAACTACACTGATATTCTATGGTAAAACAAGCTCCTTGACTACTGATTATGTTTTTTCTTCTTGAATCCATGGAAAGGAGCAGAAACACTTAAATAACACGTAAATATCAGGTATGATTTACTTGTTTCACTTGTTGGACAGAATCTGTTGCAGGAATGACTCAAAGTCTGTTCACATCTCTGTGGTTAGATCAGTGTGCACAATGTGTCTTTGACCTTCATTATGTATGTTTTGATTATACTGTGTTGTAAATAAAATACAAATAATTAAAAAAAAAACATTTTTTTCAATCTCCTCACATTCTCTCTTACCTGCCTCAACGTCACAGTCACACTGATGGGCCATTAGGGGCGGGCCCTTTGTCTCTCAGGTGGGCATCACTTAATATTCAGGGCCATTGCCACTCCCTCGCATATTGGCTTTCAATCACAAAACATGTCTTTAAAAATTTAAATCAATATATTGTTTTCTGTGAATGAGTAAGCAGAATGATTTTCACATAATTCTGAAGTAAATATTCTAGCCTACAAGACTGATTACTCAAAAGTCTTATTCAGAACTATTTAGTGTGGGTTTTATGGCCTTATTTCAGCTACATTTTTTTCCCAAAACTTACTAACCACGCATAATATTTTTTTTCTAAAAAAATGCAAACATGTACATCCATCAGGGTCACATATTATTGTAGCACAGTTTGTGCTGAATACAAAAAAAAAAAAAAAATACACGTTGGTCAATAGAATGTTATAAGTATCTGAAATAAGCACAAATATCAGGGCATGTCAAAACATCTCAAGGGCCCCAAAATCACCTCAGACCCCAGAGGGTTAATTAGTAAATTTCTAAAAATTCTAATAACTTTCCATTTCATTAACCTATTGTAATACAGCTGGTCTCAAAATTTTCCTTGGCTCATGCTGACAACATAGAAACCAAATATGCCATAGTAAGCCGAACTTTCTGTCTGCCAATTTGATTTATGTTGAAAACCTACTTTTTCGAACTCCTCATCAACCGTTTGTCCAATTTTCACCAAAATCGAGTCAGATCATCTTCAGACTGTCCTGACATATAGTTATGGATTTCGTGTCAATAAACAAAACCATTTTCGTACAGCGTCGGTCCAAATTTTAGGCATGGTCCCAAACTGCATGTGAGGCTGTATTCTGCAAATCTTTCACATAATGACACCAAACTTTGTATGTGTCATTGTCACCACACACTGACCATGTCACATTAACCCTCCAGGGTCTGAGGTGATTTTGGGGCCCTTGAGATGTTCTGACATGCCCTGATATTTGTGCTTATTTCAGCTACTTATAACATACTATTGACCAACATGTATTTTTTTTTTTTTGTATTCAGCACAAACTGTGCTACAATAATATGTGACCCTGATGGATGTGCATGTTTGCAGTTTTTAGAAAAAAATATTATGCATGGTTAGTAAGTTTTGGTAAAAAAAAAATGTAGCTGAAATAAGGCCATAAAACCCACACGAAATAGTTCTGAATAAGACTTTTGTGTAATCAGTCTTGTAGGCTAGAATATTTACTTCAAAATTATGTGAAAATCATTCTGCTTACTAATTCACAGAAAACAATATATTGATTTAAATTTTTAAAGACATATTTTGTGATCGAAAGCCTATATGCGAGGGAGTGGCAATGGCCTTGAATATTAAGTGATTCTCCCCTGAGAGACAAAGGGCCCTCCCCTAATGGCCCATCAGTGTGACTGTGACTTTGAGGCAGGTGAGAGAGAATGTGAGGAGATTGAAAAAAAAAATGGGATTTTTAAATTATTTGTATTTTATTTACAACACAGTATAATCAAAACATACATAATGAAGGTCAAAGACACATTATTGTGCACACTAATCAAACCACAGAGATGTTAACAGACTTTGAGTCATTCCTGCAACAGATTCTGTCCAACAAGTGAAACAAGTAAAACATACCTGATATTTACGTGTGTTATTTAAGTGTTTCTGCTTCTTTCCATGGATTCAAGAAGAAAAAAAACATAATCAGTAGTCAAGGATCTTGTTTTACCATAGAATATCAGTGTATACCATAGAATATACAGTGCTCTCAGAGGAAAACAGTTTGAAGAAAGTCATCAGGATTCATCTGTGATGCAGGGATCTGAGTCAATAAAATACAAACAACCAGAAAAAAAAAAAACATTTGTGAGCATGTTAATATCAGGAGCATCTGTAAGTTTTGTAGCCATAGACCCACTCATGCTTTGTACTATCATTAAAAAAATACATTTTATATCTGAGAAACTAATTGTTATTTTTAGCATGTTATTAAAATCTATTTTTGAACAGAGTAGGCTATTAATAATAAACATGTTCTAACATACTTAGACTCGTAGCATTGATCATGTTACAGTGTACACTCATATGTGACCCTGGACCACAAAACCAGTCATAAGTGTCAATTTTTCAAAATTGAGATTTATACATCATTATACATGTGAAAGCTGAATAAATAAGCTTTCCATTAATGTATATTTTGTTAGAATATGACAATATTTGGCCAAGGTACAACTATTTGAATATCTGGAATCTGAGGGTGAAGAAAACTCAAAATATTGAGAAAATTGCCTTTAAAGTTTGTCCAAATTAAGTTCTTAGCAATGCATATTACTATTAAAAAAAAAAAAAAAAAAAAAGTTTTGACATATTTACAGTAAGAAATTTACAAAATATCTTCATGGAACATGATATTTACTTAATGTCCTAATCATTTTTGGCATAAAAAAAAAATCAATAATTTTGACCCATACAATGTATTTTTGGCTATTGCTACAAATATACCCCAGCAACTTAAGACTGGTTTTGTGGCCCAGGTTCACATATTACTTTTATTGTTTTATATACAGCATGAAAACATCATTGCGCCGTAAGAAATTTAAATACAATGAATTGCCTTTCATATTCTAAATGTTTTACTCAATTTCAAACATTGTAGTCAGGAATTATAGTTTGGGAAAAACCCAACTATGATTTTGTAGTCATATAGCCTAGTATGTATGATTTCTTCTTAGATGCGTAGCATTCATCATGTTGTAGTTTGGGAAAAACCCAACTAGTAATGTGTTCAAGTTTATGTCACAATAACACTTTAACTAATGAAAAAAACAAACATTACTTACTCATCAGATTGATCTCCTCTACTGGATGAAATCTTGTTCTTCTTTTGAGGGAAATCCAGCCTTCTTCTTGCAGAAACGAACAGTAGCCACGATGAACGATCTCCTCACGCTTTGTTTGTGTTGGGCGTTTCCATGCACACGTGGATATTTACATATGAACGGCGCGAGCCGCGAGGGGGAGGGATCGCATTAAAGATAATTAGTTAGACGGGAAAGACTGAAAATCGTGTTGGTTTCATACGGATTACTTCATCACAGAATATTTGTTTTCGATAAGACTTACTTCATTTAAAAGTAGACACTTCAAGCTTTCTATAGATATAACTCCCATGTCTCTGTGTTGAGATTTCGCAGAGTTACAGTTCATTTTAGTGACGCGTTTCTAAAAGCAGTTCGCAGAGACGGACAAGACAGAGAGCGCACCCTGTTTGTTTTCTTTATTTTCCAAAACCACAACATATTGTTTTTATTGTGAGTGTACCCGAAAAAAAATAGACACTTCAAAGTTTCAATTGATGTATAACACTTATCTGTATGACCAAAATCGACGGAGTATTTTTAGTGTCTTTTGCACTGATAAGAAAAAAATGAGCTTGTCTCGCCGGCGAGACAGCCGACCCCAGGGGGTTAATTTGGTAACAGCACCACCTTTTGTTCAAAAGTAGTAAACCATTCATTGACCATCAATTATGAATTTTCCATGAATTTTAATAATTTTTCATTACATTAGACTTGTCACAAATCCTGTCCATGCACTTTCCTTTTGCTCACCACCAGAGGTCACCCGCTCACTACATGGACTCTTGCACTACACTAACTGTTGCACGTCACCCCCAGACTACATTTCCCAGCAGCCAATTCACTAATCACATGCTCACACTTGAGACTGATCACACAGCTGATTCCCATTACACCCCTTACTTAAGCCATGGACTTCCTCTCCCTCACGGCCGAGTATTGTACACATATCTCTCTCCTAGCGATAGCTACTCTACGGAGCCCACTTAGTTGTCATAGTCTTGCCTTGCCTGTTTACTCGTGTTTTGATTTCTGCCCGTGTTTCCTGGATTAACCCTTTGCCTTGACGTTCTGACTCTGTTTGCACCTTGTTTGGATTATTGTTCGTGTACCTGGATTATCTCTCTGCCTTGCCCTGTTGGATATTATTCGCCGATCGCAGACCTACGCTTGCCCTAGGATTACTCTTTGTCTTGCCTGTGATATACCTGTTTGCCATTGTTTGACCCTTTCTTGTTTCCTGACAATGCCTTTGTAAATAAAAAGCTTGCATATGGATCCGCACGTCTCTCGTCTCGTCGGCTCCGTAACAAGCCTATTGTAATCAAACTGGTCTTAAAATATTATGTGGGTTATGCTGAGAACATTGATACCAACTATGCCATAATTGGCTGAACTTCCTGTCCGCCATTTTTATTCATGTTGAAAACCTACTTTTTCGATCTCCTCCTCGACCGTTAGTCCGATTGTCACTAAATTTGACGCAGATCATCTTCAGACTAAGCTGGCAAAATGTTGTGGATTTCGTGTCGATATACGAAACGGTTATCGTATAGCGCATCAACAAATTTGCTGAAAAGATGCCATATTGGTCACTCTGACTATCCTGCCCCCTCACTCAAAATGAGTGTGAAAATAGATTTTAATTATGAAATATAATGGTTTATATTTTATATATATATATATATATAGTGGCCAAATGCATAGGCTTTCTAGCATTAATATGATGCTACCATAGCAACAATTTAGGATAATTTAGCAAGAATTTAGAGGGAGGCTTGCGCTCAGAGACGACACGGACATGTAAAGTAAACTTTTAGCTCAAGGTGCCCGCCTAAACGCTCAAATACACACAAAAGTGTGTCAAAATGCTGTGCTTAGTGAATATCCACGGTAACCTCATCGGTTCTCTAATAAATGAATGTAAACTGTTGATAACGAACATACATGTGTAACAGTAAATTGGATCAATGTGGCTCTTAAAGTGATAGCGGATTATATTCCCGCTGCCGAATGTGTGCTTAACATTAATCAAATAACAAAAGACAAAGACAAAATCACTCACTGCTCTTGACAGATTTTTGTAGCTTTGAAAAGAAACAAAGGAAGTTTAATTCTTACAGTGAAGATTGTTTTATTTTACAATAGATTATACAATTTCTGTAGTAGACTGTTAACTGAATACTTTAGTCTTGCATTAAAAAAAAAAAATAAATAAATAAATAATAATAAAAAAAAAGTTTTGCTTATATGGCCCACTCGAAATCGTGTTAAATAATCGTGATTACAATACTGACCAAAATAATCGTGATTATGATTTTTATCATAATCGAGCAGCCCTAGGTAAAACTGCTGCCTATGATATATTTATTTCCTGGATGTCCGATTTTTGAATTTGGTTGAAATGTGATTTTGTTTTATTCAATGCTCTGCCATCTGTATTTGCTAAGTAGCTATAGTAGGGTCATTCACTCAGAAGGCATTTTTTCATTCCACTGCTGTACTTTCCATTGAATGTAAATGCGCTACTAGACGTCTTTTAATGCTGTGCTCTCGTCTCAGGTCTTTTTAGCAGCTTCTCGCGCATAATATTCTAAAACACGGCGCTCAAGTTCAAACAAATTCACATCTCTAGACCTTGCAAAAAAAAAAAAAAATAGAAAATTTAAAAAAAATTCCACTGACCTTTCTCGCGACCAAAACATCTGTGTGAACCCAGTATTCTAATTCATAGCTTTCAGTCACGTGACTGGCTCGAAGACCTGGAGGGCAAAACATCCATAGAACTGCAGGACAGGCCTGTTAATTTTCCATCTATTTCACAGCAGCAAATATCATATTTCAATCAGTGCGACAAAACGTTGTAAAAACACTTAAAGTGCCTTAATATATTTAAAACAGTAATATTAAAATATCAAATTCAGTAATCTCTATATTAATGATGCGTAGTATACATAGGCAAGCAGATGAGGCTGGAATATGAACGCAATCCGCTTAATGGTTCAGTGTTTTCCTTATAATGGTTTTCTATGGGAAACTACTTAACGTGAAACTTTGCACATTGCGTTTATATTCTGGCTTCATCTGCTTGCCTTACAAAATATATATAATCAATAAGGTGTTTACTGAATTTCGCCTTTTATTATCTGCATTTTACTACATTACTACTTAATGCAAACCGCGTAAAAATACCTGGCGGTCAGTGGAGCAAAGCTTCATTTTGCCCTCCAGGTGGGTGGGATTTCCTAAAAGGGTTTGATGTCATGTGAAAACTATCAACTATCAATAGTTGTAGTAGTAGCGGGTTTGTTTACGGTCCGACAAATACGTGAATGGGCCACATGTTTTTTTTTTTTTTGTTTTTTTTTTTTGTAATTGTTTTTTTTGTGCTACGTCATCGCCCCCATTCATCACCTCAGCCGCCCCCTAATCAGTGCTGCGCTGGCGGCGGCTCTGCATTAGCCTATTGTAATCAAACTTGTCTGAAAATATTCTGTGGGTTATGCCGAGAACATTGATACCAACTATTCCATAATTGGCTAAACTTCCTGTCCGCCATTTTTATTCATGTTGAAAACCTACTTTTTCCAACTCCTCCTAGACCTTTAGTCCGATTGTAACTAAATTTGACTCGGATCATCTTCAGACCAAGTTGGCAAAAAGTTATGGATTTTGTGTCGATATACGAAACGGTTTTCGTTTAGAGCATCACTGAATTTGCTGGAAAGATGCCAAATTGGATCTGAAGGCTGTATCTCTGCAAGGCTTTGACATATTGACACCAAACTTTGTATGTGCCATTGTCACCTCACACTGACCAGGCAACATAATTTTGGTTACAGCACCACCTATTGGTCAAGAGTAGTAAACTTTACATTAACCATTAATTATGAAATTTCCAAAAATGTTAATAATTTTTGATTGCATTAGTGTATTATAATGATACTGGTCTCAAATTATTCCTTGGGATATGCCAAAAACATAGATACCAATTTTGCCATAATTGGGTGCACTTCCTGTCCGCCATTTTGATTTATGTTGAAAACTTTCTTTTTCAAACTCTAACCGTTGGTCCAATTTCACCAAATTTGAATCATATCATCTTCAGACCGTGCTGACAAAAAGTTATGGATTTTCTTGTTGATAGACAAAACTGTTTTCGTAAAGCGCCGCTACAAATTTGAGGCATGTGCCAAAATGACTCTAAAGCTATATCTCTGCAATGCTTTGGCATATTGACACCAAACTTTGTGTGTGCCATTGTCACCTCACACAGACATCGATTTGATAACGGTGCCACCTATTGGTCAAAATCGAAAAGTCATTCAATCATATTACTAGTAGCTTTAAATGATTTTTCAGCTATTTGTACTACAATAATCTTAAAATGGCTTCAATTACTCATTGCTGCAGTTGGTCTGTTGCTTGCTTCTGTAGTGCTTGGCCCCGTAATTGCTGCTTGCAGCTATATGTATTATTCTTCTTCTTCTTTCGCCAAAAGTCAAAGTCAGCCCATAGAACCGCTTGCGGGAAAGTTGTAAAATTTGGCACACTGATAGAGGATTGTGTCAATAGTAACCACAGCAAATTTGGAGTCTGTAACTCAAACTCTATAGCGCCACCACTTGTCCAAATTTGCACTCATGTTTATGCTAATTACATTTAAACCGTAAGGGCTAGAAACAAAATTCTTTTTTTCTCTGATTTCATGGCTCAAGTCAATTCGAACGCACTACATGTCGTCATTTTCTGTCATAAATATTTTCCGCCATTTTGAATTTTCTGACAAACATACTTTTTAAAACTCCTCCTAGGCTGTTGTTCCGATTTTCACGAAAATTGAACCACATCATCTTCAGTCCATGCCGACAAAAAAGTTATGGAATTGAAGTTGATTCGTCCAACCGTTCTCAAATGACTCGCAAACGAATTCAACAAAAAGCATGCAAAAATGGATGTCAGCTTATATCTCCGCAACGGTTTGGCGTATTGGGACCAAAACTTGGTGTGTCTTATAAAAAGCATGACCTGAAGCTTCCTGCAGTGTTTCGGCGCAGTGCCACCTAGGGGTTAGGAGATATGAAAAATGGTTATTTTTTCTTATAACTTGCCAATAGTTTGGCCAAAAATCACAAAACTGGTCTCTTTAGATTCGGTGCATCATGCCGAGTGGAATAATATCCAATTTTCCCATGTCAGCCATTTTGGTCGTCAGCCATTTTGAATTTTGTTAAAAATGCTGTATTTAATGAATGCATTGACGTATCGTTACGAAACTTCTTCTTGTGGTCAAAAGTTATAATGAAATTTCTAAAAATGCTAATAACTTTTGTTTATATTAGCCTATTGTAATCAAACTGACGTTGATAGATTCTTTGGGTGATGCCGAGAACATCGATACCAATTTTGCCATAATTGGCTGAACTTCCTGTCCGCCATTTTGATTCATGTTGAAAACCTACTTTTTCGAACTCCTCCTAGACTGTTAGTCCGATTTTCACCAAATTTGACTCGGATCATCTTCAGACCATGCTGGCAAAAAAGTTATGTGTTGATATTCAAAACGGTTTTTTGTTTAGCGCATCAACAAATTTGCTGGAAAGATGCCAAACTGCATCTGAGTCTGTATCTCAGTGAAACTTTGACATATTCGCACCAAACTTTGTATGTGACATTGTCACCTCACACTGACCACGCCACATCAGTTTGGTGACAGCGTTACCTATTTGTCAAGAGTAATAGACCATTCATTAATTACTAATAATGAAATTTACAAAAATGCTAATAACTTTTGATTGCATTAGCCTATTGTCTTGAAACTTGTCTCAAATTTTTCCTTGGGTCATGCCGACAACATACATACCAATTATGTCATAGAAAGCCGAACTTCCTGTCCGCCATTTTGATTTATGTTGAAAACCTTATTTTTCGAACTCCTCCTCAACTGTTTGTCCGATTTCCACCAAATTTGACTCAGACCATCTTCAGACAATGCTGGCAAAAAGTTATGGATTTCGTGTCGATAGACGAAACTGTTCTCGTATAGCGCTGCTACAAATTTGATGCATGATGCCAAACTAACTCTGAGGCTGTAACTCTGCAATGCTTTGGCATATTGGCACCAAATTTTGTTTGTTTCATTGTCAGCTCACACAGAACACACCACATCAATTTGATAACAGCGCCACCTAAATCATATTACTAGAGGTTTATTTATGATTTTTCAGCCATTTGTACTACAATAAACTTAAAATGGCTTCAATTACTCATTGCTGCAGTTGGTCTGATGCTTGCTTCTGTAGTGCTTGGCCTTGCTTGCAGCTATATTTCTTCTTCTTCTTCTTCTTTTTCTTCTTCTTCTTCTTCTTCTTCCATATGGAGGTCAATGACAGCCCATAGAACCGCTTGCGGGAAAGTTGTAAAATTTGGCACACTGATAGAAAACAGTCTGACCTGTCATCATAGCAAATTTGGTGTCTATAAGTCAATGCTTCTAGCGCCACCAACTTTCCAAAGTTGCACTCACGTTTATGCTAATAACATTTGAAACTTAAAGGCTAGAAACAAAATTCTTTTTTCCTCTGATTCCTTGGCTCAAGCCGATTTGAAAGAACTCCATGACGTCATTTTCCGTCTTGATAGTTTTTCCGCCATTTTGAATATTCTGAAAAACCTACTTTTTCGAACTCCTCCTAGGCTGTTGCTCCGATTTTCACGAAAATTGAATCAGATCATCTTCAGACCATGCCGACAAAAAAGTTATGGAATTCAAGTCGATTAGTCAAACCGTTCTCGAATAACTCACAAATGAATTCCACGAAAACCACGCAAAAATGGATCTGAGGCTATATCTCCGCAACGGTTTGGCGTATTGAGACCAAACTTGGTGTGTGTTATAACAAGCATGACCTGAGGCTAACTGCAGTGTTTCGGTGAAGGGCCCCCTAGTGGTCAGGAGATATGAAAAATTTATATTTTTGCTTATAATTTCTGAATGGTTTGGCCAAAAATCATAAAATTCATCTCTGTAGATTCGTTGCATCATGCCGAGTCGAATCATATCCAATTTTCCCATGTCAGCCATTTTGGGCGTCGGCCATTTTGAATTTTGTTAAAAAATGCTGTATTTAATGACCGCATTTTCGACACCATGCCCTGATGGTACGCAAAAAGTTTTGGCTCAGCGCCACTTTGTGGTCAAAAGTTATAATGAAATTTCTAAAAATGCTAATAACTTTTGTTTACATTAGCCTATTGTAATCAAACTGATGTTGATAGATTCCTTGGTTCATGCTGAGAACATCGATATCAATTTTGTCATAATTGGCTGAACTTCCTGTCCGCCATTTTTATTCATGTTGAAAACCTACTTTTTCGAACTCCTCCTAGACCATTAGTCCGATTTTCACCAAATTTGACTCGGATCATCTTCAGACACTGCTGGCAAAAAGTTATGGATTTTGTGTCGATATACGAAACGGTTTTTGTTTAGCACATCAACGAATTTGCTGGAAAGATGCCAAACTGCATCTGAGGCTGTATCTTAGCGAAACTTTGACATATTCGCACCAAACTTTGTATGTAACATTGTCACCTCAGACTGACCACGCCAATCAGTTTGGTAACAGCGCCACCTATTGGTCAAGAGTAATAAGCCATTCATTATTTATTAATAATGAAATTTCCAAAAATGCTAAAAACTTTTGATTGCATTAGCATATTGTAATGAAACTGGTCTCAAAATATTCCTTGGGTCATGCCGACAACATACATACCAGTTATGCTATAGTAAGCCGAACTTCCTGTCCGCTATTTTGATTGATGTTGAAAACCTACTTTATCGAACTGTTCCTAGACCGTCAGTCCGATTTTCACCAAAATCAAGTCAGATCACCTTAATACGGTATTGACATAAAGTTTTGGATTTCATGTCGATAAACAAAACCGTTTTCATAGAGTGGCACTACAAATTTTAGCCATGGTGCCAAAATTATTCTGAGGCTGTATCTCTGCAAAGCTTTGACATAATTACAAGAAACTTTGTGTGTGCCATTGTCACCTCACACAGAACACATCAAAATGATTGGATTACAGCATCACCTGTTGGTCAAAAGTGATCATATTACTAGTGGTCGTATTTATGATTTTTCAACTGTTTTGACTAAAATCATCTTAAAATGGCTTCAATTACTTTTAAATTGCTTAATTATTAAGCATCATGTGACTGGAGTAATGATTCTTTTAAAAAATCAGCCTTGAAATCAGGAATTAATAAAATTTTCAAATATATTTAAATAGAAAGCGGTAATTTAAAATAGTAAAAATATTTCACAATATTATTGCTTTTGCTGTTACTTTTAAATCAAATAAATGCAGGCTTGGTTTGCAGAAGAGAATTCTTTGAAAAACATTATCAATCTGTTGAAAAGCTTTGACTGGTAGTGTATGTGTGTCAGCATGAGTATTCATTGTGGATGTGTTATACTGTTGCCATATACACTTGCTGTTTAAATGAGAAGCAGACATGTGATCAGCTACAGACAAAAACGCGGGAAAATCTGACTAAACCCAAATGAGACCCCCAAGCTCTTATTATTACAAATAAAACAATTTTAACACATTAAAATATGCATCTTATATTGTAATAATTCTATTGTCCTGTAAAAATAAAAAGAAGCATTTAATTATCATGATAATAATTAATAATACATAATATAATAAAAGCAGGCCTACTAATAGAATTGTAGTTATTAAAGTACATGCCAAAAGTTTGGAAATATTACAATTGACCGTTCGCAAAGAGCTTGATTGACAGGCGATCTGACCAATCAGATCGTGGATATTATGTGCCATCACTATCTTGCCCGACAGCTACGGCGTGTCTGCATAGAAAGTCATGTTAAAATGGGGTAAAAAAGATCGACTGAACTGAAAGTTTTTCAATATAACTAAATATAAAATTGTGCGGAGGGTTAAGCTGTGCTGTTGTTGGTTGCTACGGTAACGGCAATAAGCTAAGGTATTCCTTTAAAGTTCTTGTTTTGCATACCAGAAAACCTGTCATGTCCGGCGCTGTATTCATGGCTTGCAGCGCTTAAGTAAATACTGAGTGTTAAATAATAAAATAAAATGTTAAAAGGTGTGCTCTTATCATTCTGTGGACAAAATCCCGTGAACTTCGCCCCGATCGGGAGCTGTATATGCACGTGCGTTCATCTGTTTTCAATGCAGGGTAACCGCGACGCTTCATTTCATCTTCCCACTCATTAAACTATGACAGGTCCTTTACTGCAAAAAGACGGTTACTGCGACACTCTAAAGTGATGAAACTATGGTGCTATGTACTTTTTCAAAACCATTTTTATAGGTTTCACGTTATATTGTTGGGTCAGAAAATATGTAAATGCTCAGGTGCAGTAGCCGCAGCTGTATCCCTTCTAGTCTTAACACAAATCAGACAGGAGAGTAGATTAACTTCGGTGGACTTAATCTTGAAACATGGTGTGTTCCGCTGTTGAAATAAAACACTTTCTGATGTTAATTCATGTTCGTTTCGTGCTTTAAGTAAATATGAAAAGACGATCGGTTCACGTGTTTGAACTGAGGCAATACAGTGATCTGTCACGACACATTGAACACCCACAAAACGATATTTATTGTTTTAATTTCTTTAAAAATGACTCAACTTAAAAGCTGAGGGTCCTGAGACCTTGTTTCAAATCAGAAGTAACCTGCTCTGTCTTCTCTGTCGGTGTGTTGTCAGTTTCTTCTTTGATCTGCGTGTATTTTTCACTGCGAGAAAACGTGTGTAGTGTGAGAGCGACATTTTTTGTCGGTCATGGCAACAGTAACTAAGGCTGGGCGGGTTTTGCGAACGGTCAATTATTAATGATTTTGAAACAATCTCTTCTGCTCATCAAGGCTGTATTTATTAGATTAAAATAAAGTAAAAACAGCAATACTGTGAAATATTATTACACATTTTTTCAAAAGTTCAAAAGTTTTCTATGTTAATGTGTTATAAAATGTAGGCTAATTTATTCTTGTAAAGCAAAGTACAATTTACTGCATGATTACTGAAGTTTTCAGGGTCACTTGATCTTTCAGACATTATTACAATATATTTGATACTTAAGAAACAATTCTAATTATTATCAATGTTGAAAACAGTTGTGCTGCTTCATATTTTATTTTTCAGTATTCTTTGATAAATAGAAAGTTCAATAAACAGCATTTGTTTGCATTTACCAAATACATTTATTAAAATTGTTAAAGCATTTATTAAATAGAAATCATTTGAAAGAAATGTCTTCACTCTTCACTCATTCTTCATCACAAATGTTTCAGCATATCATTGTTTCAACAAAAATGTAAAACATGTTTTTAACATTGATAATAATAAATAGTAATGTTAACCAGTAAATCAGCATATTAGAATGATTTCTGAAGTATCGTGGATCATTGAAACTTCTTTTTGAAAACAACAGATTTATAAACTATTCCAGTGACGAATATTGCGTTCCCAAATGTAAATTAAAGCGACTGTACCGCAACATTTACAGTTAGTCGACTCTGAAAATATAGCACTGTTATAGCAAACATGTAGCGCGTCAGACTATAGCCTACATTTATATAATTAATTATAGCCGTTGTGTATTTCATTACAGTAGTACGCAATCTCACATTCTCACAATCATTCATAAAAAAGTTACCTGGCAAGTAACACGCTTCAGCGCCGATTCTACTGGCCTTTGGTGCTTTGAACCATTTCAACCTGCAGATGGCGCCGCGAGCTCGTACAATGCTCTCAGGATTATTCCGTCCATGTTTTATCCTTTTCGCAGTTTATTTAAAAGGCATTTGCACGATTTCAATCATCATGCAATAACCAGCATATATATATATATATATATATATATATATATATATATAAACATCTGCATAAATTCTGCATAAATTATACTATACAAGCAACAGATCAATAGCTCACTAATACACATGACAAGCAAGTAAAATGACAAGCAAATTTCTCAATATAGCCTATCAATATACAAGCAAGGATAATGTAAGCATACAGACAAGTACCAGCCTTAATAATTCAATATTTAACCAAACATATTGTATTTTTGTATTTTATCAATAGGCTAATAGGTGATATATGTGAGAAGATCACTGAATACATAAGTATCTTCACAGCCTGAGTTGACATGCAGCTATGAGCATATCTAGTTTGCCAAGTTGAACTTGATTGGGATGAATCTGCTTTTATGTTTCACTGTAATGACTGTCTCACAATACCTTATTAGTTTTATGACAACGGCACCTATTAGTCAAAATTTCACAAGCAATACTGTTTTTTTTTTTTAACCATTTTCCATTTAATTTTATTTAATACTTCTGTTGTTGTTACAATATTTGTCTTACAACATTTGTCTGATCAACATAAAATTTTGAAAAGAGATTAAAAGATCAATGGCAAAAACAGTAGTAAAAACAAACCTTTTCACGAATTATAAAAAAAATTATGAATATTTTTAGAATTTATTAACAATAAGTATTAGTTCTTTATTTAATAACTGTTTAAATTAATTAAATCCAAATAATAAAAAGCATAGAAACTATTTTATAATTAATCTACAATGATTAATTTGGCATCAAGTATAGTGTGTCTGTAAAAACAAAACAAACAAAAAAGAAATACATTTTTAAAATCTCACATTGTAAATAAACTGCGAGTTTATGTTTTGAAAGTAAAATTATTGAATAATACACAGTTTCAGATACAAAACACCTGTAACCGGCCTTGCTTAAGTGCTTTGCTCAAGCATATTGTAATATCCATGCCAGCAAGGGAAGCATAGGTTTGGTAAACACTCATTTTATTAATCCAGTACATAGAAAATTAATCAAAGCACAGGCAATAGAAATAACAATAAATTAACCAAACACAGGTCAGCATAATGGGCAACTGATTAAACAAGTGAGAACACAGTAAAAACATATATACAGTTACTCTAAAACATTTGAAATAAAAAAAAATCATATGATATCCATCCATCTTGGCTGGATACCAAGATGGATGGATATCAGGTGACTGAAGAACCAGGGTGATACAGCGGGACTGGAGGGCCAAGGTTGAGTTAGAAGATCAACAGATCAAGGTACACCCAGTGGGAGTGGTGAAGATGGTGGAGCTGGACGCATGGAGAACAGTAGAACCAAATGATTGCAACGTGCAGGTGAAGTCATTTGTTTTAAAGTAGAAGTTGTTGGATAATTTGTACTGTGCTCATAGTCCTAAAACACACTACATATTTCTTTATTGTAGTTTTATGTACTGTTAAGAACATTAAGAAATAATATGCATGTGAAAAACATGCAAAACAGTATTTATAAATAACATACATCATGTCTCTATAAACATATCTTGCTCGGCATCGGCAATACTGGGAGCATGGGATGCTTTGATCGAGCAGCATAGATGGAGACCCGCTGTAGAGCCTTAGATGATGCAAACCAGGACATGGTTGGGTAGATGGAAGACCAAGGCAAAATCAGGAACGCTGAAGACCAAGATATTGCCAAAGTGCTGGACAACCAGCATAATGCCACTGGACCATAGTGCCAAGGTGGAGAGTGAAGATCTGCACACTGAGGTGTAGCCGGTGAGAATGATGAAAAAGCTGAATCTGGTGGAATAGAGAACCCAGGTGAAGCTGAAGAATTGGAATGTGAAGGCATAGTTCTTTTAAACTAGAAGATGGCCGATGATATGTAGTGTTCTCATAGTCCTAGAACACATTAAAACAAAAGTATTGTTGTTTATTGTATAGTTTTATGCAATGATTAAATATATTAATGAATAATTTACATACAAACAGCATTTATAAATAGTATTTAAAAGCTTTTATGAATAGTATATATGCTTACATGAAGTCTCTGTGAAGATGTTTTTATTGAGTAAGAATGGTAGAGAGGGATGCCTTGATGAAGCTAGATGGTTGGAGATCCCTGTTAGAGCCTGGAGCAAGAGGAATGGATAATCAGGGTGATTCAGTTGGACTGGAGGAACAAAGTGGAAATGGAAGATCTGTGAATAAGATGGAGCCAGTGGGATTGACAAAGATGGCGGAGGTAGACGGATGTAGGAACCCAGTTGGAAGGATTGGAGGGTGCAGGGATAGTCAATTGTTTTGAACTATGTGACAGATGACATGTAGTTTCATCATAGTCCTACAACACAATAAAAAACATTGTCGTTTATTGTAGTTTTATGTAATGTTAAGACTATTAATAGATAATAAGCATATAAAACCATAAGCAAAAGAGTATTTATAAATCATAAAAACACACTCATCAATTCTATGTGAAGGTGATATTTTTTTGTTCAGCAAGAGTTGGATACCTTGATAGAGCCAAACAGATGAGCTCCCATGGTGGAGCCAGGGACACAGAAGACCAAGACAGAGTCACAAAAACTGGACACTAAGATGCAGCTAGAGGGCTGGAAAACAACGGTGATGCTGCTGAACCAGAGGGCCAGTGTGGAGCCAGAAAATGTGCAGACCGATATGGAGCCGATGGAAATGAGGATGATGGTGGAGCAAGGCAGATGAAGCATGTCAGTAGAACCGAAGGATTGGAGGCTGCAGTTATAGCCATAGGCCTGGAAGTCTATTGCGAACCCAGTGGATGATAGACCAGGGTGTAGTCGGAAGGATGAGGGACCCCGGTGAAGCAGAGGCATGACTGGCCACAGTAGAGCCAAAGAAACGAGAAGCCAAGGTTGCCAATGGCAATTAAAATGAAACACAACTAAACAGCTTAGCAAACTGAGACAATCAATAGTAATAAAATTAACAAACTAAGGAGTTGAAATACACAGGGATAAAGATGAAGTGAGATAAAGAAACTTGAATCAGCAAGTTTAAAGTCCAACACTTGAGCTATTACTGAGCTATTCAGTTATTATGCAAAACCACACCAATGGGAGTTGCCATTATGTGGTTAGGTACAACTGTAATGTACATATAAGAAACAAATGGCATATACACTTGTAAATGCAATATAATTTTGTTTACGTTGCAGTTACAAGTATACCTACAAAGAATTAATTTTGAAAAAAAAAAAAAATGCATTGAATATACATTGTATCGACATTGAAATACAAACTGTAATAAAAATGGGTTCCTTTTGGTACTATTGTCCTGTTGTGAACAGTTTCTGCTGTGAATGACCACAAGGAAGTATGCTCTGTACCCTGCAACCAGTATTCCTACAATATTCCTAAAAAAAAATAACGAATAACATTAAAAAGGAAAACAGCATTAATAATAAAATAAAACCAACTGTAAATACTCACATCAAGTCTCTATGTAGTAGTATGATTTCAGTAAAGTTCACTCATTGCTCTTTTTGTTGTGTGCTGTGCAACACATGGAAAATGATGGGTTATTATTTTTTTATCAAATAGAACATCACATAATCAGTACAAGGTAATGGATGACTTGCAGTGTCCTCATAATTCTACAAAACAATAAAAATGTTGTTGTTTAATATAGGTTTATGCAATTTTATGAAAACTAATTTTTTTTTCCTCTGTCCTGTTGCATACCAGATGGTAAGAGATTAAATGTTTCTTTGTTTGTTTGTTTGTTTTTTTGAACAGGAGAAGGTCACTTTAAGCAGCTGAAGGATCAGATGGTAATATTTTTGAACAGAGATTGAGAAGTTCAGTTTTCCATAAACTCCAGATTTTTTTGGCTTGTTTGTGGCTTGAGAAAGATTTCTGCTGGGGAATGTGAAAGTAATACTACAGTTTTTGGCATCTTACATTTGTTTTTTTTTGTTTTTGTTTTTTTAAATCATAATTTCCTGAAATGTATAAATAAAATCAGCTCTACACAAAATTAATAATGACATTACATCGTAGATAATTAAAACAGTCCTATAAGTAGAACTACATAGCTGCAAAGTATTAAGCATTAAATGTTCTGTACAATGGCAATTTTGAATAAAAAAATCAGAGTTTAGCAAATTCAGGGAAATCAAAATATAACGTTCCTAATTTACAATACATTTGTTTTTTTGATGTAAATTTATCTAACAAGCCCTTTTATTTTAAAAGATTTTACAAAATAACCACTTAATGACCACTTGCTAAACAGAAAACTGCAGCAGATGGTTCTACTTACTGACAAAATTTTCACCAAATGCAACTGCTTTACAGCATGCACTTAGCTTGTGGGATGCTGTTCTTGAATATCTGTTCAGAACTGATTTAAAAAAAAATATATATATATATATATATATATATATATAAAACAAGACTATTATTTAAAAACAACTAAAACAAGACTGTTATTTAAAAATGTCAAGTAAATAAAAGTATGCAATTTGAAACCTAGAAACCTAAAGACCCAATTTGATAGTCTGTTACCATCCAAATATCAAGCTATGGCCATGCTATAAAGTTACTGCACTAATGGGTGTGGTTTTGCATAATAACCAAAACTTGCTGATTCAAGAAAAAAGAAAGAAAAAAAAAATGAGACCTGGGTTGGCTGACACAAGTTCAAATAAAACTTTTAAGTAACCACACAAAATAAATAAGTCAATAAATAAAAATAACAATCAAAAGATGAGGAAAAATAATTAACCTTAATTAATCTTATCATTTACTGCTAAGAATAGAATGAAAATAAAAAATTACAAATTACCCATTGTTATTGTTTAACAAAAAAAGTCACAAAAATAAAAAGTGTGAAATGGACAATAAGTCATTGGCATTTTTTGAACAGCTGTGCAGTTTTGATAATTGCCTTTAAGTGCAGACTTGGATTGGTAAAGTCTATATCTATCTATATATCTATTTCTATAAATATTATTTGTACTTAATAACATGATGTTATTCAGCAATTTCTGCAACATGTCCTATTCAAAATCCATTTCTGTGCCTATGGATTATGGGGTTGATTGGCACAGCACAAAACAAACAAACATATTTAATAATAATGATGATAATAATTAATAAAACAAAACCTTTACATCTTTGCCAATATACATTGGGAAGTCTGAAAACATATTTGTTGATTAATAACTTTTTTAAAAAGTTATTAATATGGTTATTTTACAAAACATATTTAATTTAAGCTATATTGAAAATATTATAATAATTTAGTCTAATTCCAGAGATAATAGATGCAAATGAACAACAACCTGCCCCTGCAGTCAGTATACTTGCAGTTATCAGATCCAAAACCCGGTCAGGCTTTGGAGTGGCCTTGTGCCTGTCTCCTTGTCCTCAGATGCTTTGGTAACTCTAGATAACCTTAAGCCAATCACATGTCCTCAACAGTGGCAGTGACTCATTCCCAACTTGGGGAACAAGTGATAAAAAATAACAAGTTTAAGTTGTACTTAAATAGATGTTGAGAAGTTGCACACATGTAAACTTAAAAGCATTTAAAAATAAAACCTGGCCAATCAACCCCTGTGTCAGCCAACCCAGTCTCCAGTACCTCCCCTCCCCTAGGGAGCCGCCTCATCCTATGTCTTGCCTCCCTATCCACCCCCTCCCCCAATGGCAGGCGGAATCTTCACACACATATACTCATACGTAACTTTGATCACAACAGTGAAATGAGTATTGCCTGATGAAAACTATAGTAAGTTTGCACAACATTGACACTTATGCCTTCCATATCTTTCGTATAAACATGATCTATTAATGTTCCCTTTTCTGTGGTTGGATTTTGAACATGTTGACTGTATCCATGTTCTTCCATTAATTTCAGAACTGTAGATGAAGTAAAAATGTCTTCGTTAAAGTCTCCCATGATTATTTTCTGTCCTGGATGCTTTTCTATCTGTTCAATAACATGTAATAGCTGCTGTCGAAACATGTCAGTTTTATATTTATTGGGCCTATACAAAAGCGCAGCAGTCAAATTGACATGTGGAACTATAAAGCATAAACATTCTAAGTTCCAGTGCTCAGGAGTAAAAATATTACACTCAATTTTCTCAGAACAATACATTCCAACTCCACCACCTCTCTGATGTTTTAATTTGGTAAAAAGAGCTGTACTGTTGTCATAACACTTAGCTCTTGGGTTGTGCTTGAACACAAGTTCTGGTGTTTGTGGTGCTTCTGCTTTCTCATCAGCTTTTAGTCATGTTTCTGTCAAACAAATGCAATCAGCATTCATCAGAAGTGTATGCACAAGAACATCCTGAAAGTGAGCTTTCAGACTTTGTACATTAAGCAGTGCTATTTTGAATCTACCAGGTGACTCAGATGAACTGTCCTTTTCCAACAGAAATGTTGACATATCTTTCATAGCCAACTCAATTTTGTAATTACAAAATATGGCAGACTCTTTAAAGTCCTCAATTATTAATCCACTAAGAGATCTTACTCGGCTCAATGCAACATATGCTTGCCCTGCTGTAAAGATTTTCTTAAGTGATACAACTGCTTTATCTACTGTAAGTCCTTGCACTTTGTGAACTGTACATGCCCATTCCAATCTCAGAGGAAACTGACGTCTTATACCACCATCGTTTGTGACTCGGTCTTCTTGTACTTCAATTACTGTTGAATTTTGGGAAAATCTCTGGCGTGTTTTAGATCTTTGAATTTTACCAACATTTGCATCATCAAACTCCACATGTATAGCTGATGGGAAATCATCATTATTGTTTTGACTTTCACTTATGTGGACAACTGTACCAAACGCTCCATTGACAAGACCGTCAGCAACATAAATATTTTTTTTTTAACATAACCCTTGCTCCAATACCCAGAGAAACACATTTAGACAAAGATGAGTTGAAAACTTTAGTATGAAATCCAACTTTACGTTCCATTCGTCCAGTTTTTGAATTTTTGACGTAATCTTGAGCATGTATACCAATTGCCTCTGGGCAACATTCATGTAGTCTTTTGATGTTATATTTATCAACTTCAGCATTTGTAGCAAATATGTGAATATCATTACACTTGTCCCGTTTCACATTTTTTCAACATAGCAATGTCATCAGTCATAAGACATTCCCCTTTCTTACGTACTCTCAGCCGATTTAACATTTCAGCAAAACTCGGATCTTGTTGTCGAACAACTTTAGTTAATACGGCAAGTTCAAAGTTATTCTCCCACAGGTTCACTCCTTTTGTATCAGCATAGAGAGCAGTTCCTTTTACGGGAGGAAGTTGATAGAAATCCCCAACACAAAGAATACTGACTTTTCCAAAGAGAGAGTAGTCACCAGTTTGTTTAATTTGTCGTAGTCTTCCATGAATGTATGACAAAAGACGATGGTCAACCACAGACACTTCATCAATAATCAAAATTTGCAAAGAACCCAATTTTGTGTGTAATGAGTTTATTTTGTCATCGCTAAGAGATTGATATGGCAGTCTGAAATTTGCACCAATTGCAAATTTATTATGGACAGTTCACCCTCCAATTCCAAAGCTTGCGACGCCAGTTGACGCAGTCAAAAGTACAGTAATGTCATCAGGATTCTCAGAAAGCTGAGACAACAGTCTGCAAGATTCATATTGTATTGCTTTAATTAGATGACTTTTTCCTGTGCCTGTTGCACCAATAAGAAATAATCTAAATGGTTCAGGATTTTGTCCAAGTACTTTCTGTAGACACCACTTTTGCACTTTGTAGAACACAGCAGATTGTTCTTCATTTAACGACCTTAGTAAATGCAATGCCTTATCTCTAGGCATTGTAGTGTGGTTCGTTTCAATGGTACACACAGTTTGAGGGTTAGCTGTAAGATCTAGAATAAGTTATTGACTGTCATCTTCATCAAGCAGTAGTTTGTCCTTCAGCAGTTCTATGCATTCATCACGCTGTTTCTCAGTTTCAGGACATATCTGAGCCCAGGCATCTTCTAAATCAATATCCTGCTCCAAAAGCTGTTTAGCTTGTTCTATTTTATCACTTTCCTTTTCAAACAATGCTCTGTTGCTATCAACAATTAATTTGACTTGTTTCAGTTCACAACCAATTTTTATGACACCACTGTTGTAAAACTCTTCATATGTTTCATACTTGCTAGGCTTCATATCAGAGTCATCATAATGTGGTAAGAAAAGCTGCAACAATGAATGATAATATTTTTCTGGATCTTTTGTGGGAGAAAACCTTGGATACCTCACTACTGCAGGTTCAGTCCGTGTCCTCCGTTTTACATGGCCATTGTTGTTATTCAGTTTAATTATTTCATTTTCTGCTGTTTTGTTTTGTGAGGAAACCTCTGATTTTGTCAGAACTCTGTATTCGGAACAAAAACTGGCAAGACATAGCTTTTCTAGTGGTTCTTTCTCTGGTCTGTTCTTGTACCTGTCAATAACACTTGTCATCCAAAATTTGCTTTCATCATCAGACTGGTCATTTCCAACTTTGTTCTGAAGCATATGCAAAGGCAAACTCATCTTTACAGGATTTTGTCCTATTGGAATAAATTGTACTTTATGGGAACATTCCTTCAAATGCATGCCTGTCAGCCTGTACACTGCCTCTTGAGCAGAAATTTCTCTGTTGTGCAGATATACACTTCCCAGCTGTTTTAATGATGCTTTAGCTTCAAGATTTCCATTCATTGCTTCGTTCTGTGCACGTTGAAGCAGAAGTCCCATTTCTTGTTCTGCTTTTGTGATGTAACTAAGTATATAAACCACTACAGAAAAAGCATCTGTGACATACTGAATATCCATATTCCCTTGCCAAGCACGTAGTAAATCTCTGTTATACTGATTTACCCAAACATCTTTTGGATTTCTTTTCAAGACAATACTTTTCTTTTTGGAACATTCGTTGTATGCTTTTTCAAACATAGTTTGATTAATCCCAATAGATGAAAAAAAGGCATCAACTGAATCAAATTCAGATCAGAATTTAATGCGGTTTTGACTTTCTTTATAATTTCACTTGCTATGGTATCTTCACCCTTGCCTTTCGACTAATCTGCATTTCTTTCTCTTGTAATGAAGGTCCGACTAGATGGAAGTCTTGGAAAATTAAATCTACAAACTGTATTTTTCTTCCGACACGTTTTTGAATGTCCTGTACTGTGCTTCTGAACACTGTTCACTGTCTCATAAAGTACAATGTCGTTTTCTGGTGGTGTCTCACAAGTGATGTAACTGTCAATAAAATCAGCAACCAGTGCATCGTCTACATCATGATCATTGAGCTTCGGAGCATTTTCCACCCAAAACAGACAGTGAACATGAGGAGAACCACGTTGTTGAAATTCAACACGATAAAAGTAGTCTTTTATCTTGCCAATAGGCTTTGGTGGTGACATTATGACATCTTTTAGAAAACAATGCCATCTGTGATCAAACATCCTTGCTACAGTGACAGGATTTCGTCTTAGGAGTCCACATTTTTCAGACCAGTCAAGCTCATCAACATTTATTTGTTTCCCGTCTTGCTTAATAATAGCGTTCATCATTTCAGGCCATCTGAGATCAGCAGAACTGAAAGATGTAAAAAAAAGTCGGTATGCCTAGTTGTCTAATAAGAGCAAACAGATCTTTTTGCATAGACATCCAATAGGGAGGGGTCCCTCTTACTGGTCTTAAGAACTTATATCCTTCATCATAATTTTGTATTCTTTGCAAAGAATCCGAGTTTGTTAGCATATCTGGTGTGATCTTTAGGCAGCTTTTCTCAGAACCTTTCCTCAGTGCAATTGAGACATTGGATACAATTTGATCAACTTCTGATATATATTGTGCATAAAAAAGGAAATCTGTGCTCTGTGCAAAATGTCCATCTGCATTTAGTATTCTTGCATTCAGGTATCGTGACAATGTGATTTTTTCTTGTCTTTCATCATGAAATGTCGGACCACCAGTAGGATACAGAACAGGAAAACACTTTGCCTCATTGGATATATCAGATAGTAGCCTAATAGGACTATTACCTTCACCTGGCGCTATGTTTAGTACATCATGAAAATGCTGATCAATTATTTCTGAACCCAGGTCAACAGGTTGCAGTGATGTGTCTGACAAAAGACCACTTTGTTCTTTAATACATGTTATATCTTCCTCTGGGTCATCTTCAGCTCCTTTCTCATCTTCATTTTTATCTGTATTTTTATCTGTAACATCTTGTTCCTCCTTTTCAAAATCATCAGCATGATTCTCTACATCATCAGCTGCATTCAAAGAGTTTACCCACTGCTCATTAAACTCCACATCAGTATACCACTTATTATGTCTCACCAAATAAGACAATGCATGTCTGACATGATCAGTGCTGACATATTTATATTCATAATGACCTTTATATGTTAATTTTCGTTTTAGTTTTATTCTTATCATGAGGTCATCACATTCATTACGTGGAAGAATATTTGACACATCTGCGATATTAACAGGGACAGACACAACTGGGCCATGACAGCCTTTCTGATTTCCACGGGGAAGACAAAGCAACTTCATAAAAGGAATATTGCGTGCAATAAGATGTTCTTCCAATGAATTTAGACCTTTTAGTTCTTTTGGAATCTCCACCAAATGCATGTTGTTTGCGGTACTCTCTTCAGGCAATTTTCCACCAAGAATTTTACGATGGCATGTATAGCAAATCCACAATTTACAAGCTTGATTACCTGGTAAATGGCATCTATTCTCACATTCAGTCTTGCATATGTGTAAATACTTTTCTGTAATGCATCTTTCAGCCAAATCTGTAATTTGTTGACCTCTGATTTTATAGCAATCTCTTTTACATTCAATAACCTGTTTTTTGAACAATAAACGATGACAAACACAGCAAACAAACTCTGGACCTGTACTGACTTCTTGATGGAACTTATTAATAGTAAAATTGATTTCTTTCTGTCTGTCCCTTTGTTTTGCAGTAATTTCAGATCTTTTTTGTATTACACTCATTCGAAAGTTTGCATTGCCATGGTATTTCCTTTTAGAGAATTCACGTACACTTGCTTTAAATGTGGGGTTTCTGCGATATTTATTCTTTGATTTTTCACATTTTGACTGCTGTACATTAATATTTTTCTTATATTTATCTCGAAGATTTTCAAGTGTTTTCTGCTTAAAATCACTATCTTCACAGTATTTCTTTCTAAAGTTCTCAATCTTTTTCTGCCGGTAATCACTGTCTTCGCAGTATTTCGTTCTTATGTTCTCAATCTTTTTCTGCCGGTAATCACTGTCTTCACAGTATTTTGATCTTAAGCTGCCTATTTTTTTCTGTCTGAAATTGGAGTCGCTGTGGTATCGCTCACGTTCTCTTTTACATCTAGAATAATCTGCTGTGTCATTAAATTTCCTTTTTCGCAAATTGCGACTTTTGCTCTGATCATCCACTTCAATGTTCAAACATGCTTCTGCACAGATATTTATTTGATTTTTATGTTTAACACACCTAACAACTTGATAGTGATTTCCATTGCAATGCTTCAAATAGATTGCATTATCTGTAAATAACTGTTCGGTAGGGACGTGTGCATTCCATCTGTCATCATTAAAGGTCATTACATTTATTTTTAAAAGGTCAGCTGCACAAAATAATTCCACATGACTGCCCCACGTTCCAGAAAAATACATTTTAGACTGTGTCAAATAATCTTTCACTGATCTGTACTCTTCTCTTAAGTATCTCACAAATTTAGAACTGTTAGCTTTAAGATGTTTCACAACTGCACAACTTTCTAATTATCAGGTGTTTCTCTTGATTTCCGCATACTGCATGTGCTATTGATCTTAACAAGCAATTACCATCTCCTTTAATACATTTTGTTTTGCACGGTACTCCTAAACAAGAAAGATTTTTGTCTAGAACACCAGCGCTTTCGTTAGTCAGTCTTAAACGTGCACACAGAGCGTCTTGATCTGCAGAAGTTAAAGGTTTGAAACTGAACTCAGTATTCACTGTATCGCCAATAATAACAGCATCGATTAATAAATTTGCATCCTCATCTGCACACATTAAAGTTTTGAAACTGAAATCAGTATTTACTGTATCTCCGATAATGACATCATCGATTAATAAATTCACATCCTTATCTGCAGACTTTAAAAGTTTGAAACTGAACTCATCTATTGTATGTCCAATAATGACATCATCATCCATTAGTAAATTATCATGCAACTTGCTAACGTTTGCAAGATTTGACTCACTTTGCACTTCACTCTTTTTCTTACTTGAATCCAAAGATGTCTGATCGAATTTGCGAACTACTTCCATGTCTCCACGTGTGCGTTTACCACGGTTTGTGCTACACTTACTGTGCTCTGCTGTACTTGTTACATCAAGCGTTACACTTGCTACCTTCTCTTTACGTTTGGGTTTACCATGCTCTCGTAGACACTTGCGGTCCTCCATTGTGCTACTAGGTGAAACAAGACTGGCACTGCCTTCCTGACCAGACTTAGAACTACTGGCACTGCCTTCCTGACCAGACTTAGAACTTGTCTCAATAGCTGTGGTCTTACCAATTACCGTTGCTTTCACAGACGTCACTTCAAAATGTGTTCCCTGGGCATCCAGTGACATGGCAAGATTAACAACATGATTAAACAACATGTATATGTCATCACAGTAAATTACTATGCTTCGTCCATTACCTTCAGGCATACCTTTACGGTTACGTGAATGGGGATCGACTACAGCAAATGTTGACCCTACCTTTATGACTGCACAAATATATCTTTTAATATTTAACAAACATGCATCAGACTGAAACAGAGCCCTCTGAATAGCTTCTTCTATAGTCATGGAAACATCTCGCAATGAATCATCATAGAAATCAACACCAATAACACCTGAGAAAGATTGTCCATGCTTTATTGAGAATGTTGTATTATGCACTTTGTGTACTGTTGGTAGTTCTGCAACAGAAACATGACCAAGGCCTGTTCGATCGCTGATCTTCCCCTGCAAGCGCATTGATGTGTACAGCTCATCTCCATGCAACAGAACAGCATTCAGGTCCTCTGTTGTCCATGTCAGCACATCCTTCAGCACACTCATTGTGACTTCTACGATACTGTTCACTGCACACTGTCTGTTTCTGTTCAAACCAAATTGTGCATCACCCTGATGGAAAGAACCACGAACTACTTTCTGTGGAAAATAATCAGAGTTATTGACAAGCGAAGCTCTGGTAATATCACTCCAGCTTTGGTTAGACATTGGAACAATTTTGGAAACACTTGGAAAACTTTTGGCAGCACTTGGAAAACTTTTGGTAGCAGTTGGAAAACTTTTGGCAGCACTTGGAAAACTTTTGGCAGCACTTGGAAAACTTTTCGCAGCACTTGGAAAACTTTTGGCAGCACTTGGAAAACTTTTGGCAGCACTTGTGGCAGACTTTGAAACACTTGTGATAGAGTTTGGAACATTCTTAGGAGCCTTAAGGCAATTCAAACAGTTATTTTTGTCAAACTTCTCTGTCATACTCAATGTCAAACTCTTTGTGAAACTCAATGTCAAACTTCTTTGAGTTTGGGCTCTCTGTGTCAGAGCTGTGAGTAGCTGACTGTTTTTTGACAGCAGACATATATCCTCAACCAAATCCATGAAGGAACCGAGCGTATAACGCTCAGCATTTCTCCTCTTGGCTGCTTGGGACAGACGGAACACCTTTCCACGTGGCATCTGAAATTACAAGAACGAACAAAAAAAAAAAAAAAAAAAAAAAAAACCAACCACTTTAGTACAGTGCATTAGTACACTAAATTTTACTCAATAGACTGTAATGTTTGATATATAACATTCATACACAACTTAAGCAAAAAAAAAATAGCCCTTAATCTGTACAAGACTTTTTCCCAAAAACATTCTCCTAAATCCAAACAAGTTTACATACACAAATACACCAATACCTAAATTACCTGACAAGTAGTCAATCATCAACTACCAACTAATACACATTGAAGTAACTTTAAACTGTATTTTTTTTTCTCGACATCTTCAACAAAAAGCTGCACATAAAAAAAAAAAAAAAAAAAAATGTCAACATTAACGCTTTTAAAGACCTCTTCAGGAATTTAAGACAAATTAATATTGTGCATTAGAAATTTGAAATATTGACAAAAATTATACGAAGTTTTTCTGACAGTTAGATGACATTTTACAGAGTCTGTTATTGTGCTGATATCAAAGTTGGTTTAGGCCTGTTCAGGACTCCTGACATTAAATTTTAAACATTAAATTTTCTCATTTTCTAAGCTGTGATCACAGCAATGACAGAAATTAACAATTTCAAAGAGCAATAAAATCATTAATAACAAAATAAATCTTCACTCAAATACAGAGTTCACAGAAGCAACATCATAAGTAGCATTTTTTAGTTAGCATTACTTTTCTTTTTTTTAATTAAATATTTTAATACGAAATGTATAAAAAATTATAAATTAAATTTCATATTTCAGCATTTCAATTAAAAGGTACATGAAATGTGAAATTAAAACTGCCAGCAGAAGGATACAAGTCACTTAATCAGCAAATCATTCAACCAATTTGTTCAAATGAGTGATTCATTGAGTAAAGTAGCAAGTTTCCAAATTTGTGAATGAATAGTTAAATCATGAATTAAACTGATTAATTCAATACACCGATTCAGTCAGTAAAGATACAAATATATAATAATGATTTGCAATCATGCTAATATTTGGACATACAATGTGTTTGATATTATAATAACTATACCATATAGCCTAATATAAATTTAAGATAACTCGTAACAAAAATGCGCATGTATCTTCAATTTCAAAAGCATGTAACTGCACGCATCACAGACATCATTAAAACAAAAATTACAATATAATTGTAATCGCACACCCTACACAGAGAATAAACTTACATTTACCCATTTTCTCCTCCTCTTTGTTTCAAATCCACAAAGAAAGATTAATAAAAATACTGTTTACTAATTAGATAGTTTTCGTTTGAATTCACATATACCAAATTGTCACCTAAAATTTTAGACACCTCTTAATTAAAAATAAGATTAAGACTTTTCATGACCTTAAATTTTACAAATATAATTTAAAACTTTAATACTTTACAATGATCCATGGAAACCCTGACAATGAGCTTCTTGTATTGCCCGTTACTTTCACAATGACAAGCCATGGTTTAACACAACTTACTTTAGATCAGTTCTAAAAGTCTTCTGAAAACACAGGGAAAAAGAAATTCAGTTCACAAAATATTGCTTATGGTCCCTACTAAATTATTATAATTAATAAATAATTTCAATTGTCAATATTTATTTTAACTAGATTCATTAATAATAATTTGCTATATCACATAGCATATTACTGCTCGATTAATAAATAGAACATATACAAATTATATATTTATATGCATAATGCTTACATTTATCAAATTTGATAATATATAAAACACTACACCTCAATACGACTGATATACTGTTTATTGGTCAATATATTACACATGAAATTTCACTTACCTCAGCACTGCTCCATTGGTTACCCATTCCACATAAAAAAAGACAAACAATTTAGTCAACAATGTTACATTTCACTAATTAAAACATACTTTTAAAAATGTCTCTCAGTTTCCAATATATTATCTGATTTCACTACAAACATATTTAGGACCAATCTTCAAGCAAATTGATGTTAAAAACACACGTTAACGGTCTGCATGTTCTCTGATTAACATGCAGCTAGTAAAATACATCTGATATTCAGTGATAATTACAAAATTTTTTTTTTAAACTACTATGCTTTCTTGCACTAATAAAATAAAGAAAACAAACATACATACTGAACACCAGCATCCTAATAAATATAAACTTACATACCCCCATCGCTATTATTTAACATTTGCATGGCTTTTCTACACTTTAACGAAGTAGCTAGCGTGCCTAATTATAATTATCTCCATGGTGCGATTTGTGGGGAAAAAAAATAAAATAAATAAATAAATAAATAAAAAACAGAGGAGAGGATGCCTTTGAAAACTTTTTATGAAATGTTTTTAATGTGATGGAAACATTTAACGAGATCACAGTTTAATAATTATAATTAAAAAAAAACAAAAAAACTTTGTACGTTAGGCCTGTTAATTGTAATGATTTAGTTTCCACGGTTATTCCAACAACGAATAAATTATATGACAAACTGATGAAAGAACAACTTTTTTAAACTCCAAATCTGTTAATCCATTGCGTCGCAAAATGATTAACTGTTTCGAAGCATTCCAGTCGAATCGCAATATCGCGAATCATTTGATTCAGATCGGAACGTTCGGAGCGAGTTCGCGGAATGTTTTTATACCCACCGGGAATATAAATAATTCAGCAGAGGCAGGGATGAATAGACCAGACGGGGGAAATCCCGAAATTGCAAAAAATTAATTACACAAAGCATAACATTGACCTCCACAAACAACCACATATACCGCTGTACAACACTGAAAACGACCGCCCGGAAACAATAACTGAACTTGGGTTCCTATGACACTTTTTCTGACAGTTATTATCAAAACAAATATTACACCTGCATGAAACCCTCAGTATGACACCCACATATACTCCATCAAAAAGCATACAATGTATTAACAAGTATTGGCCATTTGCACAACAACTGATAACCGCAACACAATAGACAATACACCCATAGTATATCGCATTTCATGTCGAGTTTTATAATGAATCCTGATTTCTCAAAATAGTACAATATATCTACATTTCCTCCCCGTTCTGTCTTAACTGATGCTCTCTTCAACAACGCATTCTAACAGTATAAATTTTCAATAACTAATAGCCTAAATAACATGTGTTTCTCGGCAAACCTTATCATATACTTTAACAACACTTGAAATATACAGCACAAGTCATAAAACCGTACGATTATTATGATTATTTGCATATTTTTCTTAAGGTTTACAACGACGGCAGGATGAGTAAACACAGGCCTCATACTCACGTATAAAAAGCATCTTTATACACTCATTTGCCAAAAATAACCATATAAACATATCATCTGACACAAAAAATACTTGAAACTATATCAGAAATATTATGAATAATCAGTAATAAAAACAGATTAATAAGATTATGTAGACCAAACAAGACGACACCTTTCTTACCGTTTCGTGATCGGACTAAAATGGCTGCCTACTAACGAGAAACGTGTTCTCTGCAAACACGTGCAGCTCCCCCTAGTGGTTATAGGAATAAATATATTTACCCTGCTTGCACAGGCCTATAACGTTTATCATATAAACACATAACCCTTCACAGTTAATTCATAATTACAACACTATATTAGCATTAAATATATATTTATTTTATGTATATGTATATCATATTTCACTGTTTTAAATAAATTTACACCAGACTCAACACTTTGTTTCTTTTTTTTCCTCACTAACTTCCTTTACTGATCCAAACCAGATGCCATAATTACTTTGCAGTTTTAATTTCATGTACCTGAAAAAATTACAATTATTATTATTGTCTACTGCTCCATCTACACGCAAACTTATAATGCAAATACAAAGACATGAAAATTTAGCTCACAAAATACTATGATTGTTAATTATGAAGATAAAACAGTAGCAGAACTCCAGAACTTCTTGATTTGAATATGACATACTTATTCTATAATTATATAATTTGTAAGTTGCAGTTTAAACTACAACTCTAGTGTGAAAAGTACCTTTCGCTTTGCACACAGACAGTAATCAAACATGTTTTGAATTTGCAAATAAATTGTTAAAATTGTGTAAAATTAAAAAATTGTTCTTTTCGTAACCTATCCTTTAAAATGTAAAATATAAATAGCCACTTATTTAGTTTTTTATCAATATGCTAACCAAGTAAATCATACAAATCAAGTATTAAAATAAAACATTACTATTTAAACATTTATTTACAAAATACAACTACAAAACACAAAGCATCAAAAAACAACTTAAATAGACTTAAAAAATATCATAGATAAGTAACATTAATACACAGATGATTAAGACTACACAGACAACAACCACATGTCATGCTTACCTCATCCACCTACAAAACAAAATGGTGTCCTTTCCGGGCAAAACGAACTATAGAACTACGTTCTCTCATAATATATCTTGCATAATTACTGGAGGAAATTATAAAAAAAACACGTGATAATTAAACCCTAGTGAAATCTGAAAATTACAAACAGAAAACTTCAAATAACCAATTTGGAAACTACCATTTCATTCAGACATTTAGGCCTATATCTAAAATAAAATATGTATCTTACTGTCTGTCTGTCTGTGTGTGTGTCTGTCTGTCTGTTTTTCTATGTATGTGTACACATTAGTTTCACCTTATTCTAATACTTGTAATTAACATTAATACATATTCAATTTAGGGATTCCTCTCCCACTAGAGGGACACTGACTAACACTAATAGTACTCCTACGACACTTTCAAAACCACTTTCTTGATGTTAACAGGTGAATCTATTTCAAATAAATTAAATTACACTAAATAACTATTCATTTAAAACAGCAAAATTACTTGAACTTTATTGCATCAACCATCTCTAAGTTTCATATTTACTATAAAATACATACAGGCCAAAAAAATAAACAAACAAACAAAAAAAATGTAATACCTACACTATATCTATTTATTATACGTCAATTAAAATAACTTAAACTATATATAGCACTGCTAAAGGCCACATTACATTCCCAAAGAAAGAAAAAAAAAAAAATGTATAATAATAAAATACAGAAAACGTATTAAACATCAAAACAAATATTACACAATTTTAAAATAATCATATAAAAACTCACAAACAACAAACAAACAACTTTATCGATATTTCAAAAATAAATACATTTTGAACTAGCAGTATCAACGAAAACAACGTTAATTTCAAAAACAAACAAAAAAAAAAAACTAAAAAAAACAAACAAAAAAAAAAACAACCAATCAAATTTAAAAGCCTTCATACACAGAACACCTTCAATTAATTTAAGGCGGTCCCTAATCAAACATTGGTCATCAATGCTATCAATCAAACGCCCTAAACCTAGAACTCTCTAATAGCGTTGCTCAAGTCCCGCATGCAGCCATTTTCTTCATACAACACGAAAAACACTTCAACAACTACACACTAAAAAATGACGGAACAAACTACAAATTCACAACAAATTAACACGATCATTGGGTACACCCATGATGTCTCTCCAATTAAAACATCCAGAGGAAACAACCGATTCTTTAATGCGCTATTTCAAAGTGGACGAGACGAATACCATCACACTGCCATATTCGCCCAAGAAAAGCATGAAACATGGAAGACCGCAGAAAACAACAAGACACCAGTCAAATTAACGTTGATCAGAAAACCAGTGAGTAAGTACACCTTTTTAATATTTCAATTGTACACTCAATACACAATTTTATTTAGCACAATTTCTCACTGTGAAAAAATTTTACTATGTCCATCAAAGTTTATTATCTATATTTCTACTACAAATATAAACATTTTTAAATCAAGATAAATTTACTACATATACTGTACATTCAAATGCACAATGAAATCCTAAAACATTAAATTATAAAATTTTTTACTTAAAATTAAAATATCTATTTGCCTATAAGTAACCATAACAATTTCCACTAGAAATAAATTCATAAATACATATGTATATTTACACAACATTTTTTTTTGTTTTTGTTTTTTTTTTTTTACTTTGCCAATTAACAAATCTAAAATTCAACTTCATAAAACCTGCTAAAAACCTATATACCCCATTCTCTTGCATATATGATACACTGTAAAAAAAAAAATTACCAGATTTCAAATAAATTTACTTCCTATTAGATATGTTTGATTATTTTTTTGAAAAATATTATGCATAGCTGTTACCCTACAACAATTTCTACGTTTAAAAACACTGACAGATATTACATATATTTATAACACTTAAAAACAGGAATTTATTCAATTTTTAATACTAATCAAAAAATTATGGACAATTCTTTGAAAACTTTTTGAGGTTGAAATCTGATACGTCAATTAAAATAAACTATATATAGCATGTTGTTCTCGACCATACAAAATTGAACAGACTTTTTTTTAATTTCTTTGAAAATAATTACATGAAAACTGAAACAAAAAAAAAAAAAAACATTCTCAAACACCAAAGTTTCTTTTGAACCATAGATAAACAGTATTTTTGCATGTCTACTATTTACAAAAATTACTTCATCTTTTATGTAAATCCTACAAAATTGTACAAACATACCTACGTTACTGCATTAGTAAACCAATTTAACATATCATAGTATATTTCTAATATTTAACTATTATTTAAAACATCTAAACTTAAACCATATTTACATTTTGTGAAAATAACACATAACAAAATAATACTTATTTACATGACAAATTATTTCTTTCTACTTGCTTATATTATTTACATATGACAATGATGTTAAAAAACAGCTAACTATTGTTATACTTTGCAGGCCGGAAAGACAAAAACTAATTTGACGTTATCTGTACACACCAAACAACAATGGATGTCTCAGATGTACCATTTCCACATCGACGTTACAAAGGATCTACAGTGCTGACTATTGCAGACATCTGCAGTTTTGCTGGTCACCAATCGGTAACATTGTTTACATATATCTTCAAACTATTTTTTCAACTAAAACAAACTATTTCAGATCATGTCAACAACTTACTTTCATTACTAATTGCATACTTCATACAGCCAGGCAATTTTACCAATTTACAAAAGAAAAACGAAATCAAATGCACTAAAACATAAAACATAAGTCCGAAATGCTATTTATTTAATCCTAAAATAAAAAGCTTCATGAATTATGCACAATAACTATGAAACATCACAAATCAGAAAATATACTTTACTGTAAAGTTACTTACTGCATAACAATAGAAACTGGGAAACGATCTTGTGCAATTAATGAAATACATTGCAAATAACTTTTGTTAACTGTTTTAACACCTCTGGTGTGACTTTAAATGCAGACCTTGAGCCAAAAACTCATCACCAAACACCAATGACTTGTACATTCACTATATGGACAAAAGTATTTGGCACTTCAAAAAAAAAAAAAAAAAAAAAAAAAAAAAAAAAGTATTTTTATAAAGACCACTATGCAGTTTAAGTGTTCTCAACAAAAAAGAGACTCATGAACAACTATCACCAAACAAAAAAATTCAGCTGTAGATCATGAACATAACACAATATGAAATAAAAAGTCAATTTCAGGTAAACTTTTGAACAAGATCACTTTGATAGATCCAAGTACCATATTCACCTAAATATAAGAGTGTTTTTCCTTGAAAATACACAAAATTTGAAAAACATCTACAACACTAGCTAGCACCAAATACTTATAAAACAACTTTGCCTATATAATCTAACGTGTCTGATAATGTTAGAACAGAATAAAAACTTAAGAAAAGTTAACAATAGCATGAATTCTGACTGTCTTGTTAACCTAATAACACCAACCTTCCTCTGTAAGTGATTTTAAAATATAATGCAATACCCAGATTTAAAGACTACTTTGACATTTCTCTTAAACTATTAATTATTTTTTATAGACTACAAATACACGAATACCATAACTGTTATATAATTCATATCTGCTCCTTATTGTAACTTATACAAATATACATTAAATACTATTTAAAAACATGTTTTTACTCACAAATGCCTTTACTAACTACAAATTTCCTATATTCAAAACTAAATTGAAGCTATTTTTCTAGTCTATATTAGCCCATACAATTTTTTCATACAAAATATATCAATTGCCAAATTTCACAAATTACATTCACCTAAAAATTAATTACCAACTAAACTATATGAACTATGTAATTTTATTATTACAAACAAACATTTAAACTGTTAACTGTACTTCTGTCTCGTTTCACCTGTTCTGTTATCTTCATTTCTATAGTTTCTTTCTATTCTTTATTACAGATATCAAACTTATCTGCTGCAGTATACAAAATAGACTCTGCCAGCACAACTGTCACTGTTTATGGAACCGAATGTGAAGTAAGAAAATGCACCATAGCGGACAGCACAGGAACTATGCAAATGTCATTGTGGGACAACCAAATTGATCTACTACAACTCAACAACTCCTACAACTTCACCAACTTGTCTACCCCCATCTACAACAGTACCCTCTCTTTAACAACATCTCCACAAACGAAGATAAATCTGTTGCAACCCCCCATTTCTTTCAATCCTCCAGATAACAGCCACCAAGAAGAACCTCCTCTACAACAAATTACAGCAGATATTGAAGGAGCTGTAATAAACCTGACAAAGAGGTGCCCTAAATGCAACAGTTCTCAACAGTTAAACCTAAAGCAAGCCTTACACCGTTGCCAACACTGCAAAATCAACAGAAAAGTAACTAGCTATATGACAAAATGCAGTGGACTACTTACTTTCAAAACAACCCTTGAAGAACTGGAACTTACTGTACCTAACTCTGTCCTAAGCAACTTCTTCAGACACCTAGAAAACTTTAATAGCATGGATGCAGACGACATTGAAGAATACTTACTAAATGCAGGTCCACTGAAAGTGACGTACACCAAAGAAAAACACATAACACACCTCACCAAACCCAATGAAGACATGTCCTGCAAGCCAATGCCTACTCTACCAAACAACCCAACTCCAACAACCACAGCACCATCTGAAGAGCCACTCAACCAAGAACAATCAACAACAAAATCTACTGTTCCTGCTACAGAAAAACAGTCCACAGAAACAAAATGTCAACATCCACAAAATCTCCCAAAACCACCTGAATACTGTAAATTACCAGACAATCAACCCTCAACAAGCTGTGACAAATCAAGACTTCTTTCCCCACAAAAACGTCCACCTGAAACAAAGTGCCCAACACCACAAAAAATACAAAAACCTTCAGCCCAAAGATCTCTTCCCTTCACCAATGAACAAGAAATGTCTCTAGAAGACATGGCACAAATGTTCCTGGAAGACTAACCCAGCTCATCAAAAAATATAATACTTTGTTGAACTTAATTCTATTCACACATAAAACGTATATGTTAGATGTTTTAAATAAAGTTTTCATCTAAAGCATAACATAATTTACGTTCATTATTACATTATTATAAGTTAAAACAAATACATGAAAAAAAAAAAAAAAAAAAAAAAAAAATCACAGCACATATTGAAGTAGCTCTGATAAAGTTCACAAAGATGGGCCCTAAATGCAACAATCCTCAATGTTACACACCCCGCACAGAAGGCCGTGTTGACAGATCAGAAAGTCCTGTAAAAACAGGAAAAATTGAGGAGACAGGAGCAAGCGTGTCTGTGTCGCACATAATCCCCAGCAATTGTTTATTCAATGTCTTTTTCACATTGTAACAAAATAAAGCTTTATCAATAAAGTATTTCTTCTTGCTTATTACTGCACAAATGTCATTCTTTCCTCTCTGTTGTCAAATTAATGTACATTTCTCTTTTACATTTTATCCCACAGAAACTGGTACATTTGCTCTTCCCATAACTCCTTTGAATCTACTCAGACAAGCCCAAATGATATTTTATACATATATCATCACACATGACTGAGCATTTAAGGCACAGAACCAGAGAAATATATGTAAACCATACACTTTTAACATTCTAGTTACTGATTTTCTAACCAGGACTGACATCATGTTACATTAACATCAATCTTTACTTCTGCATTGGCAGAAAATAGAATTGTTTTACATTCGTTTGCACTGGAATGTCTGTTTGAACCATTTAACTGGAGAAGTGCATTAATATTTATACACATAGGAACTAAAATTATACAAACACAAATATAATATAAATAAACAAAAATATGAACATCATAACCTGGTCACTGGAGCCTGTATGAATCAAATTAAATGCATTTCACGGGCACATGGGTCCATTTCACAGAGTCCACAAAATGGCGGACGATCTACGCATTTTCAATATCTGTACAAACCGGAACATTTATACACTACATGTCTACAACATGAACATACACATAGGAATTATATGACTCGTGTGCATATTGTTTTGTTTCTGGGAAAGTAATACCCGTAAAAACAGGAAAAATTGAGGAGACAGGAGCAGGCGTGTCTGTGTCGCACATAATCCCCAGCAATTGTGAGAGCGCCGGCACAAGCGCAACACTGCTCCTCTGTACGAGTCACCTGCTCATTTTCAAAATAAGAGTCCCGATCTCACTCCACAATAGACAATGACTTTTACTTGACATTTTTTTCCAACTTTCCAATACATCCAACATAAAATATATATATATAAAATGCAAAACAGTATATTGAAAATAAACTTTTTCTTCCAAAATCACAATACCAAAATTGTGCACATACTTTAGGGTGTCACATCAACATCTAAATGTAAAACAAGCTGTACATCATTGCCAACACCGCAAGATCAACAGAAAATCAATCAGCTATATGATGAAATGTAGCAGAATACTCACTTCCAAAACAACCCTTGAAGGACTACAACTTACTGCAACTAATGCACTCCTCATCAACCTCTACAATCACCTACAAAACTTTAATGCTATGGATACAGACAACATCAAAGAATACTTACTATATGCATTGCACTTGAAAGTGATGTATACTATTGAAAAAAATCATAACACACCTTAACAAAGACAACAAAAACAAGTCCTGCAAACCAAGCCCTACTCTACCAAACAACCTAACTCCAACAACCACAGGACCATCTGAAGACCCACTCAACCAAGAACAATCAACAACAAAATCCACTGTTCCAGCTACAGAAAAACAGTCCACAGAAACAAAACATCAACATCCACAAAATCTCCCAAAACCACCTGAATGCTGTAAATTACCAGACAATCAACCCAAAACAAGCTGTGACAAACAAACTGTTATTTATCAACAAAACGAAAACCTGACACAAAGACCCCAACACCACAAACAATACAAAGATTTTCAGCCGAAACATCTCTTCCTTTCACTAACAAGAAATGTCTCTACAAGACATGGCACAAATGTTCCTAGAAAACTAAACCATTTCAGCACAAAGTATATTACATTCTTGAAGCTTCTTCTATACATACAAATGTTATTTTATACATTTTAAATAGTTTTCCTGAAAACCATTAAACAATTTACGTTCATTGTTACATATATACTTAAACAAATATGTACAACTTTTTGATGTTCCTGTTCCATTCTCTGTTCTCTTAAAAAATAAAGAATTTTTTTTTTGGAATCATTTCTTGCATTTATAGCCTTTACTAGTTCATTATACATACATCACACAAATTTATAACAGTCTGTCTATATCAAACACGTTAGATGAATAAAAAACTTTGAATTTCTCACAACATCCTTACAAAATCATTTCTAAGTTCCTAAATCACATTTTATAACTTCACAACTACTACTTTAATCTATTGAAACCATTAATTAACTTTCATTACATAATAGTTTTACTACTTTTGCTACAATAAATAAATAATTCAACGATATGATTTTTACATATGAATTAGGATTTCCATATTTTCGACGACACATGATTATCGTAGATCCGATGTTTTTTTGTTTTTTTTTTTTTGTTTTTTTTTTAAGTGAGTTCGGTAGCTTGGTTACTACATGATGATTGAAATCGTGCAAATGGCCTTCAGCTATTACCTAAATAAACTAAGAAAACAAACATCATGAATACAATAGTCCTAACAGCAATGCACAAGCTCATGGCGCCATCTGCAGGACAGTTACAAGTGTTCAAATGAATCAAAGCACCAAACGCGAACAAATTCAGCGCTGACGTGTTACTCGACCTGATGACTTTTTATGAATGCTGTTAAAAATTTCAGATTACTAGTGCTGTCATTAAATTCGCAAATGTTGTGAGGTAATTATATAACAGACTGTACTCTGACGCACTACATGTCTGCTGTTACAGTACTGTTTTTACTTTCATTTGCTTGATTTCAGCCAATGTCATTTGCATTTGACAACACAACATTCGTCATTAGAAATGTTTATAAATCTCTTTTTGTTTACAAAGAGAAGTTTCAGTAGCACATAATCCTTCATAAATCATTCTAATATGCCGATTTACTGTTCAAAAAACATTTCTCATTATTATCACTATTAAAAACAGTTTTGCTGCTTAATATTTTTTGTACAAACAATGATACCACGCAAACATTTGTAAAAGATTTAAAAAAGAGAGAAATTAGTAACTTTATTCATCATGCATAAAAGTGATAAAACGTTACTGAAGACATTTAAAATGATTTATATTCAACAATCACATTAACACATTTAATTAATATATTAAATAAATGCACTTCATTAATCTTTATATTTATCAAAATATCCTGAAAAATAAAGTGTATCACCATTTCCACACAAAATATGAAGCAGCAAAATTGTTTTGAACATTGATACTAATCAGAAAGGTTTCTTGACAGTCGAAGAAATTATATACATTTCTAGAAGATCATGTAACACTGAAAACAGGAGTAATCATGAAGAAAATTATGCTTTCCATCACAGTAATAACATTGCATTTTATAATATATTACAGTTGAAAACTTTTTTTATTTGTAATAATATTTCACTTATATATATATATATATATATATATATATATATATATATATATATATATATATATATATATATATATATTATTTATTTATTTTTTTTTTTTACTTTATTTGATCAAATAAACTCAACCTTGATGACCACACTCTCAGAAATAAATGTACAAAAGCTGTCACTGGGGCAATACCTATTCAGAAAGTACACATTTGCACCTAAACACTCCATTTTTGTACCTTAAAGATACATATTAGTACTTAAAGTGTGCATATTTGAACCTAAGTGTACCTTTTGAAAAATTATTGCCCCATTTATAGCTTTTGTACCTTTATTTCTAAGAGTACAAAAGATACTTCTACTTCTAAAAATACTTATTTCAAAATCATTATTATTTGTAATGTTTCCACACTTTTGGCAAATCCTTTAATAATAACACTTCACTATAATATATTATACTACTTTATTATAATATACTATATTGTTTTCATGATTATTAATTGCTGCTTTTTATTTTTAACAGGACAATATGTATATTTACAATACAAGATATATCTTGTAATGTGCTAAAACATGAATTTTTAATAATAATTTCTGGGTGATGCTATAATTGAACAAAACATAAAATTGCCATTAAATACAATAGAGTATTATGATGTAAAATATTATATTTTGAGAATACATCTGTATACCATTACAAAACTTTGTATGTACACAAAAATGACTTGATTGCAGAGCCACCTGTCAGTCAAAACTAATCAGCCATTTAATCGTATTACTAGAGGTTGTATTTATGATTTTTTCAGCCATTTCAATTGACATCATCTTAAAATTGCTTTTAGCACTCATTGTTGCATTTGCTCCGATGCTCCATACCATACTTAGCTCATCATTTTGCCACTGCAGTGCTTGGCCCCGTCATTGCTGCTTGCAGCTATATTTCTTCTTCTTCTTCTTCTTCTTCTTCCGCCACAAGTCAATGGCAGCCCATAGAACCGCTTGCGGGAAAGTTGTAAAATTTGGCACACTGATAGAGGACAGATTCAATAGTAACCACAGCAAATTTGGAGTCTCTAACTCAAACTCTCTAACGCCACCACTTGTCCAAAGTTGCACTCACGTTTATGCTAATAACATTTGAACCGTAAGGGCTAGAAACAAAATTCTTTTTTCCTCTTATTCCTTGATTCGAACGCACTACATGACATCATTTTCCGTCTAGATAGTTTTTCCGCCATTTTGAATTTTCTGAAAAACCTACTTTTTCGAACTCCTCTCAAATTATTCCTTGGGTCATGCCGACAACATACATACCAATTATGTCATACTAAGCCGAAATTCCTGTCCGCCATTTTGATTTATGTTGAAAACGTATTTTTTCGAACTCCTCCTCAACCATTTGTCCGATTTCCACCAAATTTGACTCAGATCATCTTCAGACAATGCTGGCAAAAAGTTATGGATTTCGTGTCGATAGACGAAACCATTTTCGTATAGCGCTGCTACAAATTTGATGCATGATGCCAAACTAACTCTGAGGCTGTATCTCTGCAATGCTTTGGCATATTGACACCAAATTTTGTTTGTTTCATTGTCAGCTCACACAGAACACACCACATCGATTTGATAACGGTGCCTCCTATTGGTCAAAATTGAAAAGCCATTCAATCATATTACTAGTAGTTTTAAATGATTTTTCAGCCATTGGTATTGCAATAATCTTAAAATGGCTTCAATTACTCATTGCTGCAGTTGGTCTGATGCTTCCTTCTGTAGTGCTTGGCCCCGTCATTGCTGCTTGCAGCTATATTTATTCTTCCGTTTCTTCCGCCGCAAAGAACAATGGCAGCCCATAGAACCGTTTGCGGGAAAGTTGTAAAATTTGGCACACTGATAGAGGACAGAGTCAATGGTAACCACAGCTAATTTGGAGTTTCTAACTCAAACTCTTTAGTGCCACCACTTGTCCAAAGTTGCACTCATGTTAATGCTAATAACGTTTGAACCGTAAGTGCTAGAAACAAAATAATTTTTTGCTCTGATTCCTTGGCTCAAGTCGATTCAAAATTTTCTGTCATGATAGTTTTTCCGCCATTTTGAATTTTCTGAAAAACCTAGTTTTTTGAACTCCTCCTAGGCCATTGTTACGATTTTCATGAAAATTGAATCAGATCATCTTCAGACCATGCAGACAAAAAGATATGGAATTGAAGTTGATTCGTAAAAGCTTTCTCGAATAACTCGCGAATGAATTTTTCGAAAAGCATGCAAAAATGGATGTGAGCTTATATCTCCGCAACAGTTTGGTGTATTGAGACAAAACTTGGTGGGTCTTATAACAAGCATGACCAGAGGCTACTTGCAGTGTTTCGGCGCAGTGCCACATAGTGGTTAGGAGATATGAAAAATTCATATTTTTGCTTATAACTTGTGAATGGTTTGGCCAAAAATCATAAAACTCATCTCTGTAGATTCGGTGCATCATGCCGAGTCGAATCATATTCAATTTTCCCATGTCAGCCATTTTGGGCGTCGGCCATTTTCAATTTTGTTAAAAAATGCTGTATTTAATGAACGCATTAACGTATCATCACGAAACTCAGTATGAATCTTCGACACCATGCCCTGATGGTATGCAAAAAGTTTTGGGGCAGCCCCACCTTGTGGTCAAAAGTTATAATGAAATTTCTAAAAATGCTAATAACTTTTGTTTACATTAGCCTATTGTAATCAAACTGATGTTGATAGATTCCTTGGTTCATGCCAAGAAAATCGATACCAATTTTGCCATATTTGGCTGAACTTCCTGTCCGCCATTTTGATTCATGTTGAAAACCTACTTTTTCGAACTCCTCCTAGACCGCTGGTCCAATTTTCACCAAATTTGACTCGGATCATCTTCAGACACTGCTGGCAAAAAGTTTTGGATTTCGTGTCGATATAAGAAATGGTTTTCGTTTAGCGCATCAATGAATTTACTGAAACATGCCAAACTGCATCTGAGGCTGTATCTCAGCGAAACTTTGACATATTCACTCCAAACTTTGTATGTGACATTGCCACCTCACACTGACCACGCCATGTCAGTTTGTTGACAGCGCCACCTATTGGTCACCTATTGTAATCAAACTCATGTTGATAGATTCCTTGGTTCATGCCGAGAACATTGATACCAACTTTGCAATAATTGGCTGAACTTCCTGTCCGCCATTTTGATTCATGTTGAAAACCTACTTTTTCGAACTCCTCCTAGACGGTTAGTCCAGTTTTCACCAGATTTGACTCGGATCATCTTCAGACCATGCTGGAAAAAGTTATGGATTTTGTGTTGATATATTAAACGGTTTTAATTTAGCGCATCAATGAATTTGCTGGAAAGATGCCAAACTGCATCTGAGGCTGTATCTCAGCGAAACTTTGACATTTTCGCACCAAATTTTATATGTGACATTGTCACCTCACATTGACCACGCCACGTCAGTTTGGTAACGGCACCACCTATTGGTCAAGAGTAATAAACCATTCATTAATCATTAATTATGAAATTTACAAAAATGCTAATAACTTTTGACTGCATTAGCCTATTGTAATGAAACTGGTCTCAAATTATTCCTTGGGTCATGCCAATAACATACATACCAATTATGTCATACTAAGCCGAACTTCCTGTCCGCCATTTTGATTCATGTTGAAAAATTTATTTTTCGAGCTCCTCCTCAACCGTTTGTCGATTTTCACCAAAATTGAACCATATCATCTTCAGACCATGCTGACCAAAAGTTATGGATTTCATGTCAATAGACAAAACCGTTTTCCCATACCACAGCAACGAATTTGAGGCATGATGCCAAAATGACACTTGAGGCTGTATCTCTGCAATGCTTTGGCATATTGACACCAAACTTTGTGTGTGCCATTGTCACCTCACACAGAACACACCACATCGATTTGACAACAGCGTCACCTATTAGTCAAACGTGATAAGCCAATAAATCATATTGCTATAGGTTTATATACAAACCCGATTGCAAAAAAGTTGGGACACTGTACAAATTGTGAATAAAAACAGAATGCAATGATGTGGAAGTTTCAAATTTCAATATTTTATTCAGAATACAACATAGATGACATATCAAATGTTTAAACTGAGAAAATGTATCATTTTAAGGGAAAAATAAGTTGATTTTACATTTCATGGCATCAACACATCTCAAAAAAGTTGGGACAAGGCCATGTTTACCACTGTGCGGCATCCCCTCTTCTTTTTATAACAGTCTGCAAACGTCTGGGGACTGAGGAGACAAGTTGCTCAAGTTTAGGAATAAGAATGTTGTCCCATTCTTGTCCAATACAGGCTTCTAGTTGCTCAATTGTCTTAGGTCTTCTTTGTCGCATCTTCCTCTTTATGATGCACCAAATGTTTTCTATGGGTGAAAGATCTGGACTGCAGGCTGGCCATTTCAGTACCCGGATCGTTCTTCAACGCAGCCATGATGTTGTAATTGATGCAGTATGTGGTCTGGCATTGTCATGTTGGAAAATGCAAGGTCTTCCCTGAAAGAGACGACGTCTGGATGGGAGCATATGTTGTTGTAGAACTTGGATATGCCTTTCAGCATTGATGGTGCCTTTCCAGATGTGTAAGCTGCCCATGCCACACCCACTCATGCAACCCCATACCATCAGAGATGCAGGCTTCTGAACTGAGCGCTGTTAACAACTTGGGTTGTCCTTGTCCTCTTTAGTCCGGATGACATGGCGCCCCAGTGTCCCAAAAAGAACTTCAAATTTTGATTCGTCTGACCACAGAAAAGTTTTACACTTTGCCACAGTCCATTTTAAATGAGCCTTGGCCCAGAGAAAACGCCTGCGCTTCTGGATCATGTTTAGATATGGCTGCTTTTTTGACCTATAGAGTTTTAGCCGGCAACGGCGAATGGCACGGTGGATTGTGTTCACCGACAATGTTTTCTGGAAGTATTCCTGAGCCCATGTTGTGATTTCCATTACAGTAGCATTCCTGTATGTGATGCAGTGCCATCTAAGGGCCTGAAGATCACAGGCATCCAGTATGGTTTTCCGGCCTTGACCCTAATGCACAGAGATTGTTCCAGATTCTCTGAATCTTTGGATGATATTATGCACTGTAGATGATGATAACTTCAAACTCTTTGCAATTTTTCTCTGAGAAACTCCTTTCTGATATTGCTCCACTATTTTTCGCTGCAGCATTGGGGGAATTGGTGATCCTCTTCCCATCTTGACTTCTGAGAGACACTGCCACTCTGAGAGGCTCTTTTTATACCCAGTCATGTTGCCAATTGACCTAATAAGTTGCAAATTGGTCCTCCAGCTGTTCCTTATATGTACATTTAACTTTTCCGGCCTCTTATTGCTACCTGTCCCAACTTTTTTGGAATGTGTAGCTCTCGTGAAATCCAAAATGAGCCAATATTTGGCATGGCATTTCAAAATGTCTCACTTTCAACATTTGATATGTTATCTATATATTGTGAATAAAATATAAGTTTATGAGATTTGTAAATTATTCCATTCCTTTTTTATTCACAATTTGTACAGTGTCCCAACTTTTTTGGAATCGGGTTTGTATGAGTTTTCAGCCGTTTTGACTAAAAACACCCTAAAATGGCTTCAATTGCTCATTTCTGCAGTTGGTCTGATGCTTGCTTCTGTAGTGCTTGGCCCCGTAGTTGCTGTTTGCAGCTATATTTATTATTATTCTGCTTCTTCTTCTTCTTCCGCTCTTGAGTCAATGGCAGCCTATAGAACCGCTTGCGGGAAAGTTGTGAAATTTGGCACACTGATACATGCCAGTCTCAACATTAACCATAGCAAATTTGGAGTCTCTAACTCAAACTCTCTATTGCCACCACTTGTCTAAAATCCCACTCATGTTTATGCTAATAACTTTTGAACCGTAAGGCACAGAAGGAAAATTCTTTTTTTTTTCCCTTTGATTCCTTGGCTCATGCAGAGTCCAATGGACAAAAAGTGGTAAGGTTTTGTTTTTTCGCTATTTTAAATTATTCGTAAAATCTACTCTTTCGAACTCGTCCTAGACGGTTTGTCTGTTTTTCACCAAAATTGGCTCAGATCATCTACAGACCATGCTGGCCAAAAGTTATGGAATTCTAGTCGATTAGTCAAACCGTTCTCGAATAACGCGCGAACGAATTCTACAAAAAGCATGCAAAAATGGATCTGAGGCTATATCTCTGCAACGGTTTGGAGTATTGAGACCAAACTTGGTGTGTGTTTTAACAAGTAGGCCTGAGACTACCTGCAGTGTTTCGACGTAGTGCCACCTAGTGGTCAGGAGATATGAAAAATGGCTATTTTTGTGTAGAACTTGTAAGTGGTTTGGCTAAAAATCACAAAAGTTCTCTCTTTAGATTCGGTGTATGAACATTGCATGAAAAGAGTAATTTCTGGGATAAATCGGACAATGGAAATTTTAGTGAAACTTAAAGTGTACGACCCGTGTACGAAAATTTCCCAGGCAAGTATGCTGAGTCGCCGTACACGTCCATACATTTGAGATGCACTGAACTTTCGGATGCAGGATATTTCTGATTGCACACACTAGACGTGTTCAGAGATTTCCAGTATACCAGCCCTTATGAAAATATCCCATGGTTTTATTATAGTAAATGTATAGTTAACTTTTAATTTTACTACAAATACACTTTTTTCACTACAATAACCATGTTTTTTAAATTTATTCATGTACAACGGTTAATTGTCATAAGAAGCAAGCACTGTTGTGTTTTTTGGGGTGTTTATCAGTTAAAAACTATTCAACCAGTCATTTTTAAACCTGTAGGCAAGTTAAATGAGTCTTTTGATTAACAGAATCACAAAATTTGAGTGAAAGTAATAAAAATCCACACATTCGCAGGTAGTGTTGTATCTCAGGGTTTGTTATAGTTTAGTAATCGAAGTAATGAACACAGTAATGTCTGACATTTCTGGCCTCGCATTTGCAGCTAAATCACCCGAGACTCGCAATTCTTGACGCCCGTGAAACGAACCTTTTTGGAATCGACTATGAGCATCACTGTTCTTACCCCTCCCCCGCTGCCTCACTGCAGTTTTTGCATGCGCACTGACAGCATCCGGTATTTTATGAAAGATTTAAAAGGTCGTGGGTTCAATTCCCAGGGAGCACACATACTGATAAAAAATGTATAGCCTGAATGCACTGTAAGTCGCTTTGGATAAAAGCGTCTGCTAAATGTAAATGTATGTAATGTAATGTATTTACCTCAGATGAAGGTTAGTATGCATATATAAAACCATTTAAATAACATGTTTATCAGAAATAACATGTTATGTAATTTCTTTCAAACTGTATTTCTAGCCCGGTGCTGTTTCGAGCCATTTGTTCCCTCTTCAGCTGCCTTCAGTCAGCGCGAGATGACAGCCGTCGAGTGTTTCAGAGAGATTTATGTCAGAAGAAAGTAAGGGAGAATTTACAGAAACATTTTAAATAGTCTGTTTACCAAAACATAATATTAAGTGTTTTAATGTACATATTTGAGTGGGTTTATGTTGCAAAATTAGCCTAGCTATCTTGGTAAGCTGCTAATGTTAACTGATACTTAGCAACTGCTGTGTAAAAAGTAAAAAAATATTATCTATTAGTAAAATGTACATGTGTATTAATTAATGTTAGTTTAGCTAGCATGCTTAAGGTGTTAACATATTCCCCATTGACACATCTACAGACACAACACTGCAGCTCCAAACACTGCAGCTGCCTTCACTGGATTCACCTGAAACAGCATCTGAGGAGAAATGGTGCATCTTAGCAACATTATTTGTTAATATATCATAATTTTCAAAGTGCAGTGTAAATTTCACTCCTTTTGTTCATGCCAATGTTCTAGTTTAAGTGTAGAAATCTACAGTGTATTTTGTTTCATATTACTTAATATTAAAATATTATTATATTATATTTTATTCAGTAACTAAATCTGCAAGATAACACTTTGACTAGCTTAGATTTTTTTCCTATTCTTAATGAAGTTTATTTGAACAAAGTTTGAGAGAAACATTTTCAGATAATTCAACCAATTAGCATCAGAGTAAGTCTATGTATTGCCACTTTTCTTTTAATTTAAATTATTATATTGACCGTAGGCCTAGGCTACTGGACTGTATTGTGCGTGATGTAGACAGCATTTAAAAGAAGTTTATCATGAATAAATGTTACATGAAGCACATAAAATAAAATAAGCCTACAAGAAAACATTTTTATCCATCCCTCAGTCTTGTAAGTCCATGAACTGATCATATTTTTTTCCATAATATTTGTATATTATTATTGTTATTATTGCTTATATTGTTATATTCGTTGTTATGCATATGACTTTTTCACATTCATTTCGATCTCTTTACTTAACAGTTTTGTAAATAATTGCCTACAGTAAATGCTTGGCATGCCAATAAAGCTTTGATTATGCTATATGATTTACAGGAATTTTTACTGGAAGTGCAGCTTAAAGGTTGAATTTAACATATTCGGGCTAATTAATAGACTATAATTATAAATACTATAGTGTTTTGTTGATGAATGAATCATTCACGTAGTTTCATTTGTAAATGAAAACATAGCACGCTAATTTATTGTCATATACCGGTTTAAATACAGTCATAAAGTCAAAACTTTATTGGCATAATTGTCAGGCGTTTACAGTTTTTTTCAATTTCCTATGCGCTACCATAATTATGCAATACTATCATAATTATACAGAATGTTAAGTAGGTAAAGCGATACACGAATTGAGAGGGGAAATAAGCATATATAACAATAAATATACAAATATAGCCCTAACCAGTTAATATAACAATATTATTATATTACAGTTTAATAATTATAATAATAATAATAATAATAATAACGTCATGTTTCTCAGGGAGTCAGGAACACGGAACGAGGAGACACGGAGAATTCACAAAACTAGAGTCTTTAATATCCAACAGGGTTACATGGACCACAGGCAGGGAAGACATTCAAGGACCGACAAACACTAACTGAATGGACTGGAGCTTTTAAAGACAGGACAATCAAGGAACTAAGGAGAGACACCTGGAATCAAATTAACAATTAACATGAGGGAGAAACTGGGTCACGGAACACCTGGGGAGCAAAAAACAATCAAAAACAGTCCATGATCCTGACATAATGCCCCCTCCCGGAAGGTGCGTCCTCGCACCGTAGAAACATCCAAAGAGGAGGGGTGGGCAGGAACTAACGAGGAGGCTCAGGAGGAGGACGGACACCTGGGAGGGGGCCGGCAGACAGAGACCAGGGAGGCGACGAAGGAGAGAGGAGCCAGGGGAGAGACAGGAGGGACCCGGAGCAGGAGGAGCCTGGCGGGACCCAGGCCACAGCCATAACGGTGGCCCACGGTGGAGCCGATGGAGGGAGGAGCCATGGAGGGGGAATGGCCGCCGACTCCAGGGGGCCGACCAACGGTGGCGGAGCAGGTGGAGGAGGAGCCCGAGGTGGAGACGGAGAGCCGAAGAGCCGAAGAGCAAGGGAGATGAGGAGGATCAGGAGGTCCTAGGTGGAGCAGATGGTGCCGGCGACTGACGCGGAGGCATGGATCCGGGAGGCCGCAGTGGAGCCGGAGCGACAGAGGAGAGAGGAGGAGCCGAGGGGATGAAGGAGCCTGATGGAGCTGGAGGGACGAAGGGACGAGGCGAAGCCGGAGGAGTGAAGTCCTGGGGTGCAGGATGGTTGACGCCAGACTAAAGCGGAGCCGGAGGGACGATGGAGCCCGGTGGAGCTAGTGGACTGCCGGGCCATGGTGAAGAGGAGGGAGCTAGGAGCCATGGTGGAGCCCGACTGGTCAACGGACCAAGGCGGTGTCCGGGCCTCGAAGGATGGAGGCGGAGTCGAGGGAAACTCCGACCACGGCAACGCTGGAGGATGGTAGTCCTGCCGAGCTCGCACCACATAGATGGTGGGCTAAGGGCGAGCAGAGGAGCTGCCAGATGACAGCGGTGGTGGCGGAGGCAGGAGTGGGTGGGAGGGCAGGCATTTGAGAGCCTCCAGACTTCCAGGGCTGACCTCAGGAATGGGAGCCAACACTGAAGGGCGCTCAGGAGGCGTGGGCTCTGGAGGATGCTTACACAGAAGCCCTCCAACCCTTGTTGTGGCTATGGCTCTGTCAGCGGTGGGCTCAGGCATGCACTCCGCGCAGAGGGGAGATGGTGGGCTGGGCACTGGGTCAGGAGCGCGTCGTCCGAGTAGGTGGTGAGGCTGACGAGGACCAGGAACAGTCTGGTGTGACCCTCGAGCGATCTCTCCCCCTGCTCCAGCAGGAGGAGGAGGTATTCCGGGCGAAGGAGGGGATCCATAGGGAATACACACAACACAAACAAAACACTGAGGAAAAAGGCGGAAACAAAAACAGAGGGTAAACACACAGAGGTTACTGTATTTTGGTCGGTCCTTCTGTCACGTTTCTCAGGTAGTCAGGAACACGGAACGAGGAGACACGGAGAATTCACAAAACTAAGGTCTTTAATATCCAACAGGGTTACATGGAGCAAAGGCAGGGAAGACATTCAAGGACCGACAAACACTAATTGAATGGACTGGGGCTTTTAAAGACAGGACAATCAAAGGACTAAGGAGAGACACCTGGAATCAAATTAAGAATTAACATCAGGGAGAAACTGGGTCACGGAACACCTGGGGAGCAAAAAACACAACAAAAAACAGTACATGATCCTGACAAATATACATTTAATAATAATAATAATAATAATAATAATAATATACAATTAAATAATAAGAGACGATCAGTTAACGGATTTACAAGACTGTGGGATGGATAAAAATGTTTTATACATCTCTGATAATCCCAGGTTGCTATGGTCACGCAGGTTTGTTTACATATATGAGAAATCGATGTTGTTCCCTCAATATAGGATCTCGAGGCCACGACTTCATATTGCGTGGCCACGACAAAACTAAGTGAACTGAACATGTCCCCTCCCGGTCACCGTACACATGAGAACTCGTGATTTGCTGTACAATTCAGCTAACAAAATAGCTGTAATAGTGGGTTCATGGGATGGGGGCGTGTCTTGGGAGCGGTCAGTGGAGGTCAACAGAACATTTGCCCAAAATAGTGGGAAATCGGGACAAATAGTGGGTTTGTGGAATGGTGTGTGGCTTGGGAGCGGTCAGCAGTGATCAATGGGATATTAGCCCGCTATAGTGGGTAATCGGACAAATAGTGGGTTCGTGGGATGGGGGTGTGTCTTGGGAGCGGTCAGCAGAGGTCAACAGCACATTTGCCCAAAATAATGGGCAATTGGACAAATAGTAGGTTCGTGGGATGGGGGCGTGGCTTGGCAGTGGTCAGCGGGGGTCCAGGGTGCAGCGTCCACAAACCCGCATACGCAAACCCCTTAGCCAATGACCTTTTGGAAATTTTGGACTAATTAGAGAAGTTACTTTGTCTGTCTTTGAACCAATTGATAGCAAAATTTTGGAAGAAATAGTACAGCACCTTAAATTATCAACCTGCTATCTTGACACACTTCCCACATCTTTTTTTCAAAAGTGTGCTTAACTGTTTAGAAGCAGATCTCTTAGAAGTGGTGAACACCTCACTTCTTTCTGGAACTTTTCCAAACTCCCTGAAAACTGCAGTTGTCAAGCCCCTTCTGAAAAAGAGCAATCTTGATGACACCATATTGAGGAACTATAGACCAATATCAAATCTTCCTTTTATAGGCAAGATTATTGAAAATGTAGTACATGTAGGACAAAATGTAGGACAATTTTCAATCTGGTTTCTGACCGCGTCACAGCACAGAGACAGTGCTCATTAAGAAAATAAATGATATTCGCTTTAATTCTAATTCTGGCAAAATATCAGTGCTGGTACTACTAGATCTTAGTGCTGTATTTGACACTGTCGATCAAAACATACTTCTAGAGAGAGTGGAAAACTGGGTCGGGCTTTCTGGGATGGTACTCAAATGGTTCAGGTCATATTTAGAAGGGAGAGGTTATTATGTGATTATAGGAGAGCATAAGTCTAAGTGGACGTCCATGACATGCGGAGCTCCACAAGGCTCAATTCTTACACCGCTCGTTTAGCCTGTATATGCTCCCACTAAGTCAAATAATGAGAAAGAACCAAATTGCCTGTCAAAGCTATGCTGATGATACCCAGATTTATCTAGCCTTATCTCAAAATGACTACAGCCCCATTGACTCCCTCTGCCAATGCATTGACAAAATTAACAGTTGGATGTGCCAGAACTTTCTTCAGTTAAACAAGGAGAAAGTTGAAGTCATTGCATTTGGAAACAAAGATGAAGTTCTCAAGGTGAATGCATACCTTGACTCTAGGGGTCAATTAACAAGTCAAGAATCTTGGTGTGATTCTGGAGACAGACATTAGTTTCAAAAGTCATGTCAAATCAGTAACTAAATCAGCATACTATCATCTCAAAAACATTGCAAGAATTAGATGTTTTGTTTTGAAACTTGTTCATGCATTTATCACCAGCAGGGTGGACCATTGTAATGGTCTCCTCACCGGCCTTCCCAAGAAGACCATTAGACAGTTGCAGCTCATTCAAAATGCTGCTGCTAGGATTCTGACTAGAACCAGAAAATCTGAGCATATCACACCAGTTCTCAGATCCTAACACTGGCTTCCAGTTATATTTAGGATTGATTTTAAAGTACTCTTTAATTACTCATTTATAAATCACTCAATGGCCTAGGACCTAAATAAATTGCAGATATGCTCACTTAATATAAACCTAATAGTCCACTCAGATCATCAAGTCAATTAGAAAAACCAAGGGTTCACACAAAACAAGGGGAATCAGTTTTTAGCTATTATGCTGCCCGCAGTTGGAACCAGCTTCCAGAAGAGTTTAGATGTGTTAAAACATTAGCCACATTTAAATCCAGACTCAAAACACATCTGTTTAGCTGTGCATTTGTTGAATGAGCAGTGTACTACGTCCGAACTGATTGCACTGTATTTTATGCATAATCATTTTCTATTTTAACTGTTTTAAATTAATCTTAAATCAATTTTTAAATCATTTTAAAAGTTTTTAAATTCCTTGTTTTATTATTGTGATTATTTTACTTTTTTATGTAAAGAATTGCTGTGAAAGTAAAGAGAATGTGGGCAAAGAAAGACAAGTTTGTTGGTTAATCAGTTGAAAGTAGGACCTCTGAGTTCTATTTGTTTGGTTTATGATGGTCAAAGTAAGTAGAGGGTGAAGTTGTGGAATAGTTAGGTATTTTGGAAGGATTTTTCACTTAGTGGGGAAGAGTTTGAACAAATTTTGAGAATGTTAGTTTTTTTTTTTGTGTGTGTTAAGAGCACATCACTAACATCACTAACAATTCCTTGATTTTATTGTTGATTATTATTATTATTTAATGATTATTATTTTGCTTCCTTTCATGTAAATTACTTTGAATTACCATTGTTTATGAAATGTGCTATATAAATAAACTTGCCTTGCCTTGCCTTTAGACTAGGAGAAATGTCTGAGCACAGTGTGTGATGATGTTGAGATCTCTTTTAAAGCTTTAAAGGAGACCATTGTGAGAGTGTTAGAGTTTTTTTTTTTTTTTTTTTTTTTTTCTCAGGAGACAAGTTTGAGAAGCAGGAGACTCAAGCAAAAATCTCCATTTGTTCTTAAAGTAACCTCATTTCTGCCTAGGAGTAATATTTGAGATGTTAAAGAGATCTTACTTTTGATTTTTCTTTTCTATGGGAGTGCATACAAGAAAGACATTTCTGACTTCTCATCAGTCAGACTGAGGATCAGTCAGACGTCACTCGGACACAGTCCTAACTGGTGTTTTCTTGATTTGTGCTCCCCTGGCAGATTTTGTTAACTCCCATTAAAACAGTAGGGAGCAAAATTTGACAAAAGACCAAAAAAAAAAAAAAAAAGCTACCTATCAGATTGTGCTTTATTAATGTGTACAACTACCCCAACCACCCCAACCCAGGGGCGTAAATTTCATCTAACAGTAGGGGGGACAATAAACATAAAATTTCTCAAGAGCAATTTTTGAAGGGGACACAAATAATACAGCCAAAATTGTACTTGTAAGGATAGATATGTGTACACAGCATGTGTAAACAGCATGGAGACCGTGTTTAAATATGAGTTCGTTTCATATGGTTCACCACGCGGTCATATTATAATTATTATTTTGCGTACTCCATAGTATAAAAAAAACAATAAATAAATAAATAAATAAAACACACACACACACACACACTTGACCCTCTATCAATTGCGTATTTATTCTCTAACTGCTAGCTTTTCTTGAAAAACTAACACTAGCTTTCTTTTTTATATTCTATTTACTTGTCTTCTTTAAAAAAAAAAAAAAAAAAACCTTGCTACGTGTGCTGCGTTAGGCTAACCAAGACTTGTCATAGCTCTTGCATGTTGTTGCTCTTTTGTTGGTTATGATTGCTTCTATTGTACTCATTTGTAATTCCTGTCCCCCCTGGAATTACGCCTATGCCCCAACCCTAAACCTACCATTACAATAATGCAAATGCAGTAATAATGTATTGTTCAGCATGACAAAAATGAGGCAATATTGATAGGCTTATGCACAGTAAGCCCTGGCAGGACAATCTAACAGGTAGGGTGAAATGTCAGGACACCAGCATGCATCTCATGGTGATTGCCAGTAATTGTTTCTGCGCAGATTTTGCTGATCTCAAACAGGCCTTATTTCTCTTGTGGTATTTTAAGTCATACACACTTTGGTCTGTGCAGCACTGTTTTAAGTTGAACACACCTTAGGCTCGTTTGAGATTAACCTAGCCTCACCTTAAATTTAGGCAAGAGTATACGGCTGCAGTGAGGGGAGGAGTGAAATAAGTGCAGTCAAGACGGACAGTTCTCTCTTCTTGAAGTGGAGATACCTACAAGATCAAAGATGGATATTCACACTCATGCCCTGTTTGTCAGGGGAACACAGACTCAAATGGCAAAGGTGAGTATATTTGATTAAACAGTTTCCTGGCAAACAGGTGAATGACACAATGGCAGATGAAGAAGGTAAACAAGAACCAGAGCAGATGAATAGTGAAGACAGTCCAGAGAGGTATACAGCACCACACACATACCTTTTGAACACTGTAGGAGTGAGCTATTAACTTTGTCTTTTCTCTTACATGTCTTTCCAGACTCCAAAAGGAAACAGGAGTGAAGGAAAAGATCACACTGGTAGGTAATAACAGGTAAGTAGCAGGTAAGAACCAGGGAGGGTGGGACGGCATCCTGGAGCTGTAACAGGTGAACAGGGAGAAACGGGCAGGACAGGAAACCTCCAGGACGGCACCGGCAACCTAGGGAGCCTGGGAGGTGCTGGAACTACAGGGAGCCATGCTGGTGAAGATAGCTCAGTGAGCCATGAATCATTAATACAGGAGATATGAGATTCCATCGGCCACTCTGGCAGTGGCAAGGAGGATACTAAGTGTCATCCTGACCACTATGTAGGAGCAGGGAGGAAAGGAGGTTGAATTAGCTATAAATAACTATTTAATTAGGTTAACTATGTTACTGAGTGTGCCCTTTAACCCTATGAATTTCCAGGTGGGGTAAGGATAGTCAAATCTAGCCTAAACCATGAAGTACTCACCCACCTGTAGGTTGAAATTCTTCTGGAATGATGTAGAAGACTCCCTTGTGGTTATTCTTGTTTAAGGCTTAGTTTGTAGTTACAAGTATCATGGGAGGCAATTGTAACAATAAAATCTCTTATTTTTATTGGTTACAATACAAAGCACATAATGTAAAAATAAAACTTAAAATCAGCTAAGCCAGGAGTTCTAAACTCAAACTCTAAACAGCATTATTGGAGATGTTGTTAAGCTCTACCAGATAGGGTATCATCAGGTGTTCTTCACGCTTAATGCAGGCAATATCTGAGGATTGCTTAACCCCCTGGGGTCGAAGCCCGTACCAGTGCGGTCTGTCTCGTATTTTCTTCATGACCGCAGAAAGAACTAATAATACTCCGTGAGTTTTGATCATACAGATAAGAATAAGGCATCATTTGAAACTGCAAAGGGTCTACTTTTATTTGTGTATAGTCATAATAACAACGAAACAATGTGCTTTTAAAAAAATAAAGAAAATAAACAGGGTGCGTTCTCTGCCAGCTCTGTCTCTGTCACCTCTCTTCTCAGACACATAAATAAAACAACATGAATCTCCGTGAATACTTGCCTCAAAGACATGAGAAGTATATGTATAGAAAGCTTGAAATGTCTACTTTTAAATGAAGTCGCCCAAAACATAAAAAATATTCTCTGTTAAAGTAATCCCTATGAAACCAACGTGATGTCCAGTTTTCCCCATCTCAACTCATTATCTCTAATGCGGTCACGCCCACGCGCCGATCACACTTTTCAAATTCAAACATCCATGTGAGACGTCCGCGCATGTAAACGCCCACATCGCCTCCGCGTAAACAAACATGTTCATCCCTGCTACTTTTTGTTTCTGGAAGAAGACGCGCTAAGAGAAATAATCCAGAATTTACATCACAATGCGATGCGTCACGCAGCTAGATCCAGTGGAGCATATCATTCTGATGAGTAGCCTAAGATTACTTGCATCTGTTGTTATTGAGTTATTGTGACATAACTTGTACACATTTTACTAGTTAGACATTTCCCAAACTATAATTCCTGACTACATGTATGAAATCAAGTGAAACATTTAGAAATATGTGTCATTTCATTATCTAAATGTCTCAAAATGCCAGTATGTTTGTTTAATGTTTTATAACATATAAAACCACAAGATATAAAAGTAGTGTGAGTGTTAACACTATGAATGAATGTGTTAACCCTCTAAGCGACCGTAGACTATTTAAACTCCTTGGCCACTGTCATAACTAGGGAGAAGCGACTAGTCAGCAGAAGAAACAGCAGCGCGTGAGTGTTTTGCTTAATACTTTGTTACTAGATATGTTGTTTGAATTATTACTTGCTGCTAGGAAGGAATATTTAGTTTTCTACCTATTTCTTCTTTGCTTTTTCGTTGTAGTTTGTATTTTTGATTGCACTTACTTGTTATTGTAATAACAGCTGTCGATCGGCTTAGTGTTATTTGCATTGCTGCCTTCCTGCACTTAAGTGCGAATAGTAGTTTCGATTTGAGCAATTACCCTGCTATAGGGTGTTGGGTGTGCTAATTAGAAAGCGCCACAGCTGTTTTCACTTGTGGTTTAGCTAGACTGTATTTATTGGATATCTGTGCGCTGACGCGGAAGCGCCAGCCTCTTCGGGTGAAAACCTACAAGGGTAAAGACCTGCGACTTTTACCTGCGCGACTTTAACCGAGCAACGTGACTAAAGTACTTATTTTATCCTCCCTTTTTCTGTCCCCTCTTTTCTAACTCTGTTTGAAAATGTGTTTCCAGTACATTCCGGTTGTCTCTCAACCACGCTCTAATATCACACGCAGACGGCAATGCAATCTTGCTAACCTGCTTCCTATCTTGACATCTTGTACTGCACCTCTTTCTTTCTCTGTGGGTCTTTGGAATTGTCAGTCAGCTGTTAACAAAGCAGACTTCATTTCTGCTTTTTCTTTACAATCCACACAAAGCATCTTGGGCTTGATTGAGATCTGTATTCGTCCAGAAGACTCAGCAACCCCAGCTGCTCTGGCTAACAATTTCTCTTTCTCCCACACCCCTCGTCAAGTTGGCCGGGGTGGGGGCACTGGTCTGCTCATTTCAAACAATTGGAAATACTCTACCCACTCTCCCCTATGCAATTAGAACTCATTTGAATCTCATGCGTTTACTGTAACCGCTCCTATAAAACTCCAGATTGTGGTAATTTACCGCCCCCCAGGGCAAATTCTTGGCACCTTCCTAGAGGAGCTGGATGGGCTGCTGTCCTCTTTCGCAGAGGATGGCACTCCACTCTTAGTCTTTGGCGACTTCAACATCCATCTAGACAAGACTTATGCTACAGACTAGGGGTGTGCAGCAGAGCCATTATTTGTATCTAGATCCGGAAGTGGGCGTGGTTTAAACCGGAAGTTTGTCAAATTACATGAAAATACCATTTTAAATGCAAATCTGTTCGATTTGTAGTTTTCATTTAACAAATATGCCTTGTATAACTAAATAAAGTATTATTTTTTTTTATTAAAATTATAACTTTGTAAATATCTTCTATTTAAAGCTTTATCAAAAAAGAAAAATAATTTTATTCTTCTTATTTTCCAGTGAAACTTTGTGTACAAATTTGACAAGAGACAAGCATCCATAATCTTAAATAAGAGCAGTAGCAGAAAAAAAGAAGCTGAAAAAAAAATAGAAATGGAAAGAAAGTGTTCAGTAGCCTACTCATAGCAGAATGACAATAAAGCTCGCTTGAACTTTAAGTAACTTAGATCATGTGTTGCGGGAGTCTGTGATCATTTACGAGTTTTGTATCAACAGAGCGCAACAAATCATTTGGACCTTCCAAAAGCCTTGATCAAACATCGCTTTTCTTCATCTTGTATAATTAAATGAAATGCCATTCACGAAAAGGGCTAATGTAATGCGTTTTTACAGTTGGATTTCGAAAAGGTTTGAAGTTAGTAACATTTTTAGGATATTTTTGTCGAGTTGATATAACTCCAGACAAAGCTCTGATTTCTGAGAGACACGCACAGACCCCAACGCGGCTATTGATTTGCGCTCATTTCATTCATATGGGCTATAGTTTACACTCATTCACTTTACACATCCAGGCCCATAGCCAGCTATGAGTTCCAGACCTCCGTAAATGTTTCATGTTCAAAAATGAAATTTGAAAACATATGAAAAATTATTTAAAATCATGTCGCTGAATAAATGCATGTGGCTGACTCGCAGCAGCTGCGAAACGCAGGAGTGAAGGAACTTGCCGCAAGTGCAGCCTCCACTCCGCTCCGTGTTGCCAGATCTAGTTATTATAAGCGTCACTGGACTTGTTTTAATACTTAATGTAACAGCGTTAATAAAGTAAGGGCATTAATAAAGTGGGAAGATGAAGGTTGAGGTTAGAGATTCTGTATCCTATTTGCAAAATACAAGATTTAAACTTATTTTGGTGCATTTTTCAGGAGAATGTTTGTATTTGTTTTTTGTATCAATATCTGGCAACACTGCTTCGCCGGCACTGACAGGCAGCAATTAAAAAAGGAGCGCGCAGATAGTTTATTGCTGAGGAGAACACATTCATTAGACAAACGCAATGGTCACCATCTTTATGAAACTCTGTCAAACGCTATCAGTGCAGTACTAGCCATTATTATTGCACAAATCTTAACAACCGCAGACCTCACTAATGTAGTGCTGTTCCAGCAAACGTGACTATGTCTGCCGAATATTTTTTCTGTTATTCGGATAAATTCATTGTTCGTTTTGAAGCCATTATCCGTGCCTTTCCGAATAAGGTATTCGGCTTCGGGCACATCCCTACTTCCATTCACTCCTTGCTTCATTTGATCTCAAATGCCTTACCACTACAAGCACACACAAATCAGGTAACCAACTTGATTTAATTTACACACGCAATTGTACTGCAGACAACGTTTTGGTAGAAACACTACATATCTCTGACCATTTCTTCATTCCATTTAAACTACATTTTGCTACCTGTGTGCCACCAACCCCTATACCGGTTACGTTTAGACGAAACCTACGCTCCCTTTCTCCCTCCCATCTTTCCTCTGTAGTATCCTACTCTCTTCTCTCACCTACCCACTTCTCATCTCTGGATGTGAATGCAGCTACTGACACTTTATGCTCTACTTTAACCTCTTGTCTAGACGACATTTGTCCTCTCTCCTCCAGGCCAGCACGGGTTGACTCTTCTAACCCCTGGTTATCTGATGTTCTTCATGAGCATCGGGCCAAACTTAGGGCAGCAGAGAGAAAATGGCACAAATCAAAAGATCCGTCAGACCTGAGTAGGTATCAGTCTTTTCTTTCCTCTTTCTCTGCTGAAGTCCACACTGCCAAATCCTCATATTTCCACAACAAGATTAAAAGTGCTCCAGACTCACGTAATCTCTTCAGAGCATTTAATTCTCTCCTCTGTCCCCCTGCACCACCTCCCACCACTTCTATAACAGCTGATGACTTCGCCACATTCTTCACAGACAAATTTAGAACAATCAGTAGTCAGTTCTCAGCTCTACACACACAGGACCTCCAACCGACCACATCCACTGCTAAAACTCCTATCTTCTCCTTCTGTCCCCTCGCTGAGGCAGAAGTATCCAAACTTCTCCTCTCCAGCCATCCTACAAAATGCTCTCTAGACCCAATCCCCTCACACCTTCTCCAAGCAATCTCTCCCACACTTTTACCAGCACTCACACACATCAACACATGTCTCCTAACAGGCTCCTTCCCCACTGCATTCAAGCAGGCCCAGGTAACCCCACTGCTCAAAAAACCTTCATTAAAGACTTCTCTTATAGAAAGCTACAGACCTGTCTCTCTACTTCCATTCATAGCGAAAACACTTGAACGAGTTGTTTTCAACCAGGTATCATTGTTTCTTTCAAAGAACAACAAACTGGACGCTAATCAATCAGGTTTCAGACGTGGCCATTCAACTGAGACTGCGCTACTGTCAGTCACGGAAGCCTTGCGGATTGCAAAAGCTGATTCCAAATCATCAGTTCTCATTCTGCTGGATCTATCTGCTGCTTTTGACACTGTCAATCATCAGATCCTGCTGTCTACCCTCTCATCACTGGGCATCACTGGGATTCCACTTCACTGGTTTGAATCCTATCTAACTGGTAGATCTTTCAGGGTGGCCTGGGAAGGGGAGGTATCCAAAGCACATCAACTGGTCACTGGGGTTCCATCTACACTACACTACATCACTGGGTCCCATCATACAGGCACATGGCTTCTCCTACCATTGCTACGCTGATGACACACAGCTCTATCTCTCTTTTCACCCTGAGGATCCAACGGTAGCTGCACGGATCTCAGGCTGCCTGGCGGATATCTCGGCATGGATGAAAGAACATCACCTACCGCTCAACCTGGCAAAGACTGAGCTTCTTGTCTTCCCTGCCACTCCAGCTCTACAGCATGATTTCACCATCCAGCTAGGTTCTTCTACAATTACCCCATCGGCTTCGGTCAGATATCTTGGTGTAATCTTTGATGACCAGCTGACCTTCAAAGACCACATTGCAAAGACTGCTCGATCTTGCAAGTTTGCATTACACAACATCAGAAATATCAGGCCCTTTCTAACAGAGCATGCTGCACAACTTCTTGTCCAGGCCCTTGTCATTTCTAGGCTGGACTATTGCAATGCTCTTCTGGCTGGCCTTCCATCAAGCACAATCAAACCTATACAAATAATTCAGAATGCAGCGGCACGACTGGTCTTCAACGAGCCCAAAAGAGCCCATGTTACACCTCTCTTTATCTCCTTACACTGGCTACCGGTTGCAGCTTGCATCAAGTTCAAGACATTGATGCTTGCATATACAGGCTCAGCACCCGCCTACTTCCACTCACTATTACAAATCTACACCCCCTCCAGAAGTCTGAGATCTGCTAGTGAGCGACGCCTCGTGGTACCGTCACAGAGAGGCTCAAAATCACTCTCCAGAACATTCTCGTTCACCGTTCCTGGCTGGTGGAATGATCTTCCCACCCTTATCCGGAATGCTGATTCCCCGACAATTTAAGCAACAGCTGAAAACTCATCTCTTTCGACACTACTTGACTTCGTCCTAAATTATAAAAAAAAAAAAAAAAAAACTGTCTTTCTCTTTATTTATTCCTTCCCTTTCTAACTTGTACTTATTTGAATGATGACTGAGACTTGGTATTACGAGCACTTCCTCTGTCTGTTTGCATCTTTAAGATGAATCGCTTTATGTATTCCCCAGTTGTAAGTCGCTTTGGATAAAAGAGTCTACAAAATGACTAAATGTAAATGTAATGAATGTTTGGCACAAAGGTGTGCTACTGTTCAAGTCTCAGTGTTCCGATCAGTATGTTCAATCATGTGTCCTTGACCTTCACTGTGTATATTTTTTTATTATACTCTATTGCAAATAAAATACAAATAATAATCAAAAACCCACATTATTTTACTTTCCTCACACTCTTTCTTACCTGCCTTGGCTCAGTCACATTCATATTGATGGCCCATTATGGGAGGCCCTTTGTCTCTCAGGTGTGAATCACTAAATATTCATGGCCATTGTCACTCAAAAGTCTTGTGAACAAATATTCTGTATGTTTTATGGCCTTATTTCAGTGACTTAAAAAAAAAAAAGTTTTTCACTAATCACGCATAAACACAAACATGTACTTTCATGCTGCTCATATATTATTGTAGCCCAGTTTGTGCTGAATACAGTGTTATCAGACTTTAGCCATTAATATGTTTTTAAGATACTGAAAAAACACAAATGTCAGGGCATGTCAAAACTTCTCCAGGGCCCCAAAACACCCTCAGACCCCAGAGGGTTAAATCCCCAGTCCTTCTATACTACTTGTCAGCAAATTCTAATATCATTTTAGACATCAACTCCTCCATGTCTTGTATGATCCAATCTTCCTGTGGTAGGTGTATCAGTCTCTGCAACTCTCATGCTTTATGAGACAGATGTCCTTCCTCTGTCACTTATGTTGCTGTCTGCGTGTAGCACTCTTTCTTTACTTTACTGAAGTCTTTGTCTTTTTTTGTATCCTCTTGATTTTGAAACATGATCTCTTCACCTTTGTTTACCCTCTTATTAACCTTTGTGGCTGATTACAAAACATCAACAAAACTTTCATTATGGCTGCTTATTCATCCTAAAAAGCAAGTATTGCAAATGCAAGCATTTTACATCAAAGCATACATGACATGGCGTTAACTTAAAAATATGTAAATAACATATCACAAACACATGCACAGTTCGTTTGTGTGCCCTGAATCGTCTTTCTGTCCTGTCACGACCACAGAGGTCTTTCCACTGTCTATGGCACTCCCTTTCATGGGTGTCGCCGTTTTGTGTGTGTGGGCCGCACACACCACTATTGCTCCTCCTGAGATGGCAACGTCCGTCCCTGAACTGTTAGTCTGCCCTGAACTATCTGTCTGTCTTGTCACAACCTCGGAGATCGTTCTCCTGTCCATAGCACTCTCGGTACTGGGAGTTACTATTTGGTGTGTGTGGCCAGCATACACCATTCAGGATTCCACTTCTGTCCTTTGACCCATGGGCTCCGCCTTGGTTCCTAGCTTCCTTTGTCTCCACCATGGCTCATCATCCCTCTGGCTTCACCAGGCTCCCTCGTCTCTCCGGCTCCACCTTGGTCAGTCATCGACCCTCCATCGCTACGGGATTTCACTCCTCCGGGTTTGCCTCGTCCCTCCATCCCTCTAGCTCTGTTGGGCTCCTCCTTCCCACCAGCTTCACCTTGGTCCTCTCTTGCTCCTACTCCACCGCGGTCTTCCGGATCCCCACCTGCACCTCAGTCACGTGAGCCATCAGCTCCGCCTTGCCCCTCCGGGTCCTCAGTGCCACCCTGGCTCTGCAGTTCTCCAACTCTGCCCTGGGCTCCTCCTCCATCGGCATTGTCTCCATCAGCTGGCCCCATGGAGTCGCCAGCCTTTCCTCCATCATGGCTCCTCCCTCTGTTGACACCACTGTGGGTTGCATCTCTGGCTGAGGCCTGGGATTCTAAGATCATGCCCCTGCTCAAGGCTCCCCCATCCTCCTCCTGAACCTCCTCCTGCTTGTCTGTGCTGGCCCTTCGCCATCCCTTTTCGTCATCCCTTTTTACCATCCCTCCACTGTCTAATCCCACCGCAGGAGTGTCTAATTAATTATCCTCATTTTGTCTGTGCATTTAATTACTGTCTGTTCAGTTGGGTTTTGTCCGGCCTTGAGTCAGTAACATTTGTGTCTTTGTGCTACTCTGTTTGTTGGATTACCTTGTTGGACTAAAGACTTCGGAATTATCATCTTCTTCATCATTGTGTGTTTAAGTCAGAATAGCCATGACTAATATATATATATATATATATATATATATATATATATATATATATATATATATATATATATATAGGGGTGTAACGATACACATATTCGTACCAAAAATTTTCGGTACGGGTCTTTTGGTTCAGTACGTACGTGTACTGAACAAATCATTAAATTTAGAAATTATTGAACAGCTTGTAAACAAAATGTCACGTAGCATTTCATTTACCTCAGGCAAGTCATCAGTGTCCACAGCTCGTTAGTTCACCAGAGAAATGAAGTCTAGACAAGTAAAAAAACCATGTGCAGTTTCACATGGTTAGTGCAAATTGTCACATGACCAAAGCAGTTTAATTCCTGTTTGCACCTTGATAAGATAATGGCTGCATCAAAGCTCCAAAACAAAAGGCTAGTAAAGTATGTTAACATAAAGATATGTTAACATAAGATTTTTGGTACACATTATCTTTAAGGTGTCTAGTATTAATAAATGAATTCACATATATTCAGTTTTGTTGAGTGTGGTCATAGAATGAACCTAAATAAATCTTGATGTTCACAATAGTGACCGGTGGGATAACCGTGAATATAAATCCAGTTGCAGTTGTTAATGAAAATTGCACTAAAATGTTGCAATGACAAAATATTGCACGAAATTAAAAGTTCAAATGTTACAAATAAGTTATAATATTGATGTTGTAATGCTGGTAGCACTAATATAAAAATTTGAAAAAAAAAAAAAAATTACAAAAAAGTAACAATTTTGAAATATGTGGATGGTTGTATTTTTTTGTATTCTATCTCAGTATTTCTATCAATGATATATAAGTTTTTTTTTTTTTTTTTTTTTTTTTTTTAAATGCATAATATGAACCCTAGAATGTGACCAAACTGTTTAAAATAGCTGGGCTAAGATATATATATATATATATATATATATATATATATATATATATATATATATATATATATATATATATATATATATATAAGTTATATAAAAAAAAATTATGACTGCAGAAATATGTTAATACACATTATCCCACATTCAGTTGTGACCAACCATAAAACACAAATTTTCACACACTTTTCCCAAAAAAATAAAAATAAATAAATAAATAAAAGAAATAAAATAAAATAAAATAAATAATAATAATAATAATAATAATAATAATCATAGATTATTTCAAAGGGTTATTAATGACACATCATTTGGATATTTTCATGTCTGGGAAAAAATCTGCGATTAAACGGTTTAATCTATTTTGAAACAAATTATGACAACCACTGAGTAAATGATACAAATAGAAATTGTATAATTTAGAAGTTAATTTAAAAACTGCATTGAGTACAATTTACATTTGCATACTTTAAAAAAAAATGAGTGTTGATTATTATAATTAAAAATAAATAATAATTAAATTTAAGTTTGGCTCTGTTGTTAATTGTAACCTTATAGTAGGTCTAATGTAAAAATGCTCCCTAGTTTAGAGCAGAAGTAGATTTTTAAAGATTTTAAAAATATTTTATGAGGTAGATTTAAATAAAATGTTAATTCTAATTGAATGTATTTAAAGAAAGAGCAATTTGTTCAGTAAAACATTAACCCTTGTGCGTCAATAAAAAAAAAAAAAAAAAAAGTTACACATAGGTCCATAGTGGACAAAAATGTCGATGTCAAAAATCTGTCATAAAAATGTGAAGCTTGGGAGCACAGACTTAAGTTTGGTCACTCATTTGAAAGAAGACCCATGGCAAATTATTGTTGAATTAAAAATAGTTTAAAAAAATTAAACTTAAAAAAAAAAGGTATAGAGGTTTAAGTTCATGAAAATTATTTATGAATAATATTTTATATAAAATATATATTTTATGAAACTTGTTGAACTCTAAACCTGCCAGAAAATCAAAGCCATAAATCTAAAGTTTTGTTCCAAATTTGAGGTTGATATCTCAAAAAATTAGCTTTCAGTAAGATTTTGTTTGGGTGCAGTATGACATTTTCCCCATTAGATGCCAGCAAAACTCCAACCACTGTGTGCTGGTGCACACAGTGGCTGGATTTGTGATTTCCAGTAGAGTTTTTCTCTCTCAAATATTACATTACAAGCACACAATTTTTTTTTTTTTTTTTTGATGACACACATACAAACCACACTCTGACATCCAAAAAAAAAAAAGTAAAAAAAAAAGTTTTTTTGAAACCTTGCCAACAGAATGAAGGTCTATTTAAAAAAAAAACAAAAAAAACATCATTTTACAGTTAAATGGCACTGTGATTAAAAACAGCCGTTTTAATGTGTTTCAATGGGAACATTTTTGTCCTTAGGGTCCTGAGAGGAACTATTTTGTGTACCTAGTGCAAAATAGATTTATTAAAGGAAATGGAGGTGAAATAGTAAAATTCCAATAAAAATACACACCTGTGCCAAAATTTATGCAGCTGGCAATAACACAGGCAAAATGATAAAAAAAAAAAAAACTGAAAAGGACGAAAATGTCCAAAAGGTCGCACAAGGGTTAATTTTGTATATATATATGGTCACGCTATTGTGAGGGTCCTGGACTCATTGTTTTTTGTTTATCCCCTGTTCTTCCTGAGTTTCCTTATTTGGTCATTTTCCTGTTCTTGTTAAGTTGATTGATTATTCCTGGCACCTGTTTTAGTTCTCCTTGATTACGTTATGTGTGTATAAGTCCTGAGTTCTCCCTGAGTTCTTGGTCCGTTCACTCGTCCATTTACGTTGCGGTTCCTGTGTGTCTATTGATTTATTAAAACGAAGAAAAGTTACTTACCTCAAGTCTCCTGCATCCTTTCCACTACACAACACCGTGACAGATGAACGGACATTTTCGCAGAAGGATAACTGCAGCTAACGACGCGCTGTGGGGTTTGCGGCAGGCTGGTCGGAGGTTGGAACGGTATGTGGAGGGTTTCATCTAGCATATTGTTATTGTCCTTTTTCATCCCGCTCCAGCTGGAAGGCGCCGTATCTCCCCAGTTCACCCCACGCCGAGAACCTCTACATACCGCACCAATGGCTCGGACTGCCTGCCCAACTCCAAACATCCCCTTATCCTCCAAAGCTCCACCTGCGTCCTCAGCCCAGAGCCGCCGTCCGTGGCTCACTCAAGGCCACCGTCTGCGGCGAAGTCATGGCCGCCGTTCGCGGGAAAATCCAGGCCGCCGTCCGTGGCTCACTCAAGGCCACCGTCTGTGGAGAAGTCAAGGCCACCATCCGCGGCTCACGCAAGCCTGCCACCATCCGCGGCTCACTCAAGGCCGCCGCCTGCGGTGAAGTCAAAAATGCCTTTCGCGGCTCACCCAAGCCCGCTGCCATCAGCGGCTCTCTCAAGGCCGCTGTTCGCGGGGAATCCCAACTCGTCGTCCGCGGGGGAAACCAAGCCCGCCGTCCACGGCTCACCCAAACCCGCCGTCCATGGCTCCGAAGTCATGCCCGCCGCCGTCCGCAGCTCCGAAGTCAAGCCCGCCGACGGACACACATGTGCCCCTGGGATTATTGGTGGGGTATGAGTTGGAGTCCAGCTCCAGAGCCCGCTCCTCGCAAGCGCTCTCCAGAGCCCGCTCCTCGTCAGTGCCCTCCAGTGCCCGCTCCTCGCAAGTGCCCTCCAGTGCGTGCTCCTCCAGAATGGCCTCCAGTGCCCGCTTCTCCAGAGCGCCCTCCAGAGTCCGCTCCTCCAGAGCCCATTCCAGTGCCGCTCCTCCAGGGCCCATTCTAGTGCCCGTTCCTCCAGGGCCCATTCCAGTGCCCGCACCTCCAGACCGCCCTCAAGTGCCCGCTCCTCCAGAGTGCCCCCCAGACTTCATAGTTTTCCCCAAGAAAATTGTGGGAGGGCCACATGTCCGTGGACAAGACGTCTAAGGCCATGGAAGGTCCACCATGGCCTCCCGAGTCTCCGGACCCGCCATGGACGCCAGAGCTCCCTGCTTCGCCCTGGAGGCCTCCTGTGTCTCCATGCTGGACTAGCCTCCAGTGTGCCCACCCCCTCTTCCTGAGTTTCCTTATTTGGTCATTTTCCTGTTCTTCTTAAGTTGATTGATTATTCCTAGCACCTGTTTTAGTTCTCCTTGATTATGTTCTATGTGTTTATAAGTCCTGAGTTCTCCCTGAGTCTTGGTCTGTTCACTCGTCCATTTACGTTGTGTTTCCTGTGTGTCTACTGATTTATTAAAACAAAGAAAAGTTACTTACCTCAAGTCTCCTGCGTCCTTTCTGCTACACAACACCGTGACAGCTATAGTGAATTAAGCACAACAAAGAAGATGAAGATCAAGTCAAATAGTATTTAAACCTTAAGCTCTGTGGCGTTTTTGGGGATTTTAGTGTAAATTTGACATACTCAAATTCAAATGTTTACCCTACACACATACAATGGAGGAAATGAAAAAATAAAAAAATAAAAAATGGTTTCATTGTAAAGGAAACCTTTTGAAAAACAAAATATGAGTGTAATTATTTATAAATAACATTATATACGTTTCAAATATTACAATAAACACTAAAAAAAACATGCGCTTTTAGATTTTAATTTTAATTTTTTTTTTTTTTTATTCTTTTTTTTTAATTCTGTTATTCAGGATCTATTTGGTCTTACTCTCTGCAACTTATTTTGTTTGATGCCACTAGATGCCAAAATGTACCAGGAAAAAAAAAAAGAATATTTCAAATAACAGCTTCTAAACAGGAGTTATTGCATTATAAATTAATCAAATAAAATGGTCCTTTTTTTGCATCTACAAGTGTCATTTTGAGTTTCCTTTGCAAAAATAGGCTTTATAAAACACATTACCCCCAGAATCATATTTTACTATGTGCTATAAACACTTTTCTTGATTATTGAATTGTTTCATTTTTTTGTTTTTCAAAGTAGTAATATACAAAATAGTATAAACGAATTGGACCAGATTTCACATTTTCTGTTTTCTACAATCAGTTTTATGATTGTAGAAAACAGAAAAATGTTTCTTTCAGGAGACACAAGACTGTATAAATTATAAAATATATCTGGTCTATTACAATCTAAAATAGAATCCACATCCTCCAGCTTTATATCATTCCATTGATGTGCATTCTGTATTGGTCTACTGTTTGGAGCATCACCTCACCTCATCACCTGAGCCCTGCATCACCTGCTGCCTCCTGGACACAAGCTAACAGCTCTTCTTGCTATCTGATCTTCAGAACGATAAACAAACAAATAACTGTTAATCCACACAGCACTGTAATAATCCATATATATTTACTGTATATTTACTGAAATGCATCCTGTACTGTACTTTTCTGTCAATAAACAGTTTGTCAGATTGTTAGCTGTGCTTTCACATTTCAAAATAAAGATTCTATCAAAAACGGAGCAAAAGTGCTCACAACCCCTCACCATACGCACGTCCTCTCCTCTCCAGTGCGTGGTATTCTTTCTTATGGTATTCTTTGTAAAGAAGAGATTCTAAGCTTTCAAGTGATACCATATATGTGCTGATACCATATAAGGAAGGCTTTGAAAATGAAGCATAAACATTTTTAATGCAATTTTGGAACCCAGAGTTTAAGATGTTTTAATAAATCCACAGAAGGGTAATTCACAGAAGACATGCAGGAGACACACATAGGGGCAACATTCACAATACTGAACAAAGACAGAATGAACAGACTTGAACTTAAGTAAGTGGGCAAATAAGGATAATTAATAAAACACAGGTGAACAGAATGACACAATCAGACATGAGGGAAAACTAGGTCATGGCCACATGAGGGAAGACAACACAACAAAAGTCCATGAGTCTTACTAATATATATATATATATATGTATATATATATATATATATATACACACACACAGGTGCATCTCAATAAATTAAAATGTCGTGGAAAAGTTCATTTATTTCAGTAATTCAACTCAAATTGTGAAACTCGTGTATTAAATAAATTCAATGCACACAGACTGAAGTAGTTTCTTTTGGTTCTTTTAATTGTGATGATTTTGGCTCACATTTAACAAAAACCCACCAATTCACTATCTCAACAAATTAGAATATGGTGACATGCCAATCAGCTAATCAACTCAAAACACCTGCAAAGGTTTCCTGAGCCTTCAAAATGATCTCTCAGTTTAGTTCACTAGGCTACACAATCATGGGGAAGACTGCTGATCTGACAGTTGTCCAGAAGACAATCATTGACACCCTTCACAAGGAGGGTAAGCCACAAACGGTAAGTGCTGTATCCAAGCATGTTAACAGAAAGTTGAGTGGAAGCAAAAAGTGTGGAAGAAAAAGATGCACAACCAATTGAGAGAACCGCAGCCTTATGAGGATTGTCAAGCAAAATCAATTCAAGAATTTGGGTGAACTTCACAAGAAATGGACTGAGGCTGGGATCAAGGCATCAAGAGCCACCACACACAGACATGTCAAGGAATTTGGTTACAGTTGTCGTATTCCTCTTGTTAAGCCACTCCTGAACCACAGACAACGTCAGAGGCATCTTACCTGGGGTAAGGAGAAGAACTGGACTGTTGCCCAGTGGTCCACAGTCCTCTCTTCAGATGAGAGCAAGTTTTGTATTTCATTTGGAAACCAAGGTCCTAGAGTCTGGAGGAAGGGTGGAGAAGCTCATAACCCAAGTTGCTTGAAGTCCAGTGTTAAGTTTCTACAGTCTGTGATGATTTGGGGTGCAATGTTATCTGCTGGTGTTGGTCCATTGTGTTTTTTTTTTTTTTTTTTTTTTTTTTTTTTTTTTTTTTTGCTTTTTTTTAAACCAAAGTCACTGCGCCTGTTTACCAAGAAATTTTGGAGCACTTCATGCTTCCTTCTGTGACCAGCTTTTTAAAGATGCTGATTTCATTTTCCAGCAGGATTTGGCACCTGCCCACACTGCCAAAAGCACCAAAAGTTGGTTAAATGACCATGGTGTTGGTGTGCTTGACTGGCCAGCAAACTCACCAGAACTGAACCCCATAGAGAATCTATGGGGTATTGTCAAGAGGAAAATGAGAAGGAAGAGACCAAAAAATGCAGATGAGCTGAAGGCCACTGTCAAAGAAACCTGGGCTTCCATACCACCTCAGCAGTGCCATAAACTGATCACCTCCATGCCACGCCGAATTGAGGCAGTAATTAAAGCAAAAGGAGTCCCTACCAAGTAATGAGTACATATACAGTAAATGAACATACTTTCCAGAACAATTCACTTTCCAACAATTCACTAATTTTTTTTTAATTTTTTTTATTGGTTTTATGAAGTATTCTAATTTGTTGAGATTGTGAATTGGTGGGTTTTTGTTAAATGTGAGCCAAAATCATCACAATTAAAAGAACCAAAGACTTAAACTACTTCAGTCTGTGTGCATTTAATTTATTTAATACACGAGTTTCACAATTTGAGTTGAATTACTGACATAAATGAACTTTTCCACGACATTCTAATTTATTGAGATGCACCTCTGTGTGTGTGTGTATATATATATATTAGTAACATCACACGAGAAAATTACCTTACTGCAACACTATACACAGACAGACAGTACATACATTATGCACATGACACATGACATTATCCACATATCATCTTCAGGATAGTCATTAAATAAATAAAAACTATGAATATAAAATAATGATTCTGGGAAACTACAAAATGTGTTTTCTTCATAAGGTGTTTTATTCTTTAAAGTTCACGCTAATTATGGTTATTTGACGAGCTCGTTTTAAAAAATAAATCAAAATGCATACAAATTATGAATTTGTATCTTCATTCTTTATCTTACTAAATTAAGCACTCTTCCTCTACTTTAGTGTAGTCTTCATCTGTTTCGTATCCTCTTGATTTTGAAACATGATCTCTTCACCTTTGTGTACCCTCTTGTTAACTTTTGTGGATGATTACAAAACTTTCACAACAGGTGCTTATTTATCCTAACAAAGCAAGTATTGTAAGTGCAAATATTTAACATACAGTTTTTATTTTCTTTCAATAAAACGTTCAACATATATATACAATTGTTGTTTTTATTTTGAGTAAATATTGTGTGTGGTAATATAATTAGGAAGGAAAAATAAGCAAGTAAAGATATAGATTATTGTTTTTTTTTTTGGTATTGAGGAAGTATTACTTTAGTAAACAGAAGCACTACACTACCCCAAGTGTGCACTAAAAGAGCAAGATGTGTATTTATTATAATTCAAACAAAATGCAAGTGGAATTAAACAAATGAGGTTTAGGCAAATTAGGTGGCAATCTCATATTAGCTGAACCTATAATACAGGACATCATGATACAAAACACTGAGTTGAAGAATTACTCTTAAGCTCTGGCTTTCATCACACTAGCTCTCTGGAGAATATTTGTAATTAGCATCATTTGCTGAATAGTTCAGGTTAATTAGAATATTTAATTGAATAGCTTAGATGACTATATTATAATCAAATTTGCTTTAGCAAATGAATGGGCTGTTTGCGGCAGACTGCCGGGCTCCTCCACGCAGACACATCATGGAAAACTTTCCCAATACAACACTCTTCTATATTTAATGGTCCATTTGAACTGTGCTATCAACATTTGATTATTCTTCATTGAAAAAAAAAAAAAAAAAAGAAGAAAAAAATGCCAGCATAGCAGTGACAATAAGTGGGGAAGTGCCCATAAAGGACAGGGCTCAAATTCCCATATGGCAACTGAAAAGATTAGCTTGTGCACCATGAAGCTGGAGGAAGAGCTGAAGATGAGACCCTTGAGAAATGGATAGGTCTAATTATGTCACTTACTTGTCATTTAGAAGCACTAGCAAAAAAATTGTGATTGTGTATCAGTGTTAATATGTTGAATTATGCAGACATGTATGTATATGACAAAAACAAGTGACAGTCAGCAGCAAACAAAGAAACTAAATAAAAGACAACAACAACAACAAAATAAATAAAAAACAAACAAACAAAAAACAGCACAAATATTACAGTTCACTCAACAGCAGTAAACATATTGTACTTGGATGAAATTATTCTACTCACATATACTGGTATGTAATAAAAATAAATAAGTAAATAAAGTAAAATTAATTAAATAAATAAATAAATTCAACAAACCCAATTTGTACTTATATGTCAACCCAAATAGAACCTACAGAGAGCCGTATTCTGCAGAAAACCAAACCTTGGACCTTTAGTTGATTTGTTGTAATAAAATGAGAGAGAACTGCTTTTGCACACACACAAAACTGTGTGTGTGTGTGTGTGTGTGTGTGTGTGTGTGTGTGTGTGTGTCATTATCAACAGATCTGAACAAAATCTAATCTAATTTAATAAATATACTCAAAAATAATGGAATACCACCAACTATGTGCTTTTCTGGTTGGAAGATGCTTGCATATAACAAAACCAAGCAGTGTTTTGAAATATATATTGTTTTTTGTTTGTTTGTTTGTTTTATTTTTTGTTGCAAATTTGTGCCAAAATGTAATGTATTGCTGTTGCTGCTTCCACTAAAGAAACTAAAACAGGAAGTAGAACAGCAGATTTCACTGTTTGAGTGCTGCAGTCCCGTGAGTGTGGGAGACATTTGGGACATTGTAGGCCATGTGAAAATCGCTCAGCTCTGTCTTTGATAGAGTATGTCAGTCCAATCAGCCTGTGCGGCTGAGCCTGATTGGTTCTGCCAGCGTTGAGGGTACTCTAAGGAAGGCTTGATATTACTTTACAACCATCTGACAGCCATAGTGGGTCCAGGCCCAGACACCCTGATTCACAAAGAAAGCTCCAACCACACACATTTTTGTCATGTACATATGTACAATACATATGTATGTTGTCAGTTTTCCTCATTGAGAGAGACATATGTTCTTTCATTTTCTTTCTTTAGTTGATTTACTTGTGTACTTTAGAACATTGTTTTGTTGCATCACCAATACTCTTTAAACTCTAAAAAAGTGGCTCGCCTGTAAAATATTGATACACTTTTCAATTTATTGTTCTTTCAATTAGTTCAGTCCCTGAGGCAGCATAGAAGCACTAAACCATGATGCACAGATGGGAAGAGGTTTTAATGTGAGTGTGTGGAGGAGGGGCTTGGTCAAGTGTTGACAGTGGGGCAGTAAGGCCACAGGACATGAATGGTAAGGGGGCATGACAATTTGATAATTTCTAGTGAGAATATATTTGAGCTGCTGTAAACATATTCACTGTAATTTTTATTTGCTTGCTGAAAAGTGCATTTTTATTATTAATAAAAATAATGTTATCACCTTCTCACTTCTTTCAGGAGTGATATCTGATGGATCGCCAGTCACATAGAAAATAGCAACAGTCCAGATTTATTTATTTATTTTATTTTATTTTATTTTTATTTTTTTGTAGAAAGGGTTTCTGATGATGAATTCATGAAGGCGCAGGTCTTTAGCAATACTTGTGTAGCACCTTTCCAGCTTTGGCATTTGTATAATGCATATTTATGGTCTTGTGAACGGTTTTGAGATCAAGGCATAGTTCAACAAACTTTTTTTTTTTTTTTTTTTTTTTTTTGGAGAACAAAAAGATTTGCCAGTAAACAGGATTCGTGCGCGTTTATTTAAAAGGCAGGGCAGCTGTGTGACCTGCACTTCCAACCTCATCTACTTAACAGACCAATTTTGGAGAAATTGTGGTAGCACTTTATTTTACAGATCTGTTACTCATGTACATACTATTTACTTGTTATAGTAATTACAATAATTAGGTAATAACTAGGTAGCAACTCTGAACCTAACCCTAAACCTAACCCTAGCCAATATAGTTACCTTATATTACCGGTGTTTTCTTAGGTAGGTACACTGTAAGTACATGTAGTTGCACCTTCTGTAAAATAAAGTGCAACCGAAATTGTTTTTATCCAGGCTGCCCTGTCAATGACTACTCTATATATTAAAAAATTGCAATTGTTAGTGAAATATTATAGCTCTATATATATATATATATATATATATATATCACTCTAAATCCATCAGACTTCTTTTCTTTTAAATGAGCATTTTTTTTTTTTTTTTTTTTTATCAGGCTCCTATGGTCAGGTTCAGTAGTTTCATTTTAAAAGTAACGATGAGGTTATTAGTTAGTGAATAAAATAACTTTTTTCAAAAATGTCACTTTAGACAATTCATTGGTTTTTAACAAGTTAGATTTTCTTTTGTGTCAAAACCAGCTAAATCCACTTTGTTTTGTTTTTTTTGTTTTGTTTTGTTTTTTGCAAAAACCTCTAAATCCACCTCTTTGGGACAAGACATAGTAAATAGTTGAAAAATCACTAAGGATGCAACTAGCAAAAAGATGAAAAAGATGAGAGCACAATCATTTCAAAACTAAACAGTAGACAAACCTCTTTACATGGGGGTTGAATGAGATCTCCAATTATTTGGCAATCCCACCCCATTTCTCTGCAGTCACCCGTCTGCTCTGTCTGAAAACAGGCAAAATCCACAAAAATTTCAAAATTTTGAAAGGCCTAACCAACTGTCTTAAACTAAAATGTTCCAATATAAACTGAGTATCAGATTCAAGTAGAATAAAATACTTCATGAAATGTAAAACAAGATTAATATAGCAATAAATAACAATAACAATAAATGAGACTTGACCTCTTAGTCAATTACGAATATTTTAAAATAGCTTACACTAGCAAATAAAACACACACAGTACTGTGCAAAAAGAGGACGTCTCTCAGACACTTTTAGATGCTGTCATTCATTCATTCTCACCATCTTCAAGGTCTTGCTGAATGTCCTTGTCACCATCACTTGCCAGAATGTTTTCATAGAACTCGTGTACAGCTTTTGGCTCTCTCAACTCTTTGTCCTCTTTGCTTCCTTGACGCAGTTCACATCCGGAAGAGGAGCCGGCTTGAACTGACACCACTTCTTACCTTGCTTCAGCACAGAGTGCTGGCAAAATTCACCAGCAAACACAGGCTTAATCCCCAGATCATCTCCAGAGATTTGCAGCACTCTTGCTTCACTTATTTTTAGTGATCTCTGAGTTGTTGTAAACCTGGGTGCTGCTTCTTTGAAGTCATAGCACTGCCAGTCCTTTCCATATCGATGGACAGTGCCATGCTTCTGCAAAATGTTGTTATACTCTTCCGGCAACAGAATAGTTGTATGCTTCCGGCTATCTTGCTCAATCCTTCCAAACACTCTGTCAGCCGGAAGGAAACTGTGCCCTCGTATAGGAAAGAAGCAAGTGGTGTTGAACTGAGGGTACAGCTGAAAACACAGGGCAAACAACATTGACAGAACATTAATGTTTTTATTCTGTCCGTAGCAAGAGTCGGAGAACAGGCGGAGGCTCTGACACTGGCGCAGATCAACTCTAGCCACTGTGGTGGCATAGTGTTGTAGAGCTGAGGCGACAATGTTACTATCCTTTGAGTTCTCATATTCCAGCAAGGTGTACAGATTTATCTCATGCCGACTCTGGGGTTCTCCTCTGCCATGGTGATGAACCACACCGAATACATAAAAGTATACCTGGCGTGAGTAATATTTTTGACCAATAGCAGACCTAGAAAGGACCAGGTTTATGTCAAAGCAGACAGTGAATGTATCACCCACATAATTTAGTGTGTCATAAAACTGACAGCTCGGCGATGGTGAAGTGTGTAAAGAATAAACTTATTCCACTTCTGTTCTGCAGTCAGGTCAGGATCATTGATTGCAATGCGGAATTTGACACCCAAAGAGCACACATCTTTGGCAGGATGACCGAAGGCCAGGTTGAAGTAATACACAAATATGCTCCAGTAGAGTGAGTAGGAAACTTATTGATGATTCTGCTCAAGAAACATCTTATGCATTTTTGCCACACTCAAGTCACTTGGCAGGAACTTTCTCCCAGGTGCACCACGGCGGGCATAGTGGCTTGCTCTACAATTAAAAGACTGTATGTGCTTTTGAACCATGTCCTTCTTTGCAGCTTGCTCTTCATTTTCCCTGGAACCACCACAATTTTCGGGACGTGCATTGCCGTTCTCAAGCCAGTGCATTGCAATACCTTGGACTCTGTCTTTCTTGACACCTAAAATGAAAATAAATAGGAAAATGTAAATGGCAGAAATAAACAGAGCTGGGAAAGAATAACTACAGCATCAAGGGAAAAAAAGTTACTAGGTCTTAGATCTATCTAGGTCTATTTATCTATCTACATATATACTACTCACTGTGAAATATCTTAAATGGGACTCATGAAACCAATCATGCAGGCATATTACCCATATTACACACAAATTCAAAACATGAACTGACAACAGTCATACAGTTTATTATTATTTTGTAAAGGTCTACTCATATTAAATGCTCTCCCTATTGTGCAGTAATAATATTTGCAATACCACTTCTATTTATTTGATACCACCCAACTTAGTCCATCCCTACATTTATTCCATCTAGCTAACCTACATAAAAGTTTTGTCTTTTATTTATTTATTTATTTATTTATTTTTATTTATATACATACATATGTGTATTTTTATTCACTTATCTTTACTTTTCATTATCTGTGTGTTGTTGTTGTCTCTCTGTACTGGAAGCTTCTGTCACCAGAACAAATTCCTTGTATGTGCAAACATACTTGGCAATAAAGCTCTTTCTGATTCTGATTCTGACATTGTTTTTAACAAATTTAGGTAGCCTATGACCATCAGCGATAATGTTTTAAGTAGGCTATATGTCCTTTAATACTGCATAGAGAGTCATTACCAGATAATAACTGCTGAAAAAGTAGCCTGTGTACTGTGCCCGTACTAGATGAAGATAATTGAATAAACATGGCTTTGAAAATGTAAAAAAAAACAAACAAACAAAAAAAAATAATAATAATACAAATAATAAGGCACTAATGCAAAAATAGGAAAAACTAGTAAGTAATTGTGATGAGGAAATCTTTGTACTTACAGAAATTGCTCACGAATGAAGCCTGGCAGACGGAAACTTTCGTTTTATCTTCTTTTAAAACGGCATACTTGATCGATATTTCTCTTCGTCTCTTCTCTTCAGCCTCCACTTGTTGCCTCCTCCGTTTACATGGCATAACATCCATATGAGACAGAAGAATGGCATCTTGTTTGACTTTGTTGTTGGTGAAACAGAGCTGTTGTTTGATGTATAATAAATCAGATTCCTTCAAAGTAACAGCACTGCACGAAGAACTGTTATGAGTGCATGCTACATTTTCGACCAAGCCATTTCCACTGTATCAATTTTCTTTTGCCTTATAACAGGCAGAGTTTTGAGGTAAATAACATTTTCCTCTGCCATTCAATGTCAGTAGGACAGGCTCATCCAATTCATCGTACGCCATCTTTTATGTTAAAAATCTCAATCTGAATCTGAATCTAAAACAATCTCCACAAAAAAGCCGGCTCCTCAGCGCGCCGCTATATTGAAACCGCTCGAAAACATATGATTCGATTCACACCTTCTGACTGGTTCTCGGAACATAGCGGCTTTTGCTGCCAAAGGGAAGTGGTGTCTAGAGGCTTTTGCCAACAAACCGATATTTATGAACGGGCTGACACTGGGATTTAGAGGATTTGAAGCAAAAATATTTGTTGAACGTGTACTATGTGCCGAAAGCATTCATTCAATGTCATTATCTCATTTTTGACGGAGGTGGCATTTAGCAGCTTTTGCATCTGAACTCTTCATACACAATATATAATATACAATAATATGTAATATATGTATTTATATGACAAAATGAGTAAAATGAGTCGGAATGAGCAAATTTAAAAAAATGAGTTCTATTTATTTTCAAATACCTTCAAAATGATATGACTTGTTGGAATCAGACAAAAAAAAAAAAAGAGGTACAGCCGTTTGAAGGCGATAGAGTCAGCAGAGTTGATTTTGAGAAAAATCGAGTTAAAGTTTTCTGACGTGAGCACTTTAGGGACATACCCAGGCCTGGGGTAAAGGAACGCCCTAACCATGCCTGGGGCAAACTCCAGGCACGATACTGCGAGTGCCTGAAGATCCCCTATCCTCTTAAGGGAGGATATGGCAAAAAGGAGGACTGTCTTCAGCGTGAGAAACTTGTCAGGAACCTCCTCAATGGGTTTGAAAAGAGCATTACACAGAGCTTCCAGAACCACCACCAGGTCCCATGAGGGCACCTTGGTGCGCTGTACCAGCCTCAGCCTCCGGGTGCCACAGAGGAAACCTGTAACTAACGGGTATCTTCTCAATGACTGACCACCTAGAAGGGCATGGTAAGCAGCTATGGCCGCCAAATAAATGTTCAGAGTGGAGGGAGATAACCCTGCAGAGAAACGCTTATGCAGAAACTCCAGAACTGTACCAACTGTGCAGTTGATTGGGTCTTGCAGTCGCTGTCTGCACCAAGAAGTGAACAGTTTCCACTTCAAGGCATACAGTTTCCTCGTGACTGGAGCTCTGGACTGGAGTATGGTCTCAACAACCTCAGTTGAGAGACCGGATGTTAAGAGCTGTGCCCCCTCAGGGACCATGCCCACAGCTTCCATAACTCTGGGTGGGGGTGAACAATGGAGAAAACACTTATCTTTTGTTTACACTTAGGCATGATTCTGACTTCTCTAACAGAAATTCTCTGACTGACTGAGAGCTTTTTGCAACACACACTCCACATACACGCGCGCTGAAAAGCAAAAGCTAACGTGCATTTGCTGGTGCACCTTTATGCTTCCTGGTTGCTCATGTCACCCTGCTCGTCTCGCTTCTCTATTGGACTGATTCCTCACGTGCTTCAGAACACGTTCCCAAAGCGTTTCGACACGGCTTGAGTTCCTGAAGGGGAAACCTTGGTCATATCACCAGCCCCAAATGTATGCTTCTATAACTTCTCTTGTGTAAGCCCTTTCTCCAATGCCAGTAACTGAATAAAAAGTTGTTTATCACATCTAGTATAACTGTAATCTTGGCCTGCATGACCTCATTCATGTCAATTATTATTATTTTTTTTTTATTTTTTTTTTTAAATGTATTTATACACATGTCCAAATCATACCGTCATTTCCATGCATAAAAAAAAAAATAATAATAAATAATAAAATGTTCTGTGCTTTAGCCTTTCTCTTGTGCCCTCTGTTCTCCTGTGGGTTTTCTATTGACAGGCCCCTGTGGTGAAATTTATGTCACATATTTAATATGGACATGGGGATGATTATCAAATCCATAGATGCCAGGAAAGGCTGATCAGCTGTAAATAATGGATGAGGGGAGGATGTGACTCAATTAGTGAGCAGCACAGAAGGAAAGAGAGTGCATTGACTCTCTCGCTCTGGAATGCCATTATTCTGGTCGATCTTTTCTCCTCTAGCCTGACATCACTCAGGGTAATCATCCTTTAAAAAAAAAAAAAAAACTGTCCTTAATAAACGAACAACCTGGGTCAATAGAAGAATACGGAGAGGGATGACCTCTTGTGTGTGACAGTGTATAAATGAGTTTCTTCATCAGAGGAGATAGCCCCCCCTGCACTTTAACATGAACCAGAGCCACACAGCACTTATCATCACTATTGCCTGGTTTTGTCATGGCTATGTTCACTGCATTAATGAATCAATATTCTAATGAGGCAGATTATCTTCCAGTGGCTCCTGTAAATACAATGCTATGATGTACCTAAACATATTAAACAAAAAAAGATGGATGGAAATTATTCTAATGAATTATTAGTTCATTCTTTTATTCAAAGTAATTATTAATTTGTGGAATACTTAAGCAAACTAAACAATGCCTACCATGGTGTTTCTTTTTTGTGATCTGATCAATTGATTAATTAGATAGTATACCAGATTAAAGAAGTCATCGATTGCTACTGATACTTTTATATCCATTATAAAATACAGAGTAGATCCTTCTGATGTGTATATGCAGGTCAGCACAGTTAACATAACAGGAAGCCAAAACATGGCTAAATGTGGTATGTAGAAGTATTTTGTGCTAAATGATTGAAAATCTTACTCTCATGGGTGGTTCAACAAATGAACAGACAACTGCTCAGAAAGACCAAAATTCACAATCCCAGGTAGAGGCTATACTGTGCACTGGTCATGAGCTGGTTAACTAGTAGAACATACTGGATCAAGGTCATAAAGTAGAAGGGAGAAAAAAAGCCTGGTAGTAACCAAATGATTGATGGGGACGACAGGCTTAAGAAAAACCTCTAGAGTGGCCTCAGGACACTGCATACTGCAGCTGGAATTAAAAGTGTTGTTCTAGAGTGGTTGGAACTGTGACAGAAAAGAGAACAGGGTGAACAAACAGCTAACCAAATTGAGCTAAAATGCTGAGGCTGGTGTGATTGTTGTAGATGCAGGGTTAAGCCCCAAGTATACTTAGTATTTGTATGTGTTTGCTAGCATATGCGTACAGTCCAACGTGGCCTTTCAAAGTATCTTTCAAAGTCCATTTGATGTTGTGCGCGAACGTGGGTGGTCGACACATGTACTCTAGAAAGCTTCATCCATGTCCAGTGTCTGCTTGATTTTTCCCCCATAAGTTATGGCTGATAACAAATATTTTTGAACAAAAGCTGAGCTGTCTCATACCCTCTTGCACACAATCGCTTGTCAATTTGACTGTCTTTTTGTTTCATTCTCCACTATTTTATTGTTGCTGATCCATCTCTTTAGATTTGTTTTCTACTGTGAAACAACCTTGTGGAACAACTGATTAGTGCAAAACAAATTCAAAGCGCATATGCAACCTGCATGTACAAAAATCGAGTGGTGCACAAAGTGGGAGCATACTGTTCTGATGACAAAATTCCAGCTAAAACTTTTGGACTTTCCAGCTAAAATGGAAAACTACATTACCCTAAACAGTCAAAGGTTAGGGCATTGTTCAATCATCAACAGCATATCTTAAAAATAGTCATATATCATGGTTGGTTGTGTTGCATGCTAGAGAAATGCTACAATTGACATTTTTGAACCAGATGTGGATTTGAGTTCTATAAGGGGAATATATTAAAATTACATTCTAATTTTATTCTGTAATATTATGTTGACTGATTGTGCTGCCGAGAGGTCAGGGGTGAGCAGAAGAGTGATGTCATCAGCGAACGTCAGAGAGAGAAGAAGAAGAGCGAACGTAAACTGTCGACTGTGTGCAGCGAAATTCTCACGTGTAAATATAAACTCCACCTTCGAACTGGGAAGAATAAAGTTCTGAAAAAAGGGAAGACGGAGTCTTGTCTGTCGAGGAGTGCAACATAAACTTGGTGTTTCCGCCCGGTTATGAGTTTTTAATCGCGAGGAAACAGGACAAGATACCGGTGACTGGCTGTGACACAGTGAGAGCTGGCTGCTAGTGAGGCATACCAACCTGGTCAATACTGCAGTCCTACAAACAAGTTGTTAAGGTAAATCCTTTCTGTTATGTCTAAAACACCACAGATGTCGTCTGAGTGGGAAAATGTCGTTTCGGAGATAAAGAAAAATTGCTAACACTGTCAGCATCAGAGTTCAATGATATATGTGCAGCACTGAGCCTAACTGTGGATAAGAGTGAGAGAGACTTACCACGTAAGCTGAGGAGGCGTATTCTTCTGTTTTTAGAAGGTGAAGATATAACTTCAGGAGAGGATGGGGTGGGGGGGTGGGGTTTGGTTTCCCCCTTGGTGGTTATGGGGGGGGCCCCCCTTGATAGAGAAGGGGAACCCCCTTGATAAAAAAAAATCTCTCTGAGGGGTGGGGTGGAAGGGGAATATAAATCAAATGAAGCAGAGGGGGTCCAAAAATTAAAATAGCAAAGTCCAAAAATTTGCATAGCAACCCTCGAGGACCATGAATGAGTATAAATTCCAATGGTTCTTTAAGTCCATAACAGAATAAGTCAATGAGAGCATAGTCCAGGAGATCAGACTGATATGAAATGTCTAGAAAGTCCTGGATGTGGTCCCAGAGGGAGCCTGCTCCCTGACGGAGGAGAACTAACATCACAGCTGGGTCCATGGTAGGCCTGGAAACACTCAGTAAAGCCGCTGGATCTGGGTATGGGCTGTGTATTCTGTAACATGGGAATGCGACAATGGGGTTGGAGGATCCACATGCAGGCTTTATTTTAAAGAGTGTAAGCAAAAGCGTAGTCAGACAGGGTCAAACACCAGCAAACAATATCATCCAAGGCAAAGACAAAAGACTAATCCAATAACTGCCAATGGCCAAGGACAGGCAGCAAACAATCACAAACAAGGTAAACAGTCCAAGGTTAAAAAAAAACACAGGCAGTACAAAACTAGGAGACTAGGAAAACACGGAGAATAGGATGGCTAAGAATTGACACTACAAACGGACACACACTCATACATTCAATACACAGAAATGAGGGTGAACAAGTGTCCGACTTAAATAGTCCTCCTGATGGGAAATGGGTGGAATTGCACATTTCCTTGCACATTTCTACCTCCTGATGCCATTTTCACTGTGATGGTCATTGGCCATATATAAATGTGTTATTTACATACCTCACTGTATAATGCACCTTCTGTTTATACTATGTTGCACCTTATGTTGTATTTACAGTCATTTGCATTGAGCTGGTCTCTGCCTTTCTACCTCATAATTTGCATTATATGTCATAAAGCTTAAAGGGTACATAACACATACAGTTTCACCCAATCTCATGTCAGTCTTGAGTACCTGTAGAGTAGTATTGCATCCTTCATGTCTCCAAAGATTCTTTAGTTTTATCATATTTCTAAAATAAATATACAGCATTACGATTCTCTCCAAAATCAGCCAAGCTCCTGGAGGCGTGCCGTGGGTGACGCTAAAGAGCACCACTTGAGCACCAATTGCCTACAAAACACAGAATGTTTTCATTCATATTTCAGTATCAAACGATGTGCAAATCCAGCATCGAACTGGACTTTGTTTATAAAACGTTCGTCATCAAACACACTTGTGAAATTCTGAACTTGTGAAATTTGTTACTGTCCCAGAAAACAAACTGCATCCACTGTAGGAGTTCCACACTTCATTACATCATGAAGAGCCATGCTCCAGAAAAAAATAAATAAATTATATATATATATATATATATATATATATATATATATATATATATATATATATATATATATATATATATATATATATATTAGGGCTGTCACGATATTAGATTTTTCATATCATGGTTATTGTGGCCAAAAGGATTCACGATATCGATATATCGCGATATCTATAGAAACCTAGGGGGGGTGGATTGTTTATTGAGCTTTTCTTTTTCACCCAACGAACATAAAGATTCTGATAAACACAGGACACAAGGCTCTAGCTTTCTCTGTCTTCTTTGGAGCTCCTATGAAATAAAAAGAGAAAATACTGTCAAGTTCAACAGTATGATGAATAAATATTAATTATAACACTTTACAATAAGTTGTCATTTGTTAACATTAGTTAATGTATTATGAACGAACAATGAACAATACATTTATTACACAATTTATTAATCTTTGTTAATGTTAGTTAATAAAAATACAGTCGTTCATTGTTCATGTTAGTTCATAGTGCATTAATGTTTACAAATACAACTTATGATTTTAATAATGCATTAGTAAATGCTGAAATTAACATGAACTAAGATTAATAAATGATGTGGAAGTATTGTTCATTCTTATTTAATGTTAACTAATGTAATTAACTAATGTTAACTATTAATCCTTATAGTAAACTGTTGTCATATTAACATCTAATACTTTAACCTGTGAACCTGTGTACCTGTATTTTAATCTCTTTAACCTATAGTTGCACCGGCGCCACTGAAGTCATGTAGTAAAAGCGCTGCTAATTCAGTTTTAATGTGCATCTAGAACGGCCGCAGATGAGGCATTAAGTGCATGGCACTGCGACCAACTTAACATTTTAGAGAGTTTAATGTAGCAATGTGGTCGCTCAGTTTTTCTAGTTTTAATTGTGTAACTGTTAATAGATTTGAACAAAGAAATAAAGTGCTCGCACAGGCCGTACTGATTGCAAATACAAAAATAAGACGAGTAAAGAAAACACGGTACTTATTAAAATAATCACCCTTTACTTAAATATATGAACACAGAAAACCTCTGCGTACCATTTCCCATTCTATGAGTAATAAAATTATCGCAACTTAGCCTACTCCGTATAACTGAACATGGCTCTTCTCGGAGTAGCTGCGTGCGCTGCGTCTTCTTGTTTGACAGGTGTCAGGGTTAAGGCGCAATACTGCCACCTGGATGTCAACCAGGTACTGGTGCAGGAGTATTTACATGTGTTATCATAAGAGTACTGTTCATTTTAAATATTGTGGTTATCACCAATACCGGTATATCGTCACACACTAAATTAACATGATATCGATAATCGATGCTTTGAATATCACGGTTATCATCAATACCGGTATATCGCGACACCCCTAATATATATATATATATATATATATATATATATATATATATATATATATATTTTGGCACATAAATACTACGTTCTACATCCAAATCATTTTTTGAAACTTTGGCCATGTTTAGCATGAGAATCCAACTCTTCAACAGTGTAAATAACTCAACATGCATGAAATATCATTAGACCCCCCCCCCCCCCCCCCCCCCTTTAATGTACATACACAAATTTTTATATTTATTTATACACTTTGTTATTTGCACTTCAAGTTAGATGCATTTTATTGGCTCTGTACTTGTACTCTGCACAATGACAATAAAGTTGAATCTAATCTAATCTAATCTAATCTAGGATACGATGGGTGGCGAAGATACATAGAGACAAATTAGTTTTACAGTTAGAACATGTTTGATTTAGATTGTATGCTCAGACTGACATTTCTATCATTTGCTGTATGCTGTAAAGTAGAAACACACGGTGCCAAGACAGATTCACACATTCATAAGGATTTTGTTACTTATTTACTAAATTTATTTACATTACATTTAAATTTAGTCATTTAGCAGATGCTTTTATCCAAAGTGACTTACAAATGAGGACAATGGAAGCAATCAAAATAAAAAAAGCAATGATATGCAAGTGCTATAACAAGTCTCAGTTAGCTTAACACAGTGCACATAGCAAGGTTTTTTTTTTTTTTTTTTTTTTTTATTATGTAATAAAAAGAAAACAGATAGAATAGAAAAATAATAGAGCAAGCTAGTTTTAGGGGCCTTTTTTTACTTTTGCTAATTGTATAATAAATAAAAACAAAACAAATAGAATACAAAAAGATTATAAAAGGTAGTGTTAGTATTATTATATATATATATATAAATTTTTCTTTTTAAGAATACAATGAGAATAGAGAGTGCTAAAGATAGAGGGTCAAATAAAGATGGAAGAGATGTGTTTTTAGCAGATTCTTGAAGATGGCTAAGGACTCAGCTGCTCGGATTGAGTTGGGCAGGTTATTCCACCAGGAGGGAACATTTAATTTAAAAGTCTGTGAAAGTGATTTTGTGCCTCTTTGGGATGGCACAATAAAGCAACGTTCACTTGCAGAACGTAAGCTTCTAGGACATGTCCACACATACACAAGTATTTTTATAAACAGAGTATTTCCTTCCGTTTTTTTTTTTTTTTTTTTTTTTAAATCTCCGTCCACATGAATATGCAAACGCATGCTATGAAGCACTGTTAAGAGCATGCCAAACCAACGGGTGGCGATATAATCGTAACCATAAAGCCATGTTGGCCAATCAGAAGACTGAAAAAGTTTCCAGTAGGCAGAGATAACAGTGCATGTGCCGACGTCACAAGCCAAAATGTCCGGTTTCAGTGTATACACGATAACACTGCAACCGGAGTTTTTGAAAATCTTCACGCTGGCAGGAGTTTTCAAAAATGTTTGGTTTCAGTGACCTGGTGCAGCGATTGCATGTGGACGAATGGCCAAACCGCATAGAAAAAGCTGCAGTTTTGAAAATAACCGTTTGTGTGTATAGGGCCCTAGATGGCACATAAGTCTGAAGTAATGAATTTAGGTAAAGGGGTGCCGAGCCGGTGGTGGTTTTGTAGGCAAACATTAATGCCTTGAATTTTATGCGAGCAGCTATTGGTAGCCAGTGCAAATCGATAAACAGAGGTGTGACGTTCATTCTTATTGACTCATTAAAAAATTTATCTTGCAGCCGTGTTCTGGATTAATTGTAAAGGTTTGATAGAACTGGATGGAAGACCTGCCAAGAGAACATTGCAATAGTCCAGCCTGGACAGAACATAGCTTGAACAAGGAGTTGTGATGCATGTTCCGAAAGAAAGGGCCTGATCTTCTTGATGTTGAATAAAGCAAATCTGCAGAACCAGGCAGTTTTAGCAATGTGGTCTCAGAAAGTCAGCTGATCATCAATTATAACTCCAAGGTTTCTGGCTGTTTTTGAAGGAGTTATGGTTGATGTGCCTAACTGATGGAATAGGATCAAGCGGACAAGAAGTAGGATGATTAGAAAGGATGAGTTTGAAGACTTCTGCCTCAGAGACTGAAGAGTAGAATGTGAACGAGTGTGTATTTACAGGTAAGATGTGCTTGACAGATTGTGGTATGGAAAATTGTGCACTGATGGTTTTAATTTTAGTAGTGATGAACGTGGCAAAGTCATCAGCTGTTAGATTTGATGAAGGAGGGGGAGGAGGAGAACAAAGGAGCGAGGAAAATGTTTTAAAGAGCATGCGAGAGTTAGACGAATTGTTAATTTTGTTATGATAGTATATCCTTTTAGCAGTGGAGACATTAGCAGAGCACATTAAGGTCAGTAGGATTTTTTGATTTGCGCCACACACTTTCAGCAGCCATGAGCTTAGAACGATGTTTGTGGAGAACATCAGACAGCCAAGGGGCAGAAGGGGTGGTACGGGCTGGCCTGGAAGACAAGGGGCAGACAGTGTCTAAACAAGATGTAAGAGTGGAGCAGAAAGTATCAGTAGCATTGTTAGCATCAAGAGATGCTAACTGTTTAGGGGAAGGAAGCGAAGATGAAACTATAGCAGATAGCCGGGAGGGTGTTGTGTCAGCAAACATGTCGAGGTTAAGAGTGAGGAGGAAGTGATCCGAGGTGTAGTAACCAGTACTTGATCAGTGGAGCAGTGTTGTGTGTAAATAAGGTCCAGTTGGTTGCCTGATTTGTGAGTAGCCGTAGTTAACACTCTCTTGAGATCAAAAGAGGCAAGCAGAGCCAGTCAGACGGGGAGCGTGGGAAAATGAGAAATTATTGGAGAGTGCTGCAGGAGTAGTAGTGTCCTCTGGTTTGATCCACGTCTCTGTCAGGGCCATGAGGTTTAGTCTTGAATGACTAGAAATTGATGTAATGAAAATCTGCTTTGTTTACTGCAGACTGACAATTCCAGAGACCAATAGAAAAAGAAAGTAGTGTATTAGTAGACATAGGCAAAGTGCGCAGGTTGTTAGGATTGTGCTGCCTATAGTGTGTGATGCGTGGTTTGCAAATGGTAGTAATAGTAGGGATATGGAAACACATAGTAAGAGTCGGTTATTAAAACTGAAACAGAAGTGAAGAAAGGTGTAGAAAAGAGGATGAATCAAAAGCGATACTTATTTCCCTTGCCGGTGTCCCTGTGCAGCAGAGATGGGCACTCGAGTTAGTGACTCGGACTCGAGTCGCATTTTTACAGACTTCAGACTTGACTCAGACTCGACCTGAAATGACTCCAGACTTGACCCGAGGAAAAGAAAAAGGACTCGTGAATATTTTAAAAGCAACTTGAGTCTTTTATCCTTAAATGCTTATATAACTGACATTCAAAAGGCGGACCGCATCCGCACCCCGGCATCCATCCAGACCGCGAGCCGCAGCACCGTTTTAAGTAAGCAGCGCAAAAACAGTGGAGCAGATCACATAACAAGCACTCAGGGTCGTTTATGGTAAATATCTTTCAGCGCTATATCCTCTAGTATTTTTATAAGCCACTCACACACAGAGACTCTTTGCGAAGTCTTGATTTGCCCTGGCCATCATTTCTGAGCGTTATACCCGTTTTTGATTTCTGTGTACTTTATCTTGGACTGTTTCCTGTTTTTCTGATTGTTCTCTGCCTGCCCTGACCTCGGATTGTTTCACCTGGACTGTGTTTGCTAGCCGCCTGCCCTGATCTTCCGCCTGGAGACTCTGTCTCTGCCTAGCCCCTGCTGTTCTGCCTTGCCGGTATTTGACCCTGTATTGTCTGACTATTCTTAATAAAAGCTGCAAATGGATCCGAACGCTTCTGACTCGTCACAACAGAAGACTTCGCTGCACAGCGATCCAGCAGCGCTTGTGCAATTATCCACAGAGCTAACGGCACAAGCCTCACAGCTCGCCATGCACCAGCACCAGTTACACCAGCTTACTAAGTTAACCGAGGAACTGGTCAAAGCACTGCAAGGACTCAGCATATCATCACCCGAGGCCGCCTCTCAGCAGCCCCCAATCCTCAATAGCTCCCCACCTGCTCAGACAACCCCAATTAGCCCACGACTCGTTTTTCCCGAAAAATTTGATGGTGAACCTGCCAGATGCAAAGGCTTCCTACTCCAGTGTTCACTTTTTTGTTAATCAACAGCCCTCACTGTACCCCACAGACTCTAGCCGCATTGCTTTCGTTTGCTCGTTACTCACCGGGAAGGCGCTGGAGTGGGTCACCGCTGTCTGGAGGATGGACGGTTCATCATTTCCCACCTTCGATACATTCCTCCAACAGTTCCGCAATGTTTTCGAACATCCAGCCAATCGAAAAAGTGCAGGTGACCAACTGTTAACTCTCTCTCAAGAGAGAAAATCGGCCGCCGAGTACGCTCTGCTTTTCTGAACACTCGCGGCTCAGACTACATGGGTAGAGGACACGCTAAAGCTCTTGTTTCGGAGGGGATTGAATCTAGAGCTTCAGTCAGAGCTGGCCTGCCGGGATGAGGGAAAAAGTTTGAGTGAGTTCATTGATCTCGCCATCCACATTGACAATCTGAGCCGCTCTCGACGGTCAACTCGAGCCACACCCCGCTACATGCCCGAAACCACCACCGCAGCCGAGCCCATGCAACTAGGATTTACTCACCTCACACCTGAGGAACGAGAACGCCGCTTGCAGAACCAGCTATGTCTCTATTGTGGGTAAACCGGACACATGAAAACCTCCTGCCCTGTCCGTCCATCTTCCAGTACTCGATCGGTGAGTGTCAATCCTCGTATTACAACTCTGCATCAAGCATTAAGTTACCGGTCAAGTTATTTGTTCAAGACAAAATAATTGCCATGACTGCTCTGATAGATTCTGGGGCAGCCGGTAACTTTGTATCACATGATTTCGCCTTGCAACAAAAACTGAAACTAACTCCCTGTAACTCCTCCCTGGCAGTGGAGGTGCTAGACGGCCGCCCTCTCGGTAAAGGAAGGGTTCTACGCATCACAGAGGAAGTCAAGTTGCAAATAGGAACCGTGCACTATGAATTCATCCGACTCTATGTCATTCACTCACCCAATCACTCTATAATTCTCGGATTACCCTGGCTGCGCACACCTAATCCACACATCTCTTGGAGAGAGGGACAAATACTTCAATGGGACACTACCTGCCACGACCGTTGTCTCTCAAAGATTCCCCGAGTTTCCAGTCATGCTCCTGCCCTGCCTGTTCAGAGTACAGACCATCTAAACCTGCCCTCAGAGTACTCTGATCTCACCGAGGCGTTCAGTAAGAAAAAGGCATCTCAGCTCCCTAATCACCGTTCGGTCGATTGTGCCATAGACTTAATGCCCGGTGCCATTCCTCTGCAAAGGTAGAATTTTCCCGTTATCACAACCAAAATCCGAAGCCATGAAGCTTTACATTGAGGAGGAATTAGCCAAAGGTTTCATCAGACCCTTGACCTCTCCCGCTTCAGCTGGGTTCTTCTTTGTAAAGAAAAAGGATTGAGGCTTGCGGCCGTGTATTGATTACCGCGACCTCAACGATATCACCATTAAGTTCTGTAAGATATCAGAGTGAATCAGACAAATTTAAGATTCGATCAGAACATCGGAACATGGAGCCGAAATTCCAGAGAGGCCCCAAGGCTGCAACAGGATGCAATAAATCAGATTCCTAGCTCCAGCCCGTCTGAAGAAAACCTTACCAACAAGCCTCTTTCACAGAACAGCTTGCAATATTAAAACAAAAGGAACACTTATTGATAATTCCAATTCAGGAAGGAGATCCTCAAATTTGGGGCAAGTAATCAAGATTAATGGTGAAAAAGATGCACCGCATGACCATCACATGTGTTCCACGATGGAAATCTTGAAAGACTGAGACTGAAATTCCTTAGGAGACCTTTTAACCTCTTTAAGCCTCACAGAACATGTCCCTATGTTCACAAAATGGTACATAAACTGCCTTTCACATATAGATGCACCGAAATCATCTTACAAGGACTTATGAATCATAACTAATGAACTCCATATTATGTATGTAACCCACACAATTGACAATCATGTTTTAATCACATATTATGTATGTCTTTTTAATAACTAGGGAATAGCTTAAGAGTTAATATTCATGTTTGGTATGTATGAGTTTGAAAAATCATGCTTTAAATGTTTCTTCCAATCAGTTCTTTGTCAAATGTATCATAGTCTTGTTAGAGAAATCATGTCCAAAATTATACTTTACAAGAGCGGGAAAATTCAGACCATGTGACTGATACAGGATTTATGATGGGGAAGAAACAGAGCAACACCCCTAGGCTAAGATCATTTCTAATTGGTCAAGACGTCCAGATAGGACGGTCTGAAAGCCGAGTTTAAATACTCAGGACACCATCAAATTATGTGTTTTGCTGCTTCTTCTGCTTCTCCTAAGATGTCTTCCTCCTCTTCTTTTTCTCTTTTGCCACCGTGTTTTGACGCTGCTCTTTGAGCATGCTCTGGCCTACGTGCCAGCTGCCAACACAATGAGAAGAAAACCCACCTAATCTCGTTACATCCTTTTATTCTTTTACTTTAATTTCTTGTCTTTCCGTGAGAGTTTCATTAAGTTAAGTTTGCCGCAAAGTCCAGCTCTGACTGCACCAGCCCAAACTTCAACCAGACCAACTCTGCATCAAGAGCCAACACCCAAAACATCATTTCAACGACTATTGAACATCCAACCAATCAGCAAACTTGGGAAAACCCTTTTCTACAAAGACAAGGACACAAGGGAATCCCTTAAGACATTGCAAGCAAGTAACCTTCAGACTTCTAACTGAATTGGTGCATTTAATACAAATTTTAACCTCATTGAGAAACTCAATGCAAGGGTTAAATAAGTGATTGATGGTTGTTCAGGTCTAGGCAATAACACATATTATTGTAAACTTGGGATTTCACATTTTCATTCTTTAAACTCATTCTTTCCTCACTTTCTCTCTTTCTGCAACTTGTATGAATGTGTGAATGCGTGTGTTCATGTGTTAGATTAGATTAGTTTACATATCTTAGGTTTATATAAATAAAGTCTTATTTATATTGAAAAGAGAAGTATGTTGTGTTTTGTGCTTACAAGTTAATGTCTTAATCTGCTGATCTTGTTACTGTGCTTATTAACAGTGTTTTCACTATATTTTGGATTTTAATATCCAGTGCAGAGTTGATGTTATACGGCTCGTTCACTGAATCGCTGCCGACTCAATGATCAGCCGTGAAACAGTGACTCTGTTCAAATTCCCTATAAAATCATAAATGATTCCCTTTGAGCTAAATTGACTTGTTTCCCTTATTTACCTATTACCCCCTTACAGTTCCGCTATCCATTGCCCCTAGTTCCAGCCGCGCTAGAACAGCTTCGCCGGGCCAAGTATTACACCAAGTTAGAGCTACGCAATGCCTACAACCTGATTCATATTCGAGAAGGTGATGAATGGAAAATGGCCTTTTCGACCACTAGTGGGCACTATGAATACTTGGTTATGCCCTTCGGCCTTGCCAACAGTCCGTCAGTCTTCCAGTCATTCATGAACGACATCTTCCGTGACATGCTCAACAGATGGGTAATCGTATACATTGATGACATCCTGATTTATTCAAACACTCAGGAGGAATACATTCGTCACGTCAGATCAGTGCTGAAACGCCTCATGCAATACCACCTCTACGTCAAAGCTGAAAAATGTGAATTCCATCAGACCAGCACCTCGTTCCTCGGTTACGTTATCAGCCAGGAGGGGGTAGCAATGGACGAAAGGATGGTCAAAGCAGTCCTGGAATGGCCACAGCCCCAGACAGTGAAAGAGTTGCAACACTTCCTAGGATTTGCAAATTTCTACAGGCGATTTATCAGAGACTTCAGTGCGATCGCCACCCCTCTGACAACCATGACTAAACATCACGGTGCTAGATTGACTTGGTCACCAGAGTCACATCAAGCATTCGATGAACTAAAAACTTGGTTCACGTCCGCACCCATCCTTCGACACCCCGACCCTGAACGTGAGTTCATTGTGGAGATCGACGCTTCGAACACGGGGGTAGGGGCAATACTGTCTCAACGTCATGGGTCACCAGCGAAGATGTATCCGTGTGCCTTTTTCTCCCGAAAACTAACAGCTGTGGAACGGAATTACGACGTGGGCAATCGTGAACTTCTTGCCATGATATTAACGCTTGAAGAATGGCGTCATTGGCTGGAGGGAGCTTCTCACCCATTCCTGGAGGGAGCTTCTCACCCATTCTCACGGATCATAAAAATCTGGAGTATCTACGCTCAGCCAAGCGTTTAAATCCCCAACAGGCCAGATGGGCGTTGTTTTTTACAAGGTTTCGTTTCATGGTAACCTATCGACCAGGCACCAAGAACACCAAGGCTGACGCTCTCTCTCGCCAAACTGAGGAAACAATCCAATCCATCTCCAGCGATAATATCATTCCCGAAAAGCTGCTCTTAGCCCCAGTACAATGGGATATCATGACTGAGATCGAACATCTGAATCTTCAAAATCCACTGCATCCCGAATGCCCTGCTAACCTCACCTATGTCCCTGAATCCCTTCGACCACGACTACAATCCCAAGTACACGTGACGCTTAGTTCAGGTCATCCTGGAATTACCGTCACTGAAAATCTGCTCAGGAACTGATTCTGGTGGCACAACCAAATATATCCAGACACAACAAAATATATCCAGAACTGTATCACATGCAACACATCCAAATCCCCTCGACAACTTCCAGCCAGTTTACTCAATCCACTACCTACACCACATCGACCTTGGTCTCACATTGCCATCGATTTCATCACTGACCTACCCAATTCCCAGGGTAACACCACTATACTCACCATCATAGACTGATTCTCCAAAGCCTGCTGTCTGATTCCGCTGCCTAAACTTCCCACATCCTTCGAAACCACTGAATTACTCTGCAATCATGTGTTCCGTTTCTACAGATTACCCGAAGACATAGTATCTGATCGTGGTCCCCAGTTCACTTCCAGGGTATGGTCCGCCTTTTTCAAGCATCTCAACGGTAACATCAGCCTCACATCCGGCTATCATCCCCAATCCAACGGGCAAACTGAGCGCCTGAATCAGGAGGTGATACGATTCCTCAGATCATACTGTCAACAACAACAATCAGACTGGAGCAGGTACTTGCTATGGGCAGAATATGCTCAAAACTCATTGATGAAACCCGCCACAGGTATGACCCCTTTCAGGTGCATTCTGGGCTTCCAACCGCCACTGTTTCCCTGGTCTGGCGAACCCACCGAACTACCCTCAGTCACTGATTGGTTGCAACACAGCGAGGAGATCTGGGACCGGGTTCACACTCTTCTACTTCATGCCGTAAGACGTCAAGAACAACAAGCCAACCGACAACGATGTCCCAATCCCGAATACACCCCAGGCCAGTGGGTCTGGCTTTCAACTAAAGATCTACGCCTTCGACTTCCATGTAAAAAGCTCAGTCCCAGGTATGTTGGCCCCTTCAAAATTTCTAGACAAATATCTCCAGTATCATTTCATTTGGACCTGCCTTCTAACTATCGAATTTCTCCCACATTCCATGTATCACTTCTGAAACCCGCTGGTGGTCCGAGAGGAGAGACCGAGGAGGGAGCCAGACCGCAGACCCCCCTGCCTTTCCTGGTTGACGGCGAGGAGGCATATCGAGTGCACGAGTTGCTAGACTTCAGACGCCGGGGTGGTACCCTCCACTATCTAGTCGATTGGGAGGGGTTCGGTCCGGAGGAGCGGTCTTGGGTCAACGCTGGAGATATCCTTGACCCCACACTCACTGAGGAGTTTCACAGAACGCATCCGGAGAAACCGGCCCCCCAACCCCGTGGGAGACCCCGGCGTCGTTTGCTTCCTCGCGTCAGGAGCCACTCGCAGGGTGAGGGCTTTGTTACAGAGGAGGCTCCCATACCGCCTCCCTCGCACCACCAGAGGGAACCATCCCCTGAATATTAACCATTTCCATTCGTACTCCATTTCCCATCATCCTCATACCTGGGACTGATTTATCATCCACCTGCACCTCATTTACACACACACATATAAACCACTCACACACAGAGACTCTTTGCAAAGTCTTGATTTGCCCTGGCCATCATTTCTGAGCATTATACCCGTGTTTGATTTCTGTGTACTTTACCTTGGACTGTTTCCGGTTTTTCTGATTGTTCTCTGCTTGCCCTGACCTCGGATTGTTTCACCTGGACTGTGTTTGCTAGCTGCCTGCCCTGATCTTCCGCCTGGTATTTGACTCTGTCTCTGCCTAGAACCTGCTGTTCTGCCTTGCCAGTATTTGACCCTGTATTGTCTGACTATTCTTAATAAAAGCTGCAAATGGATCCGAACGCTTCTGACTCGTCACAACAGCGCCAAGTTCAAGAGCTGCGGATGACGCGGTTATTTTAACAACAACAGAAACACAGTGAGCAGCAAAATTATAGATTACTTTCACTAAAACACAGCAGAAAAAAAAAAACAATCTATTTATCTATCTATAACCTATGACTCTGACTGTTCAAACCAAAGGTGACCAGACATTTCTGATCTACATTTAGCATTATTAATCTGTAGGCTAAGAACATTTCAAAAGAATCATGTAATTATAATTGGGAAAATTGTTGTTAGATGGCTAGGATAGAACTTAAAATTTGAAACTGCTAGTTATTTTTCTTTTCTGGTCAAGATGAGAACGTTTTAATTAGGCCTATTTTGTAGCTACATTGTTTTTAGTAGATAATGCTTTTAAGTAAAATATTGAAATGGTATAGATTTCAGGAGGAAAACCCTGAACAGAAACAGTATTTATTTATTTATTTATTTATTTATTTATTTATTTATTCTGTCACATGGCCTCTCATGTATCTAAATGTATAAATACAATACATGTAAAAATGTTTTTTTTTCTTTTCTTTTCTTTTTTTTGTTTGTCCGGACCTCTGCTTGGAAGAAAATATAGAGGCTGCACCTCTTGGAACTTTAATTGAATACCCCTGACTTATAGCTATATCATAAAGAAATACTTTATTTGTATGGTTTTGTGATATTGGTGTCACATAGGCTATTTGCTTATGTGTCATGGTAGATTCGACTCTTTTTATAGAACTTGATTACAGAAAAACTGTTTTGAACATGGTAATGGATTACAACATAAGTAACAGGCTGGATGTATATTAACCTTACATCTTAACACTTTTTTTTTTTTTTTTTTTTTTTTTTTTTAAACAAAGTAGATCATTGATCATATATTTTGTCTATAGCCTATAAAACAGCTTCATAAATAGAAAGATTTCAATACATGAGGATTCTGAATCTGATTTTTTTTTTTTAGCGAGCCAATAAATCACTTGAGACTCAACTCGGACTCGAGACTTGACTCAGACTCCAGGTCAAAGACTTCAGACTTGACTCAGACTCCAAGTTAAAGACTTGTGAACATCTCTGCTGTGCAGTAGAGTCAATGGTCTTTACACTCTTCGGTCTTCACACGAGGCCTGCCGCGGTATACTAACCTTTTTTATACCCATTTGTCAAAACGGAAATTGAATTCAGCTGAACACACTTTACTGTTTATCACAACAAAGGGCTAAGCAAGCGCACGACACTGACAAGGTATGCGATAGAGTACGAGACCAAACACAACTTCAGCAAGTCTCAACACAGTAAACAAAACAAGTGTTTCTTAGCAATGACAACTGCTAATACATACATTTATACATTCATTTTTCTATACATTTAGAAATAGTGCTTAGGCACCAGATCATTAGAAATGCGTTTGAATGTAAGGGGAAATCACTCAGAACAGCGACTGGGTGCGGAAAGAGTGACGATTTTTATTTTTATATATATATTTTTTTTTTTTATTATTTATTTATTTTTTTCCGGCCAGTATTAGGAAAGTTATATTGAGCTGAATTTCTTTTTATCTTTTTGGGAAATTAATGTTTGGGGCAGTGAGCTTAATCAGTTGACAGTACTCTTCCCTATTTTAGGAATGGGAGATTTTCTGGATGAAAATGGTTTAGCTGGAATTTAAGTAGGAGTTGAAATGGCTGGGGTGCACCTACCCAGGGTGGGAGAAGCAGGTTCGATGGAGGCGCCTGGACAAATCTGCAGGAGGATGTTGACGGGTTTGATTTCCCTTGTTATGCACTGAAATGGGAACCAGATTTAGAGGATCTTTGTGGAGCAGTTTTCATTGGATCTGAAGTGCTAGAGTTTGTTGGGTTGGGACACTGTTCATGGGACAGGGCGGGGACAAATGCTGGGAGAATTCTCGGTGGGATGATGCAATGACTGCTGCTTATACAGGCTTATAATGACGATTGACAGGACTGAATGATTAGGCTCCTTCAGAACCTATGTTTGAAATTTCACATTGTGCAAGATACCTCGTCATATCCAGCAATCTTTGAAGACTTTACTTGTCCTCTGGTGCAGGTTCCACAATGGCATGAACCTTATCTTGATCTGGCTTCACTCTGCAAGAGGTGATTACATTTCCCATGTATTTCACAGTCAACTTTTACCTTCTGTTGTTGTTACCTTCTGTGCTCATGTTCTTCATCTGATGATGCAGCAATAATAATATCACCTGCTTTGATATGCACCCCTTCAGTTTCTCAGAAGATCTCACAGTTCTTCTGTTGAAACACCTCACTATCAGACTTTATCAAAAAAAAAATTGTAACGGCCCCAGGGTGTTTTGAATGGGCACAGTTCTGAAGATGCTTTGTCCAGCTTTATTCACTAGTAGCCATCTTTCTCATCAAGTATGGCATAGATCAACTTGCCTGCAAGTTTGAACTGAACTACTTCTGCCGTTGGGATGCTGTAGTGTTGTCACTGGATGGCTTTGTTGAAATCACAATTTTTTTTTTTTTTTTATTTATTTATTTTTTTTTAATTTCTAGAAATACAGACTAGAATATCAGCCCTTACTGGCGATAGGCTAGAAGTGTGTTTCAGTGTTCTGTCTGATCCACTTTCAACCAAGTTTCTCAGAAATCGCTTACTTGATTCCTTGTTGTTCCTTGAGACTTGAGAAGCAGTCATCAGTAAAACTGGTCATTTTAACCACTGACTTTGAGGGCTGGTCAGAGTAGGTGTTGTTAGTTAGCAGAATGCTAATTCATGCTAACAATGTAATATATATGCTAGCAACATGCTAGCAGTGTTAAAACATGCTAACATCATGCTAATTCATGTTAGCAACATGGTAAATCATATAAACAACATGCCAACATTGTTAAAACATGCTAGCAATTCATGTTAACAATGTGCTAAATTAAACTGAAGCCAGCTTGTATGTGCTGTGCAGTTAAAACTCAATCCACTGATCTCAAAAGGCACATTAGCAACTGAAACTAGACCCAGATAGCAAAATACATTCGGGCCAGTTCCAGTTAGATTCTCACCTGCCGGAGACTTACCCCTCGGACTTACCTATTCTGTCTGCTACACTTGGTCCAGATACCTGTGGACATACTGCCAGATTCTGGGCCAAGTCAATCAGGCCAGATGCGGCGGCCATTAGCGTGCAGACACTAGCTATGTTTCCATCCAAAGATTCGAATTAAACTCCTGTGCAAAACTGGAAAATCGCATAAAACATTTGCGAATAAAGCACCGTTTCCACCCAATGAGCCAAATGGCGCTTTTCCTTTGCATGGTACGGCACGGTACGGTTCAGTACGGCTCACTTTTGGGGGGGTTTTCCACTGGGTAAAGTACCTAGTACCTGGTACCTTTTTTAGTACCACCTCGGCCGAGGTTCCAAGCGAACCGTACCATTACCAAAACGTGACGCGTAAACTCTGCTGATCACTGATTGGCCAGAGAGAATCGTCACTATTGCGTCACTGACCTTGCGACACGAGACGCAACAGACCCGCTAGATTTAAATCAGCACAGCCAGCGAAGGATCGGACGCAACTTTTGTTTGAACAAACGCACCTTTTTTTTTAACAACCAAAAAATGTCTGTTTTGTGGTCTGTTGAGGAAGTACAGATGTTCCTCTTGTTGATAGCTGGAAGCGGATCCAGCGAGAGCTTGATGGGGTGACGCGGAATGAAAAAGATTTTCAGGAGGTCGCACAGCTCTTGGCCAAACACAGCCACCACCGGACCTACAAACAGTGTAAGTTAAAAAAAGTGAAGAGCAACTACAGAAGCATAAAGGACCACAACAGCCGGAGTGGTTCAAACAGACGATTGTGGAAGTGGTTCGACCAAATGGAGCAATCTACCAACGAGCACTGGGAAGGAGGGTGCCCTGGACTCGGCCACGCCGTTGTTGGAGAACACGATCGAATATGGTACGTTGTGTTATGTTAACTAAATATAACACTTGAAAGCTTAACTTTGATTTTATTGAAAATTTCACTATAAAATCATGGTGTAATGAAGCACAAATTCCTAGTTGCTAACAGTTAGCGATAGTGCTATTGTTCATGATGTTCAGGAGTTGTTGTTGCCGTTTTCCTTTTTTTTTTGTGTGCGTTGCAGTAATTTGTGCATTCTCAACTATTTATACAAACTTTGCGACTCAGACTCATTGTCCACGATCGATTCACTTGCACTTTCTCCATGCAAAGACGACAACTCTTACCAACCAGTGCTAGCAGCGTCTCCACCATGACCGCCAACACCATCACCATCAACATCCAGCTGCATGACGACACCGCTGCATGTGGTCACAGGTATAAAACAAATTTGATATATTTCATATATCATAATATGTACATATAGGATATCACAATATAGGATATATTTCATTATATACCATGAGTCATGAATTCCTGTTGCTTGCCACTAATACATTATTGGTAGCTACTGTAAATGTGATAAGGTAGGTCATTTAAGGATGTTACTGTACAGTTCTTTCATAAATGAATTTCTACAAAATCACAGTTAAAAAAAAAAAAACAACTTCATTTAAAAATAATTACTCCCATTTCTAACTTTATTTTCTTAATTTTGAACCAGGCAAGAGGAAACGGAGCCTGCACCATCAGGAACATCCTGCGGTGTTAAGAAAGATGCAGGTGGCAGACATTCAGCAGCAGGAGCTGAACCGTACCCAGAGGGAGTGCCACTTACAGATGGCACTTGAAGAGGCAAGAAAAGCAAGTGAGCAGGAAGCGGCCTTGAAAGCAGAGGAACAGTCTCAAACGGCTGCTTTCAATCAAGCACTCCTCAACGTTATGGGGATGCTTGTCCAGGCAATGAGTGGCTGACGGGAATAGAACTCTCTGGATGACTAATGCCATAGGCATTTATTGTGTTTTTGTCTGTTTTTTTGTACTTTGATAATGTTTACACTACATGTCTGCACACTGTTAACAGTTTGTTTTATTTACTTTAAAATTTATTTTTGTTGTATTTATGACTTTTGTATATCCGTTTTGCACTACATACATGTGCACATTGTTTAAAGTTTGCTGTTTACATTTTCACTTATTTTATGTATATCAGCCAATTGTTTACAGTTCTTGGACAAGGTACACTTGCACATTGTTTAAAGTTTGCTCTTTTTTATTGTAAATTAAACTTACTTTATTTATGCTTTGTGTATACTTTTTGCACTTTGTATATTTTTAGAGTAGGTTTTCTGTTTATATTTTTACCTTTGTAACTTTGTTTTTATTGAAGCAAAACACAAATACAATCTGATCAAATAAGTGTACCTCCTGACTATATTAAAGATTTAATATTTTATGAGCAGGTAATGTACCTCTTGATAAAGACAAATAAATGATTAATGCCATAATGATACAAACCAAGACACATAAAAAAAAAAAAAAAATCTTTGAAATATTGTACAAAAGTTTATTGATAATTCACTTTACAGAACAGGCTACATGAATAGTTAACTATTCAAGTAACGCATCAGACCTGCACGAATATCCCTGCTTACAGCTTCCTCCTCTACAGCATGTGGCACTGCCACCACAGTCTCTGCTGCTGGGGGTAAATCCCAAGCATTCTCATAGGCCTCTCCATGACTCTCACAAAGGTTATGTAGAGCACAACATGTCAGCACCATGGATTTCACAAGGTTGACAGCACAGTCATTTCTTTTCATAAAGCATCTCCATCTTCCTTTTAATCTACCAAAGGCATTTTCAACAACTACGCGTGCTCTGCAGATTTTACTTGTTGTAGACCTGTTGTTCTGCTGTCAGGTGTCCAGTGTCAATGAATGGTTTTAAGAGCCAGTTCTGCAAGGGATAGGCAGAGTCTCCTAGGATGTAGTAGCCAGCAGTCACCCCACCTATGTTTCTGGTGTTAGCTGGAATGTGGTTTCCATGGCTTGCCAACTCCCACAGTGATGACAGTCTCAAAACCAAGTATCATGCAGGCTTCCAGGCAGTCCTGTGAAAACATTCCAGAAAAGTCTCTATCCATCCACAACACCTTGAAGGATCATAGAGTGCCAGCCTTTACGGTTGAAATAGTCACAGTGATATTCCTCTGGTGCTATGATGGGGATGTGTGATCCATCAGTAGCACCAATACAGTGTGGGAGCCCCCACTTGTTCTCAATGTAGGCAGCCATTTCTTTAAACCTTTCCTGATCTGGATAACGAATTTGCTCTGGTACCAACAGGGTTTCTGCTGCTCCACAGAACTCCTGAACACACCGACACACAGTTGTTATGCTTACACCAAAAAGATGTCCAACACTTCTGTACTCAGCGCCGGTTGCAAGCTTCCACAGTGCAATGGCTATTCTTTTCTGTGCCCCATCTTTCCATCGCTGGACGCAGTTTGTTGCATAAGTGGATGAATGTTTCTTCGGACATTCTAAAGTTCTCCAGCCACTGAGTGTTTGTAAAACCGGGAACAATCACATCCCACCACTCTGAAGCCCAGTTAAATGTCCAAACAGATGGTCTGTTGCGGCGACTTTTTTTGCGAAATGTAGAAGATTTGTAATACACAGAATACGCATTTTAATGTTATACTGGCAGTTAAGTTCATTATGGTCTGCGTCAGAGATAAAAGTTAACTAGTGATGTGCTTTTAGATGCTTACCCTTGCGCACCGTCGAGCAAACCAAGTGTTTGCGAATAAAGCACCGTTTCCATCCAATGAGCCAAAGAGAACAAAATTGTTACTTCCTGGTAAACTGGCACTAAATATCACTATTAGAAAACTAGTAGAAGCCACTGAATATAATAATTTACATATACTGTATAAAAAATAACATGCGCCTCAGAGCGAGCAGATGAAACACAATAAATGCAGTCATTGCTTTCGGAGGCGGGTGCCTGCTGTTTGGAAACGTAGTCGTGTAAGACAAATATACAGAAATACTTTGACGACAGACTTTGCTCAGGCATTTCAGAATGACCATAACAACATATAGATGCTGAGAACGAGATCGGTCCGCTGGTTAGTCAAATTATCTCATCTCATAGCACAAAGTCACATGACTTTTTCGATGCGCATGGAGGAATTTATTCAGTAAATGTGTTTCCATCATAGTTTATGCACATTTTTCCTTATCGGATAAAAAGTTTATACAACTCAAATGTAACTACTACTCAAACTACTCAAAATAAGTTTTTAATGCACATTTTTAGAATTTATGCGCATCTTGGAGTTTCCATCCAACGTTTTTTTTATGCGATATTCCAAAATGCGCATAAAAAGAGATGGATGGAAACATAGCTACTGCCGCATCCGAGCCGGATTCAGCCTGACACTGAAGTGCACAGTGCACACAATTTTATTATCTACTTTACTGTTCGCTAATCTTTCATTTTAAATTGATACGCAGCCAAAACGTTTACTTTCATTTTAATTATATAGATATAAACGTCTCATTATGATGAATGCAATTTTAAAGCAAATAACTCACTTGATTAAGTTGGCGTAAGTTAAATTTATTGACACAACAGTTTATTTACAAAACTATGCAATTACAGCCAAAGGAAAAAAATAAAAAAGAAATAAAATACACATATATATATATATATATATATATATATATATATATATATATATATATATATACACATTAGGGGTGTAACGGTACACAAATATGACGTTTCCGTACGTACCTCGATTTTAACGTCACAGTTCAGTATGATTTCGATACAGCAGGGTTAAAACTAAACTTTTTTTTTTTTTTTTAATAAACAGTGGTTTACTGAACAAGTTGCTCTTTCTTTAAATTCATTCAGTTATAGTTTAAATTTTCTTAGTTATAAAAAAAATCTACCTCAGCTTATGCTTAAAACTATATGGAGCCCTTTTACATTATAAGGTTACAATTAGGCCTAACAACTTAACACAAACTTAAATTTAATTATTTCAATCATTAACTATTTATTAACTATTTATTTTTTAAATAAATGATCAACACTCAACTCAAAAAAAAAAAAAAATGTATGCAAACAAGTAAATTGCACATAATGCAGTTTTTAAATTATCTTATACATAATAAATATTTCCAAGCTATTTGTTAAACTATATTCAATTACACACTGGCTGTCATAGCATGTTTCATAACATATTAATTTAAACATACATTAAATAATTAAGACTAACAGGTTTAGTAAAATATATAGTATATAGTGTAATATTTCAAGAAATGCTCCTCGTGACATTTTATTTCCAAGCTGTTTTGTTGATGTCTTTCCGCGATTGAAAGACTGATTGAGCAATTACATGAGCCATGAGATGTTCAGTCGTGTTTATTCACGTTAAAACTACTAGTAGAGAGGAAGGAATGATCGCATTCACTCACGCTCCACTCTGCACAAGTCTGCGGTGCGTCACAGCTCAGACACGGGAACCGGAGCTGATCGTGGCCACTCGAGTCAATGCTTGTGTTGGGTTTATACCAGCACGTTTCTGAATTGTCCCAGAAGCGGCTTTCCAGGGTGTTAATACAGCGATCTGTCATGCCACATCAAAGACTGGCAAAACACCATTTATTATTTGAATTTCCTGAAAAAAAAAAAAAAAAATACTGTATTCGTACTCATGCGTACCTGTCATGAATCTGGTCCATGGACCTCCATTTGTTCGCCACCAGAGGTCACCCTACCATCACATTGACTCTCACACCACACACTACCCCGGACTTCATTTCCCAGCAGCCATTTCCCTAATCACATGCTCACACCTGATACCCATCTCGCAATCACACACGCTACATAAGCCTTGGACTTCCTCTCTGTCTCGGCCGAGTATTGTATGCAAATATCCTAGTGATAGCTACCCTACGAAGCCCTCTGAGTTGTCTTAGTCTTGCCTTGCCTGTTTTCCCGTGTTTTGACTCTAGCCCGTGTTTCCTGGATTAACCCTTGCCTTGCCGTTCGGACTCTGTTTGCCCCTCGTTTGGATTATTGCTGTTTACCTGGATTTACTCTCTCTGCCTTGCCTTTTGGATATTGTTCGCCGATCGTCGACCCACGCTTGCCCTAGGACTACTCTTTGTTTTGCCTGTGTTATACCTGTTTGCCATCGTCTGACCCTGCCTGTATTTATGACCATGTCTTGGAATAAAAGCCTGCATATGGATCCGCACGTCTCACGTCTCATCAGCCCCGTAACAGTACCGAAATGAAGGACCCATACCGAAATGGTTCGGTACGAATACGTGTACCGTTACACCCCTAATATATATATATATATATGTATATGTATGTGTGTATAAAACTTAACATTTAGCAAAATTGCCCTTGCATTTATTTATACTTAGATTCTGAAATTTAACAAGTATAAACATTAAACGCTCACTTTACAATTTGCAATAACCCATAGGAAGGAAAAATCAAAAGTGAGATCTCTTTAACATCTCAAATATTTATCCTAGACAGAAATGAGTTTACTTTAAGATTGAATGGAGATTTTTGCTTGAGTCTCCCGCTTCTCAAACTTGTCTCCTTAGACAAAAACTCTAACACTCTCATAATGGTCTCCTTTAAAGCTTTAAAAGAGATCTCGATAACATCACACACTGTGCTCAGATATTTCTCCTAGTCTAAAGACTCTGGTGGTCTCATATTTGTCTCTTTTAAAGCTTTAGAATAGATCTCAACAACATTACACACTGTGCACAGATATTTCTCCTTAGCTAGAGACTCTGATGGTCTCACATTTGTCCCCTCCAAGCTTTCAAACAAGATCTCAACAGTATATAGGCGTAAATCCCGGGGGGGGGGGACCACCCCTATCTGAGGGTTGTCCCCCCTAAAAATATCATTACAAGCAACTCTGTGTCTTGAAAATAATATAATGGACATATACTTAAAATAATTGTGTAAGTAGTAAAACAAAATAAATGCAAAAAAGCATTTTAAGTTCAGAAATGTTTTGATTCCCCCCTCCCTTGCCTCACAGTGGTTTGGTCCACTGCCTCGATACACTCAGGACACGAGCCCAGTGGGAGCAGTGTTGCCAAGTCCGCGGTTTTCCCGCGGAATTAGGCTACTTTTACGCTCTTTCTGCAGGATGTTTTTCATGTCCGCGGGTTGGAGCGATCCCAATAACGTGATATTTAGCCCCTGGAAAGTGACATTTATCAGGGGAACCCCACCAAAAAACGTGTATTTTACCCCACCGGAACGCAATTTTTACTGGAAATCCCCCCTGAAAAGCGATTGGGCTAGTTTTGGGCTAGTTTTCAGTAGCAATTGGGCAGGTTTTGCTGTGAAAACCTGGCAACCCTGGGTGGGAGAGAGCAAAGTTCCTTAGTAGTTATGTGTAAGTAATTAGGCTGTCAAGGCTATTTTATTCTCTTTAAACATCGGGTGAAATTATTCTTTCTCTTTAATACAGATGATGCTGGATCATTAATAAATTAGTCATGACAAAAAATAATGATATCCGGTGTATTTTCTATGAGCAATTTATAAGGTTACCAAGCTTAATACCGTAGCTTGTCACCCACTACAACTAGCACAGCGATAAACCTGTGTGTAAACTGATATTAGGCTAATATTGTAGACCTACCGTTGTGTTGGGTTTTGCTCAGTATGATGTTAAGTGGCAGGCTTAATGCGGTTGAATATCTAAAGAGACGTATTCGGTCCCAGACGAAACCTAAAATACTATGGAGGATGCAAAATAATCATTATAATATGACCGCGTGGTGAACCATATGAACCAAACTCATATTTAAACACGGTCTCCATGCTGTTTACACATGCTGTGTACACATATCTATCCTTACAAGTACAATTTTGGCTGTATTATTTGTGTCCCCTTCAAAAATTGCTCTTGAGAAATTTTATGTTTCTTGTCCCCCCCTACTGTTAGATGAAATTTACGCCCCTGCAACAGTATCACACACTGTGCTCAGATATTTCTCCTTAGCTACAGACACTGGATCTCTCACATTTGTCTCTTTTAAAGCTGTAGAATAGATCTCAACAACATCACACACTGTGCTCAGATATTTATCCTTAGCTAGAGACTCTGGTGGTCTCACATTTGTCTCCTCCAAGATTTCAAACAAGATCTCAACAGCATCACACTGTGCTCAGATATTTCTCCTAGTCTAAAGACTCTGGTGGTCTCACATTTGTCTCCTTCAAAGTTTTAGAAGAGATCTCAACAACATCACACACTGTGCTCAGATTTTTCTCCTTAGCTACAGGCATCAGATCTCTCACGTTTGTCTCTTTTAAAGCTTTAGAAGAGATCTCAACAACATCACACACTGTGCTTAGATTTTTCTCTTTAGCTAAATAATCTGGGGGTCTCACATTTGTCTCCTCTAAAGCTTTAGAAGAAAGCTCAACAACTTTACAAAGTGTGCATCAAGTCAAGTACTTTAAAGGCACTAAATAAAGGGGAATCATAAATTCAGAGTTAATGGCTATATTGAGAGAGAAAGTATGCAGAAATAAGGATAATGTTATTTTTTATAAGACAATGTTTATATACTTAGGCACATAATTTGATGTTGGAAATAGTAATGTACCGGATGCCTTAATCAAAACTGATTTACAGAAAATGTAACCCTGGAGCTTTCTTTGCTGAAAGGCACATAAATGGGTCATGACTCAGTCTTGATTATTAATTGACTAATTTGATTATTAATACATATTATATGGTAGAAATGTTTGAGCTCATATTGAGGCATTTGACTTGGTGCACACTTTGTAAAGTTATTGAGATCATTTCTGAAATTTATAGGAGACAAATGTGAGAGCTCTCGAGTCTTTAGCTAAGGAGAAATATCTGAGCACAGTGTGTAATGTTGTTGAGATCTCTTCTAAAGTGACAAATGTGAGAGATCCAGTGTCTCTAGCTAAGGATAAAAATCTGAGCACAGTGTGTGATGTTGTTGAGATCTTGTTTGAAACATTGGAGGAGACAAATATGAGACCACCAGAGTCTTTAGATTACAGCCTGCAATGTACCACGTAATTAAACAGAATTTACAGCGTACCTATTTGTAACTATAGAGTACCTCCACTGTACCTACTCGTAGGTATAAGGGAACAATATGCAACGATTTGGGAATAAGGGGGTAATAACCTGCGAAATTATAAAGCATTTAAGTATTTTATTAGCTGTAAGTATTTTATAACTAAAGTGCACCTATTCTGAAATTAGGTAGTATGTATGACACACATATCGACATTTTCCGCGTAAGCATAAATTACAGCTGATAAATTACAGCTGTACGTACATGTAGGTAAACGGAAATAATGTGCAACGTTTGCTGGATAAGGGGGTAATGACTTGGAAAATTAAAAGTATTTAGACTGTTAGTATTTCATAAGTAAGGTGTAACTATTCTAAGATTACATGGTATGGATGACCTACTGTGTTAGATAGTTAGGCCCTTGTTAGGCAGTTAGGCCTACTGTGTTAGGCCCTTATAGTAATAACACAACATATATGATGCAGTATATTTTTACACTACGTACTGGGTACTTATTGTATTATTACAACATATATCTTACATGACTGATACAAATAGTAAACTGTAGTATACTATAGTATAATTTAGTAATTATAGTAAAGTTAAAAACCACCATAGTCTTTATAAACTTTTACCAGTTTAGTTAAGAATATATGCTATAGTATTTACTAGTGTTTCTTTATGTGGGATCACGGAGATTACAAAAAAAATAAAAAAAATAAAAAAATATAATGAGTTTCTGCTATGATTTGGTTTAAGAAATTTCCATATGAAAATTTACCTGATGAAAGAACATTGCATATGGTCATCTCAGCAGCAAGTCCGTCAGCAGCAATGTACTGTCGAGGTGCAATACAGTGGAAAACTAGATTACCTGTTTCCAGCTCCTCCCAGGATATAACGTATAAATATAACATCAACACATGTATATTTACTGTAAAATTGATGTTTTTTGATAGCTGTAGTGCTGTTGGTGCACTTGTGATTCCGTATGTGGTTTGAAGAAAGTAGAATAAAATGTACTACGATATTTTTCTTAACTACTATGCAAACATACACCCTTGATATATGTAGTTACTGTGTAAGTGTAACATTTGTGGGCTGTAATCTAAAGTGAACCCTTGTTACCTTCTTGTTCTGTGTAGTTACTGTGTAAGTGTAACATCCGCGGGCTCTAATCTAAAGTAGACATTTGTTACCCTCTTGTTACGTGTAGTTACTGTGTAAGTGTAACATCCGTGGGCTGTAATCTAAAGCGAACCCTTGCTACCCTCTTATTACGTGTAGTTACTGTGTAAGTGTACACCACACCATTTCAATCAAAGACAATACATGCATTGTCATATTTGAAGTTGTTTTATGTAGACAGTGTTTTATTGCACAATAATTAAACAGAGGAAACCATTACCAATATTTACTGTACATACATATGTAGCAGATGTCAAGCGGTACACTCAGAACAGAAGCACGACCACACATGGACGGGATGAGCGATGGAATTTATTCCCCTTTAAAGAAGAGTATGAGGCAAAATTAGTACAACCACACCGAAAGGCCTACTCTCTCACTCCCGTGTTTCCCATCTGCATTCACAATGAGACTGAGCGTGAATGCTTAAAGGAGGCGCGAGATACATTGCACATATACATGTAGGCAACAGTATTTCACAAAATATAATGTAACATAACAGTTAATGCAAATAAACACTCAGCATACTTGTAACATTCCATCATGCAAATACTTCATGAAAAAATGTATGTAAATATTGTGTGAAATAAACTTATTTTGATACAATCATGCTGTGTCACTGAATAAGACTGCACCATATGGTAATGGACAACATAAGTCTAACGAATACTATAACTTAGAATGTTACTCAGTTGAATTCACACATAAAACAAATTATTTAACCATTAAGTGTACAAACATACCTTTAAAGAAGAGTAGTATGAGGCAAAATTAGTACAACCACAACGAAAGGCCTACTCTCTCACTCCTGCATGGAAAAACACACGTGGGGATGAAGCGCTAAAATATATCACGATTAAAAGTGCAGCTTTCAAAAAGAATTTGCTAATTACACAGATACACGTATTAAAATACATATTAACAAAGTTTTAACACAGTATACACAGTGATAAAGTAAATAGTATTGATGTGACGTTCAACACCTAGGCTTCGAAGCTTGTCTCAAAAAAACGAAACATCTCACATTGAAGCGCTGTATCGGAGCTTGATTCGTTTTGCCAAAAGCACGTGATCTATGACGTCCGAAGCTTCATTTGCCTGAAAACCACGTGACTGCTTCAGTATCAGGTTCAAACAAAGCGAACCTCAGCGCCGTTTTCTTTACATTATAATGCGTTAGCATTGTTTTCTTTTTATCCTAATTTATATATTAAGGTCAAATGAACTTTGCCCATGAAATAACAGTCTAAGGACTGAGGCAGAGTTAACATTGACAGAACACAGATTTAATTCATGAGTTTTTGCTTGATTTATTTGAATTATTTTAGTGGCAGTACACCAACACAAATGAATGACTTTGACAATAGCCATTATGTTTATACAATAAATTAAAACAAGGAATCAGTAGTAGAACCAGATGTGAAACCAGCAGCTGTAAGGAATCACAGGACTTTGGAAGGTGTTATGCATTTTTATGACCACAAGATGGCCACAGCATGAACTGTTTTAAAAAGCTTCGAGTAATGAACCTTTTTCCGATACAATTGGGTTGAAAGCTTCATTGGTTCAGAACGCCTCACTTTGCCATCACTAGTAAATAGGACATATATATGAGAGAGCGAAAGATACCCGTGCTTCCCGTCCGCATTCTGAACGCGAATGCTTAAAAGAGAAGCGATACCTCTTCCTAAGCTGCGCCACCAATTAAGACCCCACCTACAACAATTGGTAGGAACTCCCGACTGGAACCATTGAAACTAAACATGAATAGCAATTATAAAAAGTAAACATTAAACACAAGTGTTGATGAAGTTAACACTTTCAAAAAATATATATCTTTCAACAATATAAAATAAAATACTATAAATTTAATGATATAAAATAAAGAATAAAAGTCAAAATCAACTGGCTACACATACATGCAAAAATGGGCTGTACAAGACAAAATTGTAATGCTAAACAAAGCAGAAAAAAAAAACACTGGTAAACTAGTGTTGTCAGGCCTGTGTTTCTGTGTCTTGTGTTTCCCTCCCTCATATGTCCATATTTTGTTATTTTCCTGTTCCTGTCCTCTTTGAGTTAATTTGATTCCAGGTGTGTCTTGTCATCCCCTGGTTTAGCTGAGTATTTATAGTGTGTTCTGCCCGATGTTTCCGGTGCTACCTGCTTGGATTTCATTAAAAGATTATTGGAATTGTTACTACTCCTTGTCTCCTCGCTCCTTCGTTCCTGTGCTCCTAGTGTGAATTGTGACAAGTGTTTCATTTGTTAAAAAAAGGCAAAAAAAAAAAATCCTTTCTAGTGTGTTTTGGAAAATGAGGTGTATGTACAATGCTGGACATTGAAGATAAATGTAATCATTTAAACTAGTAATCTTTGGTATTCTGAAATGTTTAATGCTATTTAAATGATAATTTTAGTATTTACAATATTAGTAAAAGTTTAACGTTTCTCCTAAAATAAAACTGAAGACTAAGACAGAGCTGATATCTCAATGAGACATATAAGAGAATCGCCCCTTAGTATCTTGAGCATATAGTAACCTCTGTCAGAGTCATAGCTGTGAAGGCACAACTGAAGGCAAGTGAAGGCACAACTGCACCTCAGACAGCATGGGTTTGAATCCCAACTAAAGGTACTTTCCTGCTCCTGTTCAATTCTCACCTGTCCAGCTGTTTCCTGTCTCTACTCCTGTCCCGACCATTAAAGGTGAAAAACCCCATTGCAATAAAAAGCAACCTCTGAGTAGTAAAACAGTTTTATAATGGAGTCTTGCAAGAGATTACAGCAAGACAATAAAAGATCTCTCATGTTTCTCACACATTTCTCTCCCATTGTCATTTTAGATTCCTTTCTTTCTGAACTTTCTCAGTTGTGTCTACTTTTATTTCCCCTAAGGATTTTTAGGAGAAACATCTGAGACACTGTTTAGACTAAAATGAGAAATACATGAGAATCACAGTCTCCTGAGGTTAGAAAGAGCAACCTCTGAGCAATAAAATATTCCTATAATGGGGTCTTGATAGAGATTGCAGCAAGACAATAAAGAGGTATTATATGTTTCTTCCACCACATTCTCAGTTTGTGTGTTGTCTGCTTGAGAGCAGAGCACGCAGAGTCAGATGTCGAGGGAGCTGTCTGCCCACTTTGCGAGTGTTTGTCACTGCGTATGCTTTACTCTCGGAGGGCTCTCTTTGAGGAGGGAGCCTTCACCAGTGTTCCTCGTGGTGCCAGCCCAGCTTTCGCTGAGGCAGAGCGGCGGCTGCTCTCGTGGGAATCGCAGATGAATCAGGTGGGTAGAATGGAGACAGGGGAGCCCCTATCTTCTTCCTTTCCCACCAGATCCAGCACCCGCTCTCTGGGATCGGAAGCTCGCCCCGCGATTTCTTCCCCCCAGAGAGAGGGCTCGACGCTCTGCCTGTCTTCCTCCTCTGAGGTGGACGTGGAGGACATCAATAAGCTTTCATAAGCAGTTACACAATCATATTGTTTGCACAAGCATATTGTGAATGAATATTATTATGAGCAGCATTTATGGGGAGCAGAGCTCGCGCAGTCAGCTCTCAAGAAAAAAAAGGGGGCTGATTGTGCTTCTTCCCACTGCAAACGTTCTCCTCCCACCGGGCACGCTCCGAGGAGTGTGTCCAAGCCTGTGATCTCGCAGTTCCAGTCCCGCTGCTGCTGAGGCACAGCAGTGATTGAGATCGCAGGGATCGCACATGGATCTACCAGACTGGTTGGAGACGGGCTCGTCCTTTCTCCACCTGCATTCCCCAGATCTAGCGCTCTCTCTCGGGGTTCGGAAGCCTGCGCTGCAGTTTATTCCCCCTTTGAGTGAGAGCCTGCTGCTGCAGCTATCTTTCTCCTAGGAGATTGATATTGTTTGTATAACCGAGTACGGTCATTCTCGGTTCTTTATATGAATCTTTTCACGTCAGACTGTTTTTACTTGTCTGGTTGTTTGGCTGCATTTAATTCTGAGGAATTAACCCCCTGGGGTCGGCCGTCTCGCCGGCCGTCTCATTTTTTTTCTTATCAGTATGAAAGACACTAAAAATACTCTGTCGATTTTGGTCATACAGATAAGTGTTATACATCAATTGAAACTTTGAAGTATCTATTTTTTTTTCGGGTACACTCACAATAAAAAAAAATGTTGTGGTTTTGGAAAATAAAGAAAACAAACAGGGTGCACTCTCTGTCTTCGCCGTCTCCGCGAGCTGCTTTTAGAAACGCGTCACTAAAATGAACTGTTACTCGGCGAAATCTCAACACAGAGACATGGGAGTTATATCTATAGAAAGCTTGAAGTGTCTACTTTTAAATGAAGTAAGTCTTATCAAAAACAAATATTCTGTGATAAAGTAATCTGTATGAAACCAACACGATGTTCAGTCTTTCCCGTCTAACTCATTATCTTTAATGCCCCCTCGCGGCTCGCGCCGTTCATATGTAAATATCCACGTCATACACGTGCGCATGGAAACGCCCAACATAAACAAAGCGTGAGGAGTTCGCTCATCGCGGCTACTGTCCGTTTCTGCAAGAAGACGCGCTGAGTAAAGGCTGGATTTCCCTCAAAAGAAGAACAAGATTTCATCGAGTAGAGGAGATCAATCTGATGAGTAAGTAATGTTTGTTTTTTGCATTAGTTAACGTGTTATTGTGACATAAACAAGAACACATTTACTAGTTAGGTTGTTCCCAAACTACAACATGATGAATGCTAGGCATCTAAGAATGTTTAGACCATGTTTATTATTAATACTCTGTTCACAAATAGATTTTAATAACATGCTAAACAATAATAATTAGTTTCTCAGATATAAAATGTCTTTTTTTTTTAATGATAATACAAAGCATGCATGAGTCTATGGCTACAAAACCTACAGATGCTCCTGATATTAACATGCTCACAAATGTTTGTTTTTTTTTTTTGGTTGTTTGTATTTTAGTGAATCAGGTAACTGAACCACAGATGAATCCTGATGATTTTCTTCAAACTGTTTTCCTCTGAGAGTGCTGTACCAACATCAGATGTTCAACTACACTGATATTCTATGGTAAAACAAGCTCCTTGACTACTGATTGTTTTTTTTCTTCTTGAATCCATGGAAAGAAGCAGAAACACTTAAATAACAGATGTAAATATCAGGTATGATTTACTTGTTTCACTTGTTGGACAGAATCTGTTGCAGGAATGACTCAAAGTCTGTTCACATCTCTGTGGTCAGTGTGCACAATATGTCTTTGACCTTCATTATGTTTTGATTATACTGTGTTGTAAATAATATACAAATAATTTAAACAACCCATTTTTTCAGTCTCCTCACATTCTGTCTTACCTGCCTCAAAGTCACAGTCACACTGATGGGCCATTAGAGGCCATTAGGGGAGGGCCCTTTGTCTCTCAGGGGAGAATCACTTAATATTCAGGGCCATTGACACTCCCTCGCATATTGGCTTTCAATCACTAAACATGTCTTTAAAAATTTAAATCAATATATTGTTTTCTGTGAATGAGTAAGCAGAATGATTTTCACATAATTTTGAAGTAAATATTCTAGCCTACAAGACTAATTATTCAAAAGTCTTATTCAGAACTATTTATTGTGGGTTTTATGGCCTTATTTCAGCTACATTTTTTTCCCCCAAAACTTACTAACCATGCATAATTTTTTTTTTCTAAAAAATGCAAACATGTACATCCATCAGGGTCACATTTGTTTGTATTCAGCACAGTTTGTGCTGAATACAAACAAATTACATGTTGGTCAATAGTAGGTTTTAAGTAGCTGACATAAGCACAAATATCAGGGCATGTCAAAACATCTCAAGGGCCCCAAAATCACCTCAGACCCCAGGGGGTTAAATGATGCATTTCATCTGACAATGAGAAGTTAGATATATATGGTATATGGTATACAGGAGCCTCTTGGGATAATTTCTCGAGTGAGAGCATGATGTTTACCTCTCTTCCTCCAAGGAGGTTGAGGTGCAGATGCTGGGTGGGAGCAGCCCCAACTGTGTTCCAGCTCCTCATTCAGGCAGCGTCACTTCTCGTACTCCCCAGGTCGAAGGCTTCTAGCAGAAGGTGGATCTGTGGACCGTCATTCTCGCTGGATAGTCTTCAGCTAAAACGTCCTGATGCCTATGGCCCAGGACTTTTGAGGGCCAGCCCCCTCTGGGAAAGAGCTGTGTACACCGCATCACACGGTGCCCATCTCTCCTCAGTGCCCATGGCAGATCGGTCTGCCAACCCTGCCACCAACGATGCTTCACGGCGCAGCGGTCTCCAGCGAGCGCTTCTCTCAGTTTCTTCCGCCCAGAAACGTAGCGGAGCTGAGAGGCTTGCCACCCCTTCGAGGGTCTCTAGAGCAGCTAGATCAACCGTCTCCTGCTGGTCCTCCAATTCAGGGCACCGAGCTAGCAACTCTAAGTACACCAGAGGACAGTCTCGAGAGACTGGTTCCCTTAGTAGGTCATCTGGCAGTGTGGGAGCCCCTGCCAAGCATGTCTCGTTGGGTCCTGCCTGAGCAGGCTCTGGTTCTATCAGTCTAGTCTTCCTAGGAGATGACGCAAGTCTGAGGACCGTCGTTTTCAATAGGAGACTTCAGCCGAGGCAGTCCTGATGCCCATGGCTCAGGACTTAGGGGGACAGGCCCCTCTGGGGAAGAGTGGAGTACACCGCATCAAACGGTGCCCGTCTCTCCTCAGTGCCCTCAGGAGATCGCTCTGCCAAGCCTGCCACTGACGGTGCTGCAGGGCGCAGCGGTCTCCAGCGAGCGCTTCTCTCAGTCTCTTCCGCCTGGAAACATAGCGGCACTGAGAGGCTCACCGCCCCTTCAGGGGTCTCTAGAGCAGCTAGAGCGGCCATCCCCTGCTGGACCTCCGCTTCAGGGCACCAAGCTAGCAGCTCTAAGCACACCAGAGGCCAGTCTCGAGAGACTGGTTCCCTTAGTAGACTATTTGGCAGTGTGGAAACTACTGCCAAATGTGTCTCGATGGGTCCTGCACACTGTAGAAAGAGGCTATCACATTCAGTTCTGCGCTTCGCCGCCACCTTTCAATGGGGTCATTCCCACGCTGGTGGGTCCCGAGCAGTCTCTGGTAATGGAGTGGTAGTGAATACTCTCTTGAGGAAGGAGGCCATTGAGGTGGTCCCTCCTCTTGACAGAGAGTCCGGGTTCTACAGCCAGTACTTCATCGTTCCTAAGAAGGATGGAGGGTTGCGTCCTATTCTAGATCTGCGCCAATTGAACCGCTCAGTCATGCGACTGAAGTTCAGAATGCTCTCTATAGAGAAGGTCATGTCTCAGACCAGGTCCGAGGAATGGTTTGTCACGATCGATCTAAAAGACGCATACTTCCACATCTCCATCCTTCCCCATCACAGGGAGTTCCTGAGGTTTGCTTTGGGGGGCAAGGTAGACATGTGGAGGAAACCTTGGTTCTTGTCTCAGGGCCCGGTGCGGTGAGCTCCTTGTTGCTGTGTAAAGGTAGCGATGGACGTGTCCCTCACCGGTTGGGGAGCGGTCATGAGTGGCCACCCTGCCTGCGGTGTGTGGAGCAGTCGCCATCAAACGTGGCACATCAACTGCCTGGAGATCCTGGCCGTGTTTCTTGCACTGAAACACTTTCTCCCAGACCTAAGAGATCGTCATGTGTTGGTGCACACCGACAGCATAGTGGTGGTTTTTTATATAAACCACCAGGGAGGTCTGCGTTTGCGCCCCTTGTACAAGCTGGTGCACCAGATCCTTGTGTGGTCCCAGGGCAAAATCCTCTCGCTGAGAGCAGTGGACATTCCTGGGCATCTCAATATGGGAACAGACATCATGACAAGGCGGGGGCCGAGGCCCGGGAATGGATGCTTCACCGCGAGGTGGTGAAGCAGATATGGAGAGTTTCTGGCCAGGCTCAGGTGGACCTGTTTGCGACTCGAGAGACATTGCACTGTCCCCTCTGGTTCTCTCTGACTCATCCAGATCCACTGGGGCTGGACGCCATGGTCCTTCTACTGCTAGTAGCCCCATTCTGGCCGGGCCGAGTATGGTTCTCGGACCTGATTTCTCTCCTCGACGGCTCTCCATGGGAGATTCCCATCAGGAGGGATCTATTCTCACAGCGGAGGGTACGATCTTTGTTAGTAGCTATGGAAGCTGTGGGTGTGGCCTCTGATGGGGGATAGCTCATAGCTTCCAGTCTCTCAGCCAAGGTTGTTGAGACCATTCTCCAATCCAGAGCTCCCTCAACGAGGAAACTGTACGACTTGAAGTGGAAGCTTTTCACTTCTTGGTGCGGAGACCGCCAGCTCGACCCAGTTAAGTGCCCAGTTGGTACAGTGCTGGAGTTCCTGCAGGCCCGATTCTCTGCAGGGTTGACCCACTCCACCCTAAAGGTCTACGTGGCGGCTATAGCAGCCTACGATGCCCCTCTTGGTGGCCAGTCAGTGGTCAGACACCCCCTAGTTACATGTTTCCTCCGCAGTGCGCTGAAGCTGAGGCCTCCAGCCGGAGAAGCTTCTGCTAAGTGGTGGATCAGGATGTTATTCCATAGCCTCGAGTCCTCTGATCTTCTCTCTCCTTGGAGGTCAAGGCTCACTCCTCCAGAATTTGGCCTTCGGGATGCGGGGCACCGCCTACTTTAGCCACTCCCATCTCCTCTGTTCTCTCGCCTTAGTTCTGCTCTTCCACACTAGGCAGGGATTTGAAAGTCTGGTGGCGTGAGCATCTCGTTCCCATAGCATTTTTGACACAGCTCGAGTTCCTGAAGGGGAACGTCTCCAGGTTACGTATGTAACCTTGGTTCCCCGAGGGAACGAGACGCTGTGTCTCAGGGCCATACTTCCGGCATTCCTGCTAGCGCTTGCTTCATTCCTAGAAGCTGACGTCGACGTCTTCCACTGCATGTGCTTTTAAGCTTCCTGGTTGCTACGTCACCCCGCCAGTGACGTCTCGCCCATTCATTGGACTGATTACACATGTGGTTCAGAGTGTGGTCACGCTGAAAGCGTTTCCCTAGCGTTTTCGATGCAGTGTCTCATTTCCTCGGGGAACGTCTTTGGTTACTTGACTGTAACCCTGTTCTCTGAAAAAGCGAGAACGAGATGCTGCGTTTCAATAACGCTGATGAGAACATTCTTTGTTTGACTGGTTGCGAAGCACGTGTGTCAAACATGCCAAGAATTGGCTTAAATAACCTCGGTGAGTGACATAATTGATTATGTGCACCTGCAAGTTATAAATAGATGTGAAACGGACATACCTTCAGGTTACCCTTTGTCTGAAGAGACACACAGGCATGCCTACAGTGCGGCATTGAAGCGCAGCATCTCGTTCCCGTTTTTTCAGGGAACAGGATTACAGTCAAGTAACCCGAGACGTTCCCTATCAAAAGCTACTCTCGATGCTGCATTTCAATAATGCTGATGGGAGCGAGAATACCAACGCCGCTGCACTGGAAGTGTCTGGACCCTCCAAGGTTGTGTAGTGTGTGCGCACAAACATTGAAGAGATCTCAGACATGCCTATGGGATGTTGAATCAAGGACATGCCCGGAGTAGCATGGACATCCACACTACAGAATCTGACAAAAGTGTGCTGAGAGGACCAGCCTACCGCATCACACACTTGCTGCAAAGGGACACCTCTTGCCAAAGCCGTAGAAGATGCAACCCCCCTGGCTGAATGTGCCCTAACTCCTAGAGGCGAAGCTTGACCATGCACCTCATAGGCTATGGCAATAGCATCCCTCACCCAATGTGATTTAGTATGCTTAGTGGCAGCCGCCCCCGGCTGCGGCCCCCATAGCATATGAAAATCTGCTCCAACTTACGCCACTGGCTAGTGTGATCGGGGTAAATCGGGGTCGGGGTAAATGCATAAAGATCCCGTCTGGGCCACGTAATTGCCCATGGTGTCCAGTCCCAGGTGAGCTGGAGCAGTCAGAAAGAAGTAGAGGGGACATTGTGCTGTGTAGGGCTTGACATTAACTTTTTTGCTCACCGGCCACTGTGGCTAGTGGTTTTCCAAATTTACTAGCCATTCAGCATTTTCACTGGCCACAATTTTTTTGTTGGGAAATTACATTTTATATGACTTAATACTGCATACAAAAATGTATTTAAATTGATTTCCAGGTCATTTTCGACCTATTTAAAGGGCATTTTTCCCTAAACGTATTAAATGCATGCATCATCTTTCATATCAAATTCTTACATTTTATTAATAATTTCACTTAATATAATAAGATAATATGGGGCTGTTACCAATCATATGAAATTATTATCTACAAAATCGATCTTTCCACTGCAGAAGAAACAAAAGTGACTTGGAGCGGCATTCAGATGCATTTACACAGACAGTTCAATGTATCTGAAATACAGTATAGCACGAATGCATTTACACTGCATGCAAAATTATAACAGCATAAATAACATGAGCTCGGTGTTTTAAAATATATCTTTTTTTTTAATATACAAAAATGAAATTTTGGAAAAAATGCAAAGATAGGCTACTATGAAAGTAAACCGCCAGTAGGTTGCAGCAAGTGACTATCTTAATTAATGAGTGATTGAAGCATGCCTTCAAATGATTCGTTCAGACAGCTGATTCATTCAAGAATGAAGCAAGTGCCTGTCCTTATAAATGGACCACTGAATCATTGACTCAAATAATTCAAAATTCAAAAACGTGAATCATTCATTAACACAACACTGCTGTGTGTTGCTCAGACACGTGTGACTGTTCTAATGTGATCTTTGTTTGGAGCTGTTTTTATTAACCAAATGGACCAAAAACAGTCAACATTGACAATATATCCTTTCAATAAATTCAAATATTGAACTAAAATGTAGCTATATTAACTAGTCGTTTAAATGTCAAATTTGCAATCGTGGTTTTCAGGGAACTTCCCTCTCTTGGTCGTGTCATGTTGCTTAACTAGGCTGTATGTTATAAATATAAAAACTAAGTTACATTTTTATGATTCTTCTGTGTGCAGTTGCGTTCATTTGTTTTGATTTCTCCCCGAGATTCTCTCACATAGACAGGCTGCATGAGCTTCAACTGGCGCGACCTTGTTACTGATTATCCATTATCAATCGCCATTTACACCGAATGTAATAAAATCAGAACCATTCTTGCCGAAGTTTCGGTGCAATTAGATGTTTTAATCAGATTAGTTGTCTGGATGGGCAAGTAAAATTCTCTTCTTTCACTTGCCCCTTCAAAAAATCTACTTGTCCCGGACAAGCATTAATGTCGAGCTCTGTTACTGTAGCCTATAAAATTCAAACCGCCAGAGTGGCTAGTGGGAGTGACCGTGTTACCCGCCACAGCTGAAATCCACCCTCATTTGGCGGGCTGGCGATTGTTAATGTCAAGCCCTGCTCCTGTGAAGGAAAGAGGTTCACCTCTGCTTCGTAAAATCTTTCCCAAATTTGACTGACTACTTCGAGGTGGAGTTTCCATTCCCCGTGTGTCACTGCTCCCACATTCATATGCCTGGGGATGTAAATCGCCCTGAGGGACAGGAACTTGTCCTGTGCCCAAAACAGAACCTGCTGCGTTAGCCTGTTCAGGCGGTGCAAACGCAGTCCGCCCTGGCGATTTATGTAAGAGACTACCGCAGTGTTGTCCACCCACACTAGGACATGGTAGCCTCTTAACTGCTGGAGGAAGTATTTCAGGGCCCGAAGTACCTTGGGCTGGACGGCCATCCAAGACCGCACCCCAGCCCGTGAGGTCTGTCGTTAGCATCTTGCAATGACAACACGGACCTAGAGGGGGACCCAAAGTCAGAAACCGGGGTCTGAACCACATAGAAAAGTATATGAAGCCCCTGGCACGTAACCCTTATTTGCCTCTGGGGATTGGCCCTTGGATAAAATCCTCTGGCCACAACTGAAACAATCTCATGTAAAGGAGGCCCAAGGGCATCACTGTGGATGCAGCTGCCATGAGACCTAGAACCCTCTGAGGGTAATGAAAAGTAACTCTCTGGCCTAGCATAGTGTTTTTTAGGGCGTTTAGAATGGATTTGACGTGTGTAAGAGACAGCTGTGCCCGCATCGTGATCGAATTCCATACAACCCCCAAATACGTTGTCCTCTGAGCAGGAGAGAGAGCGCTTTTTTTGACGTTGAGTCTCAACCCCAGAGATTCGAGATGAGCTGGGACGACATCCTGATGTCGAAGCGCAAGCTCTTGAGACTGAGCCAGAATCAGTCCGTCGTCGATGTAATTTAAAATGCGGATGCCCTGGAGTCGCAGAGGAGCCAGTGCTGGATCCATGCAATTTGTGTATGTGCGGGGTGACAAAGCTAGGTCGAATGGAAGAACCCCGATACTGGTAAGCTTCGCCCCCGAAAGCGAACCTCAGGAACTTCCTGTGTTGTGGCAAGATTTCTATGTGAAAGTATGCATCCTTGAGATCGATTGTCACAAACCAATCCCCCGATTGGATCTGAGACACAATCATCTTGATTGTCAACATTTTAAATTTGTATGTTCTGAGGTAGAGGTTCAACCCGCGAAGGTCTAAAATTGGACGCAACCCCCCATCTTTCTTGGGAACCAGAAAATACCGGCTGTAATAGCCTGACTCTCTGCCTGGCAGGGGAACACATTCTATGGCCCCTTTGTTCAGCAGAGCTTGCAATTCCTGTGTCAACAAATTCACTTGTTCCAGTTTCAATGGAGACCACGCCGTTGAAACGCGGAGGCCGATATGCAAACTGAATCCTGTAGCCTTTACCTACAGTCCTTTCTACCTACTGAGAGATATTTGGTAGTAGCTTCCATGTTGCCAGCTTCTCTGAAAGGGGCACTAGCTTTGACACTTCGCTTTGATGGGGGGATGTTAGATGTCCGGTGTCCTGGCAGGAGGCATCCGAACACCAAACATTTCGCTGGAGGCTGCTGCTCCCCGAAACACCAGTGGTGGAGGAGACTGTACAGCGGCCTCCTGAGGGTGCCAGGAAGGAGCCTCTACTTTCTGTTGGAACTTTTCGCGCCCCTCCCTGAGGGGACACTCCCCCACGGTCCCGGGAGCTCGACCCTCAGGATTTCCTTTTGTACAAAATAATCGTACTCAGATCCGGCTTCTTGCTGGGCTGCTGAGATCGGCGAGCCGCTCCCCAGTCCCTACGAGGGGGCGCATGGCTCTCCACACTCTGCTTCTGCGACTCTCACCGCAGAGAATCCGGATTGGGTCGGGGCTGGATGGCCGAAAGCCCCAACGCCTGAGCACGGCGGGGGAGAAACTTATCAAAAACCTCTGCGTGTCTTTTCGCCTCCCGGAACCTACTGATGACCATATTCATGGAGTCGCCAAATAGGCCAGAAGGCGACACGGGGTCATCAAGGAGGAACACCTTGTCCCTATCCTTGATGCCCGTGAGGTTGAGCCACAGGTGTCTCTCCGTGGCAACCAACGCAGCCAAAGAACGGCCAATGGCACGGGCCGTCTCCTTGGTCGCACGAAGAGACAGATCCGTGGCTCGGCACAGCTCTGAAAATGCCTCCTCACTAATACTCCCGCCCGTGCTCAGGTCTTTCAGTAGGTCAGCCTGGTATGCCTGAAGAACCGCCATGGTGTGCAGGGCAGCACCAGCCTGACCCGCTGCTTGAAACGCCTTCCCCACCAATGAGGATGTTAATCTGCAAGGCTTGGTGGGGAGGGTTAGCTTCTCATCTCCTCCACCTGAGGCATCGTCCCACACCTCAGTGCCTTAGCACCCACGATAGTCGAATAAATCAACGTCGTGGGTAGAAAGATACGCGAGGAATAAGGTTTACTCCATGAACGAGACAACTCGTCATGGAGGTCTGGGAAAAAAGGGAGAGATCAATGTTGGGATCTCTCCCCCTGGCAGCAATTGCGTGCTCTTCCCCAAGGCACTCCAAACAATAATCATGTGGATCATCATCAGGGATAACTTGTGCACAAGTTGGCAAGTGTCTCCTAACCGCGCTAGACATGATCTACTTTTTTTTTCCTTTCTTTCTCTTACAACAAGACAGAGGATGTGACAACACACACACACAAAGCGGTCTCGAAGACAAATAAATCTGAAGGTATGTCTGTTTCACATCTATTTATAACCTGCAGGTGCACGTAATCAATTACATCACTCACAGAGGTTATTTAAGCTAATTCTTGGCGCGTTTGACATGCGTGCTTCACAACCGGTCGAACAAAGAATGTTCTCATCAGCGTTATTGAAACGCAGCATCGAGAGTAGCTTTTGATAGGGAACCATGGATACATACGTAACCTGGAGACGTTTTGACTCTTTTTTTCTCAAATATTTATCATGTCTCATTTGTGTCTACTTCCATTTCTCCTAAGGAATTTTAGGAGAAACATCTGAAATGCTGTTGATACTAAAATGAGATATATATATATATATATATATATATATATATATATATATATTTTTTTTTTACAGCAACAAAGATTAATACATATTGTAACAAATGTATTGATCATTGTTATTTAATGTTAATTTCAACATTTACTAATGTTGGGGGTCTGTGCCGGCGGGTCTGTTGGTTATGCTCGCCACCGGAGATGGAGCGGCTATGGGTCCTGGAGGTGTATGAGGCTATCTGTAATAATTTTACAGAGTAGTCCATTTATTGCTATTATTATTAATATTGCTATTATTTTACATTATTATTAGTTATTATTACTATAACTACTGCTCCCGCTGCTTCCCTATATCTACTACTATTATTATTAGGTCTACTATTATTATTACTAATATTATTCCACTAGGACTTCACTTTTGTCCAACAATCTTAAAAGTAGGCCATTATATGTCAGTGCTATCATTGAATGCTTGATCGCTTTCCATCTACATAATGACTATGGAATTAGAGCTGTTCCTGCATTAAAAGTTGTTCATGGCACACGGTAAATTTCATCTTTCGCCAAAATAACACAAGGAAATTTGATTAATAATATTATTAATTACTATTACAATTCATGAAGCTATTTACTTACTTCTGTACCTGCTTAACCTGTTAACCTGCACCCCCCGCCGCCACTCATTCAAGGCCTCCGGCTGCGGCTGGTCCCCGCCCGCCGACCACTCTTCAGTCAAGTTCGGCGGCCAAGCCCGTCGCCGTCCGTGGTTCCCTCAAGCCCGTTGGCGGTTCCTATGGCAAGCCCATTCGCGGTTCCTGTGGCAAGCCCGCCAGCGGTTCCTATGGCAAGCCCGAAGTCAAGCCCGCCGGTTGCGGCTTCTCAAAAGCACCTGCCAGAGTGCCCTCCAGTGCCCGCTCCTCGAAAGTGCCTGCCAGAGCGCCCTCCAGTGCCCGCTCCTCGAAAGTGCCTGCCAGAGTGCCCTCCGGTGCCCGCTTCTCAAAAGCGCCCTCCAGTACCTGCTCCTCGAAAGCGCCTTCCAGAGCGCCCTCCAGTGCCTGCTCCTCGAAAGCGCCTTCCAGAGCGCCCTCCAGTGCCCGCTCCTCGAAAGTTCGCTCCCGTGATGGCTCAAGCCTCTGACCAGAGTTCAGTGATGGCACAAGCTCCTGATCAGAGTCCAGTGATGGCTCCAGCCCCTGAGCAGAGTCGAGAGATGGCTCTAGCCCCTGACCTAAGTCAAGTCATGTCCCCAGAAGTCTTGTCGTGTCCACCGGAACAAATTTTGTCGGTCTTGTCGAGTCTTGTCATGTCCGTTAAGGTTCCTGAGAAGTGGGCTGCTTCTATTAGTTAATTCTTTTCCAGCTGTGTTTATTTAATTATCTCGTTTACGTTGTGTATTTATAGTGTGTTCTGGCCTGTGTTTCCTGTCCGGTATTGAACGTCATCCCTTGTCCTACATGAATGTCTTCCCTGCCTGTTATCTGTACTCACCTGTTGGATGATTAAAGACTCTAGTTTTGGTGAATTCCTCATCTCCCCGTTCCTGGCTTCCATGTCTCCTCGTGAATCGTGACACTACCTAAATTAAAATGTTAACAGTTCCTGACAACAGTGTGCTACACAGACAAGTTTGGTGTCTTCCATCCAGAGTTGAAAATGCTCAAAAAGATAAAAAGTTATGGTCACTGAGGTGCCTTGAAAAAAATTATACCACACTGAATTTATTATTTTTTTTATTTCATATACAAATACATGAAATAAGTCCTGAAGCAATCCAGAAAAAGTCATGGGTTGAAAGTCACATGTCTCATGAGTTTATATTTCAAATTTGAAGAAGATACCATGAAAAATGAGATTCCGGCAACCATTTTTCTGAGACTATTTCTAGTAAGAAATTAGATATAAACAAAGGAATTACCATCCATATTACAGTGTTACTGTTTCGTTGGACTAAAAGTGCTCTATGGGATGTTGTTCAGTGGACCCTTACCTTTCTAACTAAACTGGGATTTAAAGCTGTGGATGCGTTTGTGCCTCGTTATTACGACGAATCTGGTATGTACTGCGTTTTTATTATGCATGTTTTGATGTGTACTGCTTACACAAATTTAGCAAATACATTCCTTATAAGCTTTCCATTGAAAAGCAGTGATCTATCATTGATGCTTGAGGCTTAGACCTTTATAATGATATATAGTTTGTCAAGATTAATTTTGTCCCGTTTAATTTAATCTATTCAAAAACATTGACGCGCGCAAACAAAGAGCGTTCAGTGCGCTGGCGTCCAGGTGCGGGTTAACAGGTTAAATGATCGCATCCATACATCTATAGCAGTGGTTCTCAAACCTTTTACAGTGGCGTACCCCCTGGGGCATTTAACATTCTTCTGAGTACCCCCACTTAGACCGCGGACACACCTTTGCCATTAAGGGACAATATTTGCCACCTTAAATTGATTTACAGGTGCATTTTTTTACCTTTATGCAAAGTTTTTCTAGCCTTATCAATTGTGTCATGTTTTATGTCACATTCTTACCATTCCATTAAGTGTACCATTAATATAATAAATAAAGCAATAAATGATGGCAAAACGAAGTCATACTTGTAGATTTAAAACTAAAATCACAGTCTTAATGAGTGAGGCATTACTTCATTCATTCATTCATTCAGAAAGGAAGCAAATGGCTGTAATCACTGACTCTCCGAATTGTTCAAAGCTGCAGATTCCTATGGAATGCCAAACCTGCCATAATTAAAAATAAATAAATAAATAAATGTACAAAGAAATGTAAAAAAGCAAATATAAATAAATACAAATATAAATAAATGTACAAAGAAAAGTAAAAAAAAAAAGAAAAAAAAAAAATAAATAATTATTTATAATTTTTTTCAACATTCATTTATTTCCACTTTTATTTATTTTCACATTTATGTATTTATTTACGTATTTATTTCCACATTTATTTATTTTCACATTTATTTATTTCCACATTTATTTATTTTCACATTTATGTATTTCTACATTTCTTTGTCCGTAGGGTAATGAGGAGGGCGTGTTTTGCCTCAGGAATAGCAATCGAGCCAGAGTAGGCGAGGGGTAAGCTTTGAGGCCACAGTGACACCTTGTGGTGCCCAAACGAAATACAAGTGTAGCCTACATGACGTGCCTGTTGATAGTGTGTGATGAATGACTTAGATGGGCAATATGGCCAAAATCTTATATCACGGGTGAGTGGCGTAACTACTGACAGTGCAGGCAGAGCAGCCGCACGAAGTGACTATGTTAATATAAATATAAATATTAATAATGCAATGTAATTAGTGCCGGGATTCTTCACAGCAGTGAATCAATCCATACATGTTTCACTCGTGTGCTTTGACAGTCTAGCAGTAGAACTTTTGTCAAGCTTTTCTGAGGTTCTGGGTTCTAATCCACCCTCATATAGTTTTTTTTTTTTCTCTGATAACAGCGGCAACAAGCACTCGCCATGATTTCAAAAACAACACATTCCAGCGATAGATCGCCTGTTATTTAACACACACCAACCAATTTCTTATCGAATGGAGATGTTTCGTTCTTTTAGGTACATCCGTGCGGCACTGCGAGATGTTGCAAAAAGTGCTGGGATCGTGGGGACACGTCCCACCTGCAAATTACGCCTATTCAAGATCAATGGGCAGATTACACCTTTAACTTTATTCAAGTGCAATGTGATTAGAATTAAAACTTTTGATTGTACTTTATTGTAGGCTACACTTTATTACTCGTTTTTTTTTTTTTTGTTTTTTTTTAAATGAATCTATAAATGAAACAATTAAAAAGGGCAGAAAACAAAAAATAGAAATACACATCTAAATTAAATGACTGAAAAAAAAAAGTAATGTAGGAAATATGCTTCAAAGACATGGGAAAAATAGGGATAAACTCAAAAAAATCTGTCAACAACTTGCTGACATGCATGAAAACCAGCCATATTGGACCCGGAAATAACGTCTCTACAGATATTATATACTTTATTAATCTATAAGCATAATATTATTAATGTACTATATATATAATATATACTATATAATATTATTATACATAGTAGATAAATATTATATTATATTATATTATATTATATTATATTATAAAATGAGCGTGTACTACAATTACGAGCCATTCTATAAACGGACATTTCAGCACTAGATAGCGACTCTTAAGTACTTAAAGCAGGGCTATGTGTTATTGTGTTAAGTGTATTTTTGGGAAATGCACATGAAACAATAACGAACGTTTATAAAATGATTCGTAGAAAACACTCTTAACCGCTAAGATCAATCGTTATCGAGAAACGCAACCCAGTTCAGAACACGGTCGAGTCGACGCAAGCCGTATAGGCTAGATCAATTCATTTGAAACGCGACTACAAATTCCCTTCACAGTCATATTTCCTACTTTTACATGCACAACAGGTTACAAACGCTTAAAATACAATGCATATTTCAAAGATTCGGGATAGAACGAGGCATCAGTTACTGTAGAAGATTTGTTGCGTCGCGCCACTTCCCATGTGGACAGTCACAGCATCAGCTGATTATAATGGGTTCTCTAGGTGTAGACACGGCCTTAGATACAATAAAGGCCACGGAAACATGGTGGGTTCGTTTGTTACAATCCATTCCACAGCCGACGTTCTTGGTTTTCTTCCAATTTATTAAATCCAGACAATTGGTTGATGAAACATTGATTAAGATTAAGATACAATTTATACAAAACGAAATTCACTTCAAAGAAAGGCTTTCTACAAAACAAAACTCAATGAAGTGGTCAAAATTATGTCTGACCCACTCCATGTCTCCCGACATATAAATGGAAAAAAAAAAAAAAAAAAATTATATATATATATATATATATATGTATGTATTATTGCTTAATATTTAATATTTAAACATAAATAGGCCTATGAAACTAAATAGGCTACGCTTTCTTTAACCCTCTGGCCTACGAACGCACCAGCGTGTTCTGATGGATTTTTTGCTCATGACAGCGGAAACAACTTAAGATAGCCTACTCCTTCATTTTTGCCCATACAGATTAGTGAAAGACATCATTATAAATTATAAATGGTCTACTTTTATTTGTGTACACTCACAATAAAAAAGAAATCTTGTGCTTTTGTAAAATAAAAATAAAATTAATAATAAACGGTGCACTTTCAGCCGTCTCTGCGAGACTCTGCATGTCTCAAAGATGAACTGAAATTCAACGAATAATTATCAATTTGTCATATGTATATGGAAATGACATATAACAAATAAAACAAGACCGTTCATTCTGTGGAATATTTTTAATAGTTTCCTCAAAGTCCTAGCCTATTGAATGGGTGTAATTTGCAGGTGGGACGTATCCCCAAGACCTCAGCACTTTTTGCAACATCTCGCGGTGCCGCACGGATGTACCTAAAAGAAAGAAACATCTCTATTCGATAAGAAATTGGTTGGTGTGTGTTAAATAACAGGCGATCTATCGCTGGAATGTGTTGTTTTTGTTGCTGTTATCAGTGCACAATGCACAGTCTTCACACAGACGATTGAGCGCTTCGTTCTGGTAAAAGCACAAAACAAAATGCACACAAACGTGTCCCAGCTCTTGATACACAATCACTGATGAACACTCTTGGTTTTAATGAGAAAAAAAAAATAAAAATCTATATGAGGGTGGATTAGAACCCAGAACCTCAGAAATGCTTGACAAAAGTTCTACTGCTAAACTGTCAAAACACACAAGTGAAACATGCGAATGTATGGATTGATTCACTGCTGTGAAGAATCTCGGCACTAATTACATTGCATTATTAATATTTATATTTATATTAATATAGTCACTTCGTGCGGCTGCACTGCCTGCACTATCAGTAGTTACGCCACTCACCCGTGATATAAGATTTTGGCCATATTGCTCATCGAAGTCATTCATCACACACTATCAACAGGCGCGTCATGTAGGCTACACTTCTTGTATTTCGTTTGGGCACCATAAGGTGTCACTGTGGCCTCAAAGCTTACCCCTCACTTACTCTGGCTCGATTGCTATTCCTGAAGCAAAACACGCCCTCCTCATTACCCTACGGACAAAGTAATGTAGAAATAAATAAATGTGAAAATAAATAAATGTGGAAATAAATATGTAAATAAATATATAAATGTGAAAATAAATAAAAATGGGAATAAATAAATGTGGATTTTTAAAAAAAAAAAATACATAAATAAGGAAATAAAATTATAAATAATTATTTATTTTTTGTTTTTTTACTTTTCTTTGTACATTTATTTATATATTTATTTATTTATATTTACTTTTTAACATTTATTTGTGCATTTATTTATTTATTTATTTATTTTTAATTATGGCAGGTTTCATAGATTCCTTCACTAACGAAACACCGCTGTTGCTTGGAGATGCACACCAATTCTGTTGTGGATTTCGTTGGAACTATTATTTTGTTGTAAAATATAACAAACAATCTTGATAATATTGTTTTTAAATGTAAAATGTTCACTTAATATTACCTTTTTTGTTGAACTGTTATTTAAAATCAATGTCACATTTGCAATCGTTTGGATATTCAGGGAAAATTGCATTCTTGCTCATATTTTGAACATGAAAAACACAGTGCTGCCAACTCTCACGCTTTCGCCGTGTGACACACGGTTTTGCCTGTTTTCTCACGCACTCACGCCACACATCCAATTACTCACGCAAAAAAAAAAAAAAAAAAAAAAAAAAAGGAAAAAGGAAAAAAAACGATTTTGGCCGAGACTCGTTCGTTCCTTTTCAAACTCCACGACGATAGATGGCGCTGATGGCGTCTATGGCTGGCTGCACCCCGAAGTTAGCGACAGAAGAAGAGATACCCCGAAAGACAAGAGAAGCTACCACCTCGAGAAGTCTGATGATGAATCTGATTCTGAGCTGAGACTTTGGTATGTAACAATGAAATGTCGTCCAATTGAGTACTCACTCTCTTAAACTTTAAATCTTGAAAGAAATTATTTCTTTGTGCTTGTGTCTGTAAACATGATTTAGTGTGGTGAATGTAAACTCAGCTGTCATAACAAGCAGCAGGAGAGCACCTTTTTAACTTCGTGGTATACTGCATGCTCAAAACATCAGCTCATAGCATTGTTTATTTACTCACATGGCATTTATCTTTTTATTAACAGGCCAAAGAAAAGGACTCACTGTGGATGAAGACTTTTTTCTGTAGGACCAAACAGCACTTCGAACAGGTAAGATGTATTCCAAAGAATTTAACATAAATACAGGAAATTTGTGCAATAGAAGTAGGCATGTTTTTGTAACTGAGAGTAGAGTTATTAAACCAACATGACCATGATTATGCCTCATTTTTAGTTATTTTTGTTATGCATTCATCTGTTGTATTGCTTGAAAAAGTTGTACTGTTTAAGCACTTTATTTGTTGCACTTTTATTTGTTTCTGATGGACCGTGTGGTGGGAGGCTTTGAATGAAGAATAATGTCCCTCCCTAACTAATCTTGTGTCGTTTTTGGCTGAACATTAATCATCAAGTGCTCTTAAGAATACAATTATTCACAGCATAGGCAAGGTTTCAGTTAAGAATTAGTTTAATACCGTTCTAATCAAAATATCAATCAACCTACCTAGGTCAAATCTTAAACACTGGTCTATGAATAAGGCTTTATTTTGGTACATAGGCAGTCATTTAGGCACAACAATAGTTTTCTGGTTGAATGTTCAGCTCAAGTCTAGAAGGCCCTACAAGTTATTATGCTGAACGTGAATCAGAATAAGTTCAGGTATTGCACATCTTTAGCAGACCACCCAAAAATCCACTAGAATGCAGGAAATCACATCTACTTAATCCAAATTTTCCTGGGGGTGGACCTTCAGCTATGTCTGCTTCACAGAATGTAACCAGTATTGTCCATCTCCAGTAGGCTGCCCCTATCAACGGCTTTGGGCCTCCCCACAAACCACCAGAATGCAGGGTATAACATCAAATTAATTCCAGTTCTCTGATATCTGAGCCACCAACTTGTGCGGCTGCATGCGCGGCATAATTTTGATCACCCCTGACAAAATCTCACTCCAAGGTTTTTTGAAAAGTTGGCAGGTATGAAAAACAACAACTCGCACAGGGTATGTTTCTGTACCAACGAGGGTTTCTTAAATCGATCTCAATGTACAGTCTGTCAGTATTTGTTCTTCATGCTATTAAGTGCTACAAATTTACTTTAAAGATACAATGAACAACAGCGCAATTTGTTGAAGCAGCATATTTAGCGGGCATCCTATTATATGCACGCTGCTTGTGTGGATGCAGTCAGTTTTGACCACAAAAGATGAGGTAATTTGATGTCATTTGACTGTTTACGGCACTCCCATTTTCCTGTTTTTTATACATTTTGCTTGTAAGAAATAACTTAAATTACTTTAAATTGGGGTAGAATTAAATGACTGCCAAAACTCAGCATTTTGTTTGCGTACTGCCTCCGTGCACCTCGCGTACCCCAGTTTGAGAACCACTGATCTATAGCATATGTGCTTGTTATTTGTTCCTTTGTTTGTTTGTTTTTTCCTCTCTTTTTCTTCTCATGTGTGTATATATTTGTCACTGCTATCAGCTTTTGTGTAGGTCATTACATCGTCATTGTTGTTAATCTGTTTCATTCTGCTGTTAATCTGTTTCATTACGCTCAATAATAATAATAAAAAAAATTAAAAAAAATAAATAAAAATTACTAATGTTAACTAATTTTAAACTTATTTTAACATATTGTAAAGAGATATCAAAACTTAGTGTTTTGAACAACGCATTGATAAATGGCAAAGTTTTGAAATTAAACAATTTGTTTTGATTGTTTTAGTTTTAATTAACTAATCATTTACAACTATTACCATGGATCATTTTTGAGTAAAACGAGTACTTTTTCTTGGTTGTTTCCCATTTTCAAATCGCTCAGGATTTATGGTTATTGTAGTGTAACATGTCTTTGCACATCTTAATCCAGTGATATCTTTGGAAACTTTCATTTCTGCACCTGTAAAGAGCAAATAATATACAAGTATCCATTAGTAAAGGTCTAACGTAATGCACCAAAGTGAACTACATTATATGTTGTAGCAATGTACCTGTTGTTTGACAGACTATTTACAGCACTAACTGCAATGACAGCACAATAAGTGGCTGTGCCCAGCATGATTAATATTTAGTGTGTAGCATGATAATTATAGAGAGTTCACCTAAAAATTAAAATCATTTACTCCCCTTCATATTGTCCATATCTGACAAACTTCTTTAGTTTGATTACCAGCATTCTTCTAAGTATCTTCTTTTGAGTTCTGCAGAAAAATAAAAGTAAAAGGTTTGGTAAAACGTAAATGACAGTATTCTGGTTAATTATATATATTTAAGTAAATTAACAAACACTTTTCACCAGTCATCGCTATGCAGAAAAATAACAGTGAACACTACAATAAAATGCTTGAAAAATACACATTCAGTAGATCCAAAGCTTGCTGTTGATCAGTAGGTCTCTTCAGTTAATATTCCCCCCAGTTATTGAGGAAATAACATGGTGAAATGGTAAATGCAGACATTTTACTTGAACTTACTTTCTCATTGGCTCTAATGCTCCTTGCTAGTCCAGTCAGAGAAGTATAACAAAGATGATGTCCACTGTCTTGGATTCCAACCACCGCTCTGTGCACACAGGTGTCTGAGTAACGTCTGCCATTCCTTCAGCAATGACACTTCTCTTGGTTACTACAAAACAAAAATATTAAAAGAAATTTGTGGCATGTAAAGAGAAATAATCAGTTACTCAGTGTCTCTACATCCTGATTAAAGAAGCAATTAAAGTAGCAACAAAAGTGATGAACTGTGATGCTATGTTTGTGTCATAGTCACGTGTTTGGGCAGAGGTAAGCATCTGTACATGTACAGTCTGCTTACATTTAGCAGCTGTAAAAGCAGGACAGAGTTATTGCAGATGATCTCAGACATACTGATGCAAATATGACTGCAGTACATTCTCATCATAAAAAATAAATAAATAAATAACTGAAATTAGCTTATGTATTCAGCTGAGGTTATTTGAAAACAACGACCCTATATACACACTAAAACAAATCAGCTTCACTCTCACGTCCTTTAAGAAACATGGAGAAAAAAAAAAGTTTGCTTATTGCAATTGCATTTACAAAAATAAGGATTTGGAAGCTAAAAATACAAACAAACCTTTCTCTTTGTATATGCTGGACCATCATCATCCTCCTCTTCCTCGTCTGTTGGCGAACCGTAGTGTTGCTCATCAAAGTTTTCTTAGCATAAACACTTTAGACCCACACAAGAATACTTAGATCAAAGATGAAAAAAAATATTATTTACTTTTTAAGAATTTATCGAAATGAGTCCATACATCCATATCTCTTGGTAAATAATCCATTGTTTTGTTTGCATCCAAACCGCACAAACATGGCGGACGTCACCCACGAGCACAGGTACGAGATTTCCCATAGGAAAAAAATATATTGTTCAGTGGTTGCTCTTCCTTAGCTCAGGAGACTTAGATGAGATTCTCATATATCTCTCATTTTAGTATCTACAGCATTTCAGATGTTTCTCCTAAAATTCCTTAGAAGAAATGGAAGTAGACACAAATGAGACATGATAAATATTTGAGAAAAAAAGTGTCAAAACTGAGAATGTGGTGGAAGAAACAGAATATATCTTTATTGTCTTGCTGCAATCTCTGTCAAGACTCTGTTATATAACTATTTTATTGCTCAGAGGTTGCACTTTCTAACCTCAGGAGACTGTGATTCTCATGTATTTCTCATTTTAGTCTCAACAGTCTCTCAGATGTTTCTCCTAAAAATCCTTCGGGGAAATAAAAGTAGACACAACTGAGAAAGTTCTGAAAGAAAGGAATCCAAGATGACAATGGGAGAGAAACTTGTGAGAAACATGGATCTCTTTATTGTCCTGCTGTAATCTCTTGCAAGACTCCATTATAAAAATGTTTTAATGCTCAGAGGTTGCTTTTTTTATTGAAATGGAATTTTTCACCTTTAATGGTCAGGACAGTAGGAGTAGAGACAGGAAACAATTAGTCAGGTGAGAATTGAACAGGAGCAGGAAAGTACCTTAAGCGGGGATTCGAACCCATGTTGTCTTAGGTAGAGGTCTGCATTCCAGTGGCTCTCCCGCGGGAACCGCGGGACCCGACCAGATTTCTTGCGATGTGGGATTAAATACCCGAATAAAATACGGTAGCGGTCGGTAACTCTGGTGTAATTTGAACGGGAGTGGGCGGTCTAACAATATCCTGTTCCCGACTCCTTTCAGAACGGCATATCTGCCCTTTATTCTTATTGACCACCGGTACAGCCCACACTCAGGACTGTTATGCACGCGCTGCACGCATGAACAAGTGCTTTGTTTTATTTGCGGGGTCTGTGCGCAGCATGTGCATAATGATGCTCAGAGCAGGCTGTAGCCTACCAGTGGTGAATATAGGCTACGGCGCTCAGACAGAACAGGCCTGTTGGATGGAATAAGGATGGAGCAAAGTGTGGATGAGCTGTCCTTGAAGAACATTCAACTCGGTTTTGTTCAAATTTTGCTTAGCCTATAATTTTAAATGACAGATGTCGTATTTATTTATTTATTTTTCTCTGCGACACTTTTCCTAGGCTACTGTGTTTACAGCAAGATGTTAAATGAATTTAGTATTTTGACAAGTCGAATAAAATATCTAATAGGCTATTTTTGTACAACCTACATTTTTTTTTTTTTTTTCTCTGTGACACTTTTCCTATTGTGTTGTAAATGTTAAACAAATTGTATCCTCACAAGATGAATAAAAATAAGGAATACAATTTTTCCTACTGTGTTGGCAGCAAAATGTAATTTTGTATCTTAAGACACAAAATCCGTTAAACATTTTGCTGTCAATAAATTCAAGACTCTTGACAATACAAATAAAATAACAAATACAATGTTGTGCAGACTATACTTTTATTTGCTAGCCTATCTCTCTTTCTTTTAGTAGAGAGAGATAGGCTTCTCTGGAAATGAGATCTAAATTTAACGGGAATGGTCGGGTCGGGAAGAAAATTATTCTAAGCGGACAGCGGGTGAACAAAGAGTGAATATATCGCGGGAGCGGGTGGGTGAGTAATATAACCTCGCTGGAGCGGGACTAAAAAAAAGAAAGCCCCACGCAGACCTCTAGTCTGAGGTGCTGATGTGCTACCCACAAGGCTATGGCTCTGACAGAGGTTATTCTATGCTCAGGATACTAAGGGGTGATTCTCTTATATGTCTCATTGAGATATCAGCTTTGTCTTAAGATGTCTTCAGTTTTATTTTAGGAGAAACATTAAACTTTTACTGATATTGTAAATACTAAAACTATCATTTAAATAGCATTAAACATTTCAGAATATAAAGGGTTAGTAGTATAAATGTTTAAATGTATCTTTATTGTCCAGCATTGTATATACACCACATTTTCTAAACACACTAGAAAGGACTTACAAGTGCAAGGTGTTTACTATAAGAGCAATACCTTTTTTTTTTGTTTTTGTTTTTTTTTCCACAAATGTAACACTAATGTACCAGTGTTTTTATTTATTTATTTATTTTTTTTTAGCATGAAAATTTTGTCTTGTACAGCCCATTTTTACATGTATGTAAATGTAGGTTATGGTTTCCTCTGTTAAATCATTGTGCAATAAAACACTGTCTACATAAAACAACTTCAAATATGACAATGTATTTATTGTCTTTGATTGAAATGGTGTGGATAAATAACATTGAAGCTAACCAGAGTGAAGAAAAATAAAATAAAAAAAGAGATTTCTTTAACATTTCAAATATTTCTTCTAGACAGAAATTGTTACTTTAAAGGGAGGAAGGGGGAGGGGGGTTATAAACAAGGCCCAGTTCGACGCTGGATTTGCACATCATTTGATACTTAAAGATGGAGCTATAAAGCTAAAAGATCCAGGTCATGATGCAGACAGTAAGTGAAACGGCATCAAATGTCTGTGATTTGTTGGCGATCGGCACTTAAGTGCCGACAATCTTGAGCTCCGGCCACAGCGCGGCTCCAGGAGCTCGGCTGTTTTCGGAAGAGAATCGTAAAGCTGTATCTTTCCTTTATAAATATGATAAAACTAAAGACTTTTTGGAGATATGTAAGATGCAGTACTACTCTATAGGTACTCAAGATTAAAATGAGATGTGTGTGTTATGCCCCCTTTAAAGTCGGCATGAAATCAAAATTGAATATTCTTATTTTTTTGATGGAATACTGTAGTGTTTATTATAAATAATTTATCCGTGCACTTCATTATTTTTTTTAAAATTCATGTGCCCTCGTAATCTTTCATCAAAAATGCTAACCTCCCCTCCCCCTCAAAACGACTCCTCTACTCCTCCGGTCAAGAGTGACGGCGCAAGGGTGGAGCTAATGACATAAGGGGTAAACGCTGAGATAAATGACAGGGGAAGAGCTGAAGCTGATGCTTCACTTTATAGCACTGACACCAGTCATAAGGGAGTATGTTACCCTTAAACACTGAAAAGATATTAGGATATTACGAGAACATTACTCTTAGGACATCGCAAACTAATTTGTTTCATGAATATGACTTAACCTGATGGAGGACACGCTCAGTCATTCAGGCAATCTCTCTCTCTTGCGCGCACGCGCGCTGTTTAGGCATGTTTTGTGCTGTTGATCGTGGTCGTCATCCCTAATAAATAACTCATTTATTCATGCTTGGGTGACGGCGGTGAATCCAGTGGCGAGAAATCCCCCACCACTAACTGCAAACTGGCATTTCAGATCTGCCTCCATTTTGTTAGTAACGCCCCAACTTCCAACGATCCAATCAATTCTCGAAGGACGAAATCAAGTCCCGCCCTCTCATTTCAGATGCCGTTTCACTCGGATATACATCATAGTAGAGAAAAAAAGACAGTCGCAACTTCCGTTTCATGCCGACTTTAAGATTGAATGGAAACTTTTGCTTGAGTCTCCTGCTTCTCAAATTTGTCTCCTGAGACAAAAACTTTAACACTCTCACAATGGTCTCCTTTAAAGCTTTAGAAGAGATCTCAACAACTTTACACACTGTGCTCAGATTATTCTAGTAGTCTAAAGTAGGGGTTGTCGATATGACCAAAATCTTATATCACAATATAGGTTATTTTATATCACAATAACGATATATCATAATATAGTTATTTTTTTTCTTCTTCTTTTAAAAAGGTTTTATGATATTAAAATATTTGATACTATAGAATTTTCATAATCCTTGTCACCAATGTCAATATCAAACTAATATAAGCCTAAAAAGAGAAAAAAAAATCAATAAATAAATAAAAAAATTACCTCAAGCTCACTGAGCATAAATAAACAATCAGTGATGAAATAAGGATAAAAAACTAATTGCAAGCAATAGGACAAAAAACTACAGTACATAAGAAATGCTGCATACATTGTGTACATTAATTAGTCTTCACTGTGTTAATTATATCTAGCCTATCTATCTAGATAGATATAATTAACACGTATTATGTATAGATTCTATATATAAATTATCATTATTATTATTATTATTATTATTATTATTATTTTAATTCTTATTAAAGTTACAAAAGTGATTTAGTCAAGAGCAGTTAGAGATTTTGTCTCACTGTTGTTTGATTAATATGAATGGCAGACAGGACGAATATTGGACAGCTTCCCATTTAAGACCGAAGTCCAGATCCAATATACTGTTACATATGCATTTTCTTTTTCAGCTGTTTACTCTCTCTTAAGACCTAAATCACTGTGTTTATGAGGATACTTGCAAAGCTGGTTTTGTAATCGTTCAAAGCCAATAAATCTGCAAAAAATGTGCGCTCTTCTCACACAGAAACAGAGACGGCGCATGCATATAGCTCTTTTTTTTTTTGTGTGTGTGTGTTTAAACGACTTAAAATCAGTTGTTTTAAAACTCCAGTGCTTAAAAGCACATGCCCATGCTACAGATGTAGTCCCTCGTTTAAGAACGAGCTCCTCGTTTTGTCCTGGCTGGTCGTTCTCCTGCTCGGAGCCACCTGGTTCTGTCTCCCCTTCATGCCCTGTGGTGGCGTGTTAAATTGCAGTCATCCAAATGATGAAAATACATTGGCCGAGAGAGCTCAACGTGCTGCAAATAGAAAAAAAACACCTGCAAATTAAGAAAACAACTTCATCATTTTGACAACACATACGCTGCAAATGCTCACAACACAACCAAATAAAGAAACACAATGCAAATAGAAAAAAAAAAAAAAAACCTGCAAATTAAGAAAACAACTTAATTTGACAACAAACACGCGCTGCAAATGCTCACAACACAGCCAAATAAAGAAACACACTGCAAATACTCACAGCACAACCAAACAAAGAAATGCACTGCAAATAAAATTCTTTATTTGGTTGTGTTGTGAGCATTTGCAGTGCGTTTCCTTATTTGTTTGCATTGTGAGCATTTGCACCACCTGCTGTCAAACCGATGAAGATGTTTTCTTGATTTGCTGGTGCTTTTTCTATTTGCATGTGTTTTCTGAAGTTGCAGCGCGTTGAGCTCTCTTGGCCACCATATGAAAAAGTATTGCCGTAAACAGTGTATTTTGCGACACCATGAAATAAACAATAGGGCATAATATGAAACGATAGACTTTTTATTTCGTCCATCCGTTATTTATTGTCATGTCGCACAGCCCTAGTCTAAAGACTCGGGTTGTATCACATTTGTCTCCTCAAAAGTTTAGAAGAGATCTCAACAACATCACACACTGTGCTCAGATATTTCTCCTTAGCAAGAGACTCTGGATCTCTCACGTTTCTCTTTTAAAGCTTTAGAAGAGATCTCAACAACATCACACACTGAGCTCAGATTTTTCTCCTACACTAAAAACTCAAGAACTCTCACATTTGTCTCCTCTAAATTTCAGAAGTGATCTCAATAACTTTACATAGTGTGCACCAAGTCAAATGCCTCAATATGAGCTCAAACATTTCTACCATATAATATGTATTAATAATCAAATTAGTCAATTAATAATCAAGACTGAACCATAAGCCATTTATGTGCCTTTCAGCAAAGAAAGCTCCAGGGTTACATTTTCTGTAAATCAGTTTTGATTAAGGCATCTGGTACATTACTATTTCCAACATCAATTTATGTGCCTAAGTACTTAAACATTGTCCTATAAAAAGTAACATTATCCTTATTTCTACATGATTCCTCTCTCAACATAGCCATTAACTCTGAATTCATGATTGTGTGCGATGCTGTTGAGATATCTAATTTAAACTTTTGAGGAGAGAAATGTGAGAGATGCAGAGTCTTTAGACTAGGAGAAAAATCTGAGCACAGTGTGTGATGTTATTGAGATCTCTTTTAAAGCTTTAAAGGAGACCATTGTGAGAGTGTTAGAGTTTTTGTCTCAGGAGACAAGTTTGAGAAGCAGGAGACTCAATCAAAAATCTCCAATCGGTCATAAAGTAACCTCATTACTGTCTAGGATAAATATTTGAGATGTTAAAGAGATCTCACTTTTGATTTTTCTTTCCTATGGGTCCTCCCACGCTACACGAGTGAAGGTGAATGAATCACCTAGAGCGCTATGAAGCACGTTTAAAATACACAAGCAAGCAAGCACAAAATAATGACCTGCTGCACATTACATAAATATATTTGCTATTGTTGTAAATATTCGAGAATGTTCTGTCCTATAAAGCACTTTTAATATTGTTTTTTTTTTGTTTTGTTTTTTTTTTTAATCGCAGAAATTCACGACATTAAAAGTGTAGTTAACTTTATAAAATACTGTAAAGGTCTTAAGTCAAGTTTAAAACAGTTTTATGATAATTATTGCTATATTAATGTAACCATCTGTGACTGAACCAAGCCAAGTCATTGCCAGAAGTGGCCCGGACTCTACAGCCAGATCCGGGTGGTTTACGGTGAACAGGAATCAGCCCAGTGCTTTACAGCTGCATTACAAACACGTGCGAGAGCTGCGGGCCACACTTGGCCCAAATAACACTCACCGATGCGGAGTCTGAGCCGCAGGCACCGCAGGGCATCCGAGCTTGGGCCGATTACTACATTCTATCTGGGGAGGCTGTGGTCTTTAGTGTCCTTGTTAGCCTGCCCACCACCCAAGCCAGAAACATTGGTTTGATTCCCGCTTGAAGCCAGTGAGATGAGTAGAATCAGAAGGGTTACACTGGTGCCATTACCCAGATTGGAGTAATGTTTAGGGGGCGAGTGTAACGAAGGCCAGCTAGTAAGTGCTGTGCAGATAAACATCACTCCCCTGATCTCAAGAAGCGCACTGGATGTTGCAATCTTTAGCATCCTTGTAAGCGTGCCTGCCTCCCATGCCAGAAACACCAGTTGGAATCCCGCTTGGGGCAAGTGAGGTTAGTAGAATCGGATGGGTTACATAAACATGCTAGAAACAAACTAGCAAGATGTTAAATTAATTAATGCTAAAAATGTGCTAAAACATTTTAGCCATGTACTGTTCTAAAATATGCTAACAACATTCTAAAACATGCTAGCAATTTATAGATGTTAGTAAAAATGTTTAAACACACTAACAACTTTTCTATCTAAACTTTCAAACTGTTTCAGACTTCAATCTTTTACAACAAACTTTCAGAAAGTTTTTTTTTTTTCACACAAAATAGTAAAAACAGTTACTTTAGATGTAAAGTTTGTTTGATGTTAAGCTCCAGATATGTTAGAAACATTATTTTCTTTTTTTTCTATGAACTAGAAGAAAGCAAAGAACAGTTACATTATCAAAGAACATTATCAGTGACTTCAGTTTAGCGTAGCAGTTGAGTTTGAACACTCTGCAAAATAAATGTACATTGTACACGTGCAATTAAAATGAGCAAATTTGCAAGAGTGCAGAATTCAGTCAGAGAGTGTGCTCATGGAACAAAATGCCAATGTTTTAGCAATGACTAATCAAACGCCTCTGGTTGGTCATTGCGACACGCTGTAAAAACACATAAAATAAACATGCTGCAATCTAAGCATGTGTCTTGAGTACCCAAAAGTTAATTGAAAATGAATGCAATCACAGAGATTGTAATGTAAACATGGATATGTTTGGTAAATGTACATGTGTTAAAAAAAAAGTCTGCTATCAGGTGTTAATCACTAATATGTTGATCTATTTTCCTACACCACTGTTAAAGTAATCTGCACAGAAAAATCTCAAGCCACCATTAATGTCTCAAAAGCAACAGTTTTGATAAAGATTCTGGCTGTTTCTATCCAGCTATTTAGAATAGAAAGGATGTATATTGTACGTGTGAGGGACTGAGAGACAACTATCTGAGAGAGAAAGATGTTTTACATTCAGAAATCATCACCCTATGCCTTTGTAAATCTTTACCACTGTGAAAGCTTTAAAGTGTGTAAAAGCATGGGGAGTTTTTATTAAAAATTCTTATTAGAATGACATTAGAGCATGCCAATAATGCTAAGACTAAAACCCTTAAAATATTTTAGTTTTCAGCTGTGCTCTCACATTCTGTCAAATTTTTTTTATTTTTTTTTAACACACCATCATTTTCATTTCTATAATGTTTGAATATATCCCCTATTGTATTCTACAACAAAAACAATCAAAGCGCCTTATCACTAGTTTTATTTTGATTTCCAGAGTCCGCTATTAGCTTATAGACCGTTAGCATCGCCAGCGTGGTTGCATTAGCGGCAACCAAGGTTAACCGAGGCTAATCTCGCTTACATTGCTAATACTCTATTCACACACATTACCATTGTTTTACTCACTGCTACTTGTTTTAATGGTGGATGTGTGTCTACCTTTGAGTGCAGGCGAGGACACGTTCGAGTTGCATTCGGTGCAGCTGGAGCTGGAGACCATGGAGAAGCAGATCCGCGAGCTGGTGGAGAAGCAGGCCCAGCTGAGAGAGCGGAGAGCCGCGCTGGAAACATCCTGGGCTGACGCTCACAAGTCCGGGGTAAGTATACAGCGCGCCGCTAACATTCCCACCACCTCTACTCCGTGTGTTTCTCTGCACAGACCCTGTGCACCCAGGACGCGATCTTCCCAGATGTCCTTCACTCTGGCATCGGGACACCACGGACCCTGGGTGCAGCAGCAGCGGAAGACGCGAGCCAGGCCCCGTGCGAGGACCTCTCCCCCTCCACCGCCTCCGGTCTTCGAGATCTCCACCCGGAACCGCTTCGCTCCCCTCCGCGAGACGGAACGCGATGGTGTGATCGTCGGAGACTCCATCGTCCGGCACGTCCGTGCTACGTTAGCTGAAGGTAAATCGCACACTCACTGTTTCCCTGGCGCTTGTGTTCTTGATGTTTCTGCGCAGATACCCGTGATCCTGAAGGACGACGAGAGCATTGGCGTGGTCATGCTGCACGCGGGGGGTGAACGACACCAGGCTGCGGCAGACGGAGACACTGAAGAGGGACTTCAGGAGCCTGATCGAGACGGTGCGCAGCGCATCACCCGCAGCGACGATCATCATGTCTGGACCGCTTCCCACGTATCGACGAGGACACAAAAGGTTCAGTAGACTTTTTGCTTTAAACGAATGGTTATTGTCATGGTGTAAAGTACAGAAACTGCTCTTTGTTAATAATTGGAATCTTTTCTGGGAGCATCCTAGGCTTTTCCGCACTGATGGCCTGCACCCCAGCAGAGTCAGAGCAGAACTCCTGTCGGACAACATCTCCAGGACTCTATGCTCCATCTGACTAGTAAGCCCATTCTCAAATAACTGCTATGATGACTTTTGTTCTACCCACTTAAATTATAGAAATACTTGTGCTGTCCACCCAGCCAACATTGATATGTGGGCCCCATATGGGTTATACCCTGGCAGCATGGGTTCCATGTGGGCATGGGCTGAAAATGGGCAATTTATGTGGGTCCCATGTGTGTTTCACAATATGGGTCCCATATAGGTTTGAACATATGGGACCTTCATGGGATCTATGTGGGCATGGGCTGAAAATGGGCAATTTATGTGGGTCCCATGTGTGTTTCACAATGTGGGTCCCATATAGGTTTGAACATACGGGACCTTTATGGGATTATGTGGACAAAATTATTTCACACTTAAAATACATCCTTATACCTTTAATTGTTTGGTTAATAGTCACTTTTTAACAAAGAATATAGATTTTATGGATCTGATTAATATAAATATTTTTTAAATGAAAATGCATTATTTTCTATTGTGATGTTTCATTTTGTTTGAATTATCAATATTACAATGTTAGCCTGCTTATGCATTTATCAATGTATTTGTTTTCTTTTACTGTAGCCTACACATTTTGGCAGGGATGATCACAAATTCCAGAATTTAAATGGATCTCACATACACGCTCAACATTATCTCGTCTCTGACAACACCTTCCGCTTGACAAAGTAGTTCTGATGAACAGTTAATAACGCAAATGTCTCTGAGGTTTAAAATTGAGGTCATTTTTGTTGACTCTGACGTGTAATGTTGTTTTTGTCTGACATTTATCAAGCAAGTCGTATAGCCAAATTTAGTTTATTTTAGGCTTTCCTGCTGTATTTTGTGGCTGTAGCCGCCATTTTTTTCCCCTGAGGGAAAAAGAAATTTCCAGCCGATATAGTACTAATTTTGAATGACATAATTCTGAATTTGCTTTCTGACATACGTTAAGTTCTGAAATATGGGCTTTCAGGCTGTGTACCACCAAATTTATTATGGCTGTCCTGATTAAAGTTAAAAATGAATGATAAGTGTCGATTGCGGCATTACATTAAATCTGCTTATGTTGCTAAGCCTTAAAACCAATCACACACGTTCATGTTGATCTAATGAATGTAGTAGCCAATCAGCGTTTAGATTAGACATCGCGCCGGAGTTTTGAATTTCACGCTCTGAATTCTGCACTCTCATCATAAACAACAATGCAGAGAGCATGCAAGAGATTAATTTTATAGTGCGCACAGCTTCAATGATTATAACGTGAGGTTTTACCAAGGTGCATAAAACCTAACATAAAAATTATTTGTGGTATTAATTAATGTGACATTGTGAAATTGTGATATAATAAATGCTGTTGAGGTTAACTTTTTTGAACCTAGAATATTTTCCCATTTTTAGTTTCCGATAATCATTAATCATGAAACGTCTGTAAATGTCTTAATATATAAATATATAAAACACCCTAACCAGTAAAAATAAATAAAATAAAAACTTCAACCATATAGGAAGTATGTGATGTTAATAAATATTAGCCTACTAGGTACTTAAATTTAAAATTGCACTGCAACAAGGACACTGTAAAATAAAGTGTAACCCAAATATGCAGCTGGACATTTTTATCTAAACTTATGCTTTTACAGGTGGACTGAGGAAGAATACTACGATTAATGACGTGAAGCAGGAGGCGGCAGAAAAGGCTTCAAGTGGTGTACTGGGACCAGAGACAAGTGGAAAGAGATTAAAGAACAGCACGAGAAAGACCGTCTCCAGGAGTGTTATCAGTTTGTTGTTTTTTTGTTTGTTTCTAAATTGTGTAGTTTTTGAGACAGAATATGTGACTCTGGACCACAAAACCAGTCTTAAGTCACTGGGGTATATTTGTAGCAATAGGCAAAAATACATTGCATGGGTCAAAATTACTGATTTTTCTTTTATGCCAAAAATCATTAGGACATTAAGTAAAGATCATGTTCCATGAAGATATTTTTAAATTTCCTAATGTAAATATATCAAAACTTAATTTTTGATATGTAATATGCATTGCTAAGAACTTAATTTTGACAACTTTAAAGGCAATTTTCTCAATAGTTTTTTATTTTTTTTTTTATTTTATTTTTTTTTTTTTTTTTGCACTCTCAGATTCCAGATTTTCAAGTAGTTGTATCTCGGCCGAATATTGTCCTATCCTAACAAACCATAAATCAATGGAAAGCTTATTTACTTATTTATTCAGCTTTCAGGTGATGTATAAATCTCAATTTCGAACAATTTACCCTTATATGGTTTTGTGGTCCAGGGTCACATATTTTATTATTATACTGTTAAGTTCAGGTGAGTTTGTTGTTTTTGTGTTTCTTCATTGTGTCAGTGTGTCAAATTTAGAAGATCATTGATGTTTCTTAAAGGGATAGTTCACCCAAATGTGAATATTCTGTCATCATTTACTGTCCCTCATTTACTTTTTCCAAACCCATAAGACTTTCATTCATCTCTGGAACACAAATGAAGATATTTTTAGAGATTTCTTGCCCTCCATTAAAAGTCTAATCCCAAAACTGACACTTTTAAATGTTCTTAAAAAGGTCATACAAAAAAAAATCTATTTGAATTGAGCTGTTTAATCTAAGTCTTCTGAAGAGACAGTCACTTTATATGAACAGATATAATTTATGCTTTTGTGCACATATAAACTGATCAGCAGACAATGATTACATCATTCAGTTTTAAACGGAAAGTCAAGCCTGCTTGCTTGAAGCGTGAGAACCAATCAAGTTTGTTCTCATGCAAGTACCGTTGAACTTCTTTATATATTCACTGATCAATGTTTATATGTAAATAAAAGCTAAATATAAATCTGTTTACCATGTAATGTGATCATGTCTCTTCAGAAGACTTATTCGAAGGGTCTTAAACCCTTCGATTCATATGGATTTATTTTACAATCTCTTTATGAATGTTTTGAAGTTTTGGGGAAGTAAACGTTCAATAGAGCAACAGAAATTGCTTGGATAAAAAAAAAAAAAAAGATCTTCATTTGTATTCTGAAAATTAATTAACTTCTTATGGGTTTGGAGTGACATGATAAAAGAATTTTCATTTTTGGGTGAATTAAGCTTTTAACTGTTAACTGTCAATTTTTATGTCATGTAAGATTAATTCCATTGAGATGGTATGACCCTGTTGGTTTATCAAAATGTTAATGTTGATGTTCAACATTTACAAAAACCTGAAAAGTATAAAAAATGTGTCAGAAAATGATAAAGTATTATATTGAACCTGTACAACATTTTAATTATGGTTTTTCAAATTGCACACTTTCATGTTTTGCGAGCTTGTAGATTAACAAACAGTGGAATGTTCATGCATAAAACTGACATTTACCTAACTGAAATACTGATGTTGCTTTTATCAATATAGTAAATAATTATTTATAATTATACTGTCCCGGTGAGATGCCTCAAAAAAACCTAATCAAAACACTCATATTCACTATGTGGGGCCAGTCCAGTAACCATACTGGGCCCTAGTATATCCCACTTGTGCTTCATAAGTGGGACCAATATGGGTCTTGTATGTGTTGCCCAGTTGGGCCCCACATAAGCCCCAGTCAGGCCCCATATGAGATTCCTATGGGTTAATTCAGATGGGGCCCACATGGAACCCATGGACAAACCCATGTAGGGCCCATATTTACAGCCCGTATGGGGCCCACATGGGCCCCAGTCAGGCCCCATATGAGATTCATGTGAGCTAATTCAGATGGGGCCCACATGGAACCCATGGACAAACCCATGTAGGGCCCATATTTACAGCCCACATGGGCCCCATGATAGAATGTCGGCTGGGCAATCTATAAAGACTGTGTCTGTTCCCCGAACAGTGAAGCCAAAATATAAATTTAATGCAGGATCTAGAAATAATCTGATCGTGATTAAACCAGAAAAATGCAAAACAAATAAACAAAAGCAATTTTTAAAGTTTGGGCTCCTAAACATTAGATCACTCCCACCCAAAGCAGTTATTGTAAATGAAATGATCACAGATAATAGTTTTGATGTGCTCTGCTTGACTGAAACCTGGCTCAAACCAAATGATTATATTGGTCTAAATGAGTCTACTCCACAAAGCTACTGTTATAAATAAGCATGATCCCCGTCAGACTGGCCGTGGCGGCGGTGTTGCAACAATATATAGTGATATTCTCAATGTTACCCAGAAAACAGGATACAGGTTTAACTCATTTGAATTACTTCTGCTTAATGTTAAACTGTCAGATATGCAAAAGAAATCCCTCCTATCTCTTGCTCTGGCTACTGTGTATAGACTGCCAGGGCCGAATACAGATTTCTTAAAAGAATTTGCAGATTTCCTCTCAGACCTATTGGTTACTGTTGATAAAGCGCTAATTGTCGGAGATTTTAACATTCACGTTGATAATACAAATGATGCGTTAGGACTTGCATTTACTGACCTAATAAATTCTTTTGGAGTCCAGCAGAACGTCACTGGGTTTTAATCACTCATCGTTTTAATCATATGCTAGATTTAATTATATTGCATGGAATTGATCTTACTGACATAGATATCGTACCTCAAAGTGATGATGTTACTGACCATTTCCTAGTATCGTGCATGCTGAGTATTACTGATATTAACTATATGGCTCCACGTTATCGTCCGGGCAGAACTATTGTTCCAACCACTAAAGATAGATTCAGAAATAACCTGCCTGATTTATTTCAACTGCTCTGTGTACCCATAAATACACATGAACTACAAACCCGATTCCAAAAAAGTTGGGACACTGTACAAATTCTGAATAAAAACAGAATGCAATTATGTGGAAGTTTCAAATTTCAGTATTTTATTCAGAGTACAACATAGATGACATATCAAATGTTTAAACTGAGAAAATGTATCATTTTAAGGGAAAAATAAGTTGATTTTACATTTCATGGCATCAACACATCTCAAAAAAGTTGGGACAAGGCCATGTTTACCACTGTGTGGCATCCCCTCTTCTTTTTATAACAGTCTGCAAATGTCTGGGGACTGAGGAGACAAGTTGCTTAAGTTTAGGAATAGGAATTCTTGTCTTATACAGGCTTCTAGTTGCTCAACTGTCTTAGGTCTTCTTTGTCGCATCTTCCTCTTTATAATGCACCAAATGTTTTCTATGGGTGAAAGATCTGGACTGCAGGCTGGCCATTTCAGTACCCTGATCCTTCTTCTACGCAGCCATGATGTTGTAATTGATGCAGTATGTGGTCTGGCATTGTCATGTTGGAAAATGCAAGGTCTTCCCTGAAAGAGGCGACGTCTGGATGGGAGCATATGTTGTTCTAGAACTTGGATATACCTTTCAGCATTGATGGTGCCTTTCCAGATGTGTAAGCTGCCCATGCCACATGCACTCATGCAACCCCATACCATCAGAGATGCAGGCTTCTGAGCTGAGCACTGATAACAACTTGGGTTGTCCTTGACCTCTTTAGTCCGGATGACATGGCGTCCCAGTTTTCCAAAAAGAACTTCAAATTTTGATTCGTCTGACCACAGAAAAGTTTTCCACTTTGCCACAGTCCATTTTAAATGAGCCTTGGCCCAGAGAAAACGCCTGCGCTTCTGGATCATGTTTAGATATGGCTGCTTTTTTGACCTATAGAGTTTTAGCCGGCAACGGCGAATGGCACGGTGGATTGTGTTCACCGACAATGTTTTCTGGAAGTATTCCTGAGCCCATGTTGTGATTTCCATTATAGTAGCATTCCTGTATGTGATGCAGTGCCGTCTAAGGGCCTGAAGATCACAGGCATTCCGGAATGGTTTTCCGGCCTTGATCCTTACGCACAGAGATTGTTCCAGATTCTCTGAATCTTTGGATGATATTATGCACTGTAGATGATGATAACTTCAAACTCTTTGCAATTTTTCTCTGAGAAACTCATTTCTGATATTGCTCCACTATTTTTTGCAGCAGCATTGGGGGAATTGGTGATCCTCTTCCCATCTTGACTTCTGAGAGACACTGTCACTCTGAGAGGCTCTTTTTATACCCAATCATGTTGCCAATTGACCTAATAAGTTGCAAATTGGTCCTCCAGCTGTACCTTATATGTACATTTAACTTTTCCGGACTCTTATTGCTACCTGTCCCAACTTTTTTGGAATGTGTAGCTCTCATGAAATCCAAAATGAGCCAATATTTGACATAACATTTCAAAATGTCTCACTTTCAACATTTGATATGTTATCTATATTCTATTGTGAATAAAATATAAGTTTATGAGATTTGTAAATTATTGCATTCCTTTTTTATTCACAATTTGTACAGTGTCCCAACTTTTTTGGAATCGGGTTTGTAGATGAAATGACTAGCAACATGGGCACTATCTTCTCTAATACATTAGAAGCTGTTGCGCCCATCAAATTGAAAAAGGTTAGAGAAAAACGTACTGCGCCATGGTACAACAGTAATACCCATTCTCTCAAGAAAGAAACTCGTGAACTTGAGCGCAAATGGAGAAAAACTAACTTGGAAGTTTTTAGAATTGCATGGAAAAACAGTATGTCCAACTATAGACAGGCTTTAAAAGCTGCCAGGGCAGAGCATATCCGCAAACTCATAGAAAATAACCAAAACAATCCAAGGTTTTATTTTGCACAGTGGCTAGATTAACAAATAAACAGACGCCACCCGATCTAAATATTCCCTCACAATTTAATAGTAATGACTTTATGAATTTCTTCACTGATAAGATAGATAACATCAGAAATACAATAACAAATGTAGATTCTGCAGCGTCTAGTACTTCAGCTCCATTCATCGCACCCAAAGAAAAACTGCAGTGCTTTACAACTATAGGACAGGAATAGCTAAATAAACTTATCACTGCATCTAAACCAACAACATGCCTATTAGATCCTGTACCCACTAAATTACTGAAAGAGTTGTTAACTGTAGCAGAAGAACCGCTTCTCAATATTATAAACTCATCGATATCTTTAGGTCACGTCCCAAAATCATTCAAGCTGGCGGTTATTAAGCCTCTTATTAAAAAACCACAACTAGATCCTAATTAACTAGCAAATTACAGAGCCATTTCTAATCTTCCGTTTATGTCTAAAATTTTAGAAAAAGTTGTGTCTGCTCAGTTGTGCTCCTTTTTGCAAAAAAAAAAAAAAAAAAAAAAAATCTCTATGAAGAATTTCAGTCAGGTTTCAGGCCCCACCATAGCACAGAAACCACACTTGTTAAAATTACAAATGACTTGCTTCTTGCGTCAGACCAAGGCTGCATCTCATTATTAGTTTTACTTGATCTTAGTGCTGCATTTGACACTATAGATCATGACATACTCATAGATCGATTACAAAACTATATGGGTATTCAAGGGCAGGCTTTAAGATGGTTTAGATCCTACCTGTCCGATCACTACCACTTTGTTTATTTAAACAGGGAGTCATCTCAATTATCACCAGTAAAGTATGGAGTACCACAAGGATCTGTCCTAGGTCCTCTGCTATTTTCAATATACATGTTGCCCCTTGGTAATATTATTAGAAAATACGGGATTAGTTTCCATTGTTATGCTGATGATACTCAACTATATATCGCAACAAGACCAGATGAAACTTCTAAATTATCTTAGCTAACAGAGTGTGTTAAAAATGTAAAAGATTTGATGACCAATAATTTTCTCCTATTAAATTCAGATAAAATAGAGATATTACTTATTGGACCAAAAAACAGTACACACAATCTCTTGGATTATAATTTGCAACTAGATGGATGTACTATTACTTCCTCTACAGTCAAAAATCTGGGTGTTATATTAGACAGCAACTTGTCTTTTGAAAATCATATTTCCCATGCTACAAAAACAGCATTCTTCCATCTTAGAAACATTGCCAAGCTACGAAACATGTTACCTGTCTCTGATGCAGAAAAGCTAGTTCATGCATTCATGACCTCTAGACTGTAATGCACTGCTAGCTGGTTGTCCTGCATCTTCAATAAACAAGCTACAGGTAGTCCAAAATGCAGCGGCTAGAGTCCTTACCAGGTCAAGAAAATATGATCATATTACCCCAATTTTACAGTCTCTGCACTGGCTACCTATAAAGTTCCGCATCAGTTACAAAATATTATTACTTGACTATAAGGCCCTTAATGGTTTAGATCCTGCGTACCTAACTTGGGGAAGTCGTGGCCTAATGGTTAGAGAGTTGGGCTTGTAACCTGAAGGTTGCCGGTTCGATTCTCACACCGGCAGGAATTGAAGGTGGGGATTGTGAATGAACAGCACTCTCTCTGCCTTCGATACCATGACTGAGGTGCCTTGAGCAAGGCACCGAACCCCTAATTGCTCCCCTGGCGCTGGAGCAATGGCTGCCCACTGCTCCGGGTGTGTGTGCGTGTTTGTTCACTATTCACTGCTGTGTGTGTGCACTTGGATGGGTTAAATGCAGAGCACCAATTTCGAGTATGGGTCACCGTATTTGACAATACGTCACGACTTTCAACTAGTCTTCTACCACGCTACAATCCATCACGCTCCCTAAGGTCACAAAACTCTGGACTTTTGGTAGTACCTAGGATAACAAAGTCAACTACAGGAGGTAGAGCCTTTTCACATTTGGCTCCCAAACTCTGGAATAGCCTTCCTGATAACGTTCGGGGTTCAGACACACTCTCTCTGTTTAAATCTAGATTAAAGACACATCTCTTTAGCCAAGCATTCACACAATGCATCTCATAATCTTGTACTGCAGTTATATCTGATCAAACACACATTATTGTTCTTTAGCTTGGATTGAACAAATCATTTTTGCTTGGTTGGAACAGCAGCTACGCTAATTATGTCTCTATTTGTTTCTCTGTTTCTGCCACGGGATTACACAAACTTCAGTCTGGATCCAGAACACCTGAGAAGAGATATTGCCAACCCCTCAGAGGACCTCAGATGATGCCTGACCTCAGACAACATACAGACCTACCAAATTTCACCATAAGTTAAATATATTAAATATATATATAAATATAAATATATTGTAGAAACTTAATTTCCTGTAAAGCTGCTTTGCAACGATTTGTATTGTGAAAAGCGCTATACAAATAAACTTGAATTGAACATAATGAGGTGCATTCTCGAGTGCTTTTTAAATAGTATTGAATCATTTCCCATTAAAAATAAATCATATAGTGACAATTTACATTTAAAGTGTGAGAAATGGCAGTTTTCAATAGTTGTGGCTATGTTCTAAGTCAGGTGGAATAACTTTACAAATGAAAATATTGCATGCTTTTTGGGAGCTCTGTTTTGCTGTTTAGAATTGGTGCAGGTTACGTGCTTTGATGTTTAATTTCATTATCACCCCCATGATCTAAAAAACCTGGAGCAGCCCAATGTATTTTAGTAACTTTCATTATATATAAAAATTAAATACCCAACTATCCATTTTTCAAATTGCTTGTCAGGGTTGTAGGAATGCTGGAGCCTTAACATTAAATAAGTGCACATAAATTAAATATATTTTAATATAGCCCCATAGTGAAGACTGATATTTCTGCAGGCTTGTTTTGGTAGGCTTGATGTGTGAAGGGTTGAAGATGTATGGGGCTCGCACAAAAATACACATCCATCAGCAGGGACACAGCTGCCTTAACCAGGTGTCATTGTGAATTTGTGGACTGTATGAAATTGTAACTGGCTCAAAGACATTTAAGATTGGAGTATTTGAGCTCATATTAAACTGCCATGCCTGATTTCGGCAGTGCTGTCATGAAAGTGATGAGGTAGTCAGCTCTTTCACCTCAAAGCTGATGGTTCCTGTTCAATAAAGAACACAGAAATTAGATCAACTGTGAGTGTAACACATTTTTACAATTTCTAAGACAAAAAGGACAGTAAGAAATAAATGTATAAATAATAGTTCTGCATGTCAGAATAAATATGTCAGTTTCTCTACTCTGACTTTTTTTTCTCTAATAGTTGTGAAATTGATTTACAATCTTACATTGTTTGATTTACAACAAAATAAACAACAAATCTTGCAACTACACTATACAATATGCTGCACTGTAGTTTTGTACTGCGTTTTTATTATGACTTTATATCTGAAATTATACTAAATTTTGATACACTACGCAGTGAACAATGTGTTTTTGAGGGATGGTGGGTGAGAGTTAAAACGCTTTTATCCAAAGCGACTTACAAATGAGGACAATAGAAGCAATCAAAATCAACAAAAGAGCAATGATATGCAAGTGCTATAACAAGTCGCAGTTAGCTTAACACAATAAATGTAGCATTTTTTAAAAAATTTTATTATATATTAAATAAAAAGTAATAGAATAGAAAAACAATAGAGCAAGCTAGTGTTAGAGGCCTTTTTTGCTTTTGTTGTTTGTTTTAATAAATAAAAATAAAACAAATAGAAAAGATTAGAAAAGCTAGTGTTTTTTTTTTGTTTTTATTTATTTATTTTTTTTTAAGAATAGAATTAGAATAGAGAGTGCTAGAGTTGGAGGGTCAAATAAAGATGGAAGAGATGTGTTTTTAGCCGATTCTTGAAGATGGCTAAGGACACAGCTGCTCGGATTGAGTTGGTCAGGTCATTCCACCAGGAGGGAACATTTAATTTAAAAGTCCTTGAAAGTGATTTTGTGCCTCTTTGGGATGGCACAATAAAGCGACGTTCACTTGCAGAACGCAAGCTTCTAGAGGGCACATAAGTCTGAAGTAATGAATGTAGGTGAAGGGGTGCAGAGCCAGTGGTGGTTTTGTAGGCAAACATGAATGCCTTGATTTTTATGCGAGCAGCTAATAGTAGCCAGTGCAAATTGATAAACAGAGGTGTGATGTGCATTCTTTTTGGCTCATTAAAAATTTCACGTGATAAATGCAGGGAAATAGTTAGGCTGACAGAGAAGATTTTAGAACTAGAGACACGCATCCAAACTTTAGTTGAGGATAGTAAGAATGTGAGGGCAGTAGATACTGCTTTGGATGCGACTAGCTCAGGGAGTCCTGTACATTGTTCGGTTCCGGTTGTGCCCGTGCAGCAGGGCAACTGGGTGACTGTAAGGCGGCCTAGTCACGGGTCAAAACACCACTCTTCCGTTCTGATCAAAACATCAAACAGGTTCTCCCCACTCGGTGACATACCCACTGAGAAACCTGATGAAAGTGCTCTAGTAATTGGCGATTCTATTGTACGGAACGTGAAAATAGAGACACCAGCCACGATAGTCCAATGTTTACTGGGAGCCAGAGCGCCTGACATCTTGGCAAATTTAAAAGTTCTGGCTAATGCTAAACGTAAATTCAGTAAGACTGTTATCCACGTCAGCGCTAATGATGTTCGACTTCGCCAGTCAGACATCACTAAAAATGTTAAAGAGGTGTGTGAACTTGCAAGTACGATGTCAGACACTGTAATATGCTCTGGTCCCCTCCCTGCTTACCGTGGCGATGAGATTCATAGCAGACTGTCGTCACTCAATGGCTGGATGTCTAAGTGGTGCCCGCAGAATAACGTAGGTTTCATAGACAATTGGAAGAGTTTTTGGGGCAGACCTGACCTGTTGAAAAGAGATGGTGTTCATCCCTCCTGGGGTGGTTGCCGCTCTTCTCTCTAGAATGGCACATAGTCTTAGAGTTCGTACTTGACTAAATAGGGCCCAGGTCAGGAAGCAGACAGACTGGCTAAACCGACCGTCTGCTAGCCGCCTCACGTCTCAGAAGTCAGTTAATTCTCAGCACATAGAGACTCCTTCACCTAGATATCACACTATAGAGACTGTGTCTGTTCCCCGTACTAGAAAATACAGAAAACGTCCAAACCAAAGTAATAGTAACAATTTAATTGATGTTCAACACATAAAAAATATTTACAATACAGAGAAACAATTGATAAAACTTGGCTTACTGAATATCAGGTCCCTTTCTACAAAAGCACTATTTGTAAATGATATGATCACTGACCATAAACTATATGTGCTTTGTTTGACAGAAACATGGATAAAACCAGATGAATACATTACTTTAAATGAGTCTACTCCCCAAGATTACTGCTATAAAAATGAGCCACGTCCAAAAGGTAAAGGGGGAGGTGTTGCTACAATTTATAGCAATATTCTCAGTATTTCTCAGAGGGCAGGCTTTAAGTATAACTCGTTTGAAGTTATGGTGCTGCGTATAACATTATCTAGAGAAACACGTGTTAGTGATAAATCCCCTATGATGTTTGTATTGGCTACTGTGTACAGGCCACCAGGGCACCACACAGACTTTATTAAAGAATTTTCTGATTTTCTATCTGAGTTAGTACTGGCTGCAGATAAAGTCTTAATTGTTGGTGATTTTAATATCCATGTTGATAATGAAAAAGATGCATTAGGATCAGCATTCATAGACATTCTGAACTCTATTGGAGTTAGACAACATGTTTCAGGACCTACTCATTGTCGAAATCATACTCTAGATTTAATACTGTCACATGGAATTGATATTAGTGGTGTTGAAATTCTGCAGCAAAGCGATGATATCTCAGATCATTATCTAGTCTTGTGTAAACTCCATATAGCTAAAACTGTAAATTCTACTCCTTGTTACAAGTATGGTAGAATCATCACTTCTACCACAAAAGACTGCTTTGTAAGTAATCTTCCTGGTTTATCTCAATTCCTCAGCATATCCAACAGCGCAGAAAAACTTGATGATGTAACAGAAACTATGGACTCTCTCTTTTCTAGCACTTTAGATACAGTTGCTCCTTTACGCTTAAGGAAGATCAAAGAAAACAGTTTGACTCCGTGGTATAATGAGCACACTCGCACCCTAAAGAGAGCAGCCCGGAAAATGGAGCGCAGCTGGAGGAAAACAAAACTAGAAGTATTTCGTATAGCTTGGCGGGAAAGTACCCTATCCTACAGAAAAGCATTAAAAACGGCTAGATCTGATTACTTTTCATCTCTTCTAAAAGAAAACAAACATAACCCCCGGTATTTATTCAATACAGTCACTAAATTAACGAAAAATAAAGCATCAACAGGTGTTGGTATTTCCCAAGAGCACAGCTGTTATGACTTTATGAACTACTTTACTTCCAAGATCGATACTATCAGAGATAAAATTGTAACCATGCAGCCGTCAGCTACAGTATTGCATCAGATAGTGCACTATAGATCCCCTGAGGAACAATTCCACTCATTCTCTATTATAGGAGAGGAAGAATTGTATAAACTTGTTAAATCATCTAAACCAACAACATGTATGTTAGACCCTATTCCATCTAAACTACTAAAAGAGCTGCTTCCAGAAGTCATAGATCCTCTTTTGGCTATTATTAATTCATCTTTGTCATTAGGATATGTCCCCAAAACCTTCAAATTGGCTGTTATTAAGCCTCTCATTAAAAAAAACACAACTTGACCCCAAAGATCTAGTTAATTACAGACCGATCTCAAATCTCCCTTTTCTGTCAAAGATACTAGAAAAGGTAGTATCCTCACAATTATATTCCTTCTTAGAGAAAAATGGTATCTGTGAGGAATTCCAGTCAGGATTTAGACCGTATCATAGTACTGAGACTGCTCTCATTAGAGTTACAAATGACCTGCTTGTATCATCTGATCATGGTTGTATCTCCTTATTAGTTCTACTGGATCTTAGTGCTGCGTTCGACACTATCGACCACAACATTCTTTTGAACAGACTAGAAAACTTTGTTGGCATTAGTGGAAGTGCCTTAGCATGGTTCAAATCATACTTATCTGACCGCCTTCAGTTCGTTGCAGTAAATGAAGAGGTATCATATCGATCACAAGTGCAGTATGGAGTACCTCAAGGCTCAGTACTAGGGCCGTTACTTTTCACGCTTTACATGTTACCCTTGGGAGATATTATCAGGAGACATGGTGTTAGCTTTCACTGTTGATGCTGATGATACTCAGCTCTATATTTCTTCATGGCCCAGTGAAACACACCAAATTGAGAAACTAATGGAATGTATAGTCGATATAAAAACCTGGATGACAAGTAACTTCTTACTGCTAAATTCTGAAAAAAACAGAGGTGTTAATTATCGGACCTAAAAACCCCACGTGTAATAACCTAGAACACTATCTAACACTTGACGGCTGCTCTGTCAATTCTTCTTCATCAGTTAGGAACCTAAGTGTGCTGTTTGATAGCAATCTTTCATTTGAAAGCCATGTTTCTAGTATCTGTAAAACTGCGTTTTTCCATCTCAAAAACATATCTAAATTGCGACCTATGCTCTCAACGTCAAATGCAGAAATGCTAATTCATGCGTTTATGACCTCAAGGTTAGACTATTGTAATGCTTTACTGGGTGGTTGTTCTGCACGCTTGATCAATAAACTACAGTTGGTCCAAAATGCAGCAGCTAGAGTCCTTACTAGAACCAGGAAGTATGACCATATTAGCCCGGTTCTGTCAACACTGCACTGGCTCCCTATCAAACATCGGATAGATTTTAAAATCTTGTTAATTACTTATAAAGCCCTGAATGGCTTAGCTCCTCAGTAATTGAGCGAGCTCTTATCACATTATAGTCCTCCACGTCCGCTGCGTTCTCAAAACTCTGGCCATTTGATAATACCTAGAATATCAAAATCGACTGCGGGCGGCAGATCCTTTTCCTATTTAGCGCCCAAACTCTGGAACAATCTACCTAACACTGTTTGGGAGGCAGACACACTCTGTCACTTTAAATCTAGATTAAAGACACATTTCTTTAACCTGGCTTACACATAACACACTAATACACTTCTATTATTCAAATCCGTTAAAGGATTGTTAGGCTGCATTAATTAGATCAGCCGGAACCGGGAACACTCCTCATAACACACGATGTACTCGTTACATCGTAAGAAGAATGGCAGCTACGCTAATATTTGTCTGTTTCTTTCTTATTCTGTTTCTCAGTCTGTGTCCGGATCAGATGGTGTATCGGTGCCGGGAGATGATGTCTGTGACCCTGATCGTCAGCGGAGGCCGGACACCTGGATGAGCCCCGGGGACATATCCCCAGTGAAGACCTCGACTTAAATACAATAAAACTTAAAATTAAACAAAATAACTATAATATAATAAAATACATAACTACATAATACTATTATTGTTAGAAATTGCAACAATATAAAAATAAATAAACAATAATATCCTGGCCAGAGGAGAACTGGCCCCCCGACTGAGCCTGGTTTCTCCCAAGGTTTTTTTCTCCATTCTGTCACAGAGGGAGTTTTGGTTCCTTGCCGCTGTGGCCTCTGGCTTGCTTAGTTGGGGACACTTAATTTCTAATGATTATCGTCAATTTGATTTCATAGATACTATTTAAACTAAACTGAGCTAGACAATGAGATCTCTGAATTCAATAATGAAATGCCTTTAACTGAAAATTGAGTGTTTAATCTTATTATTATACATTACTGACACTCTATCCTCCAATTTGATACTGTTAAGTGCTTTGACACAATCTGTTTTGTTAAAAGCGCTATATAAATAAAGGTGACTTGACTTGACTTGACTTGAATGTCCACTTCTGAAACCAGTCTGGTTGCCGTCGAGGTGGTTGTTCTGTGTGAGAAAGGCAGAGACTTGGTTGAACTCAGTTCGTTCGAGTATTTTTTGCAATGAAAGGAAGAAGGGAAACTGGTCTGTAGTTCTCTAAAAGAGATGGGTTAAGGATGGGTTTCTTAAATAGTGGGGCTATACGAGCCTGTCTAAATACTGAGGGAAAAACACCAGTGTGAAGGGTTGTGTTAATGATGTGAGTGAGTGCAGGTACAACTGCAGGAGAAATGGCTTGAAGGAGATGAGATGGAATAGGATCAAGCGGACAAGTAGTAGGATGATTAGAAAGGATGAGTTTGGAGACTTCTGCATCAGAGAGTGAAGAGAAGGATGTGAACAAATGTATGTTTGCTGGTAAGATGTGCTTGACAGATTGTGGTGTGGAAAATTGTGCACTGATGGTTTTAATTTTATTAATGCAGAATGTGGCAAAGTTGTCAGCTGTTAGAGTTGATGAAGGAGGGGGAGGAGGAGGACAAAGGAGCGAGGAAAATGTTTTAAAGAGCATGCGAGTTAGACGAATTGATATATATATAATTGAAATTTTCTTCTAAAATTAGCATTTTTTTCTCAGGCTCCTATGTTTACGTGCAGTTATTTTGTTCAGTTATGCCACTTTAATGGCAATGAAAAGGACCTATTCATTGGCATTAAAGTAAAATTACTGAACCTACACATAGGAGCCTGATAAAAATGCTCATTTTAGAAGAAAATTTCAAACGGCACTTAGAGGCTTTTCAATCTGAACTCTCTCTCTCTCTCTCTCTTTAAAATGCTGTAAATCATTAAACATTTATTCATCCTACAAGGCACTGTTGTTAAAAAAGCTTCAGTGTTATTTGATTTTTTTAAAATTTCTGAGCTGAATGTCAAAATTGTCCTATTGTGTGACTGTCCCACGCATGGTTCAGTAAATTACAACTTTTATAAATTAAAAAGAAAAGCATAAAAATGTTACACCCGGCATAATTGTACAAGTGTCTATTTTAGTTAATGGCAATCATTTTTTTCATCTATATATTTCTGAAAGTGTAGGAACTTAATACATTTTGTCTCTGAAAACCATGTCCTATGGTGTGACACTCTATCCTGATTTTAAATCGGTGATTCCAAAAAAAAAAAAACAAAAAAAAAACAAAGCTGTAATTAGTTGAAGGACCCCATTCATGGTTGTGTTACTGAAGCCCCCTGTGAAGCCCATGACACGTGCACGTGGTCAAATTTTGTCTCAGAATTGTTCAAATATTTAACTTTTTTGGAACCACTACAAAAGTGTTACGTTTTGTTGTCCTTTGGTGTGACACCCCTAAATTATATTTTTTAATTAAAAAATGTATGTTAAACTACATAATCATGGAAAATGATACAGATGGGTCTTGCAAACCGCTAATGACAGAGTAACTCAGAAAAGTAAGGTCATTAATTGACAGAAAAAGGCTGAAACCATCCTATGGTGTGACAGAAAATGTCCTCCGGTTTGACGCCTGTACTGTCACACCACAAGACAAAGATGTCACACCACAGGACAAGGTCTCTTTAAAAAGCATTTTAAATAAATAAATAAGGTTAATTTAACCCCTTTTTATTATTTTTTGATCATTTTCAGTGTTCTTAAATGCACTAATTACATTAAACTATTTTCTGATGTTTGTACAGAGAACTTGTACTGTTATAAAGTGTCATGAAAATTTGTATAAAATCTGATACTATGTTTTTGAAACAGAAAGAATTGAGGGAGAGAAATTAGTGGAAGAGAGAGGACATGGAAATATAGACAGAAAATTAACAGGGATCCACACAGAAAGGAGGAGATCCTAAGAGAACAATGCAGAAAGTAAATAGAACACAAATGATGCCTTAAAATGAGTAGTTATATAGTAAAAAAAAAAAAAATAATAATAATTCACATCTTAACGAATATAGTTTGAATATCAATCGTATTTAGTTGTGCCGCACATGCAGTGGGGGGGCTAGAAAAGTTATAGTAACATACTGATTGAAAGAGACTGAATTTTGATAAAAAAATTTTGTTTAAAAAAATGTCATTTTAATTTTAAAATTTTATATCAAAATTAAACTTTCTTTCTCTTTTGACATGTTCAAAGTTAAATAGAAATACTTTAATAACCACCATTTATATCCTTTAGTGTGATGTAATGTCCTATAGTGTGACACATATAAAAGAACCACAGATTTGTTTTTATCTCAAAATATCTTAAAAAACAGTTTAGTATTGCAATAGGGGAGATTCAAATATCACTCAACTTAAAATTGTATAATTTTCAGCAGTTTTGAATGGATGACAGCAAAGTTTATCTTGTTGTCAAAGTTTGAAATTGAAAAAAGTCTTGAAATTGTCCAACAAGTCATGGGGAAAATGATATTAATTATAATTTAAAACAAACTGCCCTCTTTCTAATATCAATAGGATCAGATAGTAATGTGCCAGATTCAGAACGCAGCCCATGAATAAAACGTTTCTGTCCATTCTTTTTCTGCAGATTTAAGAAAAATTTAGTTGGTGCATCCATTTGGTCGATATTCTGAAACCGGGACCGAATCAGAGCTCCTTGCACCTTAACCCCTAAAAGATCACTAAGTTGAGTTTTTTTTTTTTTTTTTTGAAAGAGCTTCTAAAAATTATTCCCCCCTGTTAATTCAGCTAACTCTTGAAGTTTGACTATTGATGCCTCCAAGGATCTGATTCTGATCTTGATAACTGTACAGTGATATTCCGAGTGTATTGTTGACAGAATTGTTTTATTTGCACTTTGCCAAAATCCCACCACTGCCTCAAGGTCTGGAAAGAGTTCTTTGTAGCTCTAAAAGTTTCCCAGAAATATTTAAAAGTGTCTTTTAAATTTTTTATCATTAAGCAAAGCACTATTGAAATGCCAGTAAGCACTACTTGGTTTAACTGAATTTAAAATAAAAGAACAGCATACCATACTATGATCAGAAAAATTAACAGGCACAATAAAACACTTGCTAAAAATACCACATTGATGTTTAAAACTGTAAAACCTATCCAACCTAGCTAAAGACAGAACATTATCACTTGTATGAGACCACGTATATTGTCTTAGATTGCCATTAAAATGTCTCCATGTCACACAACTTGTGCGTTTTAATGACTTGAATAAATCTCTTGCGGGGCTGTGGGGTTCAATGTGATTCCGATCAAGATTTTCTTCTGTACAATTGAAATCACCTCCCAAAACCAAAAACTCTTCACTATTACAATTCTGTAGGGTTGAATTGTAAAAACAACATTCTTTCAACCCCTGAGGTAGGAACATAAATACAAAAATAAATAAATAAATAAAAAGCATGATTTTCAAATAAAGCTCTAACTTTTAACAATCTGCCCTTTATAATTTCTTCAACATCATAAGAAACTGGCTTAAAGCTTTTTGAAAATAAAACAGCAACTCCTCCACTGACAGCAGTGTTGTGACTTAAGATAGAAATACCATCCCATTCCCTAGACCAATCTGCAGCATTCTTACGATCACTGTGAGTGTCTTGAAGAAAAATAACATCTTTTTTTTTCTGTTTAAACATTTCATATAATAACATTATTTTTCTCACGTCTCTAGCTCCATTTACATTCACTGATGCAACATTAACCTCACCCATAAGGTATAAGAAATAAAACGCAAAAAGTAAAAGCAAAACACTGAAAATCAACAAATCAGCTCTTTTCACCACCATCATTGCTTAACTCAGTATTGAGTTCTCTCACCAACTTCTTTAACCGGTACACCTTGTTGATAAAAAAGCCTTCAGTCATCAAACACCTTGCTTTTTCAATAAATTGTCTGAGGTCAGGAAAATATTAATTTACTCTTACTCCTCATCTGTTTTTCGTTGATTTAAGAAACATATTAATATCATCCACTTCATAACTGCAACTCACACATTCACTCTGTGAAAGAGATAGGCTAGAATCTGATTCACTGCTACTCTCAGAGTCACCCTGGTCCTCACATTCAGCTATATCGGTCCTCTTTGCAAGTCTCAAATCGCCAGTATTATCACATTTTTTTCGTTTTAAAGGTACTTTAAACAATGTCTGTTCCACATCCATATCAATGCCACCACTCTCATGTATTTCATCATCAATAGAATCTGCGAGTCTATCATCATCTGTTTTTTTTTACTAAAAGATTCCGATTCAGATATCTCAGAATAAACCTGGTTAACCACTTGCCGCTCTGCTGCGACTGGCTCAGGCTCAGCGCGCACTGTTGCTGCCTGCTCAATCTCTCAAATGCCCTGCTCTGCCGCGGGCGCCTCTGGCTCTGCATGAACTACCATGGGTTGACTTGCCACGGGTAAAACAGTTGCGTTGTTCAAATTTTGTTCAATTACCGGCATTTATCTTTTTTGAGGAAAATCACGGACAGGGGCGGATCTAGAAAATAATTTTTAGGGTGGCAAAGGGGTGGCATGGGGTCTACAAGGGGTGGCAACACCAAAACAAGCCCCCATGCATAGTTTTTGGGGATTTATTGTCTGACATGCACAGTTGTGTTCACAAATATTGCCTTGCCATTAAGTAATCATCTATACTGTTATAATAAAAAATAAAATAAATAAATAAGATCATTTCAATATCCATCATGGCACCAAGTCAATACTACATTAAAAAACTTCAATAGGTTATAAATGTTTCTGAGCTTGTATCATTAAAGAAGACATGCGGTTCTATTAATATTACATAGGCTACTTAGATGGTATAAATCACGTTTTAGTGCAAGTTTAAGAGCAAGTTTAAGAGTAACACTTTTGAATTTACATTAGAAAGAAATACAATAATATCAAAGTATTGAAACTGGATCAGTTTTGAAAACAATGTTTCATTTTCTGTTATTATCAGTGGTGGGAATGTCTGTAATCACCCAGAACACACTATCAATAGTCTAGCAACACCCCAGCAACTGCATAGCAAGAGCCTAGCAACCACCCAGAATATCCTAGCAACCAACTAGCAACACTTCAGCAAACATCTAGAACATCTAACTGACCAAACTATTTATGTTTCTTAAACAAGACGGTAACACTTTAGAATACTGTTCCATCATTAATGAATAACTACACAAGAACACATGAGTAACGCAATATTAGCACTCTAGTAACAACTAGTAACTAACAAGAAACTCTGATTAATGAATTAGTAAGTGATAGTGCTTAGTCGAATGTGGTAGTTCACTATTAGCTAATCAGTAACTATTATTTTTTCATACCTCCCTAAGAACTACTGTATACAGGTTCGTAATTAATATGAATAATACATAATGTACAATTACTTCTAAAGTAAAGGTCATGGTAACCCACTAGTAATGACTGAAATCATTGTAAGCTTTTGAGAGTTTTGTAAAGTATTGGATAGTAAGTATTCAGGTGGTATTACATCCTTCTAAAGGAATTACTCATTTTTTGGATCAGTATTCTAAAGTGAAGATCGTGATAACTCCCTACACTGTAACCGATTTTTGTAAATTGAACAGTATTTTACTGTAATATGTACAGTAAGATACTGTAAAATGTATATACAGTATTTTACTGTAAACCGCAAAGGATTATGGGAAAATATATGGTCACTACAGTAAACTACTGTAAATTTACAGTAGTGAACTTGCCCGCGAAAAACTGACCAATGGCAAGGGAGATTTATTTTGTTTACTTTTTGGTGGAAGCAGCGGTAAAAGGACAAAAGAGACACGTTGCACTGTTAACTGGACAAAAAGGTTAGTATATTATTTATGTTTCTGTTTTATGCAAAATTGGGATATTTTAAGATGTTTTAACTTGTTAACAGCAAACTAACATTATTAATCGTGTCGTTTTTCATGTCGGGAGCTGGGGCCTTTTTTTCTGACTGACGGCCGGATTAACGCCGCCATAACGATGATAAAACATCGACTGGTGAGTAAATTAAAGTCACCTATATTAGTCAAAATAAACATTAGTTAAACCGAGAAACACGTTTGTAGTTTCTGCTGCCCTTTAATGCAAGTTAGTTAATCTGGTGAGTCATTACTTGACCTTAACAACGAACTAACATGAAATAATGTTACTGAGGTAAAGTGCCTCGGCAACACCACTGTTTCAGTGGAGATTTTAAACAGTTTTTCAAGTACTTTTTGTCTTTGTTCTTTTCAAGTTTCTAGTCTGGATGTCGTCTGCAACGTCGGAGGTGTATTTTGGTGCCTCTTCTTATGAATGCCATCGATGATAACATCAACTGGTAAGTTAATAATGTCAGTTAGCCGAAGTTAACGAACACAGAGAAGCATAATATCTTTTGTACACTGCCTCTTTATCTCAAGTGTAATACTCTTCAAATGCTATTTAAGTTAGAAACGTGTCTACCAATGTTGTATGTAACTTTAGAGACGATCCCTATTCAGAGAGACGTAAAATAAAACCGCGAGCTAACATGAAATACTGAGGAAAACTGAGTTAAGAAATACCACTGTAAAGTACATCTTTTGTATTTTATTTTCAAGTTTGTGGTCTTGTGGTCATGTCGTCTGCATCGGAGGAGTATCGTAGTCTTTTCCTGTGATTGTCATCGTAACAACAGGTGAGCTTTCATCAACTTAACTAATGTTACTAAAGTAGACAAATTAGCCACGGCCTGCTGATCTCCACTAACTCACAGAACGAGTTTACTTCTGAAAGAGAGGAACGGGCTAGCAATATATTAATATAGTAAGTTTTGCTAATAAATATTAAAAATGTGGTAACACTTTACAATAAGGTTCATTAGTTAACATTAATGCTAGTTAAAAACATTAGTAAACATGAACTAAGAATGAACAATACTTCTACAGCATTTATTAATCTTAGTTAATGTTAATTTCAGCATTTACTAATGCATTATTAAAATCACAAGTTGTGTTTGTTAACATTAGTTGATGCACTGTGAACTAACATGAATAAACAACTGTATTTTCATTAACTAACATTAACAAAGATTGATAAATAGTGTAATAAATGCATTGTTTATTGTTTGTTCATATTAGTTAATACATTAACTAATGTTAACAATTGACACCTTATTGTAAAGTGTTACCAAAAATGTTTATTTTATTAAAAATGTTTGTATTACTGTAAGGTATTTTTTTTTTCTGATCATAAACTATAGTAACACTAAAAGGGTGTTGTGACTCTATCTGTTACAGGAGATTTCTCCAAGCAAAAACAGGATCCTGACTATGAGGCCCGAATCATCATACAGCCAGCTGTCCATTTTACAGAAATGCAGAATTAGGTAACCCAAAATACATTTTGTTTTACATTGCATTTACATTTATGCATTTGCCAGATGCTTTTATCCAAAGCAAGTTATATTGTATTTAAAGTAGGGGAGCACGGGGCACAACCTAACACTGTTAGACTTTCTTAGTTTGTGTAAATCCACGTGGGGTTTAAGTATAATTTTTTTCATACACTTTAATTTCACACTTGTCTAGTGCAAATATGTTACGTTGTTTCATAATTACAGTGTATATGTTTTTCGTTATTTTTCGTGACAGCATGTCCCGTAGGTGGGGTACAATGTAACATGTGAGGGGAACGTTGTAACAACCATATGACAGCTTAAAATGTTATCGGATCTAATGAAAAAAATATACAAGACAAACTAAAATATTTTGTCAATAAAATAAAATCATGAACTTTCAAATAAAATAATGGCGTTTTTTAAGAATTAAAAATAATCTAATTTTGGAGTTTGACAATGAACACATTGCAACCATGCTTGGGATGGCCCTGATCGCAACACAGCTAATTATACAGTGTAGTTCAAAACAGAGTGCGCAAATGAAAAAACACATTCAGAAATTCATAAATGATACACTCCCCTCCCTCCACACACATCTATCATAGGACACGAGACACATAAACGAGCCAAAAAGCTTTACATTTCTTGAAATAATAATTTCTGAATATTAAACATCGATTGTCTGTCTTTATTCACCTGCTTCTTGTGGCTTCTCATTAAAACTCATAAAAGTAAATGGTGTAAATTGCATCGCTAAAATCATAGAATAGCATAGTTTAATAATAGCGTGGCACATTGTAACACAGCGTTACAACGTTCCCCATCTGTGCAACTGGAATTTAAAACTGGTTAGTGTCTTCTGCTAGTTAGCGAAGCATTATAAAACTATCTAAACTGATAAATAACAGATTGGAGATTAAAATAATAGCAGATTTGTCTAATTTTAAATGAATACTGAAAACTGAGATGACCAAATTTACTTCAGCCAGAAATTTACTTCTGCCTTGGTAGATTAAATATTCAGCGACATCTTCAAAAGAGTTTTGAATTTTGGTGCTCTTTATGCTCTATATAGTGTTGATATGGCAGCTAGTAAATACTGTAAATTTGGTTATGCTGGCATGTGTGGAAATATTTAAACCATGTGTGTTACAACTAACCCCGTGTTAGTTTGTGCCCTGTGCTCCCCTACACATTTTATTAAGTTATTCATTCCCTGGGAATCAAACAGGCGCTAGGGGTGGGCTAAGGGGGCTGAAGCCCCGAATGTTTTTATTACCATGTCTTGTGCGCATCAAGATTGAGTTTTCATGCGCATTAAAATTATTTCTATTAAACCAGCACTTAAACAGCAAAATGCAGCTGCTTCAGGTATCTTTAACTTACTGTAGCCTATATATTCATAATACCGATATCCCCATCTGACAAACTTGGATTACTGTTACTGTAGAGCAACAAATATAGATTTTTAATCATGGTATTATAAGCACAGATTTTCTTGGACACACACACACACATTTAGAATGACTAGATTATATGAACAGATTAGTTAGCATTTAGCATGGTCTGTGGCAGACTTTACTAAGTGTCAGGGCAACAAAATTCAATAAACAAGAAGTTAATATTAAGTGATTTAAATCGTGCAGAAAATATTGTCTTTTTGCTCTATTTCACAAAAACGGTTCTAAACAAAGCCGTGTTGTGCGTCTCTGCACAAAACAGTGTTTCATTACTGAAAGAATTTACCTTTTTTGAATACCTTGAATCAGTGATTCACTGATCCATTCATAAAAACATTTTTTTTTTGTCCCTGAATGCATCAGCAGTTTTTAATGAATTGATTAAATAAATGACTCAATGGCTCAGTCATTAAGACAGTGGCTTGCTGCCATCTACTCGTAATTTTAGTCTCATTTTTAAAAGTATCATTCTATTTTATTTTTCTATCATTACATATTTTTGTGTTCAAATTTTTTGTGTATACATTTAAAACAATTTCATAATATTATTTATGCAATTTGTACAAATTATAAATAATTATACTTGTCGCTTTAAAAAAAAAATTAAGCCACTTAGCCAATGTAACTTTTCAGCATAGCCTGTTTTATTTGACTTGTATCTCGTGTATTCTGATACATAAATTAATGTCTCCGGGCTAAGTTCTGGGTATCCATTCACCTTAGAACCGCCCCTGGAATCAAACCCATTAATTCAGCATTCTACCACTTTGCTCTACAGATTGAGAATGCATTGTAAAAAATAGAGCTTTAATAATTTGAATGTGATGGATTATCAGCTAATTATGTACCTTCCCTTGTAGGTGCGTTCAGATGTAGTATATAAGGTTTTTATTAACATCAAAGTGCATACAGCACCAAGTTTGACAGTTGAGGTAAATTCTGTAAACACTGCTTTGAAAAATAATGCTTTTTTTTCTTGTGCTTGCAGGTTCATTCAGACGGTCAGTCTTTGTGGCACCAAATGCATTGAAAGTCTCAAATCAGCTGGAATTCTGGAAAGAGGGTGCAAAGAAAAAGGATCTGCCTGAATCCCATCCTGCTATTTCTAATCGGAGAGTTTGTCAACTTTGACTGTCAAAATTACTGAAATTTAACTACAACACAAACTCATTTTTACTGTATTATTTCATTTTATTAACACCAGTCAAAATACTTATTTTATTACCAGTCAAAAGTTTTTGAACTGTAAGATTTTTAATGTTTTTAAGAAGCCTCTTCTGCTCACCAAGCCTGCATTTATTTGATCCAAAGTACAGCAAAACAATTTTTAAATTTTTTTTACTATATAAAATAAATGTTTTCTATTTGAATATATTTTAAAATGTAATTTATTCCTGTGATCAAAGCTGAATTTTAGCATCATTACTCCAGTCTTCAGTGTCACATGATCCTTTAGAAATCATTATAATATTTTGATTTGCTGCTCAAAAAACTATTATTATTATTATTATTATTATTATTATTATTATTATTATTATTATTATTATGTTGAAAACAGCTGAGTATTCAGCAAGCTCTTGAATGGTATAGTGTATAATGTTACAAAATCTTTTTATTTCAGATAAATGTTGAACTTTGGATCTTTCTATTCATCAAAGTATCCTGAAATAATGTACTCAACTGTTTTAAATATTTATGATGATAATAATAATAATAATAATAATAATAATAATAGTAGTAGTAATAAATGTTTATCAGCATAGAATGATTTCTGAAGGATCATGTGACACTGAAGACTGGAGTAATGATGCTGAAAATTCAGCTTTGATCACAGGAATAAATTAAATTTTAAAATATATTCAGATAGAAAGCTGTTATTTTAAATAGTAAAAATGTTTCACAGTGTTACTGCTTTTGTTGTATTTTGGATCAAATAAATGCAGGCTTGGTGAGCAGAAGAGAATTCTTTAAAAACATAAAAAATCTTACGATTCAAAAACTTTTGACTGTTAGTATACTGAAAACCAAAAACAAGTAAGTACGTGTATGTTTTGCCATGGTACAAAGTGCCCAGGGGACTGTGATGATGTCCTTTTTTTCAGCTAGTTCATCCTAGAGACCAAGAGTTGTAATTTGTACTTTTAAAAGGAAACTGTTCAACAATTAAAAAGAATATTATCAGAACTAATGCTCATGAGTTGTGATTTTTATGGAGTTGGGGTGGTAAAAATCATGGATTACAGTGCTGCACCACAATTTGATTGTTTTTTTACAGGTAAAAAAGTTGAACATGAAAATAAACTACATGAAAATAAACACTACAGCACTGATACTGTAAATGAAAATATGGTAATAATACTGTAAATGAAAATACGGTAATACTGTAAATGAAAATGCAGTAATAATACTGTAAATGAAAATACAGTAATAATACTGTAAATGAAAATACAGTATTAATACTGTAAATGAAAATACAGTAAAGCCATTATTATACTGTAAATGCAATTACAGTAATAATACTGTAACCATTTTTACAGTAACTTACTGGCATCCAGCTGCCAGTAAGTTACTGTAAAATTTACAGTAATCTTTTTACAGTGTAGTAATTAATGAAGTCATTGTAAACTTTTGAGGTTTTTGTAAGGTTTTGGTTGGTAATCCATTTTGCTAGATTTGGTAACACTTAAATCATTACTAGTGGGTTACCGTGATCTTCACTTTAGAATACTGATCCAAATAATTAGTAATTTCTTCAGAAGGATGTAGTAACACGAGTCATTACTATTCAAAACCTTACATATACCTCAAAAGCTTACAAGGACATCAGTCAATATTAGGAAGTTATGATGCTTTTCACTTTAGAATACTGATCCAAGTAATTAGTAGTTCCTTTAGAAGGATTTGGTAATTCTTGAGTCGTTACTAGTGGGTTACCATGATCTTCATTTTAGAATTAATTGTACATTATGCGTAATTCACATTAATAAAGAACCTGTATACAGTAGTTCTTATATATATAGTAGTTATTGATTACCTAATAGTGAACTATCAGTTTCAACTGAGCGGTATTACATACTAAATCATTAATCAGAGTTTCTTGTTAGGTAATAGTAGTTACTACAGTGTTAATAGTGCATTAGTCACTTGTTCCTGTGTAGTTATTCATTAATGAAGGAACAGTATTCTAAAGTGCTACCAACAAGACTTTAAGACAAGCCAGCATAAATTTGTCTTTCAAACTTTTCAATCTAGATATTACAGGTATTCTTAAATGCTTACACACAATTCAAATACACAGATGACTTTCCTGCCCAGTGAAAACTCATGAGATCAATAACACTTAACAAAAAACTCTTATTAGGATTCAGGAATTATTTTTTGCAGCTCAGTGTCTATTACAGTATACAACATAAATTAAATTACAGATAATAATAATAATTCCCCAATGAACTTTTGGGAACAGATAATTTTTCATTTTACTACTGTAAAGTAATCTTGCAGTAGATGAAAAACACTATAAAAGTTCAAATACTAAAGAATTGTGTATGAACTTGGTATGCACCACAATACAGTACAGTAAAAAAATTAAAATATAAATAAATAAATAAATAAAACAGTAAATTCAGCATCCTCTGCACATTTGGTCAAATTTCATTACGATATACAGTACTATAGCAGTTTCCAGGTCTCCTGACACAAGACTAGCTATATCTCTAGGCAGTCATTTCTCTGTTGTGCAAACATGCAGTACACATAAAAAAAACAAAAAAAAAAAAAAAAAAAAATTTGACAGTCTCACGTTTGAAGGTGTACAACATGTGCTACAGTTTACTGTACATATAGAATAGTGAAATTTCCATCATCTAATGTACTGTTACTGTACTGTAATTATACTGAATGTGTAAGTATAAAACCCATGTATATTATTTGTTCAGCTCTCTCCTCTCTCCGTTGTTAGGATGCAGAGATTCTGATTGGTGTAATCAGTTTTGCTACCTAATGTTTAACTTACTTATTGTTATACTTTTTGAGAAATGTGTCTTTGTTTTGAGAACTGAATTAATGGTTTGGGAAAATGGGCCAACTAAAATCAGTTATATTATGTTAACAATCGAGAAAACTGCAAAACAAGATTCTTACCTAACACTGCTATTAGTTTTCGTGGTCGGCATCTTCTTATTGGTTTCATGTTATTGTTTCGTCCGATATGGCAGAAAGGCCTCTATCCATGATGAAAGTAGAGCGAGCGGTCAGAGAATCGGACCAAACAATTACGGGATGAATCTCAGACATATCCAGACGGGATTAGATTTCTCAGAGGACTTCTGAATAAACCGAGAGGAAGTATCTGATTTACGAACAAATGTAAAAACAATTTGTTAGTGAACAGGCTGCGCTTTGTGGTTTTAACTCAAAAAGAACCGGTTCATAAGAGTCATTTGTTGAAAATAAGAGTCATTCAAATGAAGCCGACTACACTGGGCGCGCTGTGTGCGCGTGCAACCATCGTGCACAGTTTAGTGAAAGACTTGTTTTTTCCCCCATTATTTTCCGTTACGCTGTCATCGCCACGGCTGAAAAGTAGCACATGAAACACTGCTTACATTTATATTTTATTCTGTAATAATTCTGGGGTGGCAGGTGGGGTGGCACAGCTTTTTCTTAGGGTGGCAGTTGCCACCCCGTGCCACCCCGGTAGATCCGCCCCTGATCACGGACTAAGTTTCCCACTTTACTGCAACCAAATCACTTCAATTCACAGGGACATTAGACAACGTTACTTCTTTAGATGGCATTAATAGAGGAAGAACAGGTGTAAACAAACCATCAATAGTAATCCCTTGTTCAACTAGCTCATTGACTTTGTCTACTGTGTTTAGAAATATGACTGTTGCATTATTCATTCTTGACGCTGGTAAAATGCACTCATGGCCCACATCTTCTCCTACAGCCATACAACGTTTCTCTACGCTCACCGCAGATGCCACCTTCACTGCATGACACCGCGTGAGTGTACTCAAACCCGTAAATCCGGGGCCGCCATGCTTCCCCAAAATACAGGTAGCACGCGGTCCAGATCAACACCAACAAAACTATCCTTGACAATAAACAAAAAAAACAAAAATAAACACAAAGAAAGAAAAAGAATAGAAAAGGTAGAGAGTAGAAAGCTTATTCTAAACACAGCAGCCAAAAAATTACTCTCACTCACGCTCAGCCAAACTCACCACACACTCTCCAGACTCACTCAGCAAACGCTCATGCATGCGCACGAGAGAGAGAGAGAGAGAGAGAGAGACTTTCAGTCAAACATGGGCTCTTAAAATGAATCTAACAAAAACAAAAATAATGATTTTTCAAAAGAAACCCAGGTGTAAGGAAAATAAATACACTTTCAGACCAGGACACAGCCATGAATACACCTATATGGGACTAAAAATCAGCTCAACGAAAACTTCTATCTGGCTGTGAATGAACTGAAAGCAAAGGCACTGAGAGTCTTCTACATGATCAAAAATACAATTCAGTATGAAATTCCAATTCAAACCTGGCTAAAACTCCTAAAAGCAATAATCAAACCAATTGCACTATATGGCAGTGAGATATGGGGACCTCTAAAAACCAAAGATATCTCTAAATGGGAAAAAGAAAAAAATTGAAATTATGCATACCCAAATTTGTAAAAACATCTTAAAAGTTAACAGAGCAACTCCAAACAACTTGTGCAGAGCTGAATTAGGACAATACCCATTATAAATTAATATTCAAAAGATTCTTACCAGGCTGAAGCCCTGCAGTAGCAGGAGCAGAATTTACAGAAGAGTGCCCTTTTACAGCTGGTACTCAAACTACACTCAAAACAGCACAGCACAATCAGGCCCAACCAAATCAAACAGTTACAAAAAACAAAATTACATCTCCTATTGGAAAGATGCCAGTAAAATACAAAAGCTATATTTACACCTGAAAAGAGACTACAAACCAGCAGAATACCTGAGCTGTGTAAAAGATCACAAATTAAGATGTTGTGTCATCTAGTACTCAGTAACTGCACAAGTAAATCCACTTAACTCTTTATTCAACACATGCTACCTTTCTTACAGGATGTGGCTTCTTCTTAGGGAATACTCAGTAGCACCTCTACACTTAACAATATACTGCCGCCTTGTGGTTAAACTACAAAACACAACATTTCCACTCTCACATGAAATGTTTCTTCGTATTACAGGTTATTATTTAGAATATTTTTTTTTCTTTTTTTGTTTAAAGGCTATAACAAATTACAACCTCATTAAAGAACTTAAGTAACCAAAATAGCAAATAACCATTACTGTGCACTGTTGCTAACATTAACCCTACAACAGACATTTAACACTTTAAATGAAATTATCTTACCTTACTTCTGATGCACATTTCAAGCACTTCAGGCAATTGTAACGGTTCACATAACTTACAGTGTAACGCCCAAAACAAGATGAATTTTTTTTTTCAAGCATGGATAACGTTTCAATGGGTAACTTTGCTGTATTCCTTCAACCACACAGCTGATGTACACACTATGCTACTCCTCCTAGGACTAAATGCCACTTGTAACTACAAGTCCTTATGTTGAGTAGCAACAGGACCTGTGAAATGTGTTAGTTTGGATGCATTCAATTTCTTTTTGTCACTCAGTACGCAAGTACTTTTCCCAATTTGTTGCTCAATGTTCAGGGGTGGAGAGAACTTGGAAGCTCCCTTTTTCACATGAACAGGTCTTTTCACTCTCACCTGGTCCCCTGGCTTGAAAGTGTGGTACTTGGCTCCACGTCTTTTGTCTGTGTACGTTTTACTCTTAAGCTGCTTGTTACTCACAGTGTCCTTAACCTGAGCGCTCTTAGGGCACACAGGAAACATTTTCAGCTTTTTACGCATTTTGCAGTGGTGTAAAAGTTCAGAAGGAGAAACACCTGTAGTACTGTGTGGAGTAGCTCTATAATTTTGCAAGAACTTAGTCACTGCATGTTTCCATGGTTTCCCCATTTGTTCAGCAGAAAGGGTGCATTCCTTCAGAACTCTGTTCCAATGTTCCACAGCGCCGTTGCACTGTGGGTGGTACACACTACTACGTATGTGACTTATTCACCTCTCTTTTAAGAAAGCTGCAAACACGCTGGAGAGAAACTGAGGGCCATTGTCGGTTACGACACACTGAGGATTGCCCTCCCTAGTGAAGACTGATTGAAGGAAGGATATGACCACCTCTGCCGTAACATTTGGTGCAAACGCCACCTCAGGCCACTTACTGTGGTAATCCACAAAGGAGATGGCAAAACGGCAGTCCGAAGGTTCACTCTCAAACGGTCCGACTATATCGATTCCTAGTTTCTACCATGGATCGGATGGCAGACTGACAGGCTGAAGTGGAGCAGGTGCAGTTTTTGCTGTTTTATCATTCATTTGGCAGGTCAGGCAGGAAGAACTGCGGATTGCACTTGAGCATCCATCTGAGGCCACCAGAATAAGTCACACAGCCTACGTTTAGTTTGAACAATTCATTGGTGTGTCTCATGCACCAGGTTTACTAGCTGACTGCGTAACAAAGAAGGAACAATAGCACGCTGTTCACCTCTCATCACCAGCGCACCATCAACACACAGTTCATCACGGATGTGAAAGAAAGGCACCAGAACAGGATCCAGCTCACGGCTGATTTTCGGCAAGCCCTGACCGATTTGTGAACGCAGCATGCCTAACTCTGGTCAGGATTCCGAAGCAGAAAGGAAATCCTCCATAAACAAAGTAGTCAATCCAGTAACAAAAGCAACCATTTTTGGTTCCAGAGCACCATCTGATTCTGTTGGCAATGGCAGCCTGGATAAACAATCTGCAGCACAATTAAGGCTTTCAGGTCGGTATACTACGTCATACGTGTAGCAAAGCAAGTGTGCTGACCACCGGGCAACACACATACCAGCCCGGCCAATGCCCTTGGTTTCCAGTAGTGTAGTGAGTGCACGATGATCAGTTCTGAGTATAAAGTATTGACCCCATAAATACGGCTGCCACTTTTCTACGGCCCAGACACAAGCCAACGCTTCCTTCTTGACCGAAGAGTATTTCCTTTCGGCCGCTGTAAGGGTTATAGAAGCAAATGCTACAGTTCTCTCAACCTTGTCTGGGTGCATTTGTGTCAAAACACCTCCCAGTCCATAATCGGATGCATCCGTCGATACTATTATGGGAAGAGAAGGGTCAAACAATGCAAGCACCGGGCTTCTAGAAAGCAGTTCTTTCAATGCTTTAAAGCTGCAATCAGCAGAATCAGTCCATTCAAACTAAGCATCTGATGCATCTCTCGCAGCGCACACAATGGCTCAGCAACAGAAGCGAAGTTAGGCAGGAATTTGCTGTACCAGGAAATCAGGCCCAAGAAGGAGCACAGGGAAGCAAGGTCGTGCGGTTCAGGGGCATCAATGATCGCAGACATGTGTTCATCATCTGGGAAAATTACGGTCTTGGAAATGACATGTCCCAGGAATTTTAGGGACGACTGGCTGAACGTACACTTCTCCAAGTTCAGTTCTAGTCCTGCATCATTTAAGCGTTGTATGACAGAGCGCAGCGTCGCATCATGACTTTCCTGAGTAGTGCCATATACGATAATATCGTCTAGGTAATTTCTGACTCCATGTATGCCTTTAAGAACAGTTTCCATCATTTTTTGAAACACAGCCGGCACAGAGGCAAGGCCATACGGGACCCGGCAATATCTGAAGAGGCCATCGTGCATGATAAGCTGTGATGTCCCGGCACTCCTCGTGTAAAGTAAGCTGATGGTAAGCAGCCACCAAGTCAATTGTAGTGAACACGGAGGCACCTCTAAGGTCACTTAAAAGTTCCTCCATGTGCGGCAGAGGATGACTGTCAACAATTAGTGCCTTATTTGGCTCACGCAGATCAACACAGAGACAAATTTTACCTCCTTTCCTTGTGGTCACAACAATAGGCGAAATCCAAGGAGAAGAATCCATTTTCTCGATTATGCCCTTTTGTAATAGTGAGTCCAATTCTGCAGAAACAGCTTGTCGGACAGCGAACGGCAGTCGGCGTAACTTTTGGCGTACCGGGGTAGCATCAGGTTTGACTGAAGGTTTATGGACGAAGCCTTTTTCACGCAGCCCACAGAAGAATTTGGAGCAGGAACAGTTTCACCAACAACTGCATGCAAATCATCAGGTGCAGACATGGCATCAAAGTGAAAATAACAGTTCAAAGCTCGAATTAAGTCCATACCCATCGTAGCAGAGTCACCTTTGACAATATAAAGACACGCAGGTGTTACCTTAAAATTCAGTGAGATGTCTGCATGCAAACATCAAAGGACTGGATTATCCTCTTTTAAGTACGTGACGAGTTTCACTTTAGGAACCGTGAGTGAACAGTCCGAAAAATGTCTTTTGTACACTGCTTCAGGCAAGATTGACACTGAAGAGCCAGTGTCCACGACTAATTCAGTCTCAACTGAAAGTCCATTTGATGTTGTAACATGAACACTGCATAAAAGTTTGTCTGCAGAAGTATTCACAGCATCAGTCAAGAGAACAACAACATCAGGGACTACTTCCCTAACATCCTTAGAAGAACGGCACACTTTAGAAAAATGTCCGATCTTACCACAGGTACAGCATTTGGCACAGGCGGGAGGGCAATCGGCAGCGTTAGCCAGGTGATTTTTAGCTCACATCGATATCACATGCGATTTACTCTCCGTGTAGTATCAGCAACAGGTTTCGCTCCGTCTGAACATGACGTTCTTTTTTTCCAATGCCGAAAGGGCTTGGATGTCACGGCATGAATCGAACTTTGCACACTGAGCATGTCTGAGTTTGAAAGCGCTTGTTCCACCTGACAAGCAAGAGTAACAGCAGAGTCCAGCGTCAGTGACGGTTCCAACAGAAGTCTGTCTCGTACTGCTGGGGCATATGATCGCTCAACCAGCTGGTCCCGCAGCATTTCACTCTCCATATCAGCATAAGCACATGATGAAGCTAATTCCCGCAGAGCAGACAGGAACTGTGGAATTGTCTCGTCAGCACATTGAGAACGCTGATGAAAACGATGTCGAACGACCACAACATTAACTTTCGGCGTGAAATGATCTTCTAGTGCTTTCATGGCATGTTCACATGTAGTTCCCATATCAGGCAGGGTGTAAAACATCCGCTGGCCTTCGGTATCCAAGCTGTGTAGCAATACAGAACGCTTTCTTGCATCAGGCCATGAGCCCCCCATAGCATTAATGGCCAGAAAATAGTTCTCGAACATTTTCTGTCATGTAACAAAAGGAATTGCAGGCTCTCCGCTGCATGGCAGAAAAGGCACAGGCGTAGGTACGGAAACCATCTTCGCCAATTTGTTGTGTCCTCTAGTACTCAGTAACTGCACAAGTAAATCCTCTTAACTCCTTATTAAACACATGCTACCTTTTTTACAGGATGTGGTTTCTTCTTAGGGAATACTCAGTAGCACCTCTACACTTAATAATATACTGCCACCTTGTGGTTAAACTACAAAACACAACAAAAGACACTAACAAAATACAGACTGAGTGATCACTGTCTGGCTATAGAGAGAGGACGGCACAGACAAAGATGGCAGCCACGAGAATAGAGACTGTTTCCACCTCTTTCTGTGACCACAGTGAACAGAGGAACATTTTTACTGCATTGTGAATACTATCACAACATTAGAGCTGCATATTTCCCGAAATTCCAACAAATTAAACCAAATTTTATGGCATTACAAAATGCAGAAAAATTAAGTCACATTTTAGGGGAAAATTTGAAAATGATCACAACAGCAGCAAGATATGTATCAGCTTGTCAAACTAAGATTGTCAGCCAGTGGACAAAACTGAAGCAAGATAATTTCTTACATGTTGTACTGTTGTACAAAGTGTTTTTGTTGTTGTTTTTGTTGTTTTAAACAATGTCTTAAATATGTTTTCTTGTTTCTTGTTTGTAAAAAAAAATAAATAAAACAAGAAAGAAAGTATGCATGTACTTATTTACTTAATTATTTTACAGATCTATTCTTGTTTTGTTTACGTATTATATAATCGTTTGCTCCTTATTCATGTAATAGACGATGCTTTGGCAATACTGTGCAAGTCATGCCAATAAAGCTCATGTGAATTGAATTGAATTGAGAGAGAGAGAGAGAGAGAATTTTACATGTTTACACACAGAGAATATATACTTCTACTAGGTAAAAAACAAAAACAACAACAACAAAAAAATATCACTACAAACTGTTATAAAAATCAAAGCTTCAATAGTACTACAAATAACTGTGGGAACACTTTCTATGAAGCCCATATTTATAATGCATTATAATACATTATAATACACCATATTTATAATACATAACTAATCTCCAGAAGAAAGTTAAATCTAGACTTAGTTTTTTGTTTATAAATAGATCTGTGTTTACCACGTCAGCCAAGAAATATCTTGTTGAAACTACTCTTTTGCCTTTGATTATGGTGATGTGATGTATAAAAATGCATGTAAAGGTGTTCTTGAGCAATTAAATGTATTGTATCATGCTGCAATTATATTGATTACTAATGCACCCTGCAGAATCCATCATTGCGAATTATACTCCCTTTTTAACTGGGCATCATTGCATACAAGATGGGAAATTCACTGGTATATTTTTATTTATAAAGTTCTGCTGGGCTTATAACCTGAATATCTTCAACAGTTGCTGAAACCTCATTTTAATATATATACAACTAGATCATCTAATTATATTTCCTTGGCTATTCCTTGGAAGAAAACTACTTATGGTCGTTCCGCTTTTGAATTTGCTGCCCCAAATGATTGGAATGTGTTACAAAAGTTCTTGAAATTACAGACAATTATTCCAGTATGTGCATTTTAAAAATACTAGTAAATGCTCTGACCTCAACCTGTAAGTGTTTTAACTGAGATTTTATTTTTTTTCTTTCATGTGATTTATGTATTGTAATACATGTTTGTATGTTGCTCAGGAGATATTAATTCTCCTGCCAGGCTGTTATTGAAAATAAGAACTTGTTCTTACTTAACTTGCCTGGTTAAATAAAGGTTAAATAAATAATTAAATAAAATTTATTATAGGGTATTCTTTAGTCATTGTAAGGTCCACGGATTGGCCCAAGGAAGGTATCCAATGGTGGATGAAGGTTTCTTGTGTGTTCGGCCTTTTCGATGCGCAAAGTTATTAAATTTAGGTTAAATTTAAATATGACTCCATTCTGTTATCTAATCTGACTTCATTTATTATGACCCCGAATTTAGATTGTCATACAAATTGGTTGTTCGTCCATTTCTAATTATTATTATTCTGATATTTGATTATTGTATTTAACTCTTTACTTTATATTTACTCGTACTTTAGGAATCTGTGTCACTCAGGGTGCCTCACGTTGGCCGTTTTACATGGGCCCCATGATCACAAACTCGCCAGTCTGAACATTAGCCAGAGGTTATGACTAATAGTCAAGTCAAGTCACCTTTATTTATAAAGCGCTTTTAACAATACAGATTGTGTCAAAGCACTTAACAGTATCAAATTGGAGGATAGAGTGTCAGTAATGTGTAATAATAAGATTAAACACTCAATTTTCAGTTAAAGGCACTTCATTATTGAATTCAGAGATGTCATTGTCTAGCTCAGTTTTAAATAGTATCTATGAAATCAAATTGACGATAATCGCTAGAAATTAAGTGTCCCCAACTGAGGACAAGGAACCAAAACTCCCTCTGTGACAGAATGGAGGGAAAAAAAAAAAAAAAAAAAACTTGGGAGAAACCAGGCTCAGTCGGGGGGCCAGTTCTCCTCTGGCCAGGATATTATTGTTTGTTTGTTTGTTTATTTATTTATTTATTTATTGTTTTAATTAAATTTTAAATGTATAAATGTATTATATCGTCGCTGTCGGGCGGAAACCTCCTATGTCCAAATTTTGTCAATTTCATATTTTTTCACAAATCGATGCTATTGGTCAGTCCCCACATGGGTCTGTTATTTTTACAAGTTATTAACCAATAAGTGTTGAAAATAGCTTGAGCGCAAATCTCTTAACTCCACTGGACACTTCAACTGTCTGAGAAGCCTTGTAACTCCACCTCTTCTTCACTCCGCGGGAGCCTCGCGGCATTATGTCTCCTCAACAGGCACGTGCAGAAGGGGGGGCTTTGGGGGCTCAAGCCCCTGCCCTTTATCAAAATTATTCAAAAGTGAACCTCTCAGACAAATAGCAATGATATTGTAGTCAATAAAACAAAATGCATTTGAATTATAATTAACATGACAATATGCACAAAACGGTAACTAATCGCTCAAAAGTCGGAAAATTCCTGTTTATTTTTAGATATCTGTCAATCTGAGGTTGTTATGGGTTGCGTGCGTTTTGCTCGACTGACTGATATTCCACAGTCTGTTCAGAAACCATAGGCTCTCAAGCATATATGGTTCTTTCAGTGAATAGATCGACGGGAAGGAAAGAAAATAAACCAAACAATATTTTAAACTTTTTTTTTTTTTTTTTTTCCAATCAGTAATCAAAGTTAGTGTGTCGGTTTAATTAAAAATCCATATATTATATAGTTTAGAGAATATTACATAATTCATCAATGCCCGTTTGTCATGTATAATACACCAACCAATCATGATCTAACACATTTCATTGGACAATAATGTGAATTGGAGCAGACATTTTCCGTTCTTATTCATAAATCGGTTGAAAATTTCATGGGGCAGACGAGTTTATTTGTAGAGCGATCTGGATCTGCGGTTTGTCTCATTTTATAAATCAAATTGCATCGCTGAGAAAATGGATGCTAAATGACTACAAAAGCACGGCACAAAACCGTGCAGGTCCAAAAGTCGCAATAATAGAAATCAGTATTCAGTTCACTTACATTTATGTATGAAGCACCGTTTACTATTTCATGAAACTATCATAATTAATGAAGCCCAAGTGCCACCTATAGGCCTATTATGTGAAGTGTAGCCTGGCGAAATGGTGACATGAAAGGATTTTATTATATTACCATTTTTGATAATTATGCAGCATTATGAAAGTGTCTTATGCTCATCAAACCTGCATTTATTTTATCAAAAATACAGAAAAAAACTGTAATAATGTGAAATATTATTACAATTTAAAAGAATGTTTATATATATCATTTATTTCTGTGATCAAAGCTGAATTTTCAGCATCATTACTCCAGTCTTCAGTGCATGATCCTTCAGATATAATATGCTGATTTATTATCAATATTGGAAACAGTTGTGCTGCTTATTTATTTATTTATTTTTGGAACCTTTTTGGGGTTCATTGATAAATAAATAAATAAAGAACAGCATTTATTCAAAACCTCAAGCTTTTCAATGTATATTGTTACAAAAGATATATTTTAAATAAATGCTGTGCTTTTTTAACTTTTTATTAATCAAAGAATCCTGAAAAAAAGTATCACAGGTTTCCAATATTGATAATAAATCAGAATTGCATAAAATTTATTTTAAAGTATATTAAAAATTTGATCAAATAAATGCAGGCTTGATGACCATAAATGACTTCTTACAAAAATATAAAATAATGTATCCACACTTTTGACCTATATATATATGTATGTGTGTGTGTGTGTGTGTGTGTGTGTATAATTTTTATTTATTTATTTATTTATTTATTTATTACATTGCCCCTATTTTACATTTGAGCCCCTGCCCCTGAGAAACTCTCTGCACGTCCCTGCTCCTCAAGATTGAAAGTCGCAACAAATCCTCGTCGAGCAACACGTCCTCTGAGGTAAATGAGTTTAGGAAGATGTATGTAACCACAGTCGATAGCTTTGGTTAACTATTGAAGCCTTTTCTCTTGTCAAAAGGCTCAACGTGACCGCAGACGTTGATGAACACTGCTGGCAGCAGAGACGTCTGTGTCCGTACCATTCTTATCAATGACAGCGTAATCTCGTATCTCCCTGCTCCCAAGTCCATAAATCTCGTATCTCTGATTAAACATGATTTTGGGGAAATGTTGTCTTAATGTTGGTACACAACAGTATATGATAGCAATATAAGGTATAATACCAACTTTAACGATACAATGTTTATTAACTCAAAAAATATGCCGTTTTTTTAATTTCCTGAAAAATAATGGTTTTGGAGATGCGAGGATTCCGCCCGACAGCGACGATATTTCTATTTTATATTGTTGCAATTTCTAACAATAATAGTATTATGTAGTTGGGTATTTTATTATATTTTTAGTTATTTTGTTTAATTTTTAGTTTTATTGTATTTAAGTCGAGGTCTTCACTGGGGATATGTCCCTGGGACTCAACCAGGTGTCCAGTCTCCGCCGACAATCAGGGTCGCAGACATCATCTCCCAGCGCCGATCCACCATCTGATCCGGACACGGACTGAGAAACAGAATAAGAAAGAAACAGACAAATATTAGCGTAGATGCCATTCTTCTTACGATGTAACGAGTACATCACGTGTTATGAGGAGTGTTCCCGGTTCCGGTTGATCTAATTAATGCAGCCTAACAATCCTTTAACGGATTTGAATAATAAAAGTGTATTAGTGTGTTATGTGTAAGCCAGGTTAAAGAAATGTGTCTTTAATCTAGATTTAAACTGACAGAGTTATAATACTATTTAATAGGTTGCCCATGCTTACCATTCTTTAAATAGTAGTTCTGTTTAGCCCCCTACAGTTACCCATGTACAACTTAGTTAAAGTTCAAACAATAATAAGCAGTTCTATTTGCTCTAATGCTAGTACTATTTGTCTATTTGCCCCCGATAGTTATAGAACTACGTGCAACTTAATTAAAGCTGAGACAATTATCAGCAGTTATGCTAGTACTATGAAACATGTTAATATTTGGGCCCTGGATAAGTTTTGACATGCCCTGACATATGTTTATTTATTTATTTTATTTTTTTCAGTATCTTAAAAAATATTAATGGCTAAGGTCTGATAACACTGTATTCAGCTCAAACTGGGTCAAGTCAAGTCAAGTCTAGTCACCTTTATTTATATAGCGCTTTTAACAATACAGATTGTGTCAAAGCACTTAACAGTATCAAATTTGAGGATAGAGTGTCAGTAACGTATAATAATAAGATTAAACACTCAATTTTCAGTTAAAGGCATTTCATTATTGAATTCAGAGATGTCATTGTCTAGCTCAGTTTAGTTTAAATGGTATCTATGAAATCAAATTGACGATAATCGTTAGAAATTAAGTGTCCCCAACTGAGCAAGCCAGAGGCGACAGCGGCAAGGAACCAAAACTCCCTCTGTGACAGAATGGAGAAAAAAACCTTGGGAGAAACCAGGCTCAGTCGGGGGGGCCAGTTCTCCTCTGGCCAGGATATTATTATTTATTTTTTTATTTATTTTAATTAAATTTTAAATGTATAAATGTATTATATTTCTATTTTTATATTGTTGCAATTTCTAACAATAATAGTATTATGTAGTTAGGTATTTTATTATTATAGTTATTTTGTTTAATTTTAAGTTTTATTGTTAATTTTAAGTTTTTATTGTTTACTGGGCTACAATAATATGTGAGCAGCATGAAAGTACATGTTTGTGTTTTTGAGAAAACAATGTTTATGTGTGGTTAGTGAAAAACACATTTTTTTAAGTCTCTGAAATAAGGCCATAAAACACATACAGAACCTTTGTTCACAAGACTTTTGAGAACTGGATGTGGTAGACTAGAGTTTTTGCTAGAAAATGATGTGAAAATTATCCTGTTCAATCCTTCACAGAAAACAATATATTGATTTAACATTTGTAAAACATGTTTTGTGATAGAATGCCCTTATGCGAGGCAGTGACAATGTCCATGAATATTTAATGATTCACACCTGAGAGACAAAGGGCCTCCCATAATGGGCCATCAATTTGAATGTGACTGAGCCGAGGCAGGTAAGAAAGAGTGTGAGGAGAGTAAAATAATGTGGGTTTTTCAAAATCAAAGTCAAAGTCAAAGTCTGCTTTATTGTCAATTCTGCCACATGTACAGCACATACATACAGAGAATTGAAATTGCGTGACTCTCAGACCCATGGTGCATACAGTTAACAATAAAACACTAACAGTAGACGTAGATTATTATTTGTATTTTATGTGCAATCCAGGACGGTGACGAGTCTGCTTACAGACAGGAGGTTAAGGAGCTGGCTGTCTGGTGCAGTCTTAACAACCTGGAGCTCAACACACTCAAAACTGTGGAGATGATCGTGGACTTCAGGAGAAACTCACCTGGTCTCCCCCCACTCACCATCATGAACAGCAATGTGACTGCAGTGGAGACATTCAGGTTCCTGGGCACCATAATCTCTCAGGACCTGAAGTGGGACAATCACATTGGGTCCATTGTCAAAAAGGCCCAGCAGAGGTTGTACTTCCTTCGCCAGCTGAGGAAGTTCAACCTACCACAGGAGCTGCTGAAACAGTTCTACTCCGGCATCATTGAATCCGTCCTCTGCACTTCAATAACTGTCTGGTTCAGCTCAGCTACCAAATCTGACCTCAGAAGACTACAGAGGGTAGTCCGGACTGCAGAGCGAATCATTGGTACAATCCTCCCCACTCTCCAAGAACTGTACTTATCCAGAGTGAGCAAAAGGGCTGGCAAAATCACTCTGGACCCCTCACATCCAGCACACTCCCTCTTTGAACTGTTACCGTCTGGTCGACGCTACAGAGCTCTGAGCACCAGAACGACCAGACACAGGAGCAGTTTCTTCCCTCAGGCAATCCATCTCATGAACACTTGACATTAAACGTGGAACACACAACACTATTATAAATTATTTATTCACCACACATACTTATTTTTTTCATTTCAAATTTGCACATATCAGACCTGTACACCATAATTGTTTATATTATATATTGTGTTTTTGCTATTTGTACATTGCCTATTTGTATATTTGTATATTATTATTTTATTATCTGTGTCCTGTCCTGTTGCTGTCTTTCTGTTGCACTGTAGAGCTTCTGTCACTAAAACAAATTCCTCGTATGTGTAAGCATACCTGGCCAATAAAGCTCATTCTGATTCTGATTCTGATTCAGTATAATAAAAAGGACAAGGTCAAGGACACATGATTGAACATACTTGAACAATAACACACCTTTGTGTCAAACATTCATTCATAGTGTTAACACTGACACTACTTTTATTTCTTTGTGGTTTTATATGTTATAAAACATTAAACAAACATCCTGGCATTGTGAAGCATTTAGACAATGAAATGACACATATTTCAAAATATTTCACTTGATTTCATTCATGTAGTCAGGAATTATAGTTTGGGAAAAGTCTAACTAGTAAAATGTGTACAAGTTATGTCACAATAACACAATAACAACAGATGCAAGTAATCCTAGGCTACTCATCAGAGTAATATCCTCCACTGGATCCAGCTGCGCGACGCATCGCGTTGTGTTCTTCTTCTTCTTTTGAGGTAAATTCTGGGGTATTCCTCTCAGCGCGTCTTCTTCCAGAAACAAAAAGTAACCAGGAACTTGTTTGTTTACGCGCAGGCGATGTGGGCGTTTACATGCGCACGTGTCTCACATGGATGTTTAGAATCTGAAAAGCACGATCAGCATGTGGGCGTGACTGCATTAGATATAATGAGTTGAGATGGGAAAAACTGGAGCTCGCATTGGTTTCATACGGATTACTTTAACATAGAATATTTGTTTTGGATGTGACTTACTTCATTTAAAAGTAGACATGTCAAGCTTCCTATACATATATTTTTCATGTCTTTGAGGCGAGTATTCGCTGAGATTCAGGTTGTTTTATTTACTTATTTGTGAAGAGAGGTGACAGAGACCGAGCAGGCAGAGAACACACTCTGTTTATTTTCTTTATTTTACAAAAGCACATTATTTTGTTGCTATTATGACTATACACAAATAAAAGTAGACCCTTTTCAGATTCAAATGATACCTTATTCTTATCTGTACAATCAAAACTGACGGAGTATCTTTAGTTATTTTCGTGGTTATAAAGAAAATACGAGACAGCCCGCACCAGTGTGGGCTTCGACCCCAGGAGGTTAAAAAAAGACACCTGACGAAGAAACTTGACAAATTTCTGGACTTTTATAAGGAAATAGCCAAGCGAACAAAACCACATAAATGGTATAATACAGTGGTTTTTAAACCTGTCCTGAAGGACCCCCTGCCCTGCACATTTTGTATGTCTCCCTAATCAGACACACCCAATTTAGTTCTTACGAGACTCTACTAACGAGCTGAGTTGAATCAAGTGTGTTAGATGAGGGAGACATACAAAATGTGCAGGGCTGGGGATCCTCCAGGACAGGTTTGAAAACCCCTGGTATAATAGATAAATGAAATGTGCCATGTTTTTATTTTGTATTTTTTTTTTTTTTTACATGATTCCAGATTCGACATGATTCAATTATTTATATTCACGATTTCTAGTATTTGTACAGGCTTTATATTTTTTATTTCAATGTTGTAATTAGCAATTCATTTAATTTTATCTTTGAAACAGATTTGTTAGGTGGAAGCATTAATTAAAGTTTCTTAAGGGTCAAGGTCAAGTTATCTGCATCTCCTGCGCTCCATCAAGCCACTCCCATAATAGCTGTCACCACTCAAATTAATGCACGTCTCAGATTAACTGTATAGCATGTGTTTAAGACTCCAATACAATTATAACCTCTTAAGACTCGAGAAAAAAGTTTTAGGAAAATTTATTTATTTTTTTTTTGTCATGTCTTTACATTGTTTAGAGCATTGAAAATAATGTAAAAAAAAAAAGAAAAAAAAAAAGATAATTCATTCATAAGTTATGCTATGTCCTCGGAAGAGGACATCGGGACTCAATTTCTTTAAAAAAACAAAAAGACATGAATGAACATGCATATGCAAAAACAATGATTTTTTAAATTACCAATACATTTTTAGTTTTCAAGAATTTTTTTTTTTACCAAACTTTGTATAAAGATGATTCTCAACTATGTTATAACAGAATGATTCGATATACCACTTTTCTTTCTGCAAAATATGTGTAAAATGGCCATAAACGGGTTTTCTCATTATATACAATGTATCTATAAACTAAATCTAAATTTGCATATTAATATGTTTTTGGGGCAACATGTAAAGAAAAAAGTGTAATAATGGGAGTAATAATTGACAAGATTTTCACAGTAATATATAATATTTCATAGAATATTGAAATATAATTTCTTTGCCTATTCATTTGTTATGTCTCCCAAAATGTGTAATAAACATGCTTTTAGTCCCAGTGTCCTCATATGATGACATGTATGAAATCAACGTCCTGTTTCATAACAGAAAGTCATATTTTGATTTGAAACCCCATAACATTTTCCTGAGATGTTGATTTATGAAACACAATTTAAAAATTAGACAGATTTAAATGATAATTACAAAATATTATCATATTTCCATAAGAGTGTCACTAAATTCATTTCAGACATGTCTGAAGACCAAGCAGAGGGAGTGGTCATGGTGAAAAATCCAGTCATTTGGTATCTCTGAAAAGCCCTGAATGTGCTCTGTACAGGACAGCCATATATACATACATACATACATACACACACATACACACATATTTTATATATATATATATATATATATATATATATATAGGTCAAAAGTTTGGATACATTATTTTATATTTTTGTAAGAAGTCATTTATGGTCATCAAGCCTGCATTTATTTGATCAAATTTTTAATATACTTTAAAATACATTGTATGCAATTCTGATTTATTACATACATATATACATCCTCATCTACTTTGTATTTTGTGATCAACAACCAAACAGGGCTACACGATAAATCGCATGTGATTGTCATGCGCATCTCGTCAGTAAAGCCGGTTCTGTGATTAGTAGTAGTAAATCTCCATCATGTGGTTTCAGATGGAGCGGCATTTAATACACAGAGCCGTAGATCACTGACAAGCTACGCAATATTGCATTCATAAACGCAGATGAATCGTCTTCGATTATGAACACGATAGTGTGTAGCTTGTCAGTATAAGTGTTTTTATTAATGCCATTACTATTTTTGTTATATACAGCGTAGACAACTAGGAAAGGCTCCGTAATGTTGCTATCACTGACTGAGGGATAAACGCAAACAATACTCGGCAGTGAGAAAGAGGAAGTCCAGTCAACTAAATGACTGTAACATGGTAAAGATGAATGCACTTTTGGAAGTAGAATGTAAGGGAAATGTCATTTTGGAATTTCTGTGGTCTAATGTGCTGTTGTTCATGTTCTTGTTCATGATGAAATTTTCTTTTATTGTTGTAATTAATTTATAGCATTAACATTATGACCCGTTGAATTCATTTTGGGAGCGATGACTGATTGAATGTATTTTTAGTCTAATGCCTCTATATAACATTAGTATTGACCAAGTTCAGAGGCTGTCATATGTGGATCAAGATTCAGTTTTTATAATAAATCTTTGAAAAACAAAATCTGGATTTGAATTTGTAATGTTGTTATAACCTAAAGGTGCTATGTGAAAGTTTCTTGCCTCTTTCTTGGTAAAGTAAACACATTTTTACTCAAATGAATCAAAATGGATTTATAGCGTTTTGGAACAAAACTCTTCATATATAATGCACATTATATGTATTTTATATATACAGTACATTATATTTATATTTATATTTACATTTACATTTAGTCATTTAGCAGATGCTTTTATCCGAAGCGACTTACAATTGAAGACAATGGAAGCAATCAAAGTCAACAAAGATCAATGATATGCAAGTGCTATAGCAAGTCTCAATTAACTTCATGCAGTATACATAGCAAGGTTTTTTTTTTTGTTTTTTTTTTAATATAGAAAGAGAATAGCACAAGCTAATGCCTAGCTAGGCCTTTTTTGCTTTTGTTAATTGTATAATAAATAAAAAGGAAACAAATAGATTAAATACAAAGATTAGAAAAGCTAGTGTTATTTATTTATTTATTAAGAATAAAATTAGAAAAGAGAGTGCTAGAGTCAGAGGATCAAATAAAGACAGAAAAAAAATGTGTTTTTAGCCGATTCTTGAAGATGGCTAAGGACTCAGCTGCTCAGATTGATTTGGGCAGGTCATTCCACCAGGAGGGAGCATTTAATTTAAAAGTTCATGAAAGTGATTTTGTGCCTCTTTGGGATGGCACAATAAAGCAACGTACATTTGCAGAACGCAAGCTTCTAGATGGTATGTTAAGTCTGAAGTAATGAATTTAGGTAAAGGGGTGCAGAGCCAGTAGTGGTTTTGTAGGTAAACATTAATGCTTTGAATTTTATGCAAGCAGTTATTGGTAGCCATTGCAAATTGATAAACAGAGTTGTGACGTGCATTCTTTTTGGCTCATTAAAAATTAATCTTGCTGCCGCGTTCTGGATTAATTGTAAAGGTTTGATAGAACTGGCTGGAAGCTCTGCCAAGAGAGCATTGCAATAGTCTAGCCTGGACAGAACAAGAGCCTGAACAAGGAGTTTTGAAGCATGCTCCGAAAGAAAGGGCCTGATCTTCTTGATGTTAAATAAAGCAAATCTGCAGGACCGGGCAGTTTTGGCAACGTGGTCTCAGAAAGTCAGCTGATCATCAATCATAACTCCAAGATTTTAGGCTGTTTTTGAAGGAGTTATGGCTGATGTGTCTAACTGGATAGTGAAATTGTATTGAAACGATGGGTTTGATGGAACCACAAGCAGTTCTGTCTTGGCAAAGTTGAGTTAAAGGTGATGGTCCTTCATCTAGCAAGAAATGTCTGTTAGACAAGCTGAGATGCGAGCAGCTATCGTCGGATCATCAGGATGGAATGAGAGGTAGAATTGAGTGTCATCAGCATAGCAGTGATATGAAAAGCCATGTTTCAGAATTACAGAACCTAGTGATGCCATATAGACAGAGAAGAGAAGTGGTCCAAGAACTGAGCCCTGAGGCACTCCAGTAGTTAGATGTTGCGACTTGGACACCTCACCTCTTCAAGATACCTTGAAGGACCTATCTGGTAGGTAAGACTCAAACCACTGGAGTGCGGTCCCTGAGATGCCATTTGCCAATAGGGTTGACAGGAGGATCTGGTGGTTAACCGTGTCAAAACAGTGGACAGATCCAGCAAGATAAGTATTGAAGATTTGGAATCCGCTCTTGCTAGTCTTAGGGCTTCAACAACTGAGAGCAAGGCAGTCTCGGTTGAATGTCCACTTCTGAAACCAGACTGGTTGGTGTCGAGGAAGTTGTTCTGTGTGAGAAAGGCAGAGACTTGATTGAACATCTCGTTCAAGTGTTTTTGCAATGAAAGGAATAAGAGAAACCGGTCTGTAGTTCTCTGAAAGAGATGGGTTAAGGGTGGGTTTCTTAAGTAGTGGGGATATACGAGCCTGTCTAAATGCTGAGGGAAAAACACCAGTCTGAAGGGATGTATTAATGATGTGAAAGTGCAGGTACAACTGCAGGAGAAATGGCTTGAAGGAGATGAGATGGAATAGTATCAAGCGGACAAGTATGAGTGACAAGGATGAGTTTGGAGACTTCTGCCTCAGAGAATGAAGAGAAGGATGCGAATGAGTGTATGTTTGCTGGTAAGATGTGCTGGACAGATTGTGGTGTGGAAAATTGTGCACTGGTGGTTTTAATTTTATTAATGAAGAATGTGGCAAAGTCGTCAGGTGTTAGAGTAGATGAAGGAGGGGGAGTAGGATGACAAAGGAGGGAGGAAAATGTTTTAAAGAGCATGCGAGAGTTAGATGAATTGTTAATTTTATGATGATAGTATGTCCTGTTAGCAGTGGAGACATTATCAGAGAAGGAAGAGAGGAGTGACGTTAAGGACAGTAGGGTTTTTGATTTGCGCCACACCCTTTCAGCAGCCCTGAGTTTAGAACGATGTTCATGGAGAACATCAGACAGCCAAGGGGCAGAAGGGGTGATACGGTCTGGCCTGGAAGACAAGGGGCAGACAGTGTCTAAACAAGATGTAAGAGTGGAGTAGAAAGTATCAGTAGCACTGTTAACATCAAGAGATGCTAACTGTTTAGGGGGAGAAAGCGAAGATGAAACCATAGCAGATAGTCGGAAGGGTGAGAGTGAGCGTAGGTTACGTCGAACAATGACGTGGAGGGGTATGTATTGTGTCAGGAACCATGTTGAGTTTAAGAGTGAGGAGGAAGTGATCTGAGGTGTGCAGTGGAGTAACCAGCACATGATCAATGGAGCAGGGTCGTGTGTAAATAAGGTCCAGTTGGTTGTCTGATTTGTGAGTAGCCGTGGTTAACACTCTCTTGAGATCAAAAGAGACAAGCAGAGTGTGGAAGTCTGAAGCTTGAGGTTTATCTAGGTGGACGCTGAAGTCTCCAAGCATAACTAGGGGAGTACCATCCTCATGAAAGGATGAGAGCAGCACATTTAATTCATCCAGGAAGTTACCTTGTGGTCCTGGGAGTCGATAAGCAACTACAAAATGGATTTTAAAAGGGTGGGTAATAGTGACTGAATGTGATTCAAAGGAGCTGTTAATACCCAGTGAAGGTAAAGGAATAAATTTTCAATCATTAGAAATAAGCAGACCAGTACCTCCACCTCTTCCAGTCAGATAGGGAGTGTGGGAAAAAGATAAATTATTGGAGAGTGCTGCAGGAGTAGCAGTGTTCTCTGGTTTGATCCATGTCTTTGTCAGGGCCATGAGGTTTAGCCTTGAATGACTAGTAATAGATGTAATGAAATCTGCTTTGTTGACAGCAGACTGACAATTCCAGAGAGCAATAGAAAAAGAAAAGTGTATTAGCAGACATAGGCAAAGTGCGCAGGTTGTTAGGATTGCACTGCCTACAGTGTGTGATGCATGGTTTGCGAGTGGTTGTAATAGTAGGGATCTGGAAACACATTATAAGATTTGTTCACAGAAGTGAAATCAGGAGTAAAGAAAAGGATGACTCAAAAGTGATACTTATGTCCTTTGCCGGTGTCCCTGCCCAGTGGAGTCGCACGGTAGAGTCGATGGTCTTTACACTCTTCGGTTTTCACACGAGGAGGTCTTCACACGACGGCTGGCGTGAAACGCCAAAATGGAAATTGAATTCAGCTGAACACACTTTACTGTTTCTCACAACAAAGGGCTAAGCAAGCACACGACACTGACAAGGTATGTGATAGAGTACGAGACCAAACGCAACATATGTATACATACATACATACATACATACATACATACATACTGTCACGATATCACTCGGGGAGACGAGGGAATAATCCAAAATAGAGTCTTTAATGACATCCAAACAGGTAAGTACAACACAGGTTTGAAACACTGACGCGACAGACATGAATGACATATAATACTAGACCGGAAACACAGGGCAGGACACACTATAAGTACACAACGAAAGGAGATCATTAAATGAAAACAACTGGAACATAATTAACTTATAATGAAACAAACGAGAACAGGAACAGGAAATAACCAAATATGGGCAAACAAGAGGAAGGGAAACACAAGACACACAAGACAACCCTGACACATACATACATATAACCCAGTATACATTTACCCAACTATTATCAAAATTATTTCTAAATAAATACAACAAAACATTTTCTTGCGACCTTACATGAAGTATTATGACAAAATCCATTATGAAGAAGAATTGGATCTGTTCTGCAGGTGCATTAGAGCTAATATTAGCATCATGCTTCATAAGACAATTTATGAGATTAATAGTACACTTTTACTCAGAACTCACTTCAAACTACCATTGAGTGTTTGTAATAATTTCCTTTTACGATCACATGTGGAATTTGGTCGTTTACTGTTGTTAAAATATGCTCTTTATAGCCTTTTATATCACTGCACAAATTAGCATTTCAGATGTACACATTTATCTCAAGAAAATCACATACAAATATCCTATCGTAATCGCGTGTTTATTATCTTATATAATCTATAGTGGCTGTTGTCATGTTTATTTCTGCTGTGTAAAAGCCTTAACATGTATGCTCTGGGTGAAACTCACGTTGTTTGTGATGCTACAACCGCCTCTCCGTTCTTAAGTTGCCAGGGATACATTCCAAGTATAATACACGTTAGTAAAATGATCTATTTTCATTTTTATTTGTCTATATACACTTTGGGTGTCACGCCCCTGGACTGTTTTGTTGTAGTTTTTGCTCCCCATGTGTTCCTTGTGACCCAGTTTCTCCCCTGTCTGATTGTATTAATTTGCTCCAGGTGTGTCTCCTTAGTTCTTTGATTGTCCCGTCTTTAAAAGCCCCAGTCCTTTCAGTTAGTGTTTGTCGGTCTTTGAATGTCTTCTCGTGTTCCTATGTTCCCTATATGGATTAAAGACTCCCAGTTTTGTGAATTCTCCGTGTCTCCTCGTTCCTGGCTCCAGCAATCGTGACAGAAAGACCGACCCAAAACAGTTGCCGCTACGCCGGTTTCCCCCGTTTTTGTTTTCCCGTTTTGAAGAGTTGTTTTTGTTGTTCCTGGTTTTCCTCTGCGGCGATGGAAGTCGCCGCACGCTTCGTTGCCCTTACCCGGCTAGATCTCCCCTTCGTCGAGTATTCCTGGGAGTTCTGCAGGCTCGCCGCGGCGACGGCACTAGATGATGCCACCCTTCTATCGCTGTTCTGGCACGGGGCCAATTCCCATCGTCCCGTAGACCTCCCAGACACCACAGGACTGTGCTGGAGGGAAGGGATCCTCCGGTGTCTGGAGAGTGTCGAGCCCCGAGCCAGAACCAGCCCGCCGCCGTTCGCGGCTCACACAAGCCCACCAACTCCCCGCAGTGCGGAGCACCAGCCCGAGCCCACCGATGACGGAGAGCCATTTCCCGCTACGATCCACGAGCCAGCGCCAAGCCGAGCGACTGAGCGGAAGATCGTCCCGGAAGTTGAGCCCACCACGTCAGATCAGGTGCGAGAGCCGGCGACAGTGCCCATCACGAGGGAGCCAGCCGTGGACGGTGTGAGCGCGGAGTGGAGCTCCGCCCCCTGCACCACGGCTGAGGGTGAGCTGATTGTACATCTGGGGCTGCTAGACTTTGAAGGGGATCTGTTGGACTGGGAACATGATTTGGAGGCCGACGCTTCCCCTATCCTCTCTCCGTCTCCGCTGGTTCCAGCCAGCTCCGCTCCTCTCGAGCGCCCCCCTGTGCCCGCTTCCCGAAAGCATCCTCCAGAACCCGCGCCTCCAGAGCGCCCCACAGTGTCGGCTCCCATTCCTGAGTTAACCCCTGGAAGCCCGGTGGCTCTCAATTGCCCGCCCTCCCACCCACTCCTGCCTCCTCCACCGCTGTCGTCTGGCAGCCCCTCTGCTCGCCCTCAGTCCTCCAATGCGGTGCGAGCTCCGCAGGTCTGCCATCCTCCATCGCCGTGGCTGGAGAATCCCTCACCTCCACCTCCAGCCTCCGAGGCCCAGACTCCACCTCGGTCCGTAGACCCAGCGGCTCCACCTCGGCTCCTAGCTCCCTCGCCTCCACCGTCATCCATCGATCCACCAGCTCCACCAGGCTCCCTCGTCCCTCCGGCTCCGCCTTGGTCGGGCGTCGACCCGCCATCGCCTCGGGACTCCTCTCCTCTGGCTGCGCCTCGTCACTCCGTCCCACCGGCTCCGTTGGGCTCCTTCCTCCCTCCAGCTCCACCTTGGTCCTCAGTCGCTCTGGCTCCGCCGCGGATCTCCGGAGCTCCGCCTCTGCCTCGGTCGCCAGAGCTCTCGGCTCCACCCTGGCCCCCCGGATCCTCGGCGTCACCCTGGCTCGTCGGATCTCCGTCTCCACCTCGGGCTCCTCCTCCACCTGCTCCGCCTCCGTTGGTCGGCCCCCTGGAGTCGGCGGCTATTCCTCCTCCATGGCTCCTCCCTCCGTCGGCTCCACCGTGGGCCATCATCATGGCTGTAGCCTGGGTCCTGCCAGGCTCCTCCTGCTCCGAGTCCCTCCTGTCTCCTCCCTGGCTCCTCCCTCCTTCGTCGCCTCCCTGGTCTCTGTCTGCCGGCCCCCTCCCGGTTGTCCGTCCTCCTCCTGAACCGCCGCCATTGTTCCCACCCGTTTCCCCCCCCTCTGTTGTTCCACGGTGCGAGGACGCACCTTCCGGGAGGGGGGAGTAATGTCACGCCCCTGGACTGTTTTGTTGTAGTTTTTGCTCCCCATGTGTTCCTTGTGACCCAGTTTCTCCCCTGTCTGATTGTATTAATTTGCTCCAGGTGTGTCTCCTTAGTTCTTTGATTGTCCCGTCTTTAAAAGCCCCAGTCCTTTCAGTTAGTGTTTGTCGGTCTTTGAATGTCTTCTCGTGTTCCTATGTTCCCTATATGGATTAAAGACTCCCAGTTTTGTGAATTCTCCGTGTCTCCTCGTTCCTGGCTCCAGCAATCGTGACATTGGGCAGCTGCGGTACATTATAAAAGTAGCCCAAAAAAACGCAACCCACGGCTCTGTAATTTTTCCCGCGACTGTATTTTCAAAATAGCCCACTTGTGCCCCTGCCCTGGCAACACTGGTTCGCTGTACCCTCATCAAACAATGATGGATAACCTTCCGCGCTGCGATGACGGGAAGAAGTTGGGGTCAAATATTATCAAACGATTAATTTGCGTTAAAAAATATTAACGCGTTAAAATGTTTAGATTAATCGCATGCATTAACGCGTTAATGTTGACACCCCTAATACAGGTGCATCTCAATAAATTAGAATGTCGTGGAAAAGTTCATTTATTCTTGTAACTTATTTCAAAAAGTGAAACTATCAAGTTTTTTTTTTTTTTTTTTTTTTAATTTTGATGATTAGATCTTACAGCTAATGAAAGTCAAAAATCAGTATCTCAAAATATTAGAATATTTACATTTGAATTTCAATAAATGACCATCCATACAGTATAAATTCTGGGTATCTCTTGTTCTTTGAAACCATAATAATGGAGAAGACTGCTGACTTGGTAATGGCCCAGAAGACGATCATTGACACCCTCCACAAAGACGGTAAGTCACAGAGGGCCATTAATGAAAGGGATGGCTGTTCAAGGAGTGCTGTATCAAAGCATATTAAATGCAAAGTTGACTGGAAGGAAGAAATTGGGTAGGAAAATGTGCACAAGCAACAGGGATGACCGCAAGCTTGAGAATACTGTCAAGCAAAGCTGATTCAAACACTTGGGAGAGCTTCACAAGGAGTGAACTGAAGCTGGAGTCAGTGCATCAAGAGTCACCATGCTCAGACATCTTCAGGAAAAGGGCTACCAAGCCACTTCTGAACCAGAAACAACGTCAGAAGCATCTTACCTGGGCTAAGGAGAAAAAGAACTGGACTGTTGCTCAGTGGTCCAAAGTCCTCTTTTCAGATAAAAGTAAATTTTGCTTTTCATTTGGAAATCAAGGTCTGGAGTCTGGAGGAAGACTGGAGAGGAACAGAATCCAAGCTGCTTGAAGTCCAGTGTGAAGTTTCTGAAGTCAGGGATGATTTGGGGTGCCGTGACGTCTGCTGGTGTTGACCCATTGTGTTTTATCAAGTCCGAAGTCAATGCAGCCATCTACCAGGAAATTTTAGAGCACTTTATGCTTCCATCTGCAGACAAGCTTTATGGAGATGCTGATTTGCTTTTCCAGCAGGACTTTAGCACCCGCCCACAGTGCCAAAACCACTTCCAAGTGCTTTGCTGACCATGATATTACTGTGCTTGATTGTCCAGCCAACATGCCTGACCTGAACCCCATCTGGAATATATGGGATATTTTCAAGAGAAAGATGAGAAACAGTCGATCCAACAATACAGACGAGCTGAAGGCTCAATAGTGCCTCAGCAGTGCCACAGGCTGATCGCTTCCATGCCACTCCTCACTGATGCTGGAGTTTGTGGTAAAGGAGCCCCGACTAAGTATTGAGTGTATAAATGAACATACTTTAAAGAACTTGAACTTTTCTGTTTTGCAAATACTTTTTTTTTTTTGATTGATCTTAGAAAATATTCTAATATTTTGAGATACCGATTTTTGACTTTCATGAGCTGTAAGCTCTAATCATCGAAATTAAAACAAAACAAAAAAAAAAACCTTTTCACCACATTCAAATTTATTGAGATGCACCTGCATATATATATATATATATATATACACACACACACACACACACACACACACACGCACACACATTTTCACTGTCCCACAATATGAAAAATTAATATAATTAATATTGTCCTATTGTCCTATTGTCCTTGTCAGTAAATCGTTAAACATTTCTTTGTCCTACATGGACCTGTTGTTATAAAAGCTGCAGTGTTATTCGATGTATTTTTTTTTTTTTTTGAGCCAAATCTCAAAATTGTCCTATGGTGTGACTGTCCCAAGCATGGTTCAGTAAATTACAACTTTTATAAATGAAAAAGAAAAGCATAAAAATGTTAATAAATAACTCCGGCATAACTGTACAAGTGTCTATTTTAGTAAATGGCAATAATTTTTTTCATCCATACATTTCTGAAAAACGTAGAAAATTGATACATTTTGTCTCTGAAACCATGTCCTCTGGTGTGACACCATATCCTGATTTTAAATCGGCCAGTTCCAGAGAAAACTTTAATTAGTTGGAGGACCCATTCTTGGTCGTGTTACTGCAGCCCCCTGTGAAGTCCATGACATGTGCACATGGTAAACCGCTAATGACAGGTTAGCTTGGAATAGCAAGGTCATTAATTGACAGAAAAAGGCTGAAACGTCCTATGGTGTGACAGATAATGTCCTCCGGTGTGACGCCTGTACTGTCAGACCACAGAACAAAGATTTCACACCAGAGGACAAGTTCTCTTTAAAAAGCATTTTAAATAATTAAATAAGATTTGTTTAATTACTTTTTATTATGTTTTGATAATTTTCTGTGTTCTTATATGCAATAATCACATTAATTAAACTATTTTTTGATGTTTTTACAGAAAACTTGTACTGTTATAAAGTGTCATGAAAATAAGTATAATATGTGATACTTTGTTTTTGAGACAGAAAGAATTGAGGGAGAAAAAATAGTTGAAGAGAGAGGACACGGAAATATATAGAGAAAATTAACAGGGATTCACTCATAACGGAGGAGATCCTAAGAGAACAATGCAGAAATCAAAATGATGCCTTAATGCCTATGTCATTACGTTGCTGTTTTGCCGCCAGCCAATCGCTGCATTGCTGATCGTGGTTCCGAGTATCGATACATCTGCCTTTTTCGGGGAACATGAGAACGTGCAGTGATCTTGGACAACTTAATCCAGATATTTTAATCAAATCCGCAAATTCATTTGAAGAACCAAATTAGCCAGAGATCAGTTATCACGATTAGAAGATCTGGCATCTTTCAAATCATCTCAGATGTATTAACCCTCTGAGGTCGACAAACGTGGATACGCATTTTGTGGCATCTTCTCCTGATAATGCCGAAAAGAACTTAAATTTACACTTTCAGTTTTGATCGTACAGATAAGAGCAATACATCAATTGAATCTGTAAAGGGTCCACTTTGTATACACACATAATAACAACAAAACTTTGTGCATTTATAAAATAAAGAAAACAAACAGGGTGCGCTGTCTGCCTCCTTGGTCTGCGTGATGTTCATTTAGAAACGCGTCATTAAAATGAACTGAAACTCAGCAAATACTCCACAAAGAGACATGAGAGATATATCTATAGAAAACTTGACACGTCTACTATTAAACTAAGCAAGTCTTATCGAAAACAAATATTCTGTGATGAAGTAATCCATATGAAACCAACATGATGTCCAGTCTTTCACGTCTCCCTTCATTATATCTAATGCGACCACGCCCACGCGCTGAGCGCGCTATAGATATTATAATTGTCCACGTGAGACCAGGGGCGATTCTAGGATTTTTTTAATGGGGTGGCACAGGGGGGGCCAAGATCCAGTCAGGGGGGGCCCATGGGAAGAGTCATGTGCCCCAACACAAGTGGGATGACATAAAAAGGGCACTGCACAAGTGCCTGGACAACTCATCTCACTGAACAGACAATACTTGTTCTCAACTTCTTTCATTGTCCAAACAGACGGTGTGTGTGTCTAGTGAACTTTTTGTAAAAAATGCTCATGTTCTGTTACTGCAGATAGATGTCTGCTGGTGTAGTCCTCACTGGCCCTCTCTGGCTGGCTCTGACCTGTGCTGCCAGGTTCAGGGCTGCTAATTTGCTGGCGAATTGCCCCTGCCTGGTGAATTGGCTCTGACATGCACTGTACTGCATCTGCCTGTCTTTGACATGGTTTCTTCTTGAAGAAACCTTGAATGTATTGCTGCTGTGCCTTACTTTGTCCCCTTTTCATATATATATATATATTTTTTTTTTTTTACCTAAAATTGTCTAAAAACATAAAATAAAAAATCATCTAACTTAATCATCAATATTACACAAATAGTATATTTAGTAGCCATATTATCATCTGATTAAAGACAAAATCAATTAATTTGAAGCTGTTCTTGGACAATGCAAACGGAAAAAAAAAATATATATATATATAAGACTGCAAGCAAAAACATTTGTTTATTCAATAAAAACAGGTGTTTACTATTCTACATCTTAAAATTCCAAGTGTCAGAACGTTAACATTATTAAAACCCTACATTTTAGCATTTACCACGTTACTGCAGACTACTTGGGAAAGTGATTGAGACTTTAATCTTTGAAACAACAGGAAGAAAGTAACATAACGATTTCTATTTAAGCAGTGCTGGTGCACCACGGCAACACAAATAAGCACAAACTCTAAGGAGCTTTCAACATACATTTTCAGCTTTTCAACAGGCCTATAATTTTAATTTAATACTTACAATGAACAAAGACGTGGTCTGCACTCTGCAGCCTGCGAAATCGCGCTTCTCCTTTTTGAGCTGTGAAATTGAGCATTTTTTGCTCAATTCACCCCCCCCCCCCCGCCCAGACACGCACCTGCATGATACACGTGGCACGTACACGCCCACATCACAGCAAACAAAACAGCAAGACTTTACCTCAAGTTCACCACGGCAACTGTTCACTTCTCGCTGACAGGAATAAGACAGAAATGTATATTCAAGTGAAACATTATGAAGTTTCGTTCACAGCATCTAAATGTCTCATTCCAGGATTTCTTTTTTTTTTAATATTATTTAAAATAGAAAGCAATACAATATAAAAGTAATATGAGTTATAATGTTACTAGCCTAATATCAGTAAGAATAATTAGACGAAACTTTACTGTGATAGGCTATTCTCTGTTCGCGAATATAGCCATATATGTTTATAGCTATAGTTTTTGTATTGTATAGGCCTACATACAAAGCATGCTTGTGTTTATGAATGTAACTAAGCTTCTGTTCACGAATATCTGCTCATTGGTGTTTGCGATCGTCTGAGGTGTAAATGTGTCACGGTTCATGGGTCTGTGTGTTCATCTTGCGTCTCTGTCTGGTGTATGTGTGCGTCGTTACCTAATTACCGCAGCTGGTGGTTAATCAGAGCGCACCAGCTGCAGCTCGTTGCGCTGCCTATATCTGGCTGGCGTTTTCAGTGTGTGTTGTCGGTTCGTTAACTATGCCATGTTTTTTGTCAGCTTTCCGTGTTCCTGCTTCACGTCCTACCTGCACTGGATCAGTCTGCACTCACATTGGACTTACCTGCACGGAGTTGGACTCCTCACACAGCAAGAGGATTTTGTCTGTTCTTTGCTGTTACTAATAAACTTATCATTGCACTCGCACTTGGATCCTCGACTCATCTTTATTGTGACAGAACGAACCGACCATTATGGATCCAGCGAGTTCGATGGAGCCAAGAGACTTTCTGGCTAGTAGCAATATCCGCATGGAGCGTCAGGAGGAACAAATGATGGCCATGGGACGTGCGATCCAGGCCCTGGTCACTCAGGTATCTGAGCTAACTACTCAGTTTCAGCGGTTGAAGGTGGAAACCACTTCAGCTCAGCCACTACCCATGTCCAACCCACCGGTTCCTGTGGATCAGACCATCCGCTCCACCGAACCTCGTCTACCACCTCCAGCCTTTTATTCCGGGGAGCCCCAGTTATGTCGCTCCTTTTTGGCCAAATGTTCCCTGTACATTTCCCTCCAACCCTCATCGTTTCCCACTGAGGAGTCTAAGGTGGCTTTTGTTATCACCTTGCTCTCAGGACGGGCGGCTAGCTGGGGAACTACCGTGTGGGAGCAGAAACTTCCTTGCTGCTGTTCATTCCGATCATTCTCAGAGGAACTCAAGAAAGTGTTTGATCACGCTGCGTCTGGCAGAGAAGCAGCGCGACTTCTCGCTGAGTTACGTCAAGGAGAACGCACCGTAACCGATTACTCTATTGAGTTTCGCACGTTGGCTGCGGAGTGTGGTTGGAATTCGGAAGCGCAATGGGACATGTTCTTATATGGCCTTTCTGATGCCATCAAGGACGAGATTTATTCGTCGGATTTACCAGCCGACGTGGATAAGCTCATAGACCTGGCCATTCAGGTGGATACTAGGTTGCGGCGGCGGGGCCAGCAGACATTCCGGGGACGGCCGATCTTTCCACAGGATCACTTTTCATCAGTTCCTGACGAGTCTGTGTTTTCTCCTCCAGATCCAGAGCCCATGCAGATGGGCAGGTGCCGTCTTTCACAGCAGGAGAAGCAGAGACGCAGGGAGAGAGGACTGTGTTTGTATTGTGGAACTGCCGGTCACATCGCTCTGCATTGTCCAGTAAAAGCCAGTGCCCGTCAGTAGGTAAGAGGTTACTGACGGGTGGGATTGCTCTTAACAAATCCTTTTTTTCAGCCACTCATCTTCCGGTAAAGCTGAGGGTGCAGTCATGTACTTATGATTGTGAGGCCTTAGTGGGCTCGGGAGCAGAGGGTAACTTTTTAGACATTAGTCTCGCTCACAGTCTCAAGATACCAATGGTGGCACTCTCTCAGCCCATCTCTGTGGTTGCGCTTAATAGCCAGCCCTTACCCTCTGTTACACATGCTACTGCCTCTTTAAGACTCGTCACCTCTGGACAACACTCAGAGAATATAGACTTTCTCCTGACCGACACTCCCGCTGCTCCTGTGGTTCTGGGACACCCCTGGCTTGTGCTCCACAAGCCTCATATAAACTGGGGCAAAGATGCTGTTTTTGCTTGGAGCGAATATTGTCATGCTTCCTGTTTGTTGTCTGCGTGTTCTCCTTTGTCTTGTTCTGTGTTTCAGGATGATCACGCTGACCTGTCTAACGTGCCATGTGAGTACCTTGTCCTGAAGGGAGTGTTCAGTAAGTCTCGGGCTGCCTCTCTACCTCCGCATCGTCCCTATGACTGTGCAATAGATTTATTACCAGGTATGTCTCCGTCTAAGGGCAAGTTATATTCGCTTTCCACTCCGGAAAGGGAGGCTATGGAGAAATATATTTCTGATTCTCTAGCAGCCAAGATCATTCGCCCCTCTTCTTCTCCAGCTGGTGCGGGTTTCTTTTTCGTGAAAAAAAAGGATGGCTCTCTTCGTCCCTGTATTGACTATCGGGGGTTGAATGACATCACGGTGAAGAACACTTATCCTTTACCGTTGATGTCATCGGCTTTCGAGCGTCTGCAGGGAGCGTCATTTTTCACGAAATTGGATCTCCGCAATGCTTATCATTTGGTTCGCATAAGAGAGGGGGATGAATGGAAAACTGCTTTTAATACCCCCAGGGGGCACTTTGAATATCGTGTTCTTCCCTTCGGCCTTTCTAACGCTCCCGCAGTTTTTCAGGCACTCGTCAACGATATGCTGAGAGATATGGTAGATCAGTTCATTTATGTCTACCTGGATGACATACTGATATTTTCTCATTCTCTCCAGGAACATGTTCAGCACGTCAGGTGAGTGCTTCAGAGGCTGTTAGAGAATGAGCTTTTTGTCAAGGCGGAGAAATGCGTTTTTCATGCACAGTCTGTTCCTTTTTTGGGATACATCGTCTCGGCCGAGGGGGTGCGCATGGATTCCGACAAGGTTCAGGCTGTGGTGAATTGGCCAACCCCAGATTCCCGCAAGGCCCTGCAGAGGTTTCTGGGCTTTGCCAATTTTTACCGGCGTTTTATTCGCAATTTCAGCCAGCTAGCCGCCCCTTTGACTGCCTTAACCTCCACCAAGACTGCCTTCAGGTGGTCCAGTGCAGCAGAAGCTGCATTCTCCAAACTCAGAAGCTGCTTCGTTTCAGCTCCCATCCTTGTTGCTCCTGATCCGTCCCGGCAGTTTGTGGTGGAGGTTGACGCGTCAGAGGTGGGGGTTGGCACGGTCCTATCCCAGCGTTCCCTCATGGACGGCAAGGTGCATCCTTGCGCGTATTTTTCTCACCGTTTGTCTCCTGCAGAGTGTAATTATGACATTGGTAACAGAGAGTTGCTGGCAGTCAAGCTTGCTTTGGAAGAGTGGCGTCATTGGTTGGAGGGTTCGGGGGTTCCTTTTGTTGTTTGGACTGACCACAAGAATCTTGAATACATCAAGTCCGCCAAAAGGTTAAATTCTAGGCAGGCCCGGTGGGCTCTTTTTTTCGGTCGTTTTGATTTTTCTATTTCTTACCGTCCTGGTTCTAAGAACATCAAACCGGACGCGTTATCCCGTATTTTTGATCATTCGGAGCGCCCGTCTTTTTCCGAGCCCATTGTGACACAGAAGATTTTTATTTCTGCGGTCACGTGGGAAATCGAGTCGAAGGTCCGCACGGCCTCTGAAGGGGTAACGCCCCCGCCCGGATGCCCACCGGGTCGTTTGTTTGTGCCAGAGTGTTTAAGGTCCAAAGTTATCCGATGGGGTCATTGTTCCAAGGTAGCCTGTCATCCTGGGGTTAATTGTACCATGTTTCTTGTTAAACAACGATTCTGGTGGCCAGGTATGGCTCGCGACGTTCGCCTTTTTGTTTTGGCTTGCTCGGTCTGTGCTGTTTCTAAGTCTTCCAATCGACCCCCTGCTGGACTTCTTCAGCCGTTGTTAGTTCCTTCGAGACCCTGGTCCCACATTTCGCTAGATTTTGTTTCGGGGCTCCCACCCTCACAGGGAAACACGGTGGTTTTGACCGTGGTGGACCGGTTCTCGAAGGCAACTCATTTCATTCCTCTGCCTAAATTACCATCTGCTAGAGAAACAGCGGTTGCTGTCATTGACCACGTTTTTCGCATACATGGCCTCCCGATGGATGTGGTCTCTGACAGGGGTCCTCAGTTTGTTTCCAAATTTTGGAGAGAGTTTTGTAAATTGTTGGGGGCGACTGTTAGTCTTTCTTCTGGGTTTCATCCCCAGAGTAACGGTCAGACGGAGAGGGCCAACCAAGATTTAGAACGAATGTTGCGATGTTTGGCTTCTCAGAATCCCTCCTCTTGGAACCAGCAACTCTCATGGGTTGAGTACACACAGAACTCGTTACCAGTCTCAGCTACGGGCCTATCTCCTTTTGAGTGTAGTTTAGGGTACCAGCCACCACTTTTTCCCAGTATGGAGTCCGAAGTCGCGGTTCCCTCTGCCCACGCCTTTGTCCAGAGGTGCCGTCGCACCTGGAGCAGGGCCAGACAGACCCTCCTCCAGGTGGGGGTGTGCACCAAGGTTCAGGCCAATCGCCACTGGGCGAAGCCTCCCGTCTACGTCGTGGGTCAAAAAGTGTGGCTTTCATCTAAGAATATTCCTCTCCGGTCCGTCAGTAATAAGCTTGCTCCCAAATTTATTGGCCCATTTACTGTTACCAAGATTATTAGTCCGGTGGCAGCCCGCCTCAAACTTCCTCCGGCGTACAGGAGAATTCATCCGGTGTTTCATGTATCCAAATTAAAGCCCGTTTTTTATTCTACCATTAATCTGCCTGTCCCGGTTCAATCGCCAGGTGAGTTCTCCTGGGAGCGCCAGGAGGCGCTCCTAGGGGAGGGGGTACTATCACGGTTCATGGGTCTGTGTGTTCATCTTGCGTCTCTGTCTGGTGTATGTGTGCGTTGTTACCTAATTACCGCAGCTGGTGGTTAATCAGAGCGCACCAGCTGCAGCTCGTTGCGCTGCCTATATCTGGCTGGCGTTTTCAGTGTGTGTTGTCGGTTCGTTAACTATGTCATGTTTTTTGTCAGCTTTCCGTGTTCCTGCTTCACGTCCTACCTGCACTGGATCAGTCTGCACTCACATTGGACTTACCTGCATGGAGTTGGACTCCTCACACAGCAAGAGGATTTTGTCTGTTCTTTGCTGTTACTAATAAACTTATCATTGCACTCGCACTTGGATCCTCGACTCATCTTTATTGTGACATAAATGTATCATGTAAACTGTAAATATCATTGATAATATGTGTGCTATGTGGTAATTGTGTTCTCTTTTTTCCATAAATTAGTACTAATATCAGTGACCATCACAATAATGTTAATAATGTAGTTTGTGTAAACAACATTCTTACTTTTTTTTTATTTCAGATGTGATGATAACAGTGCAAAAGAACCTGTTGCAAAGCGAGCCAAAGCAAATAAGCTGCCCACTCAGGAACATGGAACACAGCTAAGACCAAGTGAGGCACACACTCCCATGAGTCTCTTTAAAATATATATATATATTTTTTTTTATGTCCTTCAGAGCACATAAACAATTTACACTTTAGAAATGCCAGGTATGTGTTGTTCATTTATATATTTCAACATGACACACTACCAGACAAAAAATTTTGAATAGTAAGATTTTTAATGTTTTTGTAAAGAATTCTCTTCTGCTCACCATGCCTGCATTTATTTGATCCAAAATACATAAAGTTATATTTGCTAAAGCAGTAATATTGTGAAACATTTTTACTTTTTAAAATGACTGCTTTCTATTTGAATATATTTTAAAATGTAATTTATTCCTGTGATCAAAGCTGCTTTTTCAGCATCATTACTCCAGTCTTACTCCAAGTGTAACAATATACACTATATCATTCAAAAGCTTGGAGTCAGTATATATAGAAATGAAAACTTTTATTAAGCACATAAGTGATGATAAAGACATGTATCATGTTACAAACGATGATGTTCTTCTGAACTTTCTATTCATCAAAAAAAAAAAAAAACTGAAAAAAATCTTCTCAGCTCTTTTCAACAACAACAATAATAATAATAATAATAATAATAATAATGTTTTTTTTTTTTTTTGAGCAGCAAATCAGAATATTAGAATGATTTGTGAAGGATCATGTGACTGGAGTAATGATGCTAAATATTCAGCTTTGAAAGTCAGCTTTGATTGTTCCTAATAAACTGTTTAACTGCACTCACAAGTGAATCTCAAGTTATTTTGTGTGATAGCTAAATATATTCTTAATAAACTACAAACAAAAAATATATAAATTTATTTTGTCCTCACATTCTTTCTTGGAACTCTTCCCTCTCAGTCACATACCTGACTTAATGGCTCATTATGCAGCTCATTATGCGGGCCTTTGTCTTCTCAGGTGTGAATTACTGCATTATGTAGGGTAGTTGACGCCCTCTCTCATATGCCCTTTCTACCTGAAAAAAGTGTCTTAGAAATTTTAAATCAATATATTGTTTTCTGTGACTGAGTAAACAAGATGATTTTCACATAATTTTGAAGCAAAACAAGAACCAGTTCTCAAAACTCTTGTGAACAAATTTTCTGTATGTTTTTTTATGGCCTTATTTCAGTGACTTCAAAATTTTAGTTTTTCACTAACCATGCATAAACGTTGCTTTCTCAAAAACACAATCATGTACATAAATGCTGCTAACATATTATTGTAGCCCAGTTTGTGCTGTTTACAGTTTTATTAGGCTTTAGCCATTTATATGTTTATAAGCAACTGAAAAAAGCACAAATGTCAGGGCATGTAAAAACTTCTCCAGGCCCCCAAAACACCCTCAGACACCAGAGGGTTAACCGAGGTTCGAAAAATGGGCCCCTGTTCCTCATGTCTCAGTTCCCTTCATATTGTGCTCCCTTTTCCTCTTGTGTTGCCAGTTCGTTATACTAACTATTCTCTGTGCTGGCCAGTTATTTGCTGAGCTTCTGTGTTCTCACTTGTTAAAGCTAGTTATTTTGGTTAATTCTCTTCTTTATTAACTTAGTTGGTGTTCTGTCGTCGTATCTGTCTTGTGTTGCTGTGTCCCCCGTCTGTCCTGTCCTACAGGCTGAGCTTCCCCGGCTGCTCTCCATTTCTGCCAAGCAGCAAGACCTGTGCAGTGCCAGTGAGACCACGAGGGTTTGGCTCTTGTGCTCCGTTTCCCTGTCAGGCCATCGCTGCTAACCTCCGGTCTCACTCTGACCTGCCATAACTGCTCACTGGCCTACTGTCATCCAGGGCTGGAGTCAGCGGCCTCTCTCAGCCTGGCTGTCTTCAAGCCTCATCCCTGCCTGTTGTTTGGACTGTGTTCACCCGTCCTCACCTTCTCTTGTCCTGTCAGCAGTCTTGTTAATAAACCTTTGATGACTCATTCTACATTTGAGTGTTTTCTTATAGAATCTGTGACAACAGTGGCTTAATTAACAAAAAAATAAATACATAGTAATAAAGTATTAACAAACAGAGACATTCCCCAACAGCACAGCAGTAATGACTATGAAATTCTTTACTTCCAAGATCAATACTATTAGAGATATAATTCTAACCATACAGCCATCATCAAAACCTATAACTTGTATGTTAGACCCTATTCCATCTAAGCCACTAAAAGAGGTGCTTCCAGAAGTCATAGATCCTCTTCTGAATATTATTAATTCATCAATGTTTTTAGAATATGTCTCCAAAACCTTCAAACTGGCTGTTATTAAGCCTCTCATTTTTAAAAAAAATAATAATAATAAAATAAATAAATAAATAAATATCCTAGAGAATTAGTTAATAACAGACTGATCTCGAATCTCCCTTTTCTGTCAAAAATACTAGAAAAGGTATCCTTTCAGCTATGCTCCTCGTTTTTCCAGTCAGGATTTAGACCACATCATAGTACGGAGACTGCTCTCAAGAGAGTTACAAATGACCTGCTCTTATCATCCAATCGTGGTTGTACTTCTCTGTTAGTGCTACTGGATCCTAGCACAGCATTTGACACTATTGAATACAGCATTCTTTTGAGTAGACTAAAAAATTATGTTGGCATTAGTGGAATTGCATTGGCATGGTTCAAATCTTACTTATCTGACTGTCATCAATTCGTAGCAGTGAATGACAAGGTATCATATTCATCACAAGTACAGTATGGAGTATCACAAGGCTCAGTACTAGGACCTCTGCTTTTCATGCTTTACATGTTACCCTTGGGAGATATCATCAGGAAACATGGTGTTAGCTTTCACTGTTATTCTGATGATGCTCAACTCTATATTTATTTGCAGCCTGATGAAACATACAAATTTTGCAAAACTAATGGAATGCTTAGTTGATATAAAAAACTAATAATTTTGTACTGCTAAATTCTGAAAAAAAAAAAAAAAAAAAAAGGTTTTAATTATTGGACCAAAATCCTCTGCATGTAATAAGCTAAAACACTGTCTAACACTTAGGCTGCTCTGTTAATTCTTCGTCATCATTTAGGAAACTAGATGTGCTAATTGATAGAAAAACTTTCCTTTGAAAACCATGTTTCTAGACGCATTTTTCCATCTGAAATATATATCTAAATTACAACTTATGCTTTCTATCTCATATGCAGAAACATTAATTCATGCATTCATAAACTTAAGGTTAGATTATTGTAATGCTGTATTAGGTGGTTAGTGGCTCTGTGTGCTTAATAAACAAATTCCAGCTGGTCCAAAATGCAGCAGCTAGAGTTCTTACTCGAACCAGGAAGTATGACCATATTAGCCCAGTTCTGTCAACTCTGCACTGGCTCCCTATTGAACATCAAATACATTTTAAAATCTTGCTAACTACTTATAAAGCCATAGCTCCTCAATACTTGAGCAAGCCCATATCACATTATAGTCCTCCACGTCAGCTGCGATCTCAAAACTCTGGCCATTTGATAATACCTAGAATATCAAAATCAACTGCAGGCGGCAGATCCTTTATTTAGCACCCAAACTCTGGAACCATCAACCTAGCATCGTTCGGTAGGCAGATACTCTCTGTCAGTATATATCAAGATTAAAGACCCATCTCTTTAACCTGACATACACATAACACACTATCTAATTTCTTTAATTTAAATACGTTAAAAGGAACACAATACCCATAATATCTGATGTACCTGTTACATGAAGAATGGCATCTATACTAATATTAATCTCTTTCATTCTTATTATGAGGTCACTGTAGCCATACAGATCCAGTCTGTATCCAGATCAGGTGGTCACCGTAGCCACCCAGATCTGGTCCATATCCAGAACAGATGGTGGATCAGCACTTAGAGACAACCTCTATAGCCCTGAATGTCAGCAAAGATCATGTCAACTAGATGTGCCCCAGAGACAGATCCCTGGAAAAGACTGCATCAGCTAGACAGCCATCAGGACAAGACCACAGGAACCAGACAAGTCCTCTGCACAATCTGACTTGTGTTGCAGCCTAGAATAAAACCACACCATGGTGGTTTCGTCTGGCCCCTTGACTGAGCCTGGTTTCTCCCAAGGTTTTTCTTTTTTTCTCCATTTTCTGTCACCAATGGAGTTTTGGTTGCTTGCCACTGTCACCTTTGTATTGCTTAGTTGGAAACACTTGACTGATGAACACTTGCACAGACACTATAGGAAGAGAGCTGAACTGGATGATGACATCACTAAATCATCAATGAATTGACTTTAACTGGAAAAATTACTATTTGTTATTGTCCTCTTGCATTATTGACAAACTATTTTCCTGTTTGACACTGTAAAGCTGCTTTGACACAATCTGTATTGTATAAAGTACTATTTAAATAAAGGTCACTTGACTTGACCTGAGTGAGAATACTGAGGTAGAAGTCACAGTGTCCGAAGTGGCAATTATTAAGTGTGAGAGGTAAAGTGTTCCAGAGCTAGATGAAGGACTGCTGGCTGTTAAGCAGTCTGATGGCTTGAAGATTGAATAGAGCATAGGCATCTGCCGGATGGCATTGAAGCAAACAGGTGGTGAGCAGGGTGAGTGCAGTCCTTGATGATGCTGCCGGCCATTCTCAAGCAGTGTGTTTCGTAAATGTCCTGTAAGGCCAGGAGTTTGTGTCCAGTGATGAGCTCACCTGTTCTCACCACTCTCTGAAGAGCTTTGCAATCAGAGGAATAGCAGTTGCCGCACCATACAGTAATGCACCCAGTCAGAATGGTCTCTATGGTGCAACGGTAGCAGTTTGACATGTCAGAGGAGATGCCAAACCTCTTCAGCCTCCACAGGAAGTAGAGACGCTGATGGGCTGTTTCATTATAGTGAGTGGAGGTTTCAGGGAAGGTCCTCAGAGATGTGTACACCAAGGAACTTGCAGCTCCTGACTCTCTCTCCTTCCACCCCATTTATGTGAATGGGGATGTGACCACCTCTCTGTGACTTCCTGTAGTCCACAATCATCTCCTTGGTCTTACTGATATTTATAGAGAGATTATTGTCAGCACACTATCCTGAGAGTGCACTGACCTCATCTCTGTAGGATGTCTTGTGGCTGTTGGTGATGAGTTCTAGGATGGTTATATCATCAGAAAATTTGAAGATAAAGTCTCATAAATAAGGGAAATATTTAAGGTGCTTTTTTTCAACAAGGCAGCAGAGCTGCATCTGGGGGAAGGCTACACGTATCACTCTACCCCATATTTACTCTGATTGGCTCGGACGACTTAGGAAATTATGAAATGTTTATTTGTGGTGGATGGTGTACATGAACCTTGCATTTAAATCAAAGAAGCACTAAAAAAATCTTCAGTAAAAGAGAGGTTTCTAATGTGAAACAAATTAGATAGACCTAAAACAGGTTAGAGCTCATTCTGATATTATTATGAATTTTTAGTAGCACATTGATTTGAGAATATCAGTTAGCTGCTTCAAGTTGAATTCACAAATTAACCATTCAATCTTTCTTTTGCCATCACACCAAAGCACACAATAAAAACGTGAGGAGCTTTTTTCATAACCTAGCTGTGAAAATGAAAAAAAAAAGAGAAACCATCATGTGATGCTTTGTACATGCACTGCCATAGCTCCAAACTACAGAATGCAATTAATATCTCAACCTGTCCAAATAATAATGGGAAAAAGATGCAAATATTTGCCAAACGGCTGACATATTTATACTATATCTTATATAACATCATTAGACATTTTTGGTGTTAGGGGGTATTCACCCACACTCTACATCCTTATTCAGTATCATCTGCCTTTGCCCGAAATACCATTAATACAAGTGTCAATAGGGTAGAAAAGTTAGTAGAATGTTTTTGACTAGCTAGAAGACAAAACATCCTAGATCCACGGGGGACAAATCTAAGATATTGTCTATTTTTCAGCCTTTTGTGATGCTGCTTTCTTGGGACTATGTCTTTTGTTTGTGTTAAGATTAAATTCTACAGTATCTAATGTTTTCACTCTTCTGTCTGTCATAGGTCATTGACCTAGGTAGGGCTCAGATAAAATATAAATCTTTTGTTTGTTTTAGAAGATGGAACACCTGTTTAATACAGCCTATAGTAATTCATTATTGATGTGGTCTCAAACAATTAAGAAAAATACTGAAATCTTGCCTCACTGCATTGTTTAAATATTTATTATGCTTCTTTGCTCAAAACCATTTTGCACATTATCAGAAATGATCTTTAACACAATTAAAACTGCATTTAGATTGCACATTAGAATACACAATTAGACAAAACATCTCATGGCATTCTCAAACTGAAACTAAAAAATAATTTATAATAGAGGACCACAGATATGATGGAAATATGAATGATTTGGAAATTATTTTATGATTTTTGCTTACTACATTATAATGATGAGTTTTTCTTTTTCAATTCCAACACTGTTGTCTTGAAATTATTTATTTTATAAACACAGCGGCTTATTATGAAGGCATTCATTTGCAAGTAATATAGTGGTTGAATGTACGTCATAGAAATTGCATTGTTTAAAATCAGCCATATGTTTAAAAGGCATTAGGCAGGGATGTCCTCTTTCAGGGCAGCTATATAGCCTAGTAATTGAGCCTCTGTTATGTGAATTAAGAAATAATTTGAAAGGTTTTTATGTTTCAGAAAATGTAAAATGTTCTGTATCTGCATATGCAGATGACATAATTGTTTGTAACTGGCCAAGAAAATATTCAAGCACTCTGTAAGAGCCTAACCTTATTTTTTTATTTATTTATTTTTTTTAAAAAGATAATCTGATTATCTGCGAAGATAAACTGGGGAAACAGTGAGGGATTTATTATGGGTGATTGGAGGAATGGTGGGATGCCTCACATTCCAGGAAGATTGAAGTTGGGAACAGAAGGTGTTAAAATCTTAGGAGTTTTCTATGGTCCAGTGAATTATAGGAAAAATAATTGAGAAGGGATACTGGATAAGGTGTCAGCCAAGTTGTCCAAATGGAAATGACTATTACCTGAACTATCCTATAGGGGTACAGTCCTGGTAATAAACAATCTGGCTGTCTCTATTACATTTACATTAGATTTACATTTAGTCATTTAGCGGACACTTTTATCCACAGCGACTTACAAATGAGGACAATGGAAGCAATCAAAATCAACAAAAGAGCAATGATATGCAAGTGCTATAACAAGTCTCAGAATAACTCATTACACATAGCAAGGTTTTTTTTTTTTTTTTTTTTTTTTTTTTAATTATATAATAAAAAGAAAACAGAATAGAAAAATAATAGAGCAGGCTAGTATAAAATGCCTTCTTTGCTTTTGTTAATTTTATAATAAATAAAAAGAAAACAGATAGAATACAAAAAGATTAGGAGCTAGTGTTTCTTTTATTTATTTATTTATTTTTTAAGAAAACAAGCAGTGAATGAATAGAGTGCAAGTCTACAAGGTAAAAGTTATTTTTATTAATTTTTTTTTTTTTTTAGAATAGAGCGTGCTAGAGTTAGAGGGTCAAATAAAGATGGAAGAGATGTGATTTTAGCTGATTCTTGAAGATGGCTAAGAACTCAGCTGCTTGGATAGAGTTGGGCAGGTCATTCCACCAGGAGGGAACATTTAAGTTAAAAGTCTGTGAAAGTGATTTTGTGCCTCTTTGGGATGGCACAATAAAGCAACATTCACTTGCAGAATGCAAGTTTCTAGAGGGCACATAAGTCTGAAGTAATGAATTTAGGTAAAGGGGTGCATAGCCAGTAGTGGTTTTGTAGGCAAACATCAATGCCTTCAATATGAGGTATAATAATAATAATATAATGAGGTAACATCAATGCTACCTCAATGGTAGCCAGTGCAAATTGATAAACAAAAGTTTTAGAGAGCTGTGAGATATTACCTGAACTTTCCTATCCTCTTAAGACCCGAGAAAAAAGTTTTAGGAATTTTTTTTTTTTCCATGTCTTTACATTGTTTAGAGCATCACAAATAATGTAAATAAATAAATAAATAATATATATATATATATATATATATATATATATATATATATATATATATATATATATATATATATCATTCATAAGTTATGCTATGTCCTCACTAGAGGACATTGGGACTCAATTTATTTAAAAAATAAAAAGACATGAATGAACATGCATAGGCAAAAACATACATTTTTAGTTTAAGATTTTTTTTTCTTTTACCAAACTTTGTATAAAGATTATTCTCAACTATGTTATAACAGAATGATTCGATATACCATTTTTCTTTCTGCAGAATGTGTGTAAAATGGTCATAAACGGGTTTTCTCATTATATACAATGTATCTATAAACTAAATCTAATTTGCATATTATTGTGTTTTTGGGGCAACATGTAATGAAAAAAGAAGTGTAATAATGGGAGTAATAATTTACAAGATTTTCATATTTATATATAATATTTCATAGAATATTGAAATATAAGTTCTTTCCCTATTCATTTGTTATGTCTTCCAAAATGCATAATAAACATGATTTAGTCCCGGTGTCCTCAAATGAAGACATATATGAAATCAACATCCTGTTTCGTAACAGAAAGTCATATTTTGATTTGAAACTCCATAACATTTTCCAGAGATGTTGATTTATGACACAGAATTTAAAAATTAGACAGATTTATATGATAATTACAAAATATTATCATATTTCCATTAGAGTGTTACTAAATTAATTTCAGACATTTTTGAAGACCAAGGAGAGGGAGTGGTCATAGTGAAACATCCAATCATTTGGTATCTCTGAAAATCCCTGAATGTGCTCTGTACAGGACATCCAGACTTAAACATCCAAACTGTGGCATGTAGAGTCTCAAAGAAATTCACTAAAATATAACGTCCTCATATGAGGCCGCAGGGTCTTAAGAGGCTATAGGGGTAGAGTCCTGGTCATAAATACTTTGGCTGTCTCTGTTACCTGAACTATTCTATAGGGGTAGATTCCTGGTCATAAATAATTTGGCTGCCTCTATGCTATGGTAGAGGCTAAAGGTGCAAGAGCCACCTGATGAATTGATCAAAGATATCCAGAGAAAGTTGGTGGACTTCTTTTGGTCAGGCCAGCACTAGATTCCTGGGCCTGCTTTGTATGTCAACTCAAGAAGGAAGAAAAGGTCTTGTAGACATCGGAAGTCGGATCAATATCTTTTGTCTTCAAGCTTTAAATAGACTGTTGTATTTAGAGAAGATCGAGTGGAGTAATGTGGCATGTGTTTTGCTGAGAAGGACATCACGTCTTGGATGTGATAAGCAATTGTTTTTAATTAGAATAAATTAACTGGACTTGAACAATTTGACTCCATTCTATCGATCCATGCCACAAATGTGGAATATGACTTATTCTGTAAGCAGAGGATCTGAACAAGAAGAATGGATTATGGAGGAACCTTTGTTTCTCAATGTATTTATTCAGACAAAATGTTTCTCTTCAGGAAGTTTGAGAAACTGTCTGATTAGAGCTGGATGTACCAAAGTAAAGCATCTTAGAGATGACAATGGGAGGAAAACTGTGGAATCATTACAGAAGAACACTGGAATAAATTATGTGGTCATCCTGTTTCAAGTAGTGAAGGAAGTGCATATAGCTTTGCAGGAGTCTGCAGAGAATTGTCTTCATCAAGTGCAAGAGAAGGGGAAAAATTATAAGTTTCCATTGATTTATGTGTTTGATGTGGCAAAGGAGGAGTACAGGAAGAAAGCAGCATGATTTTGACTTTTGAAAACACCTGAATTGGGGAATTTTCAGGACATTAGCAAATAAAGCATTATATTCTGTATGTGTCAAAATGTCTCATTGGCATGTTCTGAAAAAAGTCAAGACTTGGAGGTGGTCAGAATTGTTTGGGCTAGACTTCAGAGGATGCTGGAGATCTCTGTACAAGTCTCCTATTGAGAAACGTACAGCAGATTTACAGTGGAGACTAGAGGGCTGCATTGGGTTTGGGCTCCCGTGGGACCCGCTGCAAATCTCGCGGGAACGGGCAGTTTTACCCTTGCTGCGGGCGGGAGTGGGCGGTCAGAAAATCTCACGGGAGACCCACGGGGAACGGTGGGATTTGGCGTGTAACACCGGACGTGCAGTGCCGCAACAGCTGTCTGTCTACACTGGACGTGATAAAGCGACCGTTAAAAATCATTTGAAATTTGTGTCAATACGTCATAAATAGAACACGGCAGCAGTTTACTGTTGGGAATTTGTCCTGTCGCTCCGCGCCACATCAGTGACAGCATGACTGATTATAATGAGTTCTATAGTATTTGTGTCGCGCCACGCCGCTCGTGTAGACACATGCTGTGTCCCAATTCGCATACTATCCGTCCTAAATAGTATTCGAAAATAGAATTAGTATGTCCCAAATCATAGTATGTTTAAAAAAGTATGCCAAAGATTCCTGGATGGTCTACTACTTCCGGTTAGATTTCGAACGGTGCGTTCCAAACGGGATATATCGCCCTCCGAAGGGCACTTCAGAGTGAAAACAATCATGGCCGCCATATTGAAGGGTCGTTCCAAACCGAAGTGCTCAAAACTAGCCACTTCAAAGGGCCCTTCGGAAAGAAGGATTTCGAAGGGTACAACTGATGGACACTTCGGGCTCCCATGATCCTTTGCACAGATTCTTTGCATGATGACGGCGCTTCCGTATGATGACGCAGAAGGGCACTTCAAGAAACAGTTGTTTGGTCCCCTACACCCTTCAACCCTTCGAAGCTCTCACTCCGGAGGGTAAACCCCTTTGAAGGGATTAGGGCATAGGGATGAGCCCTTCCGAATGGAACGCAGGGCATGACGCAGCTATGACGAAGTAGTATGTCCCAAAGCTTGCCTACTATTCTGCTACATACTCAAAAGTATGTACTTTTTCTTCACAAAAAGAGTACATACTTTTAGGGCATAGTATAAGTAGGCGAATTGGGACGCAGCATCGGTGTAATAGAAATGGAGTCAACACACAAAGTTGAGAAGACAATTAAAGTGTCTGTTTACTTGACAAAAGCAAAGCAAGGCAAGTCAGACATCAATTGTCACTGAAAAAATGGGAAAGAGTTAAACTTAATAAGTTAATGTGCAAAAGTGTTAGTTTACAACAGACATAAATCTGCCACCTCTACCCTGAGGCAACATACCTATTTTCTAAGTTCTGTGTGTTTATTTATTTAATAAGATAAATTTATTTCATATTGTGCTTTGGCTTATTTACTTAAACTGTTTGTTAACAGTTAAACTGTTTGATTAGTTAATCGTTTGGTGCGTGTGTATCGTGCAGTACATTTAAAAACTGAGGTGCCACTAGTTGTGGCTTTGTTTTAACGGTTAGTATTTTAATGCTAAAAAAAAAAAAAAAAAAGCCCAATGTTTTTGTCATGTGTGGTGCTTTGTTTTAGCATTACTTCATCTTATATAAATGCAATCATGTTTAAAGCCTGTTATTCTGGATGTTAACAGAATGGAGTGGAACACGCAGGTTGCGGGACCGGGCGGTCCTGGTCAGAAATTCAGCGGAAGCGGGCAGGTGCGGGTTTAAGAAAACAGTCCCGCGCAGGGCTCTAGTGGAGACTAATTCATGGTATTATAGCTGCAAACAGACACGTGGCGCACCTGAATCCAGCAGTTGGAAAACATTATCCTTTTTGCAGAGTAGAAGAAACAGTGGATCATTTATTTATTCAATGTGGGAGGTTAGGATGTTTTTTCGGTGTTGTAAAAAGTTGGTTTGAATGCTTTGGATTAGAGTTTTCTTATGAAGTTTTTATTAGTGGTCCGAAATATAATTCCCAGGAACAAAGAAAATTGTGTTTATTAAATTATTTATTAGGATCAGCAAAGTTGGTAATATGGAAAACCAGGAAGAATAAAATATTAGGTACTGGTTCAGTCAATGCAGAGTATGTTTTGAAAGGGTTGGTTGCTGCTTGAGTTAAAATTGAGGTTTCATATTTTATAATGGTTAAAAATATGTTAGAATTTTCAACTATGCGGACTGTGGGAACAGTTTTGTGTGAAGTTGTAGATGAAGTGCTGATTTTACATTTCTATTGTAGAGATAGTTTTACTTGTTTATTGTTTTTTGTTGTTGTTGTTGTTTTGTATTATAGTGTAATACTGATGAATTAATTGTGATATAACAGATATCTTACATAAAATTGTTTCTCTGTACTTGTTTTTTCTTTTCAAATCCTTCTAGTCATTTTATCATTCTGTAAGCAACTTTTATAGAGGCTTCATAATAAGCCTGTGAGCCTCTGGGTCAGGGGGCAGTGTGCTGATGGATTATGGGTTTGCTCTACGCCCTGCTCTTGCTGACACACTTTATTGGTGTTGAGGATGAGCATGTAACCATTTATATAATTATTGTATTAAAGTCAATGTGCCCCTGCCTTGCTGGCACTTGTCCCTGGATCAATGTGAAGATCATTTAAAAAATGAATAGTTAGTATTGACCGCCCCCTCCCCACTCTTAGAGGTGGCTTATCAGTGACAGGGACATTCTGCTGTAGACTATTGCACCAATGTCATTTATAGGCCCTATGATAGTTTTTTTTTTTTTTTTTTTTTTTTTTTTTCTCTGTGTTTTTGAAGTGGGCTGTTTCAAACAAAGGAAATTCAATTTGAAATTGATTTCTTGCTCTCTGCCTTTTCAGCCTTTACTCTTATGTTCACAAGTAGTGATAAATCACAATATTTTGGATTTGTTTCCTTTTATCTCTTTTATAGAGCTGTTTGAAGCCAAACAGGTGTTAGTCTGGTGTGGTGAGTGTTGTCAAAGGGCAGGCATCATCACTTAAACTCCTGGCTGAAGGATTGCATGTGCTTTTGTATAGACAGATTTGTGACTTTTGACCTGCTGTTTGGAAGAGCTTAATGTTAATGTTATTTTCACTTGGCCATTATGTGAGGCATTCACAGTGCTATTCTGTGCTTACATTTTTATATTTTTGATATGCAACATGCAATGTACTCAGTAAAACAATTGCTGCTCAGTTTTTTTTTTTTTTTTCTCCGCATGAGATGATTGAGAGATGACAGAATCTCATGTAGGAGGGGACACAACGTTGCACAACGTTCCCTAAAAGTTCTCTAAAGAATGAAGAATGAAAGTCCTGAACTTTTACAGAACATTAGGGACATTCCTAAAACGTCCTCTTTTGGTTATGAAAGTGTTGCAGTTCAGTGTTCCTAATATGACTTTAAGCGGACGTTCCACTTTAGTTATTTTATGGTCACACAGAAACTTTACAAAAAGGACATTTTGGATGTTAAGAGATCCTCTTTTAGTCATATAACAATGTTTCCGATATGACTTAAGGGGGATGTTCTATATTGGTTTTTCGATGGTCAGATAGCATTGTTACAAAAAGGACATTTTTGGGACATTAACCCTCTGGTTGTGTTCGGATCTTGTTATACGTGTGGTGTTCCCAGTCAAAAATGACCGGACTCCAAACAATTGCTTATAAATCTGTCCTTATGCTATATTATCACCAAATATTGGATTCATTCTTTTTGTCAACTTGTTTTCTTTCATTTAGGACTGGTTTTGTGTTTCTATTTGCATGTGATTAATCGTAGGCCTCATTTATCTGAGAGTAGGTAACTCGTTTTTTGAGTGAAAAAAGCATTTTTTATGAATAATTTTCACAATATGAGATAAGAAATTATTTTAAAAAAATGCACTTTTTATTACACTAGTGTTCTTTAATGTTTAATCAGTAAGTTTGCTTTTAAATGATTTTATTTTGTACAAAATTGCAAAAGGTCACACTCGTAGTGTTCCCGGTCAAAAATGACCGGACTCCAAACAATTGCTTATAAATCTCTCATTATGCTATATTATCTCCAAATATTGGATTAAATCTGTTTGTCAACTTGTTTTCTTTCATGTAGGACTGGCTTTGTGTTTCTATTTGCATCTGATTAATCGTAGGCCCCATTTATCCAAAAGTAGGCACCTCATTTTTTAAGTGAAAAAAATCATTTTTTATGAATAATTTTCAAAAAATGAGATAAAAAAAATATGAAAATTTGCTCTGTTTCTCACACTAGTGTGCTTTAATGTTTAATAGGGAAGTTTGCTTTTAATTGCTTTAATTTTGTACAAAATTGCACAAAGTCACACTTGTCAAAAATGGCCAGCCATTGAAAGTGAATGGGGAAGAATGAAAGTAAGAGAAACAACTAGTGTTCAGGAGCATGTTGTGCTTCACTGCAAAAAAAAAAAAAAAAAGCTTTTCTTACTTAAATTTTTTGTCTTGTTTCCAATCAAAATTCTTAAATCGAGAAGGATTTTCTAGACAAGTAAAAACTATTGTCTTGATTTCAGAAAAAAACTGTTTTGAAAAAAAAGAGTTTTTGCTTGAAACAAGCAAAATAATCTTCCAATGGGGTAAGCAAAACAATCTTGTTTTCTGTTTGAAATAATTTTTTTTTTTTTTTTTTTGCAGTGTTTTTCTGAAGTCAATTCTTTTGAAGTCAATGCAGGCTAAAGACACAGCAGTTTGAGTGTGTGTGTGTGTGTGTGTGTGAGTGTGTGTGTGTGAGAGAGAGAGAGAGAGTTATAATATCAGATTCATATAAACATTGCATGCAGTTCAGGGTAGGATGAAATAGGTGTAAAACTCACAATAATTTGTGTGTGTGTGTGTGTGTGTGTGTGATAGTGTGAGTATACATGCATCCACACACGCACAGGTCCAAGGCATTTATGTCTGCAAGCACAACATGCTCCTGAACACTAGTTGTTTCTCTTACTTTCATTCTTCCCCATTCACTTTCAATGGCCAGCCATTTTTGACAAGTGTGACTTTGTGCAATTTAAAAGCATTTAAAAACAAACTTCCTGATTAAACATTAAAACATAATAGTGTGAGAAACTTTCAATATTTTTTTTATCTCATTTTGTGAAAATTATTCATAAAAAATGCTTTTTTTCACTCAAAAAATTAGGTGCCTACTTTCGGATAAATGAGGCCTACGATTAATCAGTGAAAATAGAAACACAAAACCAGTCCTAAATTAAAGAAAACAAGTTGATGAAAAAGAATGAATCCAATATTTGGTGATAATATCATAATGAGAGATTTATAAGCAATTGTTTGGAGTCCGGTTATTTTTGACCAGGAACACCACGAGTGTGACTTTTTACAATTTTATACAAAAGCATTTAAAAGCAAACTTCCTAATTAAACATTAAAGCCCACTAGTGTGATAAACAGTGCAATTTTTTTATAATTTTTTATCTCATATTGTGAAAATTATTCATAATTTTTATTTTTTTTTTCACTCAAAAAACGAGGTACCTACTCTCAGATGAATAAGGCCTACGATTAATCAGATGCAAAAAGAAACACAAAACCAGTCCTACATGAAAGAAAACAAGATGACAAAAACAATGAATCCAATATTTGGTGATATAGCATAATGAGAGATTTATAAGCAATTGTTTGGAGTCAGGTCATTTTTGACCGGGAACACCACAAGTGTTACTAGGTGAAATAAAACCCACAAAAAATTACGAAAATTCTAAAAAAAAAAAAAAAAATCTGAGAAGTACTTATACACTGTGTGAACAAAGTCAGTAAGTTTGAGTCCAATGCAATAACGTTAACAAGTATTTTCGGGAAAAATAAAATCTTCTCCCGGTCAATTTGACCCGAACACAACCAGAGGGTTAACAGAACGTTTCCATATGGTCCCCTAGATAGGGACGTTGCATTCGGGAATTTCCTGAATGAAATGGGACCATGCAACATATCTTCCTGAACCATTTGGAAACATTGGTCAAGAAGCACCCATTTCACTTTTAGGTGAAATGCAAAGTTCTCATGAAAATAATAAGAAAATAAATTACAATAAAATTGTAAATCCTTACTATCTCTCATTTCCCTGTATTTGTGGACCATTTGATACCTGGCGTTTCAAACCAATCACAAAGCTCCATATGCCCCAATAGCAGGAGCGGATGGGAGGGGCATTCACCTATCCCAACATCCGTTGATCCAGACCGAGACATTTTTGTTCTTCACCAGCAGAGAATCAGCAAGCAGCAGCAGCTTCTATGGTTGTACAAGTAGTTATGTCTGCTAATTTAATTATCTGTCATGTAAAGTTATTTTAATAATAGTTATGTGATGAAGCAAACATGGTACAAAGATAAATGTACCATTTCTACTTATCTGAAAAAAGCTAATGTTGTGAACAGACTTTGCAAAACCAAATTCAGTATTAAAGTTTAGCAACATGATGTCTTGAGAATTTGCATCTATTTAATGTAAAATGGGGTTCTACAAAATGTACATTTACTTATGTTTGCATAGACACTGAAACGTAATGATGTATTTACATCATCTAAACAATACTGACATATTGACAAAACCTAAAACATACATTATTAATGTATGAACAGCTTTACAGACTTACAAATCCTTATGAATATTGCAGTCTCGGCATTGACAATTTTATTATTTTGTATTTGATGTCATACCAGTATGTTTGCAAGTGCATTTATTAAATAAAGTTTACTCATTTTCTTAATATAAAATGATAACATTTCATTCTGTTCTGTGTGATTTCTGCTGCCAACTCATTTTGAATAATACACGGAGTTCAACAAGACTACAAACCCTTAAAATTAATAACATTTATGCCATTGTTTAACCGTTTTTTATTATGTAATATTTATTTTGTTTGCCGTGGGACATAAAAGCCGTTTACTTCAACATGCTGTGACTGATAACAGAACCATAAAACACACCAAAAAACAACATATTTATAAAGGGAATCAATTTCATTTGTGAGGTGTAATCCAAATCTTCAGAATCCATACGACTGCAAGGAACAGACCCAAATTCAACCCTTTATTCAGTGATCTTCATCTCCATCCTCAGCAGCGACCGTATAAGCATCAAAGCCCATGCTGACGCACTTGTTACAAATAAAAAAAATTGCAGCTTCGAAAATCAAATGCTCATTGGCCCTCGCCTGCTTTGTCACAAATTGTGACATGCTGTGTTTCTGGTGAGGTGTGTTTGAATGAGAAATGTGCACTTTCACAGAGTGGATCTGGATAATATTTTCAGTGACTAAAAACTTAAATTTTGCCCTGTACCTCACACAAAAAAAAAAAAAAAAAAATATATATATATATATATATATATATATATATATATATATATATATATATAATTTCATCAGAGAGGACTGTGGCTGCAATGCATCATCATTTGGACTACTTTTGGTACTGTTTTTGGCATTTTTGAAAACAAATTATTGTGGTTGCACTTGTCTGTCCATCATGTTTTTTTTATTAATAGCCTACTGTAAGGAATTCTTATGGTTAGGTTTAAAGGTAGGGGTGGAATTCGTGACCCAAAATATCTTTTTTAATGTTATATTGTTTCTAAAATGGTCATTTCCTTGCATATTTTGGTCTATTACGTTTCATATCTTTTTATACTTGCTATAAAATGGGTATGTTTAGGTTTGGGTAGGTTAAGGGGTCTAAACATCTAAATCGCCTATCGATAAAATGATTACAAAAAAAAAATAAAAATAAAAATAAATAAATTAAAAAAAAATCGTTGATACAAATATCTTAATGGTATAAAAGATTTATAAATATTTTACACTTTTTAGCTGACCAGGGGTGCATTTCCCAAAACCATCATTAGATAACTATGGTCGTTAGTTACATTGAACTCTATTAGTAACGACAGAACTTGCAACCATAGTTGCTTTTGGGAAACACACCCCAGGCTGAGATTAAACACAAGACCTTTGTGGATCAGAATTTTTGTTTCTTTTTTGTTGTTCTTCCAGTAATGTAAGCTTTTCACAATTGTCTTTCTTTTTGCGCCTGTTTTGTCTTTTCTTTGATTAGCAACAAACACTAATTCTGTACTGCAACGAATGCTATTTTCATACTATTCCCTTTTCTGTGCTTTCCAGACCCTGCCCTCTTCATAAAGACAGTCATGATGTCATCTCAGAAGATAGGCTAAACTTGCAAGAAGGGTTTTCAAAATTACAGCAGCATATTTCTGACAGGCCAGAAAAAGGGATCAATTTCACATTATTTTGTGATAAGATATTAGTTATAACAAGATGTTTTTCACCTTATGACACAATATTTTTGTTATAACAATATATATATACATTTTTATGTTATTAGGATATACAAAAATATGTCATAACAGTAAACTTTTCTTGTTATACTATTGAGTTAAACCCAAGCATGAAGTATAGACATAATTTAAATTGTGTATATAACGTATAAAAAAAAAAAAAATTGTGTATAAAAATAAATAAATAAATATATATATATATATATATATATATATATATATGTATATATATAATTTTTTTTAAATAAAAAAATGAATGCATAAATACACATGAAAGAACAAATTAATTAATTAATTAATTAACTAACTAACATTTATAAAAATCTTAAAATAAACGAAAAAATAAATAAAAGTTAAAAAGAAAAAAGTAAAAATAACTACATACAATAATAAAGAAAAAGAAACGTAATAACAAATAAATCCAGGATATAATTTTATTATAAATTAATTTTATTTGTTTCATCAAATCATTCATTCCTTCAGGATTTTTGCAGGTGTGTTCCTCTATACTTATACACCTAAGCATAATTAAAAGTAGTTAATAAGTAATTGAAGTGATTGGTAAATATTGTTATTTATGCTATTTTATTTAGGGAGCGGAAGGAGAATTTGGGGCACTTTCTGAAGAAGGAAACAGTGACATGCACACACGCATGCGCGCACGCACACACACACACACTGTATATATAATTAATATAAATTGTTATGTTCTTGTTACTGTTTCCCTATATTTGGAGACATTTTGATGCTTTACTGTGGAAATTGTCATGGCAATAAATCCAATTTGAATTGACTAAGCTCTCTGCCCCCCCCCCCCCCTCTCTCTCTCGCCCCCACCCTACCTATGCATGACCACATTTAATATTCATTTATAATCTGTGTTTTGTTCACAAAATAAATGAATGATGGATTCCTGCTTTGTATTTTATCTTTGAATGTGTTAAGCATGAACACAAAGTGCCTGATTAAGGTTCTGCAGACCAAGAACCAGTGTTGACCAAGAAGAAGTGCTGCAGTAACATGGTAGTTTCATCCCCTAAAGTTTCCTGTAATGTTACTAAAGGTTCTGAAAACATTCAGTAAACATGACAGAATGACCCAAATAGGACCAAAAAATTACATTCTAGGTTGGTCCCCTAAATGTCCTGCAAAAATTATGGTGTAAAGACCAACAGGGAACGTCCTATAGTAATGGTCCTCTAAACGTTCCCAGAGCGTCCTGAATGTTCCGTGAAGGTCTGCCAAATAACGTCCCCAGCCCTATAAAGAACTCCACTTCATGACCATCTCGGAACATTCTGAGAATGTACCTAGGTGACATCCTTAACACCAGCAGCCAGTGACGCTTTGAGAACGTTATGGGAACATCAAATTTCCAAATAAAATATGATCCCCTAAATGTTCCGAGAATATCCTCAGTGCTCTGTGAAGCTCCGCCAATTAACGTCCCCCAACACCTTTAAAGAACTCCACATCATGACCATCTCAGAATGTTACTAGGCAACATCCTTGACATCAGCGGGGATGTCATTATCAGAAAAGTCAAAAGGTTTACTGCAATAGGACATTAATTATACCAGAGCTATTAACTGGCTTCCCCATAAGCAACATTACGATATAAATCCCTTCCATCGCTACATTCAGCTGAACAGCATTGAATTTATCCATTCTGTGTTTACTCCATTTATTTGTTTCTACGTGTGATGCTAGCAGACCTACTAGCAGACTTACTGGGAGAAATTATGGCTCAGCCCGTGGAAGCAGGTAAGTGCAAGGTGATGTTTATTTACAGTGCGCCGTTAAAAGGTAAAAGCAATCTAGTAGTGAAATTATTTACATAAGTACTCAGTCCAAAATCAAAGCAAAAAAATAAAATAAATAAAAAAAATAATCCAAACAAAAGTAAAGTTCTATCAGAAAGACTCAGAGAGAAGGTAAACGTTTACATGGTATTTATTCTGTAAAGTGTTACAGATGGTGGTGAGTTACAATAATTCATGTATAGTTGTATAAAATTTATTTGGTGTAGGCCCCATCCTTGTCCATATCCTGGGGATGCAGATTTGGCTGATCCTGCCTGAAGATGAAGGCAGAGGCAGAGCCTACCCCCAAAAAGAAGTGTGAATTGATACCCACCAGTTGAGGCTTTTCTTAATTGGATTTCCTAAAATGAAAAATTAAAAGATTAGCATAAAATTTTATGAAAAGGCATAAATAAATATTTATAAATAACTGACTGCATGAGCTATGTTATGACAGGCCACATTATGCCATTTAACACATAAAGACAGCATAATTCATGTAATAAGAAAAGTCATGATAGGCCAATTTCGTGAAGGGCCAAGATAGACCAAGTAACATGATAATAGTCAGACTTACCTGATGGTCACAATAGGCCATATTGTGCAAAGGTCAAAATAGGCTGTGTAATGTAAAAGCCTCGGTAGGCCGTGTAAAAGTGAAGGCCCCGACGGGCTAAGTTGCGTGGAGGCCCCGACGGGCTGAGCGATGATAGGCCATTGTATGTGAAAAGCCATGATAGGCTGGACATGAGGAGCAAATGAGAAAGTAGCCACCACCAGTAGCTTGCTAAAAGTACCATACCAAAGCAAAATTGTGTAGTACTGAGATAACCACGTTCTCTGTGTCAGCAATTACAGGGATTCTAAACCACCGCATTTTGTTAGGAAGGCCGTCAGTTTAAGTAAAGTGATATAAGGTAGTATTTAAGTTCTAAGAGCTGCTAAGAAAGAGCATAAACACAGATATGTAATAAACATTCTTTAGGCTAGACTCCTGCACTCGCTTGATAGAACTCCATCTAATTGCCAGAACCCACTCAGGGACCCCCCCAAAAAGAATAGAGAAAACAGAAGAAAAATCAGATCATAACTCATAAGAAAAAGTGTGATGCTGTCACACAAAGACACATTTACACGGCTCAATATATATATTAAGATGGTTTTTATATCTATATATTTGTTTTAATTGTTTTACATGTTGTCTTAGCCATTTTAATCCTCTTAGTCATTTTAATGTATGTCTTTAAATGTAAATGGGTCTGCCTGTCACATGATCAGTCACATGACAGGAATAAGAAACTAGACCAGTATAAAGCAAGCAGCATGTCAAACAATCAGGGTCATTGACTAAATCACTGCACTCGCTGGATTGCGGAGTTATTTCAGGATTTACCATTCCAGAATTTCACACATCTTGGATTATCACTTTCATTGACCTGTATATTAGTGATGCAAAGTCCGATTAATTTCCGCGAACCGGTTCTTTTCGGACAGTTTGGCTCATTGAACCTGTTCAAAAAGCTGATTCATTGGTTCCTGACGTCATCAAGCAGTACATCTCTATGAATTTCTTTTCTAACAACTCAGTACCATGTTGTATCAATGACAATTTCAAATAAGTCATTTGTGTTAACACATATTGAAACATTCAAAAAAAGTTATTTGTGAGAACGCCTATTGCTGATTATTTACTTAAGTTAATGGTGTTTGTGGTCACAGTTTCATTCGTTCATCCTTTATATCAGACTGACTGACCAATATTGACTAGCCTACAACTTGGATAAGATTCCTAAAAGTTTCGCACCTACAGCACACATTACAGACAATGGTGCACATACGCGGATATATTCTACATGTCTAAAGTATAAAGAAAGAATAAACCAGTCTTATATACTCCTTGATTTTGCTTAAGCAACTTAAATAAATATTTATTTATAATTAATTAAATAAATAAATAAATAATAGAACGCACGTCACACCTCTGTTCATCAATTTTCACTGGCTACCAATAGCTGCTCGCATAAAATTCAAGGCATTAATGTTTGCCTACAAAACCACCTCTGGCTCTGCACCCCTTTACCTAAATTCAGTACTTCAGACCTATGTGCCCTCTAGAAGCTTGCGTTCTGCAAGTGAACGACACATTATTGTGCCATCTCAAAAAGGCACAAAATCACTTTCACAGACTTTTTCATTCACTGTTCCCATCTGGTGGAATGACCTGCCCAACTCAATCCGAGCAGCTGAATCCTTAGCCATCTTCAAGAAATGGCTAAAAACACATCTCTTCCATCTTTATTTGACCCTCTAACTCTATCGATCTCTATTCTAATTCTATTTTATCTATCCGTCTTATTTTTATTTAAAAAAAAAAAAACAACAAAACACACACACACACACCCTTGACCCTCTATCAATTGCATATTTATTCTCTAACTGCTACTTTTTATTTAAAAAATAATACTAGCTTTCTTTTTTCTATATTCCATCTACTTGTTTTCTTTAAAAAAAAAAAAAAAAAAAACCTTGCTATATGTACTGCGTTAGGCTAACCGAGACTTGTCATATCGCTTGCATGTTGTTGCTCTTTTGTTGATTTGGATTGCTTCTATTGTCTTCTTTTTTAAGTCACTTTGGATAAAAGCATCTGCTAAATAACTAAATGTAAAATGTAAATGTAAATATAATATGCATACATGCACAATAAACTATATTATACTGTACATCACTCGACAGAAAGGTTTTTGCAGGTTTAAATAAAATGTACATTAATAACAGTCATAAGTGTTGTGTTTACACAGTTGTTATTACAAAGAATGAACACTAGGGGGAAATATAGTGATAGAAAAACAGAGAGCAGAAGAGAGAGAAGTGGAGATAGAGAAGTGAATTCGGTCTGGATTAAAGTGTTGTTCATCCAAGGAAATTCGTGTGTCATCATATCTTTTATTGTTTTGTAAAAGTAAGTTACAGTACAACAAATTGGCGACGAGGTGCTTTTACAGCTATATTATGCAACAATGGCTACGCTGAATGCTCCATTCCCAGACTTATTTCTACCTTGCCCGGGTGAGCCTAGCATTCCATTTACAACGTGGATAAGGATGTTCCGCAACTATCTCCTCGTCGTGGGAGCTACAGGTGATGCTTGGCCAGAGGCGAGAAAAAGAGCCTTACTGTTTCATTGCTTAGGAACTGAAGGGCAGAGGATTTTTATACTTTACCAGAGACTGGAGATACACTAGAGACTGCTATCACTGCACTGAGCACACATTTCACACCTGCCATAAATGTCGTGGTGGAGCGTCATAATTTCCGGAAACGAGTACAAGGCGCTCATGAGTCCATAGTGAACTATATCGCTGCACTGAGACAGTTAGCAGCGACTTGTGACTTTCCTAATACAGAGGACATGATCCGAGATCAACTCATAGAGCATGTGTCGGATCCTCGGATTTGTGAGAGACTTCTCCTAAGACCTAACCTTACTTTGGCAGAAGCCATCGCAACTGCGACCCAAGTTGAGTCTGCATCAGAACAAGCAAAGGCCATAGGAGAGCGTTGCATTCCTGTGCAAGCTGTTCAAATTCATCAAAAGGCTCATCAGCGCAAACAGCAAAGAACCACGTCCACCGAAAAGACTACTCCAAAAACTCATGCACCTGCTGCGCATGCACGCTCATGTTTTCGTTGTGGTTCTAGTGGACACTTGGCTAATGCAAGGGAGTGCCCAGCAACAAGAGCAGTGTGTAAGAACTGTAAAAAGAAAGGACACTTTGCACGCGTGTGTTGTTCGACTCCAACACACACCGTTAGAGAAGTTGTCTTACCTGAGTACACCTTACTGTTAATCCAAGAATCCAGCACACTAAATAAAATTCAGTGTGCTGTGGGCATCCAAACACCAAATTCCTTTGCAACTGTGGAACTGACCGTGGATACTGGTGCATCCGTTTCAGTTCTGCCTCGATCGGTGTATGAAGAGAATTTCACGGGCACACACCTGCAGCCATCGACTGCACGATTAGTTACTTACTTGCGCTCGCCTATTGAGGTGCTTGGCTGCATGCCGGCTACTGTTCTTAAAGACAATGTCAAATGTCCTGCCACCTTCTTCATTGTGGAGTCAGGGACTGCTTTAATGGGGATGGACTTGATATCTGCTCTCCAACTCTGCATTGAAGGGAATAAAATTGCTTCTGCGCGAGCTTCCAATTTACCTGCTTCTCCTCCTCCGATGCCTTTGATGCAGCTTTCCTCTTCCACACCTCACGCTCCGACAGGCTGTGTGAAAGGTTTCATGCACAAGGTGAAAGTCTTACCCAATGCTGTACCTGTGCGACAAAAATTACGACGTCTTCCTTTCTCAGTGCGTGCTTCTGTGTCCGACGAGCTGGACCGTCTTCTCGCCGCAGGTGTAATAGAGAAGGTGGATGCTTCACCATGGATTTCACCTATTGTGGTGACACAAAAGAAAACAGGAGGAATCAGAATGTGTGTTGACTTGAGGGAGCCTAATAAGGCCATTATAGTGGACGCTTACCCTCTTCCACACATGGATGAGACTCTAGCTGCTTTGGCAGGTGCAACAGTTTTTTCCACCATTGATCTGGAAAATGCTTACCATCAGGTTTCACTCCACCCAGATAGCCGTGACCTTACAGCCTTTATCACACACGACGGGCTGTTTCGTTTTTGCCGTGTCCCATATAGTCTAGCATCGGCCCCGGCCGCATTTCAGAAAATGATGTCGATCATACTCAAAGGCATCCCCAATGTACAGAATTATTTAGACGACATCATCTGCTTCGGATGTACACGGCAAGAACATGACATTGCATTGGATGCAGTGCTCAAACGTCTCAGCGAGGCTGGGTTGCGAATGAATGAGAAAAAGTGCAATTTCAGTCAGTCCTGTCTGCGTTTTCTCGGGCACATGGTGAATGGAGACGGTATCCAACCTGATGGAGAACATTTGCAAGCAATAACGCAGGCTCCAGCTCCGACTGATGCCACCAGCCTGCGCTCCTTCCTGGGTATGTTATCCTGGTATAACAAGTTCATACCTAATTATGCCACACTCGTTGAACCATTGCGTGCATGCCTGCGCCAGGATTCTGAATTTGAATGGACTGAGAAGGCCCAGCAAAGCTTCATGGAGGTAAAGAAATACTTAGTGGACAGTCCAGCACTTGCCCTGTTTAACCCAGAACTGCCAGTCATAGTGTCCACTGATGCATCTGATTATGGTCTGGGGGCGATATTATCGCAGGTGCACCCAGACCACAGTGAACGCACTGTGGCATTTGCGTCACGAACTTTAACTCCGGCTGAAAGGCGCTATTCAACTGTGGAGAAGGAGGCTTTAGCGTGTGTCTGGGCAGTCGAAAAGTGGCGCACATACCTCTGGGGCAGGCGTTTCACATTGCGCACTGATCACCAGGCACTGACAACTTTGCTGTCTACTCGGGGAGCCGGACGGGCCGGAATGCGTATCGCACGGTGGTCAGCTCACCTTCTGTGCTTCACTTACGACGTGGTGTATCGTCCTGGCTCATCAAACCATGCCGCGGACTGCCTGTCACGGTTACCCCTTCCTCTTACCTCTGCTTTCAACCCCGACGATGAACCAGAACTAGTTGCGCTGCTGTCTACCTCCTTGACTGCGATTTCACCAAACGAGTTTGAAACTGCTGCAGCCTCGTGTCTTGAACTGACCTCTGTGCGCACACAAATCGAGCAAGGCTGGCCGAGTTCCATAAAAGCTGTGCATACCGACCTACAGCCATATTATCATGTAAGGAATGAACTGAGTGTCAAGGACAATGTGATATTCAGAGACAACCGTCTAGTAGTTCCAGTGACATTGCGACACACAGTAATCGCACTCGCGCACGAGAGCCACCAGGGAATCGTACGGACAAAGCAGCGCTTACGTGAGCTGTACTGGTTTCCTGGAATGGATAAAGTGATCCAGATGCAGGTCTCCACGTGCGAGTTGTGTCAAAAATTTGATAAATCTGCACGGACTGTGACCGCCCCTCTCCAACCAGTACCCTTCCCAGATGTACCATGGAATAAGCTGGGCATTGTTGGTCCATTTAACACCGCTGTTTGGGATTGTAAGTACGCTATTACCTTGATTGACTACCATTCCAAATGGCCGGAAGTGGCCTTTACATCATCCGTGACCACTGGAGTTGTAATTGACTTTCTCAATGGTGTCTTTAGTCGGCATGGTTACCCGGTTGAGTTGGTTACGGATAATGGGCCACAATTCACTTCAGATGCGTTCACAACCTTCCTGCAAGAACGAGGCATTACTCCAGTACGCACAGCTGTGTATCATCCAGCAGCGAATGGTGCCATAGAACGCTTTAACAGGGTTCTTAAGGACTGTGTACAGTCCGCTATAGTACAGTCTAAGCCATGGAAGTGTACGGTTACTGACTTTCTCCAAGTTTACCGTTCTACTCCACATGCCACCACGGGAGTTTCACCCTTTGAACTGCTCCATGGGCGGAGGATGAGAACAAAACTGAACATTGCACTTCATCCTCCTGCCAGTACCCTCCAGCCAGCGACTGTTCATAAGCGAGTTGTCCTTAAGCAATCACAGATGAAGCGCTACACTGATGCTAAACGCAGTTTAAACACACAACCACTTGTCCTAAAAAAGGGGGACCGGGTGCGAGTGCGTACGCCCTTTCAGGTGCCGAAGGGACATTGCAAATTTTCAGACCCTGTTGGAATTGAGGAACAAGTGGGCCCAAGTACCTACTTACTAGAGGATGGAAGGAAATGGCATTTGTCGCAATTGGCACAAGCTGTTCAGATGCCTAATCTTTCACCTGAGCAGGCGGAGGAAACTTCCGCCTGTAATGAAACAGAGAACTCTCAGCGGGCCGAGGGACGTCCGTCAAGAACACGCAGGCCTCCCTCGTGGCTCAAGGATTTCAAGATGTAAACGCATAGTTACATGTTGCCTATACGTTAGTTCTGTTTCCTGTCACATAAATTGGTTATATAGTGTAAGCAATAATCTGTTCAGGAAGTTCTTAAATGGGAAGTAATATTCAAATAATTGTACTTTCTTGGGTACACTGTGTAATTGCTTTATAAGGAAGTTTTGTTATTATTCATAATTAGTTGTAAGGTTTAGATCTTACGTCGTGGGGGGATGTTGTGTTTACACAGTTGTTGTTACAAAGAATGAACACTAGGGGGAAATATAGTGATAGAAAAACAGAGAGCAGAAGAGAGAGAAGTGGAGATAGAGAAGTGAATTCGGTCTGGATTAAAGTGTTGTTCATCCAAGGAAATTCGTGTGTCATCATATCTTTTATTGTTTTGTAAAAGTAAGTTACAGTACAACAATAAGCACATTTCCATTACGCGCCTCAGGCTTGCACAGTATCGTCAACTCGCTCATCAGAATCTTCGGTAATCCTCAGCAAACTTCACCATGGCTCATTCGGTTCTTTTTGAGTCCTCGGTAACTCTTGGCAAACTTCGACAGTTGGTTGAACTGGCTCATCCGGTTCTTTTTGAGTCAAACGTGCTACTTCGGCTGTGTGTCCTGCGTCATCAACCCGGAACTAAAGTTCGATTCAGTTCGATTTGTGAACCGGCTCGACCGGTTACTTGCTGAGATCCAGCTCAAAAGAACGATTCGTTCAAGAACCGAACATCACTACTATATATACACCGGTGGACACTTATACCTTGGGACTTCAACACACTAGGATTCTTAAGGACTGTTTTAAGGTACGATTCAAATGGACAATCTGCTTTTAACAGCCCAAGTTATTCTAGTTTTATTGTGTTGTTTTAAGTTCCTTGTGCATTCTGTAAATACACTACTTATTCATTCTACTTTTGTCATTTGTCACATCTCTTTTAAAACACTTTTTTTTTATCTCACACAGTTTAATCTGACCCCATTTATTAAATTGTAACATCTTCCGTGAAGGCTGAGGGTTACATATGGTGGCCTGTGCGTGGAACGTATAAAGATTTTAAAAGCTGTGTTGAGAGAAGTGTTTTTAAGATGACGACTAAACAAAATAATGCTGCTTCATTTAATACATCTACTGGTTTTAATGATGAACGGTTTGTACATGAATGTGAATGTGTACAGCTTCGCGCTGAGGTGGCTGTTCTTAAAAACCTTGTTTTAAAACTGGAGAAGGATTTTACAGACTCTGTCGAAAGTAATATTAATCGTGAAGTGTTTTTTTTTAGAGAGGCTGTGGATTTTAAGCTTGCCAAGACAGAGGAATGCACAAAGGACGCAGTGGCGACACTGGAGAGAGAGATTACTGAGTGTTTCATGAGGAGAGACAAAAAAAAAAAAAAAAAAAAAATGGCCAAAACAACTGGAACAGATCAGGAAGCCAGAATTTGCCATCTCCCCTCCCACTACAATGTCCAGCCCAGTGCCACCCACTTCGACCCCTGGCTTTCCTCTGGCCAACGTTCCCACTGCCTCAACCACTTCACAAACCATCAACAGAGCAACTGATGGAGAATCCTGCACCACCACTTCAGGCGGGCCAGACTTTACCACCATATTCTCCCATCTTAACTTCTCCAGAGAGGAACTCACCAGCGTGCAGGGTGATGATGACACTCTGCGAGGACTTACCATCTCTCCTTCCACATCATCGACCAACGGGATATATGTGCAGGACCAACACGGATTGTTGCATCGGTGGATCCAGAAGGACAAGGACAACTACAACATACAGCTCATCATCCCAAAGTCCCTGGTACAGAAAACCATACAGCACTTCCATTGGAGGACACAGGTTCAACACCATGGACGGCTAAAGACCCTCCAAAGTATCCTGGATGTTACCTGGTGGCCCACGATCCGCGGAGACGTCTGGAGGTTCGTCGGGCCTGCAAGTCATGTGGTGTTGAGACCAAGGACCGAGTCGTCATCGCCCCTAACAAGAAACCACCTCACCGTTCATCATCCATCAAAGAGACCCCCAAGCTGGTAAGGAGGAAACGCCAGGGGGGCTGGCCGACCAGCGTGGCTGGTTGCAACATCATCCTGGGAGGAGCGGCGCCACCTACCTTAGGACACCCAGGCTGGTATGGGACTCAACCTCTCTCTAGAAATGTATTTTTCCTCATTTTATACCATTTTCTTTGATTGGATGCATGTGATTTTGGCATGTCCCTCATGCAGCTCAGCTTACTTCAATGAGTGTAAAAAGTAGTTAAATTACACAATATTGAAATAAATATAAATATTCTTATTGCCCTCAGCCAGTTGTTAATAAAACAAGTCAGATTGTTCATTTATATTCTATTTTCATAATAATATTAAGCATTTTGCACGTGTCCCTGAAATTGCTGTCCACCCTGTCATGATGTTGTAAATGCCCCTTTAAGAAATCCTCTGATCTACTCAGTGAAATCTCCACCCCCATTTTCCCTTTCTTCAGTGGAGGTTAAAACATCTGCTGCAAGTACACTATCTATCTACACTTATATTTCCTAATTTTCAGCATATTGTGTTTGTAGTTGCATGTTGCCAAGCTTAACATGTCCACCCTGTCATTGTAAAATAGTAATTTACATAAGTTTTTCAGAAGTTCAGAATATATATTTTAAGCAGTACACATTCAGCTTCAACAATGAACCACTTTGCTGACTGAAGGTACACCATGTTTTTATTAAATGCTAACTTTAACCAAAGATGTCCACCCTGTCATTGTCCACCCTGTCACCAAGCCTTCCATGACAGGGTGGACATGTGCATAGTTTTTGCCAAATTCTGATAATGTTTTAACAAGGGCTGTTGATTTAACATGTTAAATTGGTGTGATTAATTATGTGGAAAAAAAAGGTTGAATTGAAAAATGCATTTAGTGCACCCCAGCCCAGAACTGTATGCTATCTTACATTGCATGCAGTTGCTAAGTGATGAACACGATGGAAGGCAACAACTCACTGTGATGTAGCCTATTAGAATGCAGTTAAAATGTGCCTAAAATTCAAGATAAGTGGGCAAAAATGCCCTTGAATTATCATATGACAGTTAAGCAATCACACAAACAAAAGTGTCATTTTCCTGAATACCTACTCAATTGCAAATGTGATACTGACTTTATACAGTCAATAAACAAAACAGTTCAATAAACAAAAAAATAAAAAAATAATAATAATAGTTACATTTTAAACACAATATTGTCAGTATTGTCAGTTTTTGTTCTATTTCTCCAAATAAAATAGTTCCAAAAAAATCCACAATTGTGTATCTCTAAGCAACACAAAGCGGTGTTTCATTACTGAACGAATCCGTGTTTTTAACAAATGTAGTGAGTGGCTTTGTTTCATATTTAGAGTATTATTTCATTTTTTATTATTTTCATAATTTAATATTAAAAACCCATTAATACCCATTTAAAACCCCTCAGTCTCACTAAGTGCAGTGTATACAGTCTGTGTAAATTAATATTATATATATACATAATGATTTCATTTGATTTGGAACAGCCCCATGGTGTTTTACCATTCTAATTGAAATTAGTGATTAAAATGGAAGAATTTGACAAAATGTGATACATCTAATATACATATACATAGATACATACGTCTAATAAGGTGAGAAAAATGGCCTTATAAATGTAAAAATGCCCTTCTAAATCAATTTACAATTTACAATTGCAGTGTAGAATATATATTTCTGAAATCATTCTTTGTATTACTTAAGGGTTTCTTGTTGTTCCTGTTGTTTATCTGATGTCCTCTTCACCCATTAATGCATTTGTCCACCCTGTCATGCCAAGGTCCACCCTGTCATCATCTTTTATGAAAATAAACAAATTATTTAAACAAGTTAGCAAAACCTTTTGTATGATTTCTTTATGGAGAAATGAGGGCCAGTTAGTATTCACTGAAAGTTTGACCAGATATCTTTGTCGTTTGATTTTATTTAGAAAAGAAAGTGCAACTTTTGCATATTTTATAGGGATACAAAACTGTTGCAGTAATTTCACATTTTTAAAAGTCTTTTCTCACTAAGTAAAATTTATTGTTGAGAAAGGGACGAAATATCTTTCTGAAAATCTACATTTTATAATCACTACGCAATGAAAATGTATATACTCTACTTTGAATTTGTCCATGACAGGGTGGACATATTTTGTGGTTTACTCGAAAATTATCTGCTTGCAGTTATTTTACAAAAAGTGCTGGAGCTTGACCAATATGCATTTCTAACAGCCTACAGTCTCCTTAATACAACAAAAATGAAGTTTAATAGAAAATCTCATTTTTATTTTGGAAATTGTGTTGTCTCAAAGGCACTTTATAGTGCCTAAATAAAAGCGCCAAAATTTAAAAGCTAAACTTAGGCTATAAACGAACTACAGCACCACGGTCGCTCGCCTTCAACGTCACCACCACCGCGCTTCCGACAACTTTCTCAAACTTAATTTTAACATGTTCAGAGAAAAGGATTTACACTGTATATGAATTTTAATCCACGCTACATGCCCCTTTTCATATAAACTGGAAAATACAAAAAATACAAAACTAGAGCCAAACTAAAACTCAAATGAGACATTAGTAATAAATAGTATAGTAAATAAATTAAATAATCATAACTAAAGGACATATGAAAGCACGTATTTCTGTACATTTTGAAATAAGGTGCATTAAAAGTCATAAAATACATCCTTGATTAATATGAATATGTTAATTAAAAACTTATCCCCACATACTATTCAATAATAATCTAGTGCATTTAATCTATTAAATAACAGCAGAGTGATCGAGTTTTTGGATATGGTAAGATTAAACTTATTTTAGTGAACAAAGTACCACATTTCAGCTATCATTTTGTTAGGGTGATTGCACAAAATGATATTTTATCCTTGCTTCTAGGAAATCCTCAATCTATATGCTTTCTAACAGCTTCATGTGGCCGTAAACATTTAATTTTAACGTGGCTTTAAGCACTATGCATCATTAAAGTTTCACTTTCACCACATAAAGCCAGTAAATGTGGTGTTTACATGAAATAATCATATGAGTTTACCTTATGGTCCGAACCCAGAGTCTCTGTATCAGTATGAAAGCAATAAAACGAGCTTCTTCCATCCAAAGACTTGTGTTGCATTTCGGGGCAAAGCAAAAAAAATAAATAAATAAATAAATAAACATTGTCACACAACAATATAAAATGCGGGAAACTATTCATTTGGTTATTCTACAATTAAATGTATTACAAATTATACTACAATTGGAAAATACTGTAAATTGATAAACTGTTCGGCGTGATGACGTTTAATGTCTCCAACAGTGCATGTAGCCCCATTTAGCAACTTGTTAGCAACTGTCTTTTTTAAGAAACATAACAGTTTAAAAAAAAAAATCACGAGTGGGGTGTAACTGGTGTGTTTTATGTCGTAGAATAAAACATGAAAGTATCTTGAGCCTGTGTGAACCATGGACCTTATTTAAGGGATTTAACCAAAATCCCATTCAAAAAACCCATTGACTCTGGGACGATGTAACCGGAAGTGCTAAAATGCTAACTCGCTTCCGGGTTTTCACCTACAAAGTGACATCATAGTTCCACCACTCTATTCGGGTGCATTTAAAATCTTCGGGCGCTGCCGCTGATGTCATACACTACAGGTGTATCTCAATAAATTAGCATGTCGTGGAAAAGTTCATTTATTTCAGTAATTCAACTCAAATTGTGAAACTCGTGTATTAAATAAATTCAATGCACACAGACTGAAGTAGTTTAAGTCTTTGGTTCTTTTAATTGTGATGATTTTGGCTCACATTTAACAAAAACCCACCAATTCACTATCTCAGCAAATTAGAATACTTCATAAGACCAATTTAAAAAAAAAAAAAAAAAAAAAAAAAAAAAGCCTTTTTCAGGAGGTGATCAGTTTGTGGCACTGCTGAGGTGGTATGGAAGCCCAGGTTTCTTTGACAGTGGCCTTCAGCTCATCTGCATTTTTTGGTCACTTGTTTCTCATTTTCCTCTTGACAGTACCCCATAGATTCTCTATGGGGTTCAGGTCTGGTGAGTTTGCTGACCAGTCAAGCACAACAACACCATGGTCATTTAACCAACTTTTGGTGCTTTTGGCAGTGTAGGCAGGTGCCAAATCCTGCTGGAAAATGAAATCAGCATGTTTAAAAAGCTGGTCGGCAGAAGGAAGCATGAAGTGCTCCAAAATTTATCGGTAAACGGGTGCAGTGACTTTGGTTTTCAAAAAACACAATGGACCAACACCAGCAGATGACATTGCACCCCAAATCATCACAAACTGTGGAAACTTAACACTGGACTTCAACCAACTTGGGCTATGAGCTTCTCCACCCTTCCTCCAGACTCTAGGACCTTGGTTTCCAAATTAAATACAAAACTTGCTCTCATCTGAAAAGAGGACTTTGAACCACTGGGCAACAGTCCAGTTCTTCTTCTCCTTAGCCCAGGTAAGACGCACAAGAGGAATACGACAACTGTAGACAAATTCCTTGACACATTTGTGTGTGGTGGCTCTTGATACCTTGAATCCAGCCTCAGTCCATTCCTTGTGAAGTTCACCCAAATTCTTGAATCAATTTTGCTTGACAATGCTCATAAGGCTGCGGTTCTCTCGGTTGGTTGTGCATCTTTTTCTTCCACACTTTTTCCTTCCACTCAACTTTCTGTTAACATGCTTGGATACAGCACTCTGTGAACAGCCAGCTTCTTTTGCAATGAATGTTTGTGGCTTACCCTCCTTGTGAAGGGTGTCAATGATTGTCTTCTGGACAACTGTCAGATCAGCAGTCTTCCCCATGATTGTGTAGCTTAGTGAACCAAACTGAGAGACCATTTTGAAGGCTCACGAAACCTTTGCAGGTGTTTTGAGTTAATTAGCTGATTGGCATGTCACCATATTCTAATTTGTTGAGATAGTGAATTGGTGGGTTTTTGTTAAATGTGAGCCAAAATCATCACAATTAAAAGAACCAAAGACTTAAACTACTTCAATCTGTGTGTACTGAATTTATTTAATACACAAGTTTCACAATTTGTGTTGAATTAGTGAAATAAATGAAATTTTCCACTACATTCTAATTTATTGAGATGCACCTGTAATCGGCAGCGTAGCGCCGCTTGAAGTAGAACACACCTACTCACTGTCTGGTTCGCTGCCAATTATTTCCGGTGTATTTACGACGTCATTGGATTAGAGTGCTGTCAATTTCACAATGCTCAACACCATTGGATGCCGTCAATTGCACAGCTCAAACAGGAGAAGCGCGATTTCGCAGGCTGCAGACCACGTCTCTGTTCATTGTAAGTATTAAATGATAATTATAGGCCTATATATACAGGTGCATCTCAATAAATTAGAATGTCGTGGAAAAGTTAATTTATTTCAGTAATACAACTCAAATTGTGAAACTCGTGTATTAAATAAATTCAGTGCACACAGACTGAAGTAGTTTAAGTCTTTGGTTCTTTTAATTGTGATGATTTTGGCTCACATTTAACAAAAACCCACCAATTCACTATCTCAACAAATTAGAATACTTCATAAGACCAATAAAAAATAAAAATAAAAAAAAAACCTTTTTAATGATTTGTTGGCCTTCTGGAAAGTATGTTCATTTACTGTATATGTACTCAATACTTGGTAGGGGCTCCTTTTGCTTTAATTACTGCCTCAATTCGGTGTGGCATGGAGGTGATCAGTTTGTGGCACTGCTGAGGTGGTATGGAAGCCCAGGTTTCTTTGACAGTGGCCTTCAGCTCATCTGCATTTTTTGGTCTCTTGTTTCTCATTTTCCTCTTGACAATACCCCATAGATTCTCTATGGAGTTCAGGTCTGGTGAATTTGCTGGCCAGTCAAGCACACCAACACCATGGTCATTTAACCAACTTTTCGTGCTTTTGGCAGTGCGGGCAGGTGCCAAATCCTGCTGGAAAATGAAATCAGCATCTTTAAAAAGCTGGTCAGCAGAAGGAAGCATGAAGTGCTCCAGAATTTCTTGGTAAACGGGTGCAGTGACTTTGGTTTTCAAAAAACACAATGGACCAACACCAGCAGATGACCTTGCACCCCAAATCATCACAGACTGTGAAAACTTAACACTGGACTTCAAGCAACTTGGGCTATGAGCTTCTCCACCCTTCCTCCAGACTCTAGGACCTTGGTTTCCAAATGAAATACAAAACACATCTGAAAAGAGGACTTTGGACCACTGGGCAACAGTCCAGTTCTTCTCCTTAGCCCAGGTAAGACACCTCTGACGTTGTCTGTTATTCAGGAGTGGTCTGTTTGTGGTGGCTCTTGATGCCTTGACCCCAGCCTCAGTCCATTCCTTGTGAAGTTCACCCAAATTCTTGAATCGATTTTGCTTGACAATGCTCATAAGGCTGCGGTTCTCTCGGTTGGTTGTGCATCTTTTTCTTCCACACTTTTTCCTTCCACTCAACTTTCTGTTAACATGCTTGGATACAGCACTCTGTGAACAGCCAGCTTCTTTTGCAATGAATGTTTGTGGCTTACCCTCCTTGTGAAGGGTGTCAATGATTGTCTTCTGGACAACTGTCAGATCAGCAGTCTTCCCCATGATTGTGTAGCTTAGTGAACCAAACTGAGAGACCATTTTGAAGGCTCATGAAACCTTTGCAGGTGTTTTGAGTTAATTAGCTGATTGGCATGTCACCATATTCTAATTTGTTGAGATAGTGAATTGGTGGGTTTTTGTTAAATGTGAGCCAAAATCATCACAATTAAAAGAACCAAAGACTTAAACTACTTCAGTCTGTGTGCATTGAATTTATTTAATACACGAGTTTCACAATTTGAGTTGAATTACTGAAATAAATGAACTTTTCCACGACATTCTAATTTATTGAGATGCACCTGTATATATAAGCTCCCGAGAGTTTGTGCTTATTTGTTTTGCCGCGATGCACCAGCAACGCTTAAAATAGAAATCGTTATATGTTTCTTCCTTTTGTTTCAAAGATTAAAGCCAAAATAACTTTCCCAAATAGTCTGCAGTAACGTGTTAAATGCTAAAATGTGGGGTTTTAAAAATGTTAGCGTTCTGACACTCGGAATTTTAACATGTAGATTAGTAAACACCTGTTTGTATTGAATAAACAAACATTTTTGCGTGGTAGTCTTATATATAAATAAATATATATATATATATATATATATTATTCGTTTGCAATGTCCAAGAACAGCTTCACATTTAAATGATTTTGTCTTTAATCAGATTAAAATATGGCTAATAAATATACTATGTGTAATATTGATGATTAAGTTAGTTTTTATTTTTGTAACAAAAAAAAAAGGGGGACAACAGCAGCAATACATTAAAGGTTTCTTCAAGAAGAAACCATTTCAAAAACAGGTAGATGCAGTACAGTGCAGTGCAGGTCAGAGCCAATTCACCCGGCAAGGCCAAGTTGGCCAACAAATTAGCATCCCTGAACCTGGCAGCACAGGTCAGAGCCAGCCAGAAAGGGCCAGTGAGGACTACACCAGCAGCCTATCTGCAGCAACAGGTGAAAGTCAGAACATGGAAATTTTTTCCAAAAAGTTCACTAGACACACACACACACACACACACACACACACACCGTCTGTTTGGACAATAAAAGTTGAGAATAAGTATTGTCTGTTCAGTGGTTTTTATTTATAAAAAGAGAGATGAGTTGTCCAGGCACTTGTGCAGTGCACTTGGGCACATGACTTTTCCTATGGGCTCCCCCTGGCTGGTTCATGGTTCCCCCTGTGCCACCCCATTACAAAAAAAAAAAATTCCTAGAATCGCCACTGTAGTGTTGGCTTCGCGCCGAGAGGAATAAGACATAATTCACCTCAGAAAAAGACGCGCTGTGACAAATAAGACAGAATTTACCTCAAGAAGCTTTGGATTACCTCAGAAAAGAAGAATGCAGCGGCTTGATCCAGCGGAGATCATAAACATGAGTAAGTCTTTTTTTTTTTATTATTATTAACCTACTTGTATTAGTTTTCACATAACTTGTACAAATTTCACTAGTTAGACTTTTTCCAAACTATAATTCCTGACTAAATGTATAATCAAGTGAAACATTATGAAGTTTCATTCACAGCATCTAAATGTCTCACGATGCCAGGATGGTTTTTTTTTTTTTTTTTTAATGTTCTATAAAATAGACAGCAATACGATATAAAAGTAACGAGTTATAATGTTACTAGTCTAATGTCAGTAAGAATAATTAGACGAAACTTTACTGTGATAGGCTATTCTCTGTTCGCGAATATAGCCATATATGTTTATAGCTATAGTTTTTGTATTGTATAGGCCTACATACAAAGCATGCTTGTGTTTATGAATGTAACTAAGCTTCTGTTCACCAATATCTGCTCTGGTGTAAACATTTTGAATGTGTTATACCCGGTAATTGGTGTTTGCAATCGTCTGAGGTGTAAATGGATCAAGTAAGCTGTAAATATCACTGATAATATGTGTGCTATGTGGTAATTGTGTTCTTTTTTCTATAAATTAGTACTAGTATCAGTGACCATCACAATAATGTTAATAATGTAGTTTGTGTAAACAGCATTCTTTTATTAATTTTTTTTATTTTTTATTTTTTTTATTTCAGATGTGTGGATAAGTGCAAAAGAACCTGTTGCAAAGCGAGCCAATACAAATAAGCAGCCCACTCAGGAACCTGGGACACAGCTAAGACCAAGTGAGGCACACACTCCCATGAGTCTCTTCAAAATATTTTTTTTTTTTTTTTTTTGTCCGTCAGAGCACATAAACAATATACACTTTGGAAATGCCAGGTATGTGATGTCAGGGTGTCTACAGATATGAACAAGTTAAATTTAAGACTTTTTAAGACCTTTTAATGCAACCTTATATGAAATTTATGACCAAACCTCTGATGGAAATCACATTATTTTACATATGTATAATGTAATATTTCATATATATATATAGCTGTCAAAAATGCTATTTATTATTATGATATACAGCAAACTTTTCACATCAGCAGACAATATCCCATTCAAAATATCCCCACAAAGGCACCGCAAGACCGAGATTTCTAGTAATGTAAACAATTTATTCTAACCTCAGGATGTTATTTAAGCCCTTTTTTTTTTTTAAACCTTATTAAATGTATGTATCATATTTCATGTCAAATTCTTACAACTGATCAATAGATTAAATTTACACTAGGCTGTTATCAAACAAATTAATTTACATTGCACAATTACAACTGCAATAAATAATGTTATGAGATTAATGTTTTGAATGCAATTTTGAATATACAAATAAGAAATGTTGGGTTGGGATACATAATAATAATACTACTACTACTACTACTAATAATAATAATAATGTTTAATTTATATAGCGCCTTTCCCAGGCTCAAGGACACTTTACCAAAGCAGGAACACAATGGACAGTCATTTCACATAGTCACAAACAGTCAGCACAAATAATCAATTAAGTTGGACAGTAGACATTTGCCCAGTCCAAAAACAAAATGAAACAAGATGAATGCAGTTGCATATCATGTTACGGCAAAGACACATAGAAACAACATAGCAACACATAACAACATAGAAAATACATACTTTTACATGCAAATACATACAAACAACATACTTTTAAACATACTAACTCCGCCAGTAGGTGGCGGTAAGTCACTTAATGAGTGAGTCATTATTGAGTCATTCATTCAACCGTTCGCTGAATCATTCAGTAAAAAAACACCGCTGTGTGTTGCTTGGAGATTGCGCGATACATCTGCTGTGATCTTTGTTTGGAACTATTTTAGTTGGTGAAACAGAACAAAACAGTCAATATTGTGTCTAAAATGTAAGTAACTTAATTATGTGACTACTTAACTACTTATTTAACTAAAATCAATGTAACATTTGCAATCGTGAGAATATTCGGCAATTAGCTCCCTTGTCATGGTATGTTGCTTAACTACATCATGTTATAAATATAAAAACTCAACATTCTGAAATTTTACCTCAGTATGTTTCTTCTGTGAGTTTCTTTATGTGGCCCATTCAGCTCTTTTGCTCATTTCATACAGTCATTTGATTTGATTTCTCCATAAAAGTCTCTTACAAAGAAACAGGCAGTGCGAGCCTAAACAGCGCGACCTTGATATCAGAAATACATTACTGAATGTAATAAATTCAGAAAAAATCATTCTTGCATTTCGATGCTTCACTGTTTTTTTTTTTTTTTTTGTCACATAGGCTATTTGTCCGGTCGGGCAAGTAAAATTCTCAAGCCATATTCAGGGAGGGAGGGAGGGAGGGAGGGAGGGGGGGGGGAATCTGTCTGTCCAATGATTGTAAACAGTCACAGGTCCGTCAGACTGGAGAAATTTTTGTGGAATTTGGAACGAAAATATTTAAGACCCATCGAATCTGAATTTAAGACATTTTAAGACTTTTTAAGGACCCTTGGCCACCCTGGATGTTCATTTATATATTTCAACATGACACACTACCAGACAAAAGTTTTTGAACAGTAAGATTTTTAATGTTTTTGTAAAGAATTCTCTTCTGCTCACCATGCCCGCATTTATTTGATCCAAAATACATAAAGTTGTATTTGCTAAAGCAGTAATATTGTGAAATATTTTTACTATTTAAAATGACTGCTTTCTATTGTAATATATTTTAAAATGTAATTTATTCCTGTGATCAAAGCTGCATTTTCAGCATCATTACTCCAGTCTTACTCCAAGTGTAACAATATACACTATACCATTCAAAAGTTTGGAGTCAGTATATATAAAAATTAAAACTTTTATTTAGCATGCAAGTGATGATAAAGACATTTATCACGTTACAAACTATGCTATTCTTCTGAACTTTCTATTCATCAAAAATCATCTCAGCTCTTTTCAACATAATAATAATAATAATAAATAAATAAATAAAATGTTTTTTGAACAGCAAATCAGAATATTAGAATGATTTCTGAAGGATCATGTGACTGGAGTAATGATGCTAAAAATTCAGCTTTGGAAGTCAGCTTTGATTGTTCCTAATAAACTGTTTAACTGCACTCACAAGTGAATCTCAAGTTATTTTGTGTGATAGCTAAATATATTCTTAATAAACTATAAACAAAAAAAATATATAAATTTATTTTGTCCTCACATTCTTTCTTGTAACTCTTCCCTCTCAGTCACATCCCTGACTGAATGGCTCATTATGCAGCTCATTATGCGGGCCTTTGTCTTCTCGGGTGTGAATTACTGCATTATGTAGGGTAGTTGACGCCCTCTCTCATATGCCCTTTCTACCTGAAAAAGTGTCTTAGAAAATTTAAATCAATATATTGTTTTCTGTGACCTGAGTAAACAAGATGATGTTCACATAATTTTTAAGTAAAAACTCCTACAAGAGTCCTACTACAAGATCCAGTTCTCAAAAGTCTTGTGAACAAATGTTCTGTATGTGTTTTATGACCTTATTTCAGTGACTTCAAAATTTTAGTTTTTCACTAATCACACATAAACGTTGCTTTCTCAAAAACACAATCATGTACATAAATGCTGCTAACATATTATTGTAGCCCAGTTTGTGCTGTTTACAGTGTTATTAGACTTAAGCCATTTGTATGTTTATAAGCATCTGAAAAAAAGCACGTCAGGGCATGTCAAAACTTCTCCAGGCCCCCAAAACACACTCAGACCCCAGAGGGTTAAAGAAAATCCTTACACAGGGAAACATGTTGCACAACAGTATAGCAGTACGTCATGAACAGGCATGCAACTGACCAGGACATTAATGTTCCACAGACCACAAAAGCTGAATTTTTAACAAGAAACGTAGTATTTATAAAACTTTCTAGAACTATAGAAAAGCCTTCACATGCACAAGTTTCCAATTAGGATATAGACTACTTTAATGCTCCACCACATATAAAAAGAGAGACGCCAACTAGTTATTTACCAGATACAGACTAATACAAACATACAGTAGCTGAAGCTGATTATATCATCTTGGTCTGGAACGAGGTTAACTTACAGTAATTGTGAAAATAAGTGAAGCAGTCATAGGCCCGGTTTCAAAGACAGGGCTTAGACTGAGCCAGAATTAGTCCATAGTTCAATTAGGACATTTAAGTAATTTTTTTTTTTTTATATTAATTAAAAAAAAAAATTACTGGGGTGCATCTTGAGACAAAACAAAGGCACTGATATATTTTAAGATCAGTCATTGCAAGTTTATTTCAGTTGAAACAGCTAAGACTTACATTTTAGTCTAGGACTTGGCTTAAGCTTTGTCTGTGAAACCGGGGGTTAAAATCTGGCAATGGCTCAAAAAAAAAAAAAAAAAAAATATATATATATATATATATATATATATATATATATATATATATATATATATATATATATATATATATATGTAAATAAATAATAAAAAATTGGCTGAAAATTTTGGTGGGACTTTGCCATAATGAGCCGTGGCTGAAAAATAATGAAATATTATGATGAAAATGCTTAACTGTGACCCTGGACCACAAAACCAGTCATAAGGTTCAATTTTGTGAAAATTGAGAATTATACATCATATGAAAGCTGAATAAATAAGCTTTCCATAGATGTATGGTTTGTTAGGACAGAACGATATTTGGCTGAGATACAACTATTTGAAAATCTGGAATCTGAGAGTGCAAAAAAATATTGAGAAAATCGCCTTTAAAGTTAAAGTCCTTAGCAATGCGTATTACCAGGGTGCGATTTGTAGGTATTGGGGGGGATTTCCCCCTTCTGTGTCTATGTATCCCTGCCTCTGCTGAATTATTTTCATCACCGGTGGGGATGAAAAAAAATATCCCCCGGGGTGATGCTACTCCACCAATCACCAAAAGAGCATTTAAAATACCAAAAATATAAATAGTTTTATTTTACAATCAGCATGTAAAATACAGCATCATGACAATAGAAACAACAATAAAATCAGAAATGGACTTTAACTGTCAGCGCTCCTGTTTAATAGAGACTGTCTGGGTTTCGCAATCCTGGTTCACTTGCCTTAATCAATGCAAGGCTTTTCAGAAAGTCAGCGCATGCCAAGTCTATTTCAGAGTGACAGTTTGAGAGTAATTAATAAATGATGGTTCTATTCTATATAAACATATATGAGGTAAATGTGAATACATAATGTGAATACATAATATGCACACTTTTGGAGTAAAAGTTTGTATGTTGCGTACATAGGCGTAAATCCCGGGGGGGACAGGACCCATCTAAGGGTTGTCCCCCCTAAAAATATCATTACAAGCAACTCTGTGTCTTGAAAATAATATAATGGACATTTACTTAAAATAATTGTGTAAGTAGTAAAACAAAATAAACGCAAAAAAGCGTATTAAGTACAGAAATGTTTTGATTCCCCCCTCCCTTGCCTCACAGTGGTTTGGTCCACTGCCTCGATACACTCACCGTGCGTTCACACCGCCGGCGTCGAGAGCGGTCGCTCTGGACGCGCTGCCAGCGACGCTGTAGAAAGATTGGCGGACGCTCTGACGTAGATCGAATGCTTATCTTGTAATTAAAGGAGCCGCAAAGCAAACAAGCATGTTGATCTTGTGCATACTGACCACAAGGGTATAAGTTAACCTCATGAAATATTTTAAATGTGATAGTAAAAAACTGATCGATGGAAATAACTTTATTGTAGTTACATGTTTGCTAACGAAATAAACCAATTAAAAGCTATTTGTGTGGTGTAGCTTTTGTGTTCATGGTTAAGTGCTAGTCTAATTTCAACATTATAGGAGACATTTACTAGCCTTGATCTTTAATTAACATTAACATTAATTTGTGTGGACGAAGTATTAAGATTCTTTACTTAATAATGTATAAAGCACTAATACCACACTGTAAAAATACTCTGATGCAACTAAAAGTCCTGCATTGAAAATGTTTCTTAAGTATAATCAGGTATAAACATTAATTAATGTAAGTATAATCAAGAAAATTGATTTAAAGGTTTAAAAGTGAACTGGGACTATTATACTATTATATCATTAGACCAGTTATAGAACACTTTTGTTTTTCCTTGTAGAAAAAAAAAAAATAGGCAGAAGTGACTGCTTTCATTTTAAAATATGTGACATACACCTCTGGTCTCCATCAGATGTAAAAAATAAATAAATAAATAAATAAATAAAATAAATAGTCATAGCTCTCTACAACACCTGTTTTCGTTTAATCCAATATGTGTCGATATGTCAGAAATGTTCTGCAGCAGTAACACTGTTTTGCATGCTCTGGCGCTGAAATTAGCATGAAATTTCCACTTATTTTCAGAAAATATATAACGTTAATGCACATCATCAACTCACCAGGAACACGCATTTATTTATTTATTTATTTATATATCCCTGTACACAAACAGGGACAAGTCGTAGATTACTGGGAAACCCGCCACAGGAATAATCAGCCTCTGCTCCATTTTGCTTGGGAACTAATGTGGTCGGAACCAAAGTTTACAGGACTGCGTTCTCTGGACTCCTCTCAAACGGTGGACTTCTACACTCCGATTGGTTGCCGCCCAACCGCGTCATAGCTCATTACCATAAAGTTGACCTGATTTCAACTCTCCTCGCCGCTCTCGCCGGCCAAGTCGCGCCGCGCCGCTCTCGCTGCTGCTCGTCGCCGGCTCACATTGAAAATGAATGACTTCCGGCCACTTTGACGCTCTCGACGCGTTCGGTGTGAACACACAGTCAGGACACGAGTCCGGTGGGAGCAGTGTTGCCAAGTCCGCAGTTTTCCCGCGGAATTGGGCTACTTTTACGCTCTTTCCGCGTTGGAGCGACCCCAATAACGTGATATTTAGCCCCTGGAAAGCGACATTTATCAGGGGAATCCCACCAAAAAACGTGTATTTTACCCCACCGGAATGCGATTTTTACCGGAAATCCCCCCTGAAAAGCGATTGGGCTAGTTTTGAGTAGCAATTGGGTGGGTTTTGCTGTAAAAACCTGGCAACCCTGGGTGGGAGAGAGCAGAGTTCCTTAGTAGTTAAGTGTAAGTAATTACGCTGTCAAAGCTATTTTATTCTCTTTAAACATCGGGTGAAACTATTCTTTCTCTTTGATACAGATGACGCTGGATCATTAATAAATTAGTCATGACAAAAAAATAATGATATCTGATGTATTTTCTATGAGCAATTTATAAGGTTACCAAGCTTAATACCGTAGCTTGTCACCCACTACAACTAACACAGCGATAAACCTGTGTGTGAACTGATATTAGGCTAATATTGTAGTCCTACCGATGTGCTGGGTTTTGCTCAGTATGATGTTAAGTGGCAGGCTTAATGCGGTTGAATATCTAAAGAGACGTACTCGGTCCCAGATGAAACCTAAAATACTATGGAGGACGCAAAATAATCATTATAATATGACCGTGTGGTGAACCATATGATCCGAACTCATATTTAAACACAGTCTCCATGCTGTGTACACATATCTATCCTTACAAGTACAATTTTGGCTGTATTATTTGTGTCCCCTTCAAAAATTGCTCTTGAGAAATTTTATGTTTCTTGTCCCCCCCTACTGTTAGATGAAATTTACGCCCCTGGTTGTGTAACGAAGCACTGATCAAAAACGAATGGAAGCAAACGTGATTGAATATGTACAGGTTTGTGTCACGTTATTCTTTTCATAATATCATCAACTTTCGATGTAATTATTTATATATTTATTTATTAATTCCTGGCAGAAATAAGAACTGTTAGTGTCACTGTAACCAAGTATTATCATAAATAGTAGTCAAATATTGAATCTGTCTAATCTCAAGGTCAAATCAGAATATTTCTTATAAAAAGTTTCTGTAACAGATGCCAAAATAATCTATATATTTATAGCTCCACTGTGATTTGTGATATATTTTAAATAATTATATATATATATATATATATATATATATATATATATATATATATATATATATATATATATATATGTATTTTTTTTTTCCCCAAATCATTCCCCCCCTCTGGTTTGTTCAAAAATCGCACCCTGCATATTACTAATCAAAAATTAATTTTTGATACATTTACGGTAGGAAATTTACAAAATATCTTCATGGAACATGATCGAATATCCTAATGATTTTTGGCATAAAAGAAAATTAATAATTTTGACCCATACAATGTAAATGTTGGCTATTGCTACAAATATACCCCTGCTACTTATGACTGATTTTGTGCTCCAGGGTCACAATTTGAGTCAATAATGTTATGCATCAGGAAAATATCAAACACCATGTATTTCTCAACCTGAACAAACTTAAAGATATTTATGTTAACTTCAAAATTTAATGTAACTTTAATTTTGAGACCGTAGCAAGAAAAATGTGACTTTTCATTCATACTCCTATTAATGCAGAAATGGACAGTGAGGACCCTCTTTGCAGAAATGAGCAACACAACAAGAGAGACTCAAAGTCGTAAAACTTACCCCATTCCAGGACAAGGCATCCAGAGATTGTTGTAGTAGAATAAATGCAAATAAAACATCATAACTGAAGGAACAAAGACAAAAACATGAGATTAAGATAACAGATAGTTTAATGGTGTGCTAGACATAGGATATTTTCACAAAAAGGTAGAATCCCAGCAAACAGGGGACGTCCCCCGGATGTTCCGAACGTCCGTTTAGGTCCGCAGTACGTCCTCCTTGTAACGTTCGCGGGCGGACGTTCGGAGGACGTCCGCTGTGTAACGTTTGTTGGCGGACGTTTTGAGGACGTCCGGTTTTGGTCCGCTTTGTAACGTTCGCAGACGGACGTTCTGAGGACGTCCACTTACGTCCGCATTTGGTCCTCTTTTTGACGTTCGCTGGTGGATGTTCGGAGGACATTCGTCCGAGCCAGTTTGCGAACGTCCCTGTTTCGTCCCTCATCTGCCATTTCCATTACAACACTTGAAAAATCCAGTCGCCCATGCGTGGGCTTTTATCAGACCTGATACCTTGCAACTCAGACAAAGAGAGTTGACAAAATTAAAATAAAATATAAACTCATATTGTATTTTAAAGGGTATTAGGGTGAAGTCAGTTAAAATGGGCTATATAAGGTTGTAGCGTCATATCTCTTAAAAATTGTATAGTCAGTCACAATAACTGATCTTGCATTGTTGCTTCAACACTTGTTGACATGTAACAATAATTTTGATTGGTCTGAGTTTCTTAAGGCAGGCAGGGCAGAGTGTAACATTAAGCTTGTCAGAGAAATTGTAAGATAAGTGAGCCACATAGTAAATTTCATTCATCACTAATAAGGGTAGGCCTACTAAAGCAATTATAAGTATGCTTACCAACAAAGTTTAAGACATGCTCTTTCAAATAAAACATTTTAATTTAAAAAAAGAAACTTCGGTTTTTCTGAAAAAGGTTATTTTAGGTAGAAATGGCTGGTTAAGTTAAAATGGGCCACAATTTTTCAGGTAAAATGGGCTGCATGCACACACATTTTTACACAGAAATTGAGGGTGAAAATAAGTTTATAGGCCTAGATATGTATGCATACAAAATCTAATCTTTAAAAAAAAATACACAAAAATACACACATAAACTACCAGTCAAATGATTTGAACAGTGAGATTTTTAATGTCTTTAAAGAAGTCTCTTCTGTTCACCAAGCTTGCATTTATTTGATCCAAGGGACAGCAAAAACAGTAAATTTTGAAATATTTTTGCTATTTAAAATAACTGTTTTCTATTTGAATATATTTTAAAATGTAATTTATTCCTGTGATCAAAGCCAAATTTTCAGCATTGTTACTCTAGTTACATGTTCCTTCAGAAATCATTCTAATATTCTGATTTGCTGTTCTAGAAACTTTTTTTATTCAGTTGAGTAAATTTTTTTTTTCAGGATTATTTGATGAATAGAAAGATCCAAAGATCAGCATTTATCTGAAATAAAAAGCTTTTGTAACATTATACAATATACCATTCAAAAGCTTGGAGTCGATAGTAAAAAATATTTCAAAATGTTACTGTAATTTTTGCTGTACTTTGAATCAAATAAATGCAGGCTTGGTGAGCAGAAGAGACTTCTTTAAAACACATTAAAAATCTTACTGTTCAAAAACTTTTGACTGGTAGTGTGCATGCACACACAAGACACCAATGCACAGAAACACACACCTATACAACATGATCAGTTCATTTGTAATTGCATTGTTTAATGAAATATTCATTCAACTTTCAATTTAATGAAATGCATATGGTGATGTTGCTATGGCACACTAAAGACAATAGTGTCAATTTACTGTTAAAAATAATAATGATTTCAGCCGAAATTACCTGTGTTTTCTTTTTATATTGGCCCATTTTACCTGAATGTTGTGCCGTGGCTCAAGAAGGTACCTGCTGATACTCTCTCATAATTTTAAAACAATTATACTTTTTGACATTTAAAAAATATATACATATTTAAGAGACCCATGCTAATTTATAAAAATATCATTAGTGCATATCTTATTTGATGGTATTATAAGTCATTTACCAAGATGTGGCCCATTTTAGCTGACTTCACCCTATTTCTTAAAACAAAATCTCTTTTTTTAACTGTGATGATAGAATGCAAAATGCAAAAAACATTTTTTTGTTTGTTTGTTTTGCAGATTGATATTATTATTATTATTATTATTATTACTATAGTATAATATATTTGATTTAATTGTAAAATGAAGTTAATGTTAAATTAGTAATTTTCATTTCTTGAAAAAGAAAATAGGAGTAACTTCTGTAATTAAAATGTCATCAAATCAGGAGTCTGTTTTCAGCATTTAAACATCAAAATCATGATAACCTTCAATAATGTAATTGAACATATAGGCTACAATTAGGTTTATGTATTCCCCATGCATGAAGAAAATAAGGTTGCATCCCTGGAGCTCTAAAAGAATGTTATAGAGTGATGAATGCAGGAAAACATGAAGAAAAGAAAGTGGAAAATAACACAGGTAAGACACAAATTAATTCTTTCCATTTCCATTTTAAACTGTTGGTTAGCCGACAAGAAAAGTTATTTAGGAAAATTATTATTTTAGTTATTGGATTTAAGACTGTTATACCAAGTGCAGCTCAAAATAAATAAATAAATAAATAAAATTTGTGTAATAAAGCCACATTAGGAGATAGGCTACAAGCAAGTGTCGATCAAATGAGCACATGATCGAATGACATCACTTTAGGGCACGCAGCATGTATCCATGGCAACGCTCAGCTGCTTAGTGACAGTTAACGGTCCTCGATTTCCTCAGAGACACGGCCTTGAGTTTTAGCTTTTGTCTGTCGAAAAGGTATTTATACTTTTATATTTGTAGACATTAGCTACTGTAACCAACTTGTATCTTGTAATGCTTACATTTTATGAAAAGTTTACCTTTTTAAACATTTGCTGAAGATGTCGTCCTGAAGTTTGCAGACGACACCACACTGATCAGCCTCATCCAGGACGGTGACGAGTCTGCCTACAGACAGGAGGTTAAGGAGCTGGCTGTCTGGTGCAGTCTTAACAACCTGGAGCTCAACACGCTCAAAACTGTGGAGATGATCGTGGACTTCAGGAGAAACCCCCCTGCACTCCCCCCACTCACCATCATGAACAGCACTGTGACTGCAGTGGAGTCATTCAGGTTCCTGGGCACCACCATCTCCCAGGACCTGAAGTGGGACAATCACATAGACTCCATTGTGAAAAAGGCCCAGCAGAGGTTGTACTTCCTTCGCCAGCTGAGGAAGTTCAACCTGCCACAGGACTTGCTGAATCAGTTCTACTCCGCCATCATTGAATCCGTCCTCTGTACTTCAATAACTGTCTGGTTCAGCTCAGCTACCAAATCTGACCTCAGAAGACTACAGAGGGTAGTCCGGACTGCTGAGCGAATCATTGGTACAACCCTCCCCACTCTCCAAGAACTGTACTCATCCAGAGTGAGCAAAAGGGCTGGCAAAATCACTCTGGACCCCTCACATCCAGCACACTCCCTCTTTGAACTGTTGCCGTCTGGTCGACGCTACAGAGCTCTGAGCACCAGAACGACCAGACACAGGAACAGTTTCTTCCCTCAGGCAATCCATCTCATGAACACTTGACATTAATAGTGGAACACACAACACTATTATAAATTATTTATCCAACACACATACTTATTTTTTCATTTCAGATTTGCACATATCAGACCTGCACACCATAATTGACTATATTATATATTGTGTTTTTGCTATTTGCACATTGCCTATTTGTATATTATTCTTTTATTATCTGTGTCCTGTTCTGTTGCTGTCTTTCTGTTGCACTGTAGAGCTTCTGTCACAAAAACAAATTCCTCGTATGTGTAAGCATACCTGGCCAATAAAGTTCATTCTGATTCTGATTCTGATTCTGTACGACTGCTGATCGTTAGCCTGTGAACACTTTCGAAGCTAACGTTAGCATGTAAAGCTGAAATGATGAAACGTATATAATATTGACAGATACTGAACTTAAATATTGAATTTCCATATGGTAAAAAGACACACTGAGACGCCTATATGAGCCAAAAAGCCCATTTGGGACGGCCTATCTTCATATGTGCGCTAATTTTGGACCACTTGGTCTAAATCCAAATTGTCAACAACAACAAATCTTGTTTCAATGGATAAACGGTAGTCCTAGACATATTAAATCAATCATAACACTACTTAATGTGTTCATTTTGTTGTTTTAGGTTATAACACAACGGGAAGAATTGCCATAGGACTAACCCCACAGCTGACAACCAGACACACACACACACACACACACACACACACACACACGGAAAAAGCACCGTAACTTTAATTGTTCAATTAAAATAAACGTATTTTGCTCCATACAGCGTGTCTGTTGTCTTTGATTAGCCTAAAAGTCAAATAAAATGATATTCAGAGGACTTAAAGCGAAAGTCCCCTAAACATCCCGAATGGCCGCTTCACGTCCTGTGAACGTCCTCGTGAACGTCCGGAGGACGTCTTTGCGGACCCTACACGCTGACGTCCGGGGGACGTTCGCAGAGGTCGTTTAGGGGACGTCCTGGGGACCTTTTTTTGTTAGCTGGGATGCAAGTAGGGCTGGGCGATAATTCGATAACGATAATTATCACGATATAATTTTCCTCAACAAAACGATATGAAGAGTTTGATAAATGTTCGATATAAAGTTTATGCGGCAAAAGATGAATGAAACAGTGCGACTCATTTGAACCGCGACACACGGACCGTTTATCCGCTCGGATCAAAGTTTAATCTGCCGCGCGGCGCGAGCACACTAGAGCAGATGTGTTTACTCGGTCACGCGAGCACGAAAAGTGCTGTGAGATCCAGTGTGAAGCGCCTGAATTCAGCGAAGAACACAAACGAATCTGTGATTTAAATTAGTTTAAAGCCAAACAGGAGAAACATTGTGTGCAACGAGACAGTCAGAAGGCTTTTCAATCTACACATTGCCATCATTTACCATGGATTTACTGTAGTAACACTCACTGCACCAAGGTATTGAGGCAGAAATGTGGGATATTCACATTGAATTTTATTACAGGAGTAATGGTATATAATTATAATATATATTTGTGATTAAGCTATAGCATGTGTGCATTTATACTGAATGTTTTTAGACTACTGTTTTTCATACAAATAGGCTACCTAAAAATCATACAGTTATATATTTTACCATGGTATTGAGGTGCTATATGTGGTTTTAATTGTGTTTATCATGATTTAAATGTATGCTACTATGGGAGACCAATGCTTAAAAAACAAAAAAAAACAAAAAAAAAAACAAACAAAAAAATATATAAATAAAACATTTTACAGATGTTACTGATTTTGATAATGAACTATAATTTACCTCTACATCCTAACTCAAGCTACTATCAAATGTGCATTTCTAAGAGAAAAAAAGTGATATTATTATTATTATTATTAATATTATCAGGCAACCCAAACCTGTTTCTTGATTTGAAACAATATCACTCATTACAACATGCAGAAACTAAGAAATACATTTTTCTATTTAGATATTTATTCTGTTAAGGAAAATGAATGGTCTGGTTTCTACAACTTTCACTTTGGAGCAAAAATCTGGCTTTAAACTTAAAAGAAATAAAGATTTGACATTTATTGTGATAATTATCGATATCGACTGATATGAAAAAAAAAATTGTGATAATTTTTTTGGCCATATCGCCCAGCCCTAAATGCAAGTATCAATCTTTATCAGAGTAACATATTACATAAGCCTATTATAATAAATGCTCATGATGTCACATAACAAAATTGTTGTTTTAAACACTGAATGTTATTGAACAAGTCTGAGTAAAATGTTATTAAATAATCTCTTTTGTTGGAAAACAGGTAAGTAAATGCTTCTCATTAAAGTATACTGAAAATGTTTTATGATCGTGTTTCTATTAAATACACGTTAAAGGTGGCAACTGAGCTTGCAAAGATAGATCGTGCAGCATTATGCGACCCAATTCATGCACCCTGATCTCAGTACTGTATTTTACCAATAATGCCTGAGCAAATAATTATTTAATTAGAATATATATATATATTTTTTTCAAAATTTGCACTTAACTGAATCGCAACCTCATGCTAGATTAACCTCATTTTCAAACAATCACACTACAAAGCGTAAACCAAGTGCTTTGTCTTAAACACGTGTGTAAATAATCTTGCAACAATGATAAATTCTACGCCCAACTGTCACAAGTGCATAAAACAATATGAATACGTATCATGGTGTAGGCTGATGTAGTGATGAAGACGGAATGCTGAAGGAGACTAGCAGCAGTGTTTTTGATAGCAGGCCCAGAGAGTCTTCAACTACAGTTTACATGAGCGTTCAGACAAAAATATAATTTGGTGATTGAGACGCGGTTGACGCGACAACTCGATGAGCATTCGGACTGATAGCGGACTTGAACTTAAAGCCCCGCGAGTGTTTCACATTTTCCGTTGTGAAATAGTAACACTTTAACGTCATAGTAGGACAATCAAACAACCACAAAGGCTTACTGTTATTTTAGTTCGTTGCACAATATTACAGTGCTGCCAACTCTCACGCTTTGCCTGTTTTCACACGCACTCACGCCACACATCCAATTACTCACGTGAAAAAAAAAAACGATTTTGGCCGAGACGCGTTCGTTCCTTTTCGAACTCCCCGACGATAGATGGCGCTGATGGCGTCTATGGCTGGCTGCACCCCGAAGTTAGCGACAGAAGAAGAGATACCCCGAAAGACAAGAGAAACTACCACCTCGAGAAGTCTGCTGATGAATCTGAGCTGAGACTAGGTATGTAATAATGAAATGTCGTCCAATTGAGTACTCACTCTCTTAAACTTTAAATCTTAAAAGAAATTATTTGTTTGTGCGTGTGTCTGTAAACATGATTTAGTGTGGTGAATGTAAACTCAGCTGTCATAACAAGCAGCAGGAGAGCACCTTTTTAACTTCGTGGTATACTGCATGCTCAAAACATCAGCTCATAGCATTGTTTATTTACTCACATGGCATTTATCTTTTTATTAACAGGCCAAAGAAAAGGACTCACTGTGGATGAAGACTTTTTTCTGTAGGACCAAACAGCACTTCGAACAGGTAAGATGTATTCCAAAGAATTTAACATAAATACAGGAAATTTGTGCAATAGAAGTAGGCATGTTTTTGTAACTGAGAGTAGAGTTATTAAACCAACATGACCATGATTATGCCTCATTTTTAGTTATTTTTGTAATGCATTCATCTGTTTTATTGCTTCAAAAAGTTGTACTGTTTAAGCACTTTATTTGTTGCACTTTATTTGTTTCTGATGGACCGTGTGGTGGGAGGCTTTGAATGAAGAATAATGTCCCTCCCTAACTAATCTTGTGTCGTTTTTGGCTGAACATTAATCATCAAGTGCTGTTAAGAATACAATTATTCACAGCAGGTTTCAGTTAAGAATTAGTTTAATACCATTCTAATCAAAATATTAATCAACCTACCTAGGTCAAATCTTAAACACTGATCTATGAATAAGGCTTTATTTTGGTACATAGGCAGTCATTTAGGCACAACAATAGTTTTCTGGTTGAATGTTCAGCTCAAGTCTAGAAGGCCCTACAAGTTATTATGCTGAACGTGAATCAGAATAAGTTCAGGTATTGCACATCTTTAGCAGACCACCCAAAAATCCACTAGAATTCAGGAAATCACATCTACTTAATCCAAATCCAAATGAAGGTGGACCTTCAGCTATGTCTGCTTCACAGAATGTAACCAGTATTGTCCATCTCCAGTAGGCTGCCCCTATCAACGGCTTTGGGCCTCCCACAAACCACCAGAATGCAGGGTACAACATCAAATTAATTCCAATTCTCTGATATTTGAGCCACCAACCTGACAAAATCTCACTCCAAGGTTTTTTGAAAAGTTGGCAGGTATGATATTAACAGCGTGCATCCTAAAAGTAATGTAATTTATGCAATCGTTCACAGAAGGTTACATTTAAATTATGTCAGTAATTTTATGAAAAGTCGGGCTTAAGTTTTTAAGCGACAGTTTCTCTGACAGAGTAGGGAACGTCAACATCATCACCTGCGAAAAATAAAACGGAGAGTTCAGTGCTTGTATACACCAGTTGTCAAGCAGTGATTGGCCAGACTTGTTAGTATGAATGAATGACGTGGCATTGGAGTCTTCCTGACAGAACTTACGCTAAAGCTTTCAGTTCTACAAGTATATACAAATGAGTATCCACAATATACAGTCACTTAGAAGTTGTGCACGGCACCACAATATCTCGCTTGCATTCAGATATCATATTTGAGCCTAGTCTCCCCTTTTATAGCCCAGGCTCCACCCCCTCTTTGGGACTGTACCATTTACAGGTAAGTGTCTCTAAGACTATTTTGTAAATACTTATGAAATCATATGAATAAACACTGTCATTCTTACTATTCGTTGCCATTTCAGCTTGGCAACTTTCTATTAAAAAATGTTTAAATTTCCATCATATCATATCGTAATCATTTTATCCGAAGAAGGGCTTGTTACACTATAAGAAAATATATTGGTCCACTCAATATGTTATTCATTAATAATTTTTCACGAAATTCTTCACTCATGAAAGGGCTAAATGTCCACCCTGTTACAAGGCATTCTCATCTCAATTAATAAGTGTTTTGAATTCACAGTTATTGTAATATTTACATTTTCTAAGAGCTAAAATGTCCCTCTACCCTGCAAATGTATTTTAACAAAGTGTTCCTAATCGGGCATTATCTTGAAAAAAAGTTGTATTTTAAGATACAGTGTAATTTCAAAACATTTTTTTAGAATAAAAAATAAAGGTGTATTCACACCTGTCTTGTTTGGTTTGATTGAATTAAACTCGAGTCTATTTCCCACCTTGGTGCGGATATTTTGGGCAGGTGTGAATACAGCAATCGCACTCGGGTGCAGACCAAACAACTGTACCGAGACCCAGCTGAAGAGGTGGTCTCGGTCTGCTTCCAAACGAACTCTGGTATGGTTGAATGGATGAACCAATGAAAGGATGACCTTAAGCACACCTGTGGTTTCGTTTACAGTTTCTGGTTCACTTACAAAAAGGGCAGTGTGAAAGCGAACTGCACCAAAAAAAAAAAAAAAAATCAACATTGTATTTGTTCCGGACCAAAGCAAGTGAACAAGCAGACTTTCCTGGTGTGAATACACTTCAATGGAATTTTGGCCCCATTTTAAATTATTTCATTTTACCAGTAGATTCCCTACAAGTAACCACAAAGATATGCATACCATTTATTGAGGGGCAGTTGTGGCCTAATGGTTTGAGAGTCGGACTTGTAACCCAAAGATTGTGGGTTCAAGTCTCAGGTCCGGCAGGGATTGTAGGTGAATGTACAGCACTCTCTCCACCCTCAATATGACTGAGGTGCCCTAGAGCAAGGCACTGAACCCCCAACTGCTCCCCGGGTGCCGAAGTGTGTGTGTGTGTGTTCACTGCTGTGTGTGTGCACTTTGAATGGGATAAATGCAGAGCACAAATTCTGAGTATGGGTTACCATACTTGGCCACACGTCACTTTCAATTAATATAAAAAATTAATATAAAAAAATAAAAATAAAAAAACACTGATGTAACAGGGTGGACATAAAAGAAACATACTGTCACAATTTACAAGCATTACAACAAAAGCAAATTGATGCATTTTTGTAAGATAAATATCCATATTTAAAATGTCTCACTTCTCACTTCTTTCTCACTTTTGCTGACTGGCATACGTGCAAGCCATTCCGGGCGGATGAAGTAGGATGTATGCGTCGTGCACGCACCTGTGAGATATGCTAGTCTCGCTAGTTTGTTTATAGGAGCAAAGGAAGCAAAGTTTCCTTACTTTACCAAAGGAAAACCAATCTCCTCTTGGCTTATATCGAAATCCTCCTACGTTTTTATTTACAAATCCTCGTTTTGTGCTTCTAATTCATGACCGCCACTTTGTTTTGCTGTCTCTCCTCCACACTTCCGCGTTCATCACTTCTCATTGGCGTGTGCGCCACGCATACGTCCTACGTCATTCGCCGGAACTGCTTCCACCTACGACAGTTACCAGAAGTGAGAAAAAAGTGTTTATAACATTTTAAATATGGATATTTTTCTTACAAAAATGCATTGATTCGCTACAGGAGGCCTTTATTCACCCCACCGGAGCTGCATGAGGCACGTTTTATTATGGATGCGAGTGCTTTATTTGACTACTTTTGGACTGCTGAACAAAAACACTGACCTACTCCCATTCTAAAGCTTGGAAGAGCACGGAACATTTTTAATATAACTCCGAGTGGATTCGTCTGAAAGAAGAAAGTCATATACACCTAGAATGCTTTGAGGGTGAGTAAAACGGGCTAATTTTCATTTTTGGGAGAACTAACCCTTTAATACATTTGGACCCCATAACGCAGGGAATACCAGTACACACACACACACACCACACAGACACACACACACCACAGAGACATACGCACATTGTAAAATCAAGATAATTTAATTACAGTTTCTACCTAATTAACAAAGTTGAGTTATAAAACTTTATTTTTTTCCTTCCTTTATGTCCTTTCTACACCTCTACTTTTTACTGAGGTATATTTGCCTTCTTTCAGGGTCTGCATCATGACAAGCCCTGTAGCATCGCTCCTTTTCTGCAGCAGACAAAAGTGCCATTTCCTGACAAATACATGCATACCATTTAAGCAACTCTTTCTTTTAAATGCGTAATAAATTAATTATAAGTACCAATGCATGCTTTAAACACTTATCTAATTTTTACATCCCCTGTTACAATATGTCCACCCTGTCACAGTGCAAAACAATAACAGGGTGGACAGTAACAGGAGTGACATTTTATGCTAAAATCAGCCATTGTTACTCATGTGATGAAGAACAAGCTAGTGTGTAGTGATCACTGAGGAAGATTTTAAACATGTTTATTAACCATATTTTCAAAATTACAAAAATGATCAGTTTCCATTTTCATTATTTATATATATATATATATATATATATAAGCTTTAAGGGGTCATCGGATGGCCATTTTCCACAAGTTGATATGATTCTTTAGGGTCTTAATGAAAACTTTGTAACATAGTTTGGTTAAAATTTATCAATGGTCGTGTAAAACAATACCGTTTTTACCCTGTCCAAAACATCTATGTCTACAGCAAGCTGTTTTATTGAATGTCACTTTAAATGCAAATGAGCTCTGCTCACCCCACCACTCTTTTCCGAGCCACTCTCTGAGAGACGGTAAACTTTAGCCGCATTCGTGAAACTTGCTAACTAGCACATTATTAGGAAAGGCGATTTGCAAACATTCATTAAAAAAAAAAAAAACTTATACTCACTTCTTCTGGAGGTGAAGCTGGATCACGAATGATTCGCGCGAAGATAGACGCATTTAGGTAGATTGGGGGCACATTCCTTTCAGAAACAAATGTAATCCACTGCGTCTTCAGTGACTTAAATGACGACTACTATGTTCATTATTACATCCAACAACCGAACACCTCAATTGCTATGGAGACATTCTTGTCTACATCTGCTCCGACGGTGAAACAATGGCGGACTGATGACAGCTCACTCAGGGCGGGTCTAAGGTAAGACACCAGTCCAGTCTGTGCTGAAATGCTACTGTCAATCAAACAATCGTGGGAGGGCCTGGGTCTGTGAGACATCACACAGACAGACAACTGAGATCGGCTCGATTTGAGACAGGGGAAATGATTTAATGAGATTAAAAAAAAAAAAAAAATCTTTATCATTATAGGGTGGTTGTGTACACACACTGCTAACACACGTTTCAGTTCAAACAGGTTGTAAAAATGCATGTCGTATCCAGTGACCCTTTAACAGAGTGGACATGTGTAACGTGGGGTTTTGGGATTTGTTTCATGTTCATGTTTTCATGTCTTTTATTTTGGAGTTTAGTCATGGTCCCTGTTTGTGTCATGCTTCCCTTGCCCTCATGTATTCATGCCATTGGTTCTCTTGTTCATTGTGTCATGTTCTGATTGGTAGTCTTAGTCATGTGTCCTGTCTCTCATTGGTTGGTTTTTGTCACATGACCTGTATTGTTTGCTATAAGTAGCCATCTTGTTGCCATTGTTCCCTATCGTGTATTGTAATTTGTAACAAACATCCTTTATTGTTATAAAATACCACGAGCTGCATACAAAACACATACAGAAAATATATTGTCATAATCATGTCTATTTGCTTTCATATTTATGTAGAAAAATGTTTCACTCAATGTTTTTAATACAGAAGATCTAGAGAGTGAACACGCTCTGACTCTGAAAGTCCTCTACTTCTGTTTTTATATGCTCATGCTCAATACAGTCTTCTGAGCTTTTAGCGCCACCGCATCAACCTTTTGGGTAACAGCAGTTGCTCTGGCCACGTGATGTAATGCTCAAATCTTATTAGATGGCCCGTGTTTTCGTTTAGCGAAAATGAAGAGATTCGTCAGACTGGTTCAAAAAAAAAATTTGCATTTTCGGTGCGCGAATGTTTGCGATCTATGTGGAAGCATCCATGGGAATCTGTTGTTGTATTCCAGCTCGTCATCGCCTCCGATATTCGTTTTGTGTTTTCTAGCTGTGTGGAAAGGCCTTTGCTTGGTGACATGGCAGTTTAGCCTACTTGCACTAAAATAAAGGTAATTATTTTTATTAATTAATTTTGGGTACATATTTATTGTTTTATGGTAGAGGCGCAGTAACTTTGTAAGATGAGCATTCAGAAACCATTATTAGCCCATTTTTACACAAAATATACCACATGTCATGGGGACTCAAATGGCACCGAATGCTAGGAATGACCAGAGGCCATTTTGTTCAATGGAGGAGAGGCTTCACTACGCTGAATAAACAGCTTTTTAGAGGAAACAGCTCATCTCCCTATAGTAAGACAATCACTGGTTTGGCCACCACAGGTCCGTAACGAGAAAGTCTGACTACCGCCAAATCAAACACAAAACCAAGACGACCAAAATAAATAAAATAAATATATAAGTAAATTAATTAATTAAAAATAAATATAAAACATCAAACAGATGACAACATGTGTAAGTGATTTGTCCAGGGTACATCTACAGCAGGAGGGAATGAAATGAGTGAAATATCCGTGACCTACTGGAACTACGTGTGCACCCGCTAGTCCGATAGTAGAAACAGAAGGAGTGGAGATGAAAAGTGGTTGAGGTAATTTGCATGTGAATGTGTGTGTGTGTGTGTGCCAGTACTGGTGTTCCCAGCGGTGAAGATAACCTCTTCACATTACGATTTTATTATCTTCCTTTTTGTTTAGTCATCTATTATCTATTAGCAGTGCATATTCGTTTATTGGTATCATTACTAGTTGTTGTATTTACTCTTGCATATCTATTGTAATAAATTTAATTAATCTTATTACAACTGTGTCTTACTTGTGTTGATGATCCAAAGCTGTACTAGATATCTGAATTCCCACTAATCTTTAAGATAAATCAGTTGACCAGCTTCCTCCAGTTTGTTAATCTCAAAATTGTTGAACAATGTGTGGGACCGCTCCCATATTGCCAAATTAACAGTCCTTGACCAGTCTGAACTGATTGAGGTGGGATATGTCATCTGATATACTCATAACTACACCTTAAGTGATGTGTGGCCCAAAAATCACAACGTCATTAGTGACATGAGGATCCTTTACTACAAGTGAAACCTGTAGTCTGTGTCATTGGTGAAGACGAGAATTGAAAAATGCTGATTTAGAGCATTTATTTGCAAAAAATAACATCTGGTCAAAAAAACAAACAAAAAAAACAAACAAGACAAAAAAAAAAAAAAAACTGTTTTCAGATCTCAAATATTGCAAAGAAAACAAGTTCATATTCATTTTTAAACATTACAATACTAATGTTTTAACTGAGTTCAGAAATGAATATTTGAATAACCCTGATTTTCAGTCACAGCTTTCATGTGTCTTGGCATGCTCTTTACCAATCTTTCACATTGCTGTTGGGTTCAGTTCAGTTCCTTTATAGAGCACAATAAAAAAACAATGGCTGACCATTGTGCTGAACAATTTTGTTTATATGAAATCAAAGTACATAAAATGATATGACTAGACAAACAAATAATCATATTTATTAAGCCCCGGTTGGCTCATACGCTAAAAGCCTTCTCTAAGAGTTAGGCTTTTAGCCTTGTTTTAAAAAGCGATTCTGTTGCAATTGTTCTAATAGAGATTGAAAGGTTGTTCCACAGTTTAGGGCCAGCTATGGCAAATGCCCGGTCACCTTTTTTCTTCAGCCTAGATCTAGGTACCAATAAGAGTTCCTAATTCGATGATCTTAGACATCGAGATGTGGCGTGCAAACTCAAAAGTTCAGAAAGATACATAGGTGCCAGTCCATTTAAAACCTTAAAAACAAAAAGTACAATTTTACACTCTATTTTAAAATGGACTGACAGCCAGTGCAAAGAGAGTAGGACAGGGGTAATATGTTCATATTTGCGAGTGCCAGTCAGAAGTCTGCCTACTGTTTGTAGGCGATTCATATATGATTGGCTAATACCAATATACAATATATAATTGTAGTAGTCTAGTCGAGATGAGATAAAAGCATGTATAACTCTCTTGAACTCAGCACACGTTGAAAAAAAAAAAAAAAAAAAAAACTTGATTTAACAACTGCATTTACTTGCTTATCAATAGTCAAAGCAGATTCTAACACAACACCCACATTTTTTTTTTTTTTTTTTTTTTTTTTTTTTTTTTTTACAGAGGGCTTGACATATGTGGCCAGATCACCCAGCACTTGCTGTATGTTACCAGATACAGCTAGAGGTCCGAACACAGTTGCCTCAGTCTTACTCTCATTAAGGTTCAGAAAATTAAAAGACATCCAAGCCTTAATACTGGACAGACAAGCAGTCAAAGCACTCAAACTCTGGTTGTCATTTTGTTCAAAAGGCACAAATTTAAGTGTCGTCATCATAACAATGAAAAGACACTTTGTGCTTTGTAGTGACCAAAGCGTGATTTCCATGTCACTTTATCTAGACGCCGTTACAGTGGATTCAATAGCGCTGCAATGATGAGATGATTAGATACGATGGTGGTTTAGTTTATTCAAATAAAAAAAAATAGTAATAAACAAAGAAATAATTAGTACAATGGCGTTATCCACAAAACAATCTTATTGTAGGCCACAATTGAAACCTTACATCTGCTGGCTTCTTCCACAGTTCCACAAGTGAGCCCATTACCTCATCTTCTAGGGACGCGATATTTAAATAATATTTTGTAACATTTTTTAGCCACCAGGTGTCACTATATCCACATTAACAACAAATTAAATGGCTCATAAACACCGGCCCCCTTATTGTTACTGGCTTCGACAAACAATAAATAAACAATTTAAACAATATAGATCCATTAAGCAATTCATATACAATTTTTTTTAAATACATATATTTCATCAATTCATATGGCTCATATAAAAAAAATTATAATATAGATGCCAACTAGTCAAAAAATAAATAAATTAATAAAAGAAAAGATCATGTCAAAGTTCATTCGAAATAGTTCGTACATAAGTCCAAAGATAATCCACATAAGAAAGGCATGCAAAAATTTCATGATAAATTTACTTAATGATTACATCATACAGCATCCTCATTTTTTACCAACATACACATTTTAGTAATTGGTCTTTCTATAATATTTAATTTTGTTTTTATACGGAGGCTACAAACAGTTCCTTTGGAATCTGCAATTGTCTCAACAACCCTTCCAATAATCCAAGATCCTCTTGGTGCAGTAGAATCTGCTATCAAAATTTGGAAGATATTCTCTCACCCATCTTTTCCAGAAAATGTCTGAGAGATATTGTGCCTGCTTCCATCTACGTCTACTGTATAAATCAGTTTCCTCATAGAAGCACACCAGTTTCGAAAGGCGTCCATTTCCTCATGCTGTCACTGGGCCATGGACATTGGTTCACGGACGCTGTGCGGTGGCCCCCCAAAATTTTTGGTGGGTGGGGCACCTGCTACCGCGGACCCTCAGCGGCCGCCCGATCAATCCTGATCATGTTTGGGGGTCCGTACCCCCCCAGGGGCCGTACGGGAGCCCACCAAAGTTTGTTGCCCCCAAACTCAGTTCAGCCTTTATCCACAGGCTGGCGCAGTGCCATCCCACTTGAGGATTGTGATACTAGCATGTATCTATATGGGGGCTGGACACTTTTTCATCCCATGAACCCACTATTCGTCCCACTTGCCCACTAAACTGGCTAAAAGACCCCCGGACCCCCGATGCCTCCCCCGAACCTACTATTTGTCTGCTTACCCACTAAAGTGATAGATGGACCCCTTGACCCCCTCTGACCACTCCTGACCACCGTCCCGGCCACACCCCCATCCCACAAACCCACTATTTGTCCGCTTAACCACTAAAATGACGGATTGACCCCTTGACCGCCTCTGACCACTCCTGACCACCGCCTCACCCCACGGCCTTGCAATGTATTGTATGGGTTCGGTTTAATAGATTCGTGGACAAACATCCCACTAACCTATTATAGCGATCCCATTCAAGAAATTCCAAATGGACACATATCCCACTTGCAATTTATTGTATGGCTTGGTTGAATAAATTTGTGAACAATCATCCCACTAACCTACTATATCCATCCCATTGAATACATTGCAAGTGGGATATGTGTCCAATTGCAATTTATTGTATGGGTTCGGTTCAAAAGATTTGTGGACGATCATCCTACTAACCTACTAAACCGATCCCATTCAATAAATTTCAATTGGGATGTGTCCATTTAAAATTTATTGAATGGGATGACTATTGCAAGTGGGATCTCTGATATTTGTCCACCAATCTATTAAATTGATCCCATACAATAAATTGGAAGTGGGATGGGTGTCGATTTGTAACTTCTTCCATTTGTGTGTCCATTTTCAACCGAAAAAAAAAAAAAAAACACAAAGGGGTACGCCTTTTTTTTATTTTTTTATTTTTTTTTTTCCTCTCGGTCAGAAAAAAAGTTTCTTCAGTCTTATTGAAACTCTGGACTCTGATAGAGGGCACTGAGACTAAGGCAGGAATCCAAGTTCTAGCTGTCTAACCTTTTCCAGAGCTGAGATATGGAGATCCCACTTGCAATTTTGCTTTTGTGGACAGTGGAATTTTGGGATGAAACTGGGTGCTATGGACTCAGGGGGGACCTGCTGAGTACAGTCAAATAATTTTTTATCATGAATGGACCTTGATTTAAAATGTCCAAATAAACACTATCTGTAGCCCATTGAATACATTGGAAATGGACGTGTCCATTTCTAATTTATTTAATGGGCCCTAGATAATACCTCCGTGGACACAGCCATTTACTACATAAATTGCAAATGGACACACATCCCATTCCCAATTTATTGAATGGGATCGGTTTGATAGATTGGTGGACAATCATCCCACTAGCCTATTATTGCAAGCTCATTGAATAAATTGCAAAGGGACACATATCTCACTTGCAATGTATTCAATGGGATGGCTATATTAGGTTAGTGGGATGATTGTCCACTAATCTATTAAACCAATCCCATTGAATACATTGCAAATGGACACATATCCCACTTCCAATTTATTGAATAGATTGGTGGATTGGTGGTCCCATTCAATAAATTGCAAATGGACACATGTACCACTTGCAATGTATTCAATGGGATGGCTATATTCCATTGTTTACGGGGAAGTCGTGGCCTATGGTTAGAGAGTCAGACTCGTAACTTAAAGGTTGCGAGTTCGAGTCTCAGGTCTGGCAGGAATTGTCGGTGGGGGGAGTGAATGTACAGTGCTCTCTTCCACCCTCAATACCATGACTGAGGTGCCCTTGAGCAAGGCACCGAACCCCCAACTGCTCCCCGGGCTGCCCATTGCTCCGGGTGTGTGTGTCCCCTGGAGGTGAGGATTTTGAATTTGGTTCAATCAGACCACTCCATATGAGAAATATTATTGATGAAACCACCTCTACTGTACTCAGTGGAACCAATTCATGTCATAATAGTGTATAATGTGCATAAAAAAATTAAGTAGAAATGAAAAGATCCCATCTGCAACTTATTTAATGGGCAATCTGTACAGGTCCGTGGACACAAGTGAATAAAGTGTATTTTTCATAAGTATGAGCAATATTGTCGATGAAACCATCTCTACTGTACTCAGGGCACTCAACCCATTCATGCAACTTTCAGGTCATAAAATAGTATAATAATATGCATATAAAAAGGAATGTCCACGGAACCACTACAAATGGCCCTCTGAATAAATTGGAAATGGGATGTTTCTTTATGTTTGATTAAAAGTAACATTCATATTGGGACCAGGGCCTAGGGGCTTCGAATGCTTGACCGTGGGGTCCTCACGTAAGACATGGAAAAGGGACAAAGTCCTCAGCATTTGGGAAGACCTTTAAAAAAAATCAGCAAAAAATATTCAGGGAAAAATACAGGCATGTGCTCGCCCCTTTTCTGACCTTTTGACCTCTAAAGGAGGTCGTAGGGTCTCCAAATTTTTCTGCCGGATTGAGGGGGTCCCCTGGAAGCGAGGATTTCGAATTTGGCTTGATCGGACCACTCCCGGTCGTCATAGCAGTTTCATGGACACACACAAATAAAGTGTATTTTTCATAAATTTGAGTGATGTTGATGAAACCTCTACTGTACTCAGCACACTCAGTGGAACCAATTCATGTCAGTTACATGTCATAATAGTGTATAATTTGCATAAAAAAATAAATAGAATTGAAAAGATCCCATCTGCAACCTATTTAATGGGCCTTCTGTACAGGTCCTGTGGATACAAGTGAATAAAGTGTATTTTTCATAAGGATGAGCAATATTGTTAATGAAATCATCTGTACTGTACTCAGGACACTCAACAGAACCCATTCATACAACTTTCAGGTCATTAAATAGTGTAATTTGCATAAAAAATGAATGTCCACGGAACCACTACGAATGGCCCACTGAATAAATTGGAAATGGGATGAATATGACCGATATTGTTGATGAAACCACCTCTACTGTACTCAGCACACTCAGTAGAACCCATTCATGTCAGTTTCATGTCATAATACTGTATAATATGCATAAAAATTAAGTAGAATTGAAAAGATCCCACCTGCAACCTATTTAACGGGTCCCGTTTTTTGACCTTTTAACCCCTAAAGGAGGTCGTAGGGTCACCAAACTTTCCCGCCCGCTCGAGGGGCCCGTGACGATACACAAATGGCGCCCTCTAGTCGATTGGCCCTTTCGGAGCCATGTCCGCGAACCTGCTATGGGAAGCCAATTCAAATAAATTGAAAGAGGGACGTTTTTTGGAAGGTCCCAGGGGGCCCAAATCATACACAGAGTTGCGTCAGGATCCTCGGAGGGACGTACCGAAAGGGCCCAGACCTGGGACCCCGAAAAGTATTTTTCCTCATTTTTCATCTGTTTCTCTGTCTGCCATTGAAGTCAATGGGAGAGACCCAGAAACAGGCCCAATTTCAGCGAGACGTGCAGCTGGATTTAAAAAGCTTAGGAACCGGCTAGCGTCCTCAAACTCGGGGGCTCAAACTCGGGGCCCAAGACGGCGGCGCGTGCCGAGTTTCGAGGTCCCGTTGTAACACTCAGCCTAGCTAAGGAAGGCTACACAAATAAAATTATCTTGTTACCTCTTTAAGCGGTGTGTTCGAATGAATGCAGGCACAATAAATAACCAACAGGACAAGGAATAACTGCCAACCCAGAGTGTATTATACAAGAGAAAACAGAAAAAAAGAAAATAAAAATGTTTTCGGTTTGCCCTCACCGGTGTAATATTTAGAGTCTGGGAGCACGATGAGGAACAGCGGTGTCCTGTGACGAAATCCACTCTAATAGTCCCACAAAGTTCGACTACTCCAAAAGGGAAGTCTCAAAAGTCACAGCATTAAAAAACAGCAGGTTGTAGGAAACGATCGATCGTTGGTAATAGTCCAAAATGAGCATGATGAGCGTTGCTTACAACCTGCTGTTTTTTAATGCTGTGACTTTTGAGATTTCCCTTTTGGAGTAGTCGAACTTTGTGGGACTATTAGAGTGGATTTCGTCACAGGACAGCGCTGTTCCTCATCATGCTCCCGGACTCTAAATATTACACCGGTGAGGCCGAACCGAAAACACACACAGACACACACAATTGGACTTTTACTCACATTGTCACTTGCATACATACTTGTACATACTGTGTGTATATATATATACACACACACACATATATAATTTTATTTTTTCTGTGTTTTCTTGTATAATACACTCTGGGTTGGCAGTTATTCCTTGTCCTGTTGGTTATTTATTGTGCCTGCATTCATTCGAACAAACCGCTTAAAGAGGTAACAGGATCATTTTATTTGTGTAGCCTGCCTTAGCTAGGATGAGTGTTACATATTGGTGGCCCGTACGGGGACCTCTTTTGTTGTGTTTGTTTGGCTTTGTGTAATTATCACGATGGATGTACCTAATACTGAACCAGTTATTGATGTTAATACTGTGAACACTGTAAATACAGAAAACCTAAGTACACCTGTAAATGAACCAGAGATTGTTGAACAACCAGATGTGGATTTTACAGCAGGCCCATTTGTCACCAGGCACAATCCTACTGCTGAAATAACATCTATGATAAGCTCATTGTACATTTCTGATTCTGATCAATCTGATGATGATGAAGGGAGCAGAAGGGGGCATTTTAAGTGGTGAAGTGGTACAAACAATGCAGGCAGACATAGCACAAGTAAAGGTGGATTTATTGGCCCTCAATCAAAAAGTACAAAGTATGGAACATGATTTTAAACAGTCAATAGACAGTACGGTAAACCGGGAGACCAGTTTCAGGCAGGCCGTAGACACTAGCTTGGCTGGGTTGGAGGATTATTTCCTAAAATCATTGGAAAAATTAGAAAGGGCTGTAATAGATTGTTTTTTTTTTAGGAGAGATGCTAAATGGGAAAGTCAAATGAAAAAACTAAGACTCACCAGTACTCCCACACTCTCCAGGTTACAGGCCTACTCACCAGCTTCCTCCCACATTTCTCCGGTCTATTGTCCACAGACCCCAAGGCCGGTTAATGCTAAACAGAAAGGTCCAACTCATCCAGCTCAAAATACAACTTATAATGTAACTCCTCCTGTGCATACTCACCCACCTAATGTGCTTACCTCCTCAGTTATGGCTGGCTCATCCTCATTTGGTGCTCATCCTCCCATCCGCCTAGAGTTCTCCTCTTTCGGCGACTCCTGAGAGACTGCAGAAGTGCTCAGCTTCATCGAGCAGTGCGAGAACTTTCTGGAGATCAGGCTTCTCCCCAGCGTTGAGCTCATCGGTACTCTGAGTACAGTCCTGAAGGGACCCCGCTCTGAGCTGGTGGAGAAGGCTAAGGTAACAGATTGGCAGTCCTTCAAAAAGGCATTCATGGTGGCTTTTCTTTCAGGCGATTACCTCTCTGAGGTAGAGGAGAAGCTGAGGACGTTGATCCATCAGCCAAGACAACACCTAAGGGACTTCGTCTATGACTACCGGGCTCTCTGTCTGAAATGGAAGCCAGAGATCTCTGAGGAAGAGCTGGTCAGCCGGATCCTCAACAACATGAACCCTAGAGTTGCCGGATGTCTACGTGGGACAGTGAACACCATAGAGCAGCTGGTGAAGGTTGGGTCAATGGTGGAAAGGGATTGCATGGGAGCGAAGGACTACTGGCAAAAGGTCGGTACTCAGGGTAGCAAAGATAAGACCAAGAAACCTGCAGAGCGTACGTACAACAAAAACCTGGCTGGAGTGACCATGGCACAACCCCATCCAGTCACTTCCCTGCTTGTCGTTCCTGTAAGGGTAAATGGACAAGAGATGAAGGCAGTGTTAGACACAGGAAGCTCTTACACCTTGATGCAGGAAAGTCTGTGGAAACAGCTGAAGACTGAGAGTCCACCAGTCATTACCTCTGCCCCTCAGAGATTCATAATGGCAGATGGAACAATTCACCAGTCCAGAGACCTGCGAAAGTTACAGTATCACTGGCATGATCAAGAATGCACGGTGGATACATATATCCTGAAAAAACACTCACCTCGCCTTTCCCCTTATTGCTGGGTTGGACTTCCTGAACGCCTGGAGTGGTGTTGGAAGTGGGCCAAGACAGGTATGGCTTAAGATATGGAAAAGGATACACATATTACCCTTTCCTGCCATCACAGGTTCCAGCAGGTCTTACCACACCCTCGGGTCAAGCTCATTCACTGACAGCTGCTCAGGTGAATCTATACTACACCTTACCACCAACTGGCAGACTTCCCGAACTCATGTCCTTCACCCCTGAGAATACACAGTGGGACTCTGACAATCAGGAAGAGTTGCTGAAGTTGATCTCCACCTGGCCACGCACTACTTAAAGCATCTTGGGTAAAACATCAGTAGTTCAATATAAGATTACATTGACTGATGACATACCTTTCAAATCCCGGGCATACAGAGTTTCACCCATTAAAAAACAGATCATCGAGGAACAAGTTGGTCAGATGCTTCAAGACAACATCATTGAGCCTTCAATCTCCCCTTGGTCTTCACCGGTGGTCCTGGTCCCCAAACCTGATGGCTCATACAGGTTCTGTGTGGATTACAGAAAGTTAAACAGCAAGACCGTACCCGACACTTACCCAATGCCTCTGATTCATGACATCCTAGAATCCCTGAAAGGCGCCTCTTGGTTTAGTGCATTGGATCTGCGTTTAGGATACTGGCAGGTGGAGATGTAGGAGGCAAGTAAAGAGAAGACCACTTTTATTACCACCAAAGGGCTATTTCAATTCAAGTCTATGCCATATGGTCTCAGCAACTCCGCAGCCACCTTCCAACGTTTGATGGAGAGAGTTCTGGCAGACTTGAGAAGCAGGATCTGTTTTGTCTACATAGACGATATCATCATCTATTCAAAGACATTAGAGCAGCACATTCAACATCTCAACACTGTCTTCCATAAACTCACCCAAGCCAACCTGACATTGAATATGAAGAAATGCCACTTCTTCAAAGCACAGCTCAAGTTCCTCAGCCATATAGTCTCCGGGAGGGGTGTGGAGATAGACCGAGAGAAGACCAATGCTGTTGCAGAGTTCCCCCCACCACAAGACCTTAAAGCTCTGCAAAGATTTCTGGGCTTGGCCGGGTGGTATCATAAGTTCATACCCCACTTTGCTGACATCGCTGCTCCATTGAACCACCTTAAAAAGAAAGGAGTTAAGTGGGAGTGGACTCCAGAATGTCAAGGTAGCATGAATGCACTTAAACAAGCACTGCAAAACTCACCTGTACTCATCCAACCAGACCTCAACAAAACCTTCCAAGTGCACACGGATGCGAGTGATGTAGGACTGGGTGCTATCCTCACTCAGCACTCTGCGGAAGGAGAAAAGGTGGTGGCATATGCTTCACGGACCTTAACGGGCAGAGAGAAATTATAGCACATCAGAAAAGGAATGTCTAGCTGTGGTTTGGGCTGTTGAAAAGTGGAGGCATTACCTGGAAGGGAAGCCGTTTGATGTCTTTACGGATCATGCTGCACTTGCCTGTGCCTTCAACTGCCCCAAAACCTCCTCACGCCTCACACAATGGACTCTCCGACTACAACAATTCAACTTTCAAGTCCATCACAGGAAAGGCTGTCTCAACGTGGGTCCAGATGCCTTGTCCAGGGTATGCGAGCCACCTTCTAGTCATGCTGTCCCATGTCTCTACGTAACTTCTCATCATTTGTCTACATTACCTCATTCATTGGAAGAAATTGCTAGAGCTCAAGGTATGAATAATACCATCACTCACCTGCACTCTGGCATCCAACCTCGTTCTGCCAAAGAACAGCCCATCACTTTTGAAGACCACCAAGGGGTGTGGTACCACAAATTTCCCTTGAAAAATAGAGGAGAAAAATATCAGCTGGTGGTACCACAGACACTGAGAACTGACTTCATGCACTATTACCATGATAATCCCCTAGGAGGCCATCTTGGACAGTTAAAAATCCTGCTGAAAATCCTAGAGGTAGCATGGTGGCCATCCGTCAGGAGGGACGTTTGGCAGTACATCAAAAGCTGTGAGGTATGCCAGAAATACAAACCCAGTAATACAAAACCATCCGGACTTTTGCAAAGTTCACAGATCACTGAGCCTGGGCACACACTAGCGATTGATCTAATGGGTCCATTCCCCACCAGTAAGAAACAGAACACTTACCTCCTTGTCACTGTTGATTATTACACGAAGTGGGTGGAGATGTTTCCACTTAGGGATGCCAAGACCCAGAAAATCGTGAAGATTCTCCAGGAGGAGATTTTTACTTGGTGGGGAGTCCCTAAGTTCCTGGTGTCAGACAGGGGTCCCCAGTTCACCTCCACCATTCTGGGTGATCTGTGCAAGACATGGGCTTGTGTGCAGAGACTAACGACAAGCTACCATCCACAAGCAAACTTAAAAGAAAGAATCAACCGGACTGTAAAGACAATGATTGCTGCCTACGTGGGCCAACAACATCAAACCTGGGACCAGTGGCTACCAGAATTCAGCTATGCCATTAACACCGCCCAGCAGGAAAGCACGGGGAAGACACCTGGGGAGTCTTCCCCGTGGGGCTCGGGAGGGGGCCACATAAGAGGGAAATATTTATAAAGCTGTTGATAAAATGCTAATTTGATTATTGATGTATCGCAGCTGTTGTTATTTTCTGACTAACAGTCAGTTAGAGGCAGGTGCTTGGAAATGCTGTTTTGTACACATTTACTGATGAGTCTGCTGCGGTACAGCCAGCTGAATGCGGTGCTTCTCTGCCACTCACTGCACAGAACAGACGCAGAAAGAGGCGACACTGCGCCGGGAGAGTCAGACCTCGCGCTCGCGGGGCAGCACTGGCGACATCTTCCAACTGAACCATAGCTAAGGTTTATCCAAAAAGTCGCTAGGTTTGTCAGTTTGTATATTCTATGGAAAAAAGCCGGTTAAAGGGTCTGAAAGTCGCTAAATATAGTGCTAAAGTCGTGCTCGTGTGTGTGAGACGCAGGAGCTGATGGCAGCGGGCGGTGGATATTGTGAATGAGTTCTTCTGTGTCATCACGTTCTACTAGTTCTACAGCTTCAGAACTTTCACACTCAGTAACACATACAGCTGTGTCCTCGCCACAATGCAATAGTGAAAAAAGACCCCTCTCAAACAGTGTCGCGTTCCGAAAGTTATTTAAATGACACCGGTATTGCGGTATTTTAAAAATTCATATCATAAGAAAAATAAACACCGGTATTCGGTATGAACACATATATATATATATATATATATATATATATATATATATATATATATATATATATATATATATATATATATATACAGGTGCATCTCAATGAATTAGAATGTTGTGGAAAAGTTCATTTATATCAGTAATTCAACTCAAATTGTGAAACTCGTGTATTAAATAAATTCAATGCACACAGACTGAAGTAGTTTAAGTCTTTGGTTCTTTTAATTGTGCTGATTTTGGCTCACATCTAACAAAAACCCACCAATTCTCTATCTCAACAAATTAGAATACTTCATAAGACCAATAAAAAAAAACATTTTTAGTGAATTGTTGGCCTTCTGGAAAGTATGTTCATTTACTGTATATGTACTCAATACTTGATAGGGGCTCCTTTTGCTTTAATTACTGCCTCAATTCGGCGTGGCATGGAGGTGATCAGTCTGTGGCACTGCTGAGGTGGTATGGAAGCCCAGGTTTCTTTGACAGTGGCCTTCAGCTCATCTGCATTGTTGGGTCTGGTGTCTCTCATCTTCCTCTTGACAATACCCCGTAGATTCTCTATGAGGTTCAGGTCTGGTGAGTTTGCTGGCCAGTCAAGCACACCAACACCATGGTCATTTAACCAACTTTTGGTGTTTTTGGCAGTGTGGGCAGGTGCCAAGTCCTGCTGGAAAATGAAATCAGCATCTCCATAAAGCTTGTCAGCAGAAGGAAGCATGAAGTGCTCTAAAATGTCCTGGTAGATGGCTGCGTTGACTGTGGACTTCAGAAAACACAATGGACCAACACCAGCAGATGAAATGGCAGCCCAATTCATCACTGACTGTGGAAACTTCACACTTGGCTTCAAGCAGCTTGGATTCTGTGCCTCTCCAGTCTTCCTCCAGACTCTGGGACCTTGATTTCCAAATGAAATGCAAAATTTACTTTTATCTGAAAAGAGGACTTTGGACCACTGAGCAACAGTCCAGTTTTTTTTTTTTTCTCCTTAGCCCAGGTAAGATGCTTCTGACATTGTTTCTGTTTCAGAAGTGGCTTGGTAGCCCTTTTCCTGAAGACGTCTGAGCGTGGTGACTCTTGATCACTGACTCCAGCTTCAGTCCACTCCTTGTGAAGCTCTCCCAAGTGTTTGAATCAGCTTTGTTTGACAGTATTCTCAAGCTTTTGGTCATCCCTGTTGCTCGTGCACCTTTTCCTACCCCATTTCTTCCCTCCAGTCAACTTTTCACCTAATATGCTTTGATACAGCACTCTGTGAACAGCCAACCATTCAGTAATGACCTTCTGTGACTTACTCTCTTTGTGGAGGGTGTCAATGATTGTCCATTTTACTCTTTTTTTGTTGCTGTGCGGCTTCTATTTTGTTGTCTTGATTCCATTCTTTGATTGCCTTTTTAAGTTCACTTTCTGCCGCAGTGAAATTAGTTCCGTTATCAGATCTTATTTCTTGCACCTGTCCTCGTCTACAAATAAATCTTCGGATTGCGAAGATACACGAATCAGTGTCCTGTGAATTGACTATTTCTAAGTGAATTGCTTTTGTTGTAAGGCATGTACAAATAACGCCATACCTTTTGACGTTATTACGTCCTCTCTTCACTATTATTGGGCCAAAGTAGTCTGCTCCAACATATGTAAATGGAGGTAGGTCTGGGGTTAGTCTTTCTTTTGGCAAGTTTGCCATCTTTTGTTCTCAAAAGTTAGAATGCAAATGCATAAAAAAAAAAAAAAAAACATTCTAAACAGATTTTCATTGCCAATGCATTAGCTGCAGGAATCCAACACCTTTGCCTTAATTTGGACAGCATATGATTCCTTCCACAGTGCCCTAGTTGTTCATGAATGTTTCTTAAAATTAGTTTCGATACATGTGGGATCTTTGGAAGAATAACAGCATGTTTTCTTTCATCTGGCATTGCCAATGCCAAGTCTTCCGCCGACGTGTAGAAGCCCATTTTTTAAGTATGGGATCTAACTTGCAAATGAAACTGTCTCTTCACATGGCCACTCCTTTTCAAAGTTTCAATTTCTTCAGCGAAATTCTCATTCTGACAAAAATTCAAAATTCCATTCTCTGCTCTTTTGAGGTCATTCAATGAAATGGGTTGAATGTTAACAAGTTTTAATTTTCGCTTTCATTGGTCTCTTGTCCTACATCAGTGCAACCTTTAAACATCTCCTTTCTTTTCTTTACGAGGTGCAAAAGTAAATCCCTTAATTTCAAAATACATGCAACAGCTTTGATTAACTTGCTCCATTTAAAATAGTAATGTATAAGTTGACTTGCAGCATTGCATTGTTCATTTACAAGTGTGCTCATGATCAAAACATTCTTTTTCACTTCTCGACCATCATCAAAAATTTCAATTTCTCTGTCTGGAAGCAAGGATAACTTCTGTTGTATTACTAACATTTCAGTTATTTCAGTTTTTTTTTTTTTTTTTTTTTTTTTAAACAGCAGTGAGAGATGAACCGTCATGATTAGCTTCACCAGTGTCTTTATTTACACTTGAAAATGATGGAAATGACGTTTTTATCTTGGATTTGGATTAAGTGTGTCCCTTTTGAATTCTCTGAGTATCCTGAATTTGTCTAGGAACCATGTACTCAGTAGGTGTTTCCAACTGGAATGAACTCAGCGTTGACCTTGGTTTTAACTCACTTGCTTCTTTAAAAACCTTGACTTTGGCCTCAGCAGCTGCTAGTTCACAATCCAATGCACGTCTTTCTCTACTGGCCTTTAATTTTGCCACCATGTTGGCTTCCTCAACATCCAAAGTGGCAGCCTTTGCTCTCAGAGCAGCATGCTCTGCCTCAGCTTTTAAACAACAAATGAAGTTTTAGATGCAGATAATGTTTTATATGATCCAGAACTAGTAGTCTCACTAGCTGTTTCAGAACCTTTGCGCCCTTTTTTAACACTCTTGCGAGACATTTGTGAAGCACTGTCATTAGGCCCAACAGAATCTTCCTGCTCACTCTCTGGGTCTTTACCATCTAATCGTGTCTGAAGATTCTCCAAAAATCCTTTAAAATTCATTAATTTGGGTTCAAACCAATCAAGGTGATCTGCCTCCTTTTCACAATAATCTTTCATTAAACTCTGCACAGTCACTTGCAATTCTGTAAACTCTGACAAACAGGTTTTAAATGTTTCCAAATGTTTGTAAACAGTTTCTTTACTTTCATTTGCTTCAACAAAAGCGTCGATTTCATTTTGTTTTCTTGTTAAATAAAACACAAGTTTCTTGTTAAAACACAGAGTTTCCCTCTGTGTGAGGCAATTAACTTTAAGTTTTCTTTCATCAGCAACCTCGTTCCTGTTCTTCACTCATTTCGAATCTCATTTAACTCAACATATTCATCAAAGATACAATTACATGCCAACTTGCATAGTCATTAAAACAGTTCAAATTCACATTGTCTTTACTCACGACACCTTTTCTTTAGTCCAATCTAGTCCATGTTTCTTCAAGTGTGTGAAAAAATCCATTAATCAGTTTGTAATAGCTGCCGTTCGATTCCAACATTAGTGTCATGGCCTTGTCAAACGTCTTAGTAATTATTCCAAAAATATCCAAAGTCCAACAACTTCAACTTCAGCAAACTTTTAATCCAATGTTATCTGTTCTCCAACGCAGAAGGTTTCAACTTATGTAGTGACCAAAGCATGATTTCAATGTCACTTTATCTAAACGCCGTTACAGTGGATTCAATAGTGCTCCAATGATGAGATGATAAGATACGATGGTGGTTTAGTTTATTCACATAAAAAAAAAAATAGTAATAAAAACAAAGAAATAATTAGTATAATGGTGTTATCCACAATAAAACTTATTGTAGGCAACGATTGAAACCTTACATCTGCTGACGTCTTCCACAGTTCCACGAGCGAGCCCATTACGTCATCTACTAGGGACGCAATATTTAAACAATCTTTCGTAACATTTTTTAGCCAGCAGATGTCACTATATTCATATTAACGACAAATTAAATGGCTCATACATGCTTATTAAAACTGAACCTAATGGAACCATATATAAAGAAAATAAAACGGGGGCAAGGATAGAACCTTGAGAAACTTCGCAAGTCAAAACTGATTTAGAGAATGAGCACCCATCCACACAAAATGGGAAAATTATATTATTCAAATAGGATTTGAACCATTTTAGGACAGAACCATTAATATCCACACAGTGTTCAAAATGCAAAATGGGAATATTGTGGTCTACAGTGTCAAATTCTGCACTTAAATCTAAAATCAAAAGTACTACAGTACTCTCGTTTTGTAGTTCTATGACCTTTTTTATATAGAGTAAGATTTTGTATTGTTTTTATGAACACTCAACCTATTTATTTAATGTAAAAACGTGCTTGCAGTATTTTTATACTAAACTTTGCTTTTGTTAATAATTGTATTGATCAAAGTCTCACTATTTTTTATTCAGTACATCAGATTCCTTTTTAACTGTAAAAAGTAAATGTAAAAATATATATTCATAAATTAAAAATGTCATCTAAGTGCTCAGTAGAAACAGGACTGACCATCAGCTTGCCACTGGTGTACCAACGGAGGCCCAGCTGTGGCAAACCGCTGCTGGCGTGCCACCCAAAAAGACCAACAGCATTTTTAGATTGATCAGATTGCTGATGGTGTGCCGAAGGTGGTTTGATCATGTCAAGCTGTTGAATTTGTGCCGCCCAAAAAATGCTGCCGGACCATATTTATCACCTACGACATGGCTGACTCGCTGTCACAAGTGATTTTTGGCATATGTTGTAAGGAGTGAAATTATTTCCTTATAAAATTAATTCCTTGTGAAGCCAAAAACTCAGGAACTCTCGCAACACACATGCCATGCAACAAAACAATAAACTTTCTAATCTGACAGGAAGATCTGGAAGAAAGACCATTCGCTCATCTGTTCCTTCACCCATCCATAGGCCCCCTCCTATGCCCCTGGGCATATGATCCAGGCCATTGAAAGTTGACATAAAAGTGTTAAGAACTCAAGTTGCCAGACTTACATACTGCATTTACTATATCTTAAGAATTAATGATCTTAACCCCTTCATGTTTGGTATCATTCTAAAGGTCTCTGCGTGATTGGTAAATTGGTTTCAATTTCACAGTAGTCACTTGTATTATGAGAAAGATTGAAAACTTTTGTATAATTCTGTTCTGCTGAGGAGGGGGTGTGTCCCCCTCAGGGTCTGTGAGAATGTTTATCTATCTCCAGCCAGGTGTGACCCTGGGTCATAAGAACCTAAAAAACCAAAAGGTCTTTTGTGTTTTTACAACTGATTTGAAGATTTCTTTGTTTCTTATATGGGTATATAAGGGAAGTGACAAAACACTACTTTGCAGTTATGTAGCCAGAAAGCCCATAGGGTGGCATGCGTCTCTACACTCCATACTATGTATTTTCTAGGGTCAGGTATGCTTCTTTTATTCTTAGATTAATCTTTGAGAATTTGATATTTTGTATTGATATGATTGTTTGATATCTTTGAATTGGCTATGTAATTGGCATAATACATATTTACCTGACTGATAATAAAATGTTATATTTGATTTATTCTGAACTCTCCTGAAATCATTATGACTAGTAAACTGTGAGGAGGCTTTTGTTACCACAAATCTGTGTCCAGGTCAAACTGAAGGCTCGTGAATGATAAGATCAGTAGGCACATCATCGGAGACCTTCTGATTTCTATCGCTGATGCTAGCTGAAGTTGTATGGGAAAAGACTAAGTAAACTACACTTTTTGTCATAAGCAAGCAGTAGGCGGCAGACATTTAGGTATTAGTCTACCTACACTCTCTGACTAACATCAGACTGGCGAGTTTGTGATCGTGAGATCAGTGCCTTCGGCCGACGCTAGGCTCAAAAGAGACGTTAGGTCCCCAGTGAACGGATAACTGAAAGCATAGTGAGTCCGGAATAATCAGGTATTTAAAATATAACACAACGAACGTTATGATCAGTTTTTTAAATTATTGCAATTTGTATTCAATAAACATCTGAAATTGGAGTCAGAATTAAACGAGAAAGGAATCAGAATTAAATTAGAAACCAAAGTTTTAATCAATCAAGTGTTTTTTTCAGAAGCGCAAGAAAAGACCGAACATGCATTAATCCTTCGACCAGGCCGCTGGACTCCGCTTTTTGTGCTGGTGGTGGATCCTTACAATGTCAGCGTGACATCAGAGCAAGGCGTACTGCCCTCGGACACATTTCTAACCGGCATTCATCTCACGATGATCACCTGAGATTGGTTCTGCATAGCTTTGCTCATCTCAAATGAGCCTAAAGTTAGGACGCTGGAATGTTATCTGGTATGTCGCTGCAACAAATATGGTCATGTCCTGGTTACGTCGTCACAAAATAACTGTGTTAGCTGGGTCTGTTGTTAAGCGTGTGCAGTCACTGACTGAATTCTTAATCTGCATTTGCAAATTCTCTCATCAGCATAAACAACAAATCAGAGAAAACACAACATTTTGCAGTCTAGGACAGGTTCAGTGATTATAACGGGGGGTTTTGCGAAAGTGCATAACTCACATTTGACTGAACACATGGACCGTTTCAATATTCTTTACTTGCTTTATTTATATAATCTATTCTGCATTTGAATAACCGTCTATTTTTTTCATGCTAAAATAACCAGTGTGAGGTTTTGATTGTCTACAGGCTTCTCCACTCCCTAGGCAAGACCCATCAATCCCAACTTTTTTTTTACCCGTTCTTCCTTCTGCTGCTTCACCTCTTTTCAATTCTTTTCCTGATAACCCATGTGCAGCTTCCTCACAGACAGTTACCTTTTTCTCACCCCCTACTCAGAGAGCGGATCCTATTGCGAGGCTGCCTTCACTTGCGATTCCCCTCCCCCCCTCCTTTATCCTTTAACGCCAATTTTTCTCATCCCCTTCTCCCTTCTGTGCCTCAAATTCCTCCTAACATTCCCCCTAGCTCAGTCGCTAGCATGAGGTTGCCTCCGCAAAGGACCCTTTCCCCCCTCTTGCCTGCTAACCCTCCCCCTCCTCTCGCTTCAGCTCCTCCTAGCCATCTCGGACACCAGTCACTTCTAGGGCCCCCTGCCCAGCATCCATCTTCTTCTTCCTCAGGTCTAATCCACTTGCCAGCCCATTCTCTTGCCACAGCAGTCCTTCTTCCAGCTCCTCCTAACGCAGTCGCCATGGATCCACCTCCAGTCTCAACTCACCTCCGTTCCCTAATTTTATCAGGTGCAGATATTGATCTTCCTTCTCTGCTAAATTCAGTTCCCACCAATAAATCCCACCGCTCTTTTGACTGTGGCCCTTTAACCATCAATCTAAAAAATTACATACCTCAAACCAAACGTGTTCTCACACTGCCAGAATTCTGCATAGCTTTTGGTAGATACACAGAAGTTGTTTGCACTTCATTTCCTAACAGACGCAGGGAACTAAATGACTACATCTCCATCATAGCAGAGCTCAGTCTCTCGTTCAGAGGTAGTCATTTTTATACCTACCATAAGCTTTTTGCAGCCAAATTCTCAGCCCGTGTCGCCCACTGGAACCAATGTCCTTATTAGGGAGCTCTAGACCTTGAATTGTACAACCGAGTTTTTCTAGGAGTTTGAAGCCTCTCCTGCACCATCTGCAGGTCCATTGTTCATTCAACCTCAAAATGTCCCCTAACCAACCCCAATCCTTCAACCAATCTAGTGACATCTCAAGCTCCAAAATCCACTTCATACACCCCTCGCTCTAGAAGCGATCGTGACTAGATTTTCACTTCACTTTCAGGAAGACAAGTGTGTAACATTTTTAATACATCAGGCTGCATCAGACATCGATGCCGCTTCCTCCACGTCTGTAATTTCTGTAGCAGAGCTCATGCAAGATCCATTTGCCCTGTTCGCCGCTCGTCTGCAAACCTTAATAAAAAGTTACAAAAGTATCTTTCTTCTCCTATCATTATTTCTTCACTAGCTAGTGAACTGGAAAATCATTCAGACAAAAAAATTCACTCAATTCCTTATTTCAGGTTTGAAAGAAGGTTTTGACCCCGGTTTGGAAAGCATACCCAATTCTAGCATGATCTGCAATAACTTGCAGTCTGCGACAGCCGAACCCAACATAGTTGAAGCCCTCATCAAAAAAGAACAAATAATTTCTCTAAACCAACCATGTTGGGCAGACTTGAAATTGTGGATCACGTTTTTAAGGAATTGGAATGGGATAACCTTCTTCTATGATGATTTTTTTGTCTCAACCTTGTGACATCTCCTTATACACTGACGCTGCCCCCTCCATAGGTTTCGGAGGTTTCTACAGAGGACGTTGGTTCGCCTCAGCCTGGCCACCTGAGCTTTCTAACTCCAGTCAAACTCTCGAATCAACTGCCCTTTTCGAGCTATACCCTATAGTAGCAGCCGCCTATCTTTGGGGCTCCTAATGTTCAACCAAAAACATTTCGCTTTGGACGTCAGTGGCCCGTTTTCCCTTTAGGACTGAAGGCACCCTGCCCCATTTGTGAAATCTGGGGGCCCCTTGTTATTTTTGACTTCATAGGGCTCCATGGCGTAGATGTGCGGAGGGCCGTTCTCCAACCACGCACTCAAACCTCCATTCCTGAGATACTCCCACAGGAATAATTCCAGAAAGTCTGCCACAGCAGTGCAGCAGCGCGATGCACCCTAATCAAACTTCCAAGCGCAGCTTTCTCACCACCATCATTTTTATAGCTTAAATTTCACGCCTTTTGGGGGTATCACCATTAGTCTTCAAATATTTGGGTATCCCGTATACCTAAATCCTCAAATATCTCGTTCACCCTATATCCGACTTGCTGTCCCAAATTTATTCTGCTCTTTTGGGGGGTATATCAGAGCTCGAGTTGTATATCGAGCTGCTTCATCGAGCCCCTCATCAGTGAACAGCAAGCCAGATAAGTTTACTCTATTTCCTAATGATTATATGGGCAAACAAACTCATTAAATGAAGTTCCTAAACATAAGTTAGGGAGGAGCGAGCCCATCTAATCTTTCAATCAACAG
>CM077226.1:10389788-10557288 GCA_039654775.1 Spinibarbus caldwelli | reverse complement strand
GACTCAGAACTTGGTCAATCCACTTTGTCTCTCTAGGATGGAGACTCAGGACATGCTGCATCTGTTGTTGTCTCACTGGACGAATACTCTGAATGTACAATATCTCTCTCCTCACAGGCTGGAGGCTCAGAACGTGGTCGTATCTGTTGCTGCCTCACAAGCTGGAGACTCAGGACTTGGTATCTGTTATTGCCTCTTCCCACATAAGCTAGAGGATCAGAAGTTGATGTTTCTGTCTCTCGGGATGGGAGACTCAGAACGAGTGTATCTGCTAATGTCTCACCCTTGCAGGCCAGAGACTCAGAACTGTGTATCTGCTATTGTCTCTCTGGATGGGAGATTTAGAACGTATATCTTTTACAGTCTCTCTGGACAAAAGACTCAGAATGGAGGTTGATCTGCTATTGTCTCACCCTTGCCGGGCTCAGACTCAGAACTTCGGTGTTTCTGTTAGTGTCTCTCTGGACGTGCCGGAGACTTAGAACAGGTTGTTTCTGTTGCTGCCTTCCCTGCAACAGGCAGGAGACTCAGAACAAGGATTGTCTTTTAGGAAGGTACCTTTATCTCTTTCTAATGAGGAGGAGATTGCAATCTGGCACGTCTTCATTTCCAGGCTATGATTGGCTGTATCCATCAAAGTGGGGGGACACGATGTGGCCCACCCTTCTTTCCTCCTGTGGAACTTATTTGCATAGTCCAAACACACATTTAGAAAGGTGTCACTAAAATTTTACCGTTGCATATTTCACTTACCAAACCACAACCAGAATACATTTGGCAATGTTACGAATACATTAGTTTTTTTTTTTTTTTTTTTTTTTTAACTGCTTACACACAAAATCTTTGTTTGTCACATAATTTCTGAAACGTGACACTCAAACACCAGAAACACACACCAAATCTACAAAACCATACACTAATTATTGGCTTTTGGCTCAGTTTCAATTTCATAAAACACTTTTTCCAAAACACAACACACAATTCTCTATGTAGCACACAGAAATCTAACAAGAATTAATATTAGGGCAAAGGTGTTTACAAATGTTTGCTTTTGAGATGTGTTTGTGATATTTTGAATGCAGTGCTTCATTTTGCAAGAGATGTGAGGCATTTTGCATTTTGTGTGTGCAAGTCTTGGATTTGTGTGTAAAGTTTGAAAAAATGAGGCAAAGTTTTGAAAATGTAAGCAGTTAAAAAAACAAAGAAACAAAAAAATGTAAGTCAAACATGATGGAAAAAGATTGAACTGTCATGCATGCATTCATTTGTCCATTAACAGCTGAGTTTATGTAAGCTGTTGCACTACACATCGCTGTCACTGAGAATACTTATCTCTCTAAGTATAAAATATGTGTTGTGGTTTGCATCAATCTTTAATGGGCGCACACCTGCTCGATGTGTGCACGGGCACGCTCTTGCGGGAGAAATGCCCATATAAGGAGTTCCACCCTTCATTACGTCATGAAGAGCCACGATCGGAAAAAAATAAATACATTTCCGAAACTTGTAAGAAACCTAGAAGTGTGTATTTGGCCCAGAAATACTCTGTCCAAATCATTTTTTGAAACTTTGGCCATGTTTAGCATGAGAATCCAACTCTTTAACAGTGTAAATAACTCAACATGCATGAAACAGCATTGGACTCCCCCTTTAAAAGGTAAATTATTTCATAAGATAAATGTGAGCACTGCATGTTTCAATGTCAAAAGACGGTTCTGTTGCATGTTCTATAGGTTCACTGTTTCAGAGCAGGCCGTAATCAGTGAATAATTCATGTTTATGGCAAGTGAATATTGATGAATTATGACAATGTTTGCATTTCAAAATAAGAGTCTTTTGAACTTTTTGTTTTATTTATTTATTTTTTTTTGTGTTAGAGAAGCACAGAATATGTGTAGAATATGCGTGGGACTTGTCCCCCCACTTTTATAAAATGTAAATTCGTCTCCACACTTTTTCGGGCAAGTGTGTTCACGTAGAGATTTTCACTGACCAGTGTAAATATATCTAGATTCAAATTCTGAAAGAAAAGATAATCTATGCATGACCTGGCATTTTATTTGTATCCAAAATGATGAGATGTGAACATAACAGAGCACTAAACACTCTCATACAGAGTGTGTTTTATTCATACTCGAAGCTGGAGGGCGCTCTCGTGCAGAAAATCAAAAACGGACTCATAGAAGTATTAGCTTATGACATGCCAGGAAATCCCTAATATGGACAAAGGCATCCAGCTATCACTGTAGCTAAACTGAATAAAAAAAAAAAAAAAAAAAAATATAATAAAAAAAAAAAAAAAAATATATATATATATATATATATATATATATATATATATATATATATATATATATATATATATGTGATAAAGTCGCATTAGCTGCCACCGCTGGGGAAGCAGCACTGACACACACACACACACACACATACATACTCGCCTACTTACCTCATTCATCCTCCGTACCGTTCCTCCCTGCCGCCGCCGCTATCGGAGTAGCGGGTGCACACGCGATCCTGATAGCACATGGACATTTTCCCATTGCAGCACTCTCCCCTGTCCATATCCAATTCCGGTCATTTCATACACTTACACTGCACTTGTTGTGTCGTTTAATCCCTGTAATGTTTGTCTGTGTGGGCGTAGTCAGTCTTCCGGCAGGAAACACCGCGCCGGCCAAACCGAACGAACAAGTGGCAGTCGATTATAACATCACGGGCTTAGTCGCGCCACACAGCGCAACCGGAAGCTGGCGAAACCATTGTCTAGTATGAATAGGTGTTTCTGTGTGCATTTAAGTGTGGAAATTATGTGTTAAATGTATTATGTGTTAATGGATTGTTTATTTGTATATATATATATATATATATATAGATCGGAAGTGATTATTGTTAAGTATTACAGATGACCAATAGATGTGGTATTTGTGTGTGTGTTAAATGTTATTTTTACCGGTGAATGGTATAGCCCAAAAAAGGGCGGGGTTTGGCCTATATATTTGGTACTTTGGATTTTTGTCATTTTTAGGTGCACTTGTATATATTCTTCACTGTGGACAATCTTTCTGGCACTGTAAATAAATTCCACCTTGCACAAAAGTGCTTTTGCGAGTGAGCCATCGTTTTTACATCCCTTCACGGACTCACATTTTTCCCCGAAGGCGAGCTGGTGGGCTCGTCTTCATCACAATATATATATATATAATATATATATATATATATATATATATAAGCCATAAAGACAATACATGCACAATTGGACAATATATGGTTTGAGTGTGTTTTCAAGTCATCTCCAGGTAATAAATAAATTATCTGAATAATGCAGTGCTAACTGACATAACATTTATTACAGTGGCCTATAGAAACTACAAAATATATGTTCTGCCTTGTTCTTTGATAAAAATGGGAAAAAGTGTAGTATATGAACAAACCTTAAAACTGGCATTAGGAAAATATAGGAAACAATATTACAAATGCAATGAATAATACAAACTATTGTTAATTGTCCAGCAGTGCATTTAATTTCTTAGCCAATTAAAAATAAGAGATAAGAGAAAAATAAAAAATAAATAAAAATAAAAAATAAACAATTCTGTCCCCCTCACTTCTGAAATGATGGCTACACCCCTGTATGATACAATATTTAAAAAAAAAAGGTCAGTGTCTTTCAATGGACAATTTCTGCTTCATTTGAGTTCCTGAAAAGCTAATAATCAAAATAAATCATTAAATAATTTTAAAACAATCAAAACAATAATAATAAAAAAAAAGATTCAGTATTTTTTTTTTATTTTTTTTATTTGCTTACATGTGTCTGACTATCTACTGTTCAGTGTTGTTAGAATGAAATAACTTCAAACTTCAGGGGGTACTTTAAGTAAATATTTTAGATCTAAAGAGTCCAAAAAAGTTTGAATCATTGATTAGATAACTGATTAGGCTGTGCCATCTCATGAGAAATAATTATGCAAGTTACTAAACACTGATGATGTAGCTGTGAAATGTCTTTATCATATCCAGTGACCTTCACTAATCATTAATTCCAGGAGTCTAGACAAAAATATTTCAAACCTAGAAGGAAAACCTGGATAGCTAGGAAAACATGTTTTATTACCCATTAAGTGTCACTCAGTATTTTATTTCACTCAGTAACAGATAAATAATATTCAGTAATATTCTTGTGTTTTGATAAAGATTTCTTAAATGCATTTTCTATATCCTACAGAGGAAGCATGCTTTGCAGTACAGGAGGAGCGCAAACCTGGATGAGCCATATGTGCCAGCAACAAGCACTTCCAGAGATGTTAAAAATAAAGGACCCTCTGAGCCTAAACAAGCTAAACTGGAGCATACAAACATATGTATGCATCACACGTCACAGTCAAAAATGAATTCCTTGATTTTTAACTTTATGTGGAGGATCTACAGTCATTTTCAGTTCTTGAACAACCAGCATTCAGGAAGTTGATTGAAACATTAAGTGGAGGGAAAAGGGTCATGAGTAGGAAGACTTTTGTTGTGAGACTTGAAGCAGCATATGATCGGATGAAGGATGATCTGAAAGCAAAACTTGACACAGTGCAATCAGTATGTACAACTGCTGATTTATGGTCATCTCACAACAGAATCTATTTTGGAATGACTTATCACTGGCTTGAGGACAATCTTGAGAGAAGGTCTGCTACTCTTGCTTGTACAAGAATCTGTGGCAGACACAACTTATGAAACATTTACTACTAAAATTCATGAAATCCATGCTTTGTGAGGAAGAAAACATAAAAAATACACATTTTTGGTAACATAATCTGATTACTTTTGGATTACATTTAGATTACTTTTGTGCTAACCCTTTTTTGATGTCACATATATTGAAGTAGCCAAAACGGTGCAAATTTGAAAAAAAAATAAATAAATAAATAAAATATAATAATAATAAAACCTTGTACTCAGACAACTGAACTACATTGATGTATCTTATATGTACTAAGCTACTGAGCTATGCTTTGATGCAACCTCCCAGCTTTTCTCTTTTTATCAAATGTGCTTTTACCTTGGACCATGTAATATAATTTCAACTTTATTTTTAACAGCAATCAAGATGTTTGTAATATTTCAAAACATTCTCATGTTAGCAGACAGATTACACTTTCACGTAACCAACAATTCCTCAACAAATATAAAATATCATAATGAAATATTAACAAAATATTCATCTGATGGTGAACACATAATGGTAACTACTGTAAAAGAAATATACAATGTAAGAACAAAATTCAGTATTCTGTATTAGGATTCATATTAAATATTAAGATTCTGTATTAGGTCTGGGCTATATAAGGCTCAGGTGTGGTTCAGTTTTGGGGCTTCTGGCTTACTTAAGGCTGAGCACTGGTACCAATACTAAACCTATTCAGGCCCAGTGCAGGGCCATTTAAGGCTTATTAATTGGCTGGAACTCAGGCCGGTTGGCCCCTGTCTTTAATCCAGATCTGGGGCACCCCAGGGCCGTTATTCTTTGTGGTATGTGGACTGAGGGAAAAGGGGTTGTGTGGACCCGAGCTGTGCCAGAACAAATAAAAAATAAATAAATACTATGAAGGAGTAAAACACAACAGAACATATAGATGGTGGAGATGATGGTGTAGGTGAGAGGGGTAAATGAATTAGAGGAATATAATGATTTGTGGGGAATCAAGTTCCCATAATGACACAGGCTAGATTAATTATACTTGAATGAGTCATAATTATCCATGCACTCACCATGATCTGGTTCTCAGCTCATAAATCAATGCACATATATATAACATCATGGTGCATTCAGGCACGTATTAACTTCTTTATTTTCATCCATTTCTGGAAATGAGACAAAAGTGGTAGTTTAGTTTTTCCATTCTGGTCTGATCCCAAACTAATGAAAAATTAATGTGTACCCAGCATGTAATGTATCTTTAATTTATGTTAAATCTATAACACAGATTATATGATAATCTGATATAATACTGCCTTACATCATTAACAAAAAAAATCTGCCATTATCTTCTATATATTTGTATAACCTCTTGATCCGAATCCTGTTCTTTAGAAGGTTTATGATTAATGTGCAGCTGATACTATGATCCAAGTAACAGCAAATGTTGTTTGTTTTTTTGTTTTTAGCTGTGATTTTATAATCTTTATACTGATTGAATTGAACATAATTATTTACTTATTTACATAATTATAATTTGATTACTATATTATAAAACAGCATGCTGAACAGATGAGACATATGAATCTTTGAGGTTGCTTGGAAACTAAAAGTGGTAAAAACTAATAATTCATTAAAGTGCAACGTAAAATATCACACACAAATTCAAACAAAACAATCTCTTTTTTGCAAAAACAAGGTCATAAAATAACACAAACAAGAGCCTGTTGTTTTAGGTATAATATCTATAGCCACCTTTACACATTCAACTCAGTAAATTTTCATAAATTTGCCAGATTGACTAACTACCCCATATATCTAGTGTTTACACAGATAACGATTTCCATCTTATGTAATCGTTTGATTTATTCACATATAGCATCAAAACAGTGGTGCTACAAACTCACTTCCTGGAAAATAGCCAAAAGTGATTTGCCTATATTTTTACAAAACATCCTACTCACATATGGTCTCTATTTGGTAATTTAACCATACTTATCCAGAAAAGTTTGTATGTGTGAAAGTTCCTTATGGAATTCTGGCTTCTCAAGAAGCAGGAGTTTAGGAGGAAAATAATGTGTCTTAATTTCCTAACAAAAAACAAAAAAAAAAAACAAACAACCTATATATTAATGGAGGATGTCTATATCTGACAGGAGGGAGAACAATTGCTCATTGATCAAATTTTTCATGTTAATCATGAAGAGGAGTTCTGGGCCCGTATTTATTAAGCTTCTTAAAGTGCTATTTTAGTCTTAAGTGCTGAGAATTCATGAAATTTACTCTTACTTTCAAACTTTAGTATAAAAGCAAGTTATCAAATTTCAAGCTAAAAATCACTCTTACTCTCCCAGTTATTTAAGACAGCTCGAGAGGTCTCTCAAGTATTTAGGAGTTGCCAGTAGGGGCTTGTGATGGTGCTGAGGAGACAGAGATGTGCGTGAATCTTTCAGGAGAGGAAGAATGTTCTTGAAATGTTTGTCGACGAGCAGTTAATCAAATAGTTACATTTCCTCAGTTATTCAAAACGAGCAAAGAACATTACGTTACCAAAGAACATTATAACTGACTTCAGTCTAGCGCGAGTATTATATACGATCTACACTGTATGATGAATAAACCTCTTACCCTTTATTTACACTGCACGCGTCTGCGGTGCATTACAGCTCCACGGCCACCGGAGCTGATCAGCTGCGCCGTGACAAATTTCTGAAGTGGCTTTCCGTGCTGGATCACTAAAGATAGGCACCTAGTCTATTTTTGACGGATAATAATAATCGTCTTGCTGTCGTCAAAGGCATCAGCAACAGGCAATATCTCTGACTATCGTCGATACACTATACTATCGTCTATCAGCACCCTAAATTGAGATGTGATGACGCTTCGTTTCCTTGCCATAATGTATTCTCTTGAAAATTCTTTATTGTCAAATGTGTGTTGAATGTAAACTCCTATTAGGAATTTAACCATTCAATGTGAATTTATCTGAGAATATTCTTAATTAAGGAAATCTATTCAGTGATTGGTCCATGCGCATGTCGTCATCCAAAATCCCGTTTGTGGCACAGCAAAGGGTCGTGAATCATCTCTAAGACTGACACTTAAAATTTAGTCCTACACTTTGCTTAAATTATGACTGAGATGATTGATAACTATCTTTAAGTGCAGCTTTGAGCCAAGAATTTTTTTACACTTAAGTCAATTCTTAGTAGTGTTCTTGAGAGTAATTTTTAGAGGCTTGATAAATATGGGCCCTGGGCCTGCATTTATCAAGCTTCTCAAAGTGCCATTTTAGTCTTAAGTGCTGAGTATTCGTGAAATTTACTCCTACTTTCAAACTTAAGTATAAAAGCAAGTTTTCAAATTTCTTAAAGCTAAGAATCACTCTTACTCTCCCAGTTATTTAAGACAGCTCGAGAGAACTCTCAAGTGGTTAGGAGTTGCCAGAAGGGGCTTGTGATGGCGCTGAGGAAACAGAGATGTAGGTGTGCGAATCTTTCAGTAGAGGAAGAATGTTCTTGAAATGTTTGAAGACGAGCAGTTAATCAACAAAAGTGGAAACACTTCAGGAGTTTTGAAGTCGCCATCGGATTGGTTGAATTATACAGGATTTCCAAGAGACGTGAGTTTTGCATTCTTTAACGTTCCGCCTGGAAACAAAGATGCCATGACGTCAAACCCGCCCACGAAAGAAGAAAGACATCGTGTTTACAACTGTGACGACAAGCACTTATCAGGATCAACTAAACGTTGGATTTTCAAAAGTATGTGAAATATTCTAAGTTTGTGGCATTGAATCTTTAAAATACGTCCAAGAGATTTACACACTGGTCTGTTATTGTGGCGACATTTCCACGCCCCGAAATGTGACGCTGAATGAAACGAACTGTGATTGGTTGTTTGACATGTCGGTCAAACGCCCTTATGGGCGGGCCTTGGCCAATAAAAGCTGCCATGATTCCAGACCTTCAGCTGTCAGTCTGAAGGTCTGGCTACGCAAGACTACTTTTTCCCCAAAAAAAGTTTATTCATTATTCTTTCTGTTTTGATAGAGCCATTAGCTGTGTAATATATTAACTGAATGCACAAGAATGAGTGTAAATCAAATCAGTGATGACAATTTAAATACAATTAATATTTTTTTGTGGGAATGGTTGTTTTCTTTGTTTTTTGTTTTTTTTCTTTCTTTTTTAATTAAATGTTACAAATCTCAAAAAAAAATGAAAATAATAAAAATAAAAAAAGTGTTTAAATGAATATTGTAAGTTAAATTAATTGTAATTTTCACTAATGTTTAGGGATGTTCTTACCAGGTAGTGGATAAGTTGTATTTATAACACTGTATGTCATTATATGACACATTGAGTAGGAATTAGGACTGTCAATGAATATTTTTTTAATCTTAATAATTACATGATTTCCTCATTAATTAATCTATTTAGTCGTAAATAATTATCAAATCAATATTTGCTGAGGAAAAAAAATAAAAATAAATAAATAAATTTAAAAAATAAATAAACCAAATAAACAATTAAAAGATTAATTATCAATTTAGACAGTGACATTGAATAGACAACACAAAAAAGTGGCCTTTCAAAACATGAATGTTGTATGTTTTAATTCTATGACTCTCCTCATTAATTCAACACATTCTTGTATTCTGCCTGTTTTGTGAAAGAAATTTTACATTTAATCATAATAAATCATAAAATCAGTTGATCACAAAATAATGTCTAACACTTATTTTCTTGCAGGCCTAACTTTTGAGTATGTGTTAGGGAACAGAGATGTTGTAGCCTTATTTAGTGATGTAATAGGACAGATATGTTGTAGCCTTATTTAGTGATGTAATAGGACATATATGTTGTAGCCTTATTTAGTGATGTACTAATGACTAATAACAATGCATGATTTAAGGAATAGCCTGAGGTAATCAGTAACTAAGAATAAAGGGTCTTTGATTTTTCACCTCAGAGAGAACAAAACATATCAGAGGAAAATGATATAATGTGACATGATGATACTTTTGCTACATACCTTCCTTATATAAACTGTTGTATCCTTGTTTCTGGGGGATTCTCTGTGATTGGTGTGAGGTCCTCCCAGCTGTGATTAAAACATATTCAAGAGCATTATCTGTCTTGTTACTGCTGCACAGCGGGTTAGTCGAACACTAGAGATCTTAGTCCCGATTGATGGTGTTCATACGGGGTGAGACGTTGTCTGACTCATAGTGAGACTCTCTTAGGCTTCGGGTAGCTGTAATTCTTAACTGAACTGTCTTAGGCCTGGTTCTCCAGTGCGGTCAGAGCTATCGCAGTTTGCGGTCAGAAAAATCACCTGAGTATAATTTTGTGTCGGGAGACACAACTCAACTTAAGTCTAGTGCATAGGGGAATTTCTACCACAGTTTCTAGCCTCTGCATCACATCTTTGCTCTTCAAAGGGATAGTTCACCCAAAAATTTAAATTCTCTCATCATTTACTCACCCTCATGCTGTCCCAGATGTTATGACTTACTTTCTTCAGATGAACATAAGCAAAGATTTTTAGTCCGTACAAGGGGACAGGACCACTTCAGAAACCACACAAAGTGTAATATGACGATCAAGTTTAAAATGTTAGTATTTGTATTTTTCTTTTCTTTCTTTTTCTTATCGTTTCGCTTAAGACGACACTGATTCATTAACAGGGCTTGTATGAGTTACTGTCATATTCACTTTGTGTAGTTTTTGAAGTGTCATTTTTGGAGTGGAGTGAAGTGTCATATTTTTATATTTATTTATGTTATTTATTTATTTATTTATTTTATTTATTTATTTTTTTCTAAAACTCCTAGTTTGTGTTCATTTTGATAAATGAAAGTCATATATAGTGGTCAACATTTGAAGTGGATCAAAACCTTTCATCAAAGTTGTCCTAAAACCTAAAACCAAAATGCGTTCTTGTCTTAGGACAACTTTGATTTACTTTTTTGATCCACTTCAAATATTGACTACTGTATGTGTGTGTATATATATATATATATATATATATATATATATATATATATATATATACATATTATGAGTTGCCAAACAGGAAATAATTATATAAAAATCTGAATGTATAAATGTAGATCTGAATATAAAGTTATAAGTGTGAATATATAAATGTAAATCTGAATATATAGTTATAAGTCTGAATGTATAGAAGTAATTCTGAATATATAGAAGTAAATCTGAATATATAGTTATAAATCTGAATATATAGAAGTAAATCTGAATATATAGTTATAAGTCTGAATATATAAATGTAAATCTGAATATATAGTTATAAGTCTGAATATATAAATGTAAATCTGAATATGTAGTTATAAATCTGAATATATAGAAGTAAATCTGAATATATAGTTATAAATCTGAATATATAAATGTAAATCTGAATATATAGTTATTAGTCTGAATATATAAATGTAAATCTTAATATACAGAAGTAAATCTGAATATATAGTTATAAGTCTGAATATATAAATGTAAATCTGAATATATAGTTATTAGTCTGAATATATAGAAGTAAATCTGAATATATACTTATTAATCTGAATATATAAATGTAAATCTGAATATATCGTTATAAGTCTGTATATATAAATGTAAATCTGAATATATACTAATAAATCTGAATGTATAAATGTAAATCTGAATATGTGATGTGATATAGGAAAACCCAACACATGGTGAAATTTGACCTTTTTAGGTTTTGATACCATGGAAGCTGGGTTCAAGCCCTTTCCAAAACTGTTTTTATTTTGTCCATAGCTTGAACGTAACAAAAGTTATGGCTATCTGAAGTTGGCTGATAGCTATTATTTTCAGGAATGGAATTTTGAGAAAAACGGGTTTAAAGGGAGACGGGTTTCACTTTCACTTCATGGGTTTAACGAGAGCTGTCCGTCAGGAGCGCTATTCTGCATCATTACACAAACAGACTAACGTTACCCTGAAGAGGACAGTTTTCCGTTGTTTATCATGATAGGCATAGACTCTGAACTTTTGATCACCCCTTGTATGTTTAGATAGCACCAATAGTGTAGCTACCTTGTAGTTTACATTTAGAACTGTTCGCGCACCTGTGCATATAGGCTAACAGACTGTCATCGGACTCTTCCTCTTTAGTAACTTCATCTTCCGATTCTTCATCTCTGGATGTGAAATAGTACATTATAACATCGTGTAGGGCACTAACATCACCAAGATTGAGCAGACTGAGATGTGCAAGATCGTTTAAGTGAGCAGCTAACGTTACTTCAGACTGTTCTCTCATGTTCCGCCATATCATAATATACATAATACTTAATAAATTATTATTTACTTAATAAATAAATAAATAAATAAACAAACTTTGTATGCCATAGTTTACACAGGACTGGCGGGAAATGTGCATTGATCCAACTTTATTATATATGTTACGTTGTTTATTTTTTGATAGGTTAACAGTTTTTGTGGTGTTAAGAGAAAGCACCTCCTCAACGGGTCCTTAACATAAGAGAAAGACACAGTCTTTTCTGCTTGCTGCAATATATCGCTATTTTTCTGTACTAAACAAGTGAATTTTGCCAAGATATTTTCAGAGACGATAGACAAGATGTTATAGAATAATATTTTAATAAAAACCTAATTTTGACAAAAAAAAATTGACATTCGACTTATTTTTCGAATTTCCTGAAAATGTCCCAGCGTGACATCCGACGAGTTTTCCCAGATCACATCACATATATTTACATTATATTAACATTTAGTCATTTAGCAGACACTTTTATCCAAAGCGACTTACAAATGAGGACAACAGAAGCAATCAAAACCAACAAAAGAGCAACAACATGCAAACACTATGACAAGTCTCGGTTAGCCTAACGCAGTACACGTAGCAAGTAGATAGAATATAGAATAAAGAAACCTAGTGTTTTTTTTTTTTTTAAAGAAACAAGTAGATAGAATAGAAAAAAGAAAACTAGTGTTAGTGTTAGATTTGTAACTATACATTCAGATTTACCTCCATATATTCACAATTTACGTTTATATATTCAGACTTATAACTATATATTCAGATGTACTTCTATATATTCAGATTCACTTCTATATATTCAGATTTACATCTATTTATTCAGACTTATAACTATATATTCAGATTTATAAGAATATATTCAGATTTACATTTATATATTCAGACTTAACTATATTTTCAGATTTTCATTTATATATTCAGACTTATAACTATATATTCAGATTTACATTTATATATTCAGATTTATAACTATATATTCAGATGTACTTCTATATATTCAGATTTACATTTATATATTCAGACTTATAACTATATATTCAGATTTATAAGAATATATTCAGATTTACATTTATAAATTCAGACTTATTACTATATATTCAGGTTTATAAGAATATAATCAGATTTACTTCTATATATTCAGACTTATAACTATATATTCAGATTTACATTTATATATTCAGACTTATAACTATATATTCATATTTACATTTATATATTCAGACATAACTATATATTCAAATTTACTCTATATATTCAGATTTACTTCTATATATTCAGACTTATAACTACATATTCAGATTTACATTTATATATTCAGACTTGTAACTATATACTCAGATTTATACGAATATATTCAGATTTACATTTATATATTCAGACTTATGACTATATATTCAGATTTACATTTATATATTCAGACTTATAACTATATATTCAGATTTACTTCTATATATTCAGATTTATAACTATATATTCAGATTTACTTCTATATATTTAGATTTACTTCTATATATTCAGACTTATGACTATATATTCAGATTTACATTTATATATTCAGATTTATAACTATATATTCAGATTTACATTAATATATTCAGATTTACATTTATATATTCAGACTTATAACTATATATTTAGATTTACATTTATATATTCAGATTTATAACTATATATTCAGATTTTTATATAATTATTTTCTGTTTGGCACCTCATAACATATATATATATATATATGTATATATATATATATATATATATATATATATATATATATATATATATATATATATATATATATATATATATATATGTATATGTGTGTGTGTGTGTGTGTGTGTGATGGCATGAGGATGGACAGGATGGAGTTTCCTTTCAATCCCTTTCTATGTTTTTTTTTTTTTTTTTGTATTCCACTGTGCTGCATTTTAAAGTTGTTTTTGCAATAGATATATGTGTTTGACCTGTGCCATTGCATTTTGTTTCATTTTTAATCATTAAATGTATGAATACATTAATGTTTCGCCAATCATTATTACATATTCGGGTCTTTAGGGACCCAGGCCTATATATCCAGCACGGATGGATCTCTAACTGCTGCAATAGCAAAAAACTCTCTTGATATTTTAAGAACAATTACTTAAGAATAAAATAAAGCATATTTTGTTATCTTTTGAAACTTAGAAGGGTTCAATTTGAGCAGATGATTTTACCATCGCTGTCATCGTCAGAGCTCACTTCCACAGTACATTCAGCATCTGGCTAATATTTGCGATCTCAACCATATTCTCAAAACTATCGTTTTCAATGACTTCATATTCAATATTTTTTTTATCACTGGCAGGCTATTCACGACATCCACAATCAAATGACAGTGACATTTAGATTTCACTGTGCACAGTAATTGCTCTGCAGTAAAGCCATTCAAACCAGTTAAATTTTTGCTCATGATATTCTTCTGTTTTTTGCTTGCAGTAATTATGAGTGAAACATCACATCATCATTGTGTATCAAACAGTGCCACCTCGAGGAATAAAAATGCATTGCACGTATTGAGTCATCAGATATGTAAATATAGGTGCACAGGAAAAATATGCTTACACTTTTACTTACCTCGGGTCTCTAGCAACCCTATACACTTTTTACAAAACAATTATCAGAAAACAGGCATTATTTTATATTGTATTATTATTATGAGATGAGAGTGAGTCTGGTACTATTGGAGACTGCCAATTACCTTTACAATGGTGTGATTATACAAATTTAGGCCTGCTCTCTTGATCCTATTTAGGTTTTTGAATACTAGCTACTATTAAATTTAATGCACATTCATATATGCTATTTGGATCCCTCAAAAAAAAAAAAAAAAGCCTATAAATAGTTCAGCAATTCCAAGTGTGGAATTGTCAGTCTGCAGTAAACAAAGCAGATTGCATTACATCTATTTCTAGTCATTCAAGACTAAACCACATGGCCCTGACAGAGACGTGGATCAAACCAGAGGACACTGCTACTCCTGCTGCACTCATAATTTCATAATTTTCTCAATAATTTCTCATTTTCCCACACTCCTCATCTGACTGGAAGTGGTGGAGGTACTGGTCTGCTTATCTTTAATGATTGGAAATTTATTCCTTTACTTTCTCTGAGTATTAACAGCTCCTTTGAATCACATTCAGTCACTATTACCCACCCTTTTAAAATCCATTTTGTATTTGTTTATCGACCCCCAGGACCACAAGGTTAATTCTTGGATGAATTAGATGTGCTGCTCTCAACCTTTCCTTAGAATGGTACTCCCCTAGTTATGCTTTGAGACTTCAGCATCCACCTGGATAAACCTCGGGCTGCAGACTTCCACACACTGCTTGCCTCTTTTGATCTCAAGAGAGTGTTAACTATGGCCACTCACAAATCAGGCAACCAATTGGATCTTATTTACACACGACACTGCTCCATTGATCATGTGCTGGTGACTCCACTGCACACCTCGGATCACTTCCTGCTCACTCTTAACCTCAACATGGTTCCTGACACAACACATACTCCTCCACATGTCATCTTTCGACGTAACCTATGCTCACTCTCACCCTCCCAACTGTCTGCTATGGTTTCATCTTCGCTTCCTCTCCCTAAACAGTTGTCATCTCTTGATTCTAGCAGTGCTACTGATACTTTCTGCTCCACTCTTACATCTTATTTAGACACTGTCTGCCCCTTGTCTTCCAGGCCAGCCCGTACCACCCCTTCTGCCCCTTGGCTATCCGATGTTCTCCGTGAACATTGTTCTAAGCGCAGGGCTGCTGAAAGGGTATGGTGCAAATCAAAAAATCCTACTGACCTTAAAGCTGCAGTCCATAAGTTTTGCCTCTTTGTCGCCATCTCTGTTTGAAAACCTGGAATTGCAGCTTTTTGCAGAATTATCTTCCTTGCGTGAGGTTGTGAGTCGGCATGGCTCCAGAGCGGGTGAATCTACTGATTTGAAGAGTATGTGTGGCAGTCAGTCACTGCACCGGTGTGGATATTTACTGTACTTCGCAATCACAGATTCTAGCCTACATCTTGGAATATATGACCCAAATAAGAATTTTCACCATATATTGCCATCTGAACAAGTAAGTAACAAGTCTGCCACATTTGTTCTGACCAACTGAGGAAAAAAAATCTAAAGATCAGTTAGCGCATATCACATTAAACCGTGCAAATTATTATTATTGTTATACTTTATTCTAAAATTATTAATGTTAACAACATCAGCATTGTGTGACTATGAGTATAGTGCGTATTAGCATGTAGATTTAAATTTCTGTACAGTCTAATCTAATTATCATGCCATTCGAATTTCATATTAAGAAATTATTTTAACCCCAAAAGCAAACTATGCTCCCTTCGAACTGGTTTCTTTAAAATACAAATCTTGTGTAATCTCAGGCTATCTGTAATCAGAAGCACATTTAAAACTGGAATATAATTTAATTTCATTCACTTGTGTTTCATAAACATAATCCTTTCTGGATCACAATCCACCATCAAAATGATACATGTAATTATTCTAGCTGCTGTGAGAAAAGACTAAATGATCCACCACCTGCAGGATCCTCACATGCGATAGCCTAGTAGCCGGGACAACTTCTTTATGTTTACAGACGTGACGTAATGACGCAGTGCCATGCTCGAATTTCCCACGAAAACCTACCTGTACCATTCAAATTAGAATACATTATTATAAGCTAACTGTTGTGAATCAGGCTAAAGTAAGGCGATAGTTTTGAACAACGGCTGGTTATGTACTTGCTCAAATATTGATTTCGGTTGACCATTTTTAACCAAAAAAATGTTACGGACTGCAGCTTTAATGTATATCAGTCACTTCTCTCTTCCTTCTCTGCTAATGTCTCTACTGCTAAAAGGACATACTATCATAATAAAATTAACAATTCGTCTAACACTTGCATGCTCTTTAAAACATTTTCCTCCCTCCTTTGTCCTCCTCCTCCCCCTCCTTCATCAACTCTAACAGCTAACAACTTTGCCTCGTTCTTCATTAATAAAATTAAAACCATCAGTGCACAATTTTCCACACCACAATCTGTCAAGCACATCTTACCAGCAAACATACACTCGTTCAAATCCTTCTCTTGACTCTCTGAGGCAGAAGTCTCCAAACTCATCCTTTCTAATCATCCACTACTTGTCCGCTTGATCCTATTCCATCTCATCTCCTTTAAGCCATCCTCCTGCAGTTATACCTGCACTCACTCACATCATTAACACATCCCTTCACACTGGTGTTTTTCCCTCAGCATTTAGACAGGCTTGTATAACCCCACTACTTAAGAAACCCACCCTTAACCCATCTCTTTTAGAGAACTACAGACAAGTTTCCCTTCTTCCTTTCTTTGCAAAAACACTTAAACGAGCTGTGTTCAACCAAGTCTCTGCCTTTCTCACACAGAACAACCTCCTCGACAGCAACCAGTCTGGTTTCAGAAGTGGACAGACTGCCTTGCTCTCAGTTGTTGAAGCCCTAAGACTTGCAAGAGTGGATTCCAAATCTTCAATACTTATCTTCCTGGATCTGTCTGCTGCTTTTGACACGATTAACCACCAGATCCTCCTTTCAATCCTATTGGCAAAGGGCATCTCAGGAACCGCACTCCAGTGGTTTGAGTCTTACCTCTCAGATAGGTCCTTCAGGGTATCTTGGAGAGGTGAGATGTCCAAGTCGCAACATCTAACTACTAGGGTGCCTCAGGGCTCAGTTCTTGGACCACTTCTCTTCTCTGTCTACATGGCTCTGCCATTCATAAACATGGCTTTCCATATCACTGCTATGCTGATGACACTCAATTCTACCTCTCATTCCATCCTGATGATCCGACGATAGCTGCTCACATCTCAGCTTGTCTAACAGACATTTTTTGCTGGATGAAGGACCATCACCTTCAACTCAGTCTTGCCAAGACATAACTGCTTGTGGTTCCAGCAAACCCATCGTTCCATTACAATTTCACCATCTAGTTAGGCACATCAACCATAACTCCTTCAAAAACAGCCAGAAACCTTGGAGTTGTTATTGATGATCAGCTGACTTTTGGCGTTCCTCATTGGTGTTTATGTGGGGTGTAGAAAATATACAGAAAATACACAGAAGTCACAGAAATCACATAAAATACAAGGAGGAGTCCCTTGATAAACAATCTCTCAGAGAAGTGGTGTGGGGGGTGGATGGGGGTTATAAGTCACATCAAGGAGAGCAGATCCCCCTCAGTGGAAATCACATTCCAGGGACCGGGGCCCTTAGGGCCTTTTAGGCCTTCCTGGTCTCCAGGCCCCCTGTACACAGTCCACTTTCTATTTATTTTGAGTTTAAAAATTGTGCAAATGTTGATATTTGCATGTAAAATGGATAATATTACATTTAGATGACTACATCTTTGCATTTTTAACTAGATTTTTCTCTTGGAGGGTTTCACACAGCTAATTTTATGGTAGAGCAGGGGTGTCCAACCCTGCTCCTGGAGGTCCACCATCCTGCAGCGCTTAGCTCCAACCCTGATCAAACACATCTGAAAAAATTGACAAAAGTCTTCCGGATTACATAAAAAAATATATTTTTTGTTACAGAAATTCCATTATATGATTGTTTAGGGATGGCGCTAAACTGTGCAGGACAGTGGGCCTCAATGTTTGGAACTGCCCACCCCTAAGGATAAAGATGAGACAGTTAAAAAAAAAAAGTAAAAAATACAAAAAATGTCTTTGCCTCAATTTTAGGACACTTAGACATGTCATACATGCAGCATATTTTGAATAATCCATATTTGTTTGCATTAAATAAATCATAGAATTATTGATGACTTGGGCTGTTTTTTATACCCTAAACAGGCAACGTGACCTGGGAGATACAACTCATGAGATCCAAAATATATCAAATATTACAAAAATGATTTTGAATATGTTTTACTTAAGTCCAGATGATATAAAAGTGACATGAAATGATTTTTTGCTGATCATTTTCCACTCTTGCCTGTTTTAGGGTTAAATTAAATGTTCCCTCCTGGTGGAATGACCTGACCAACTCAATCTTCAAGTATCGGCTAAAAACACATCTCTTCCATCTTTATTTGACCCTCTAACTCTAGCACTCTCTATGCTAATTTTATGATTTAAAAAAAAAAAAAAACTGCCCCTTTTAGACTTGCACTCTATTGATTTACTAACTGCTTGTTTTCTTTAAAAACAAACAAACAAACAAACAAACAAGTAGCTTCTCTATTATTTTTAAATTCTATCTATTTGTTTTCTTTTTACTTATTATACAATTAACAAAACCAAAAAAAAAAAAAAAGGCCTCTAGCACTAGCTTGCTGTCAGGAGTCTGGACTGTCTGTGTGTGTTTTGCTCTCCACGTGCTCCCTGTGTCCCAGTGTTTATGCCCATATTTGGTTATTTTCCTGTTCCTGTCCTCATTGTGTTTATTTGATCCCAGCTGTGTCCTGTTCATCTCTTCGTTATGCTCTGATTATTTATGCCCTGTGTCTTGCCATGTCCAGCATCTGGAATGGTTTGTCTTACCCCTGTGCTATGTGTGTGTTCCTGCTTATTCAAAGTGCCGCTTTATTTGGATGAATAAAGACTATATCTTTGGAAATCTTCCACGTCTCCTCGCGCCAGCACAGTAGGCACACGTGACAGAATACCAGACCACAATAGTAAGTGGCGCCCCTTCTCCCTGGGGTTTTTTTTTTTTCCCCGTTTTTTGAAAAGTTTTTTTGTTTCTCTGTTGCTCCCCGCAGCGATGGAAGTTGCAGCTCGGTTCATCACCCTAACTCGCCGAGATCTCCTGCTGGTGGAGTATGCGTGGGAGTTCTGTGGGCTCACCATGGCGACGGCATTCGATGAAGCCTCCATCAACTCGCTGTTCGCTGTCAAGTTTGCCGGCCGTTCCGACGACAAGCCCGCCAGCCGCTCCGAAGTCAAATCTGCGGGCCTTTCATCAGTCAAGTCTGCTGGCCGTTCCTCTGTCAAGTCTGCCAGCCATTCATGAGTGAAGTCTGCCGGCCACGGCTCTCTCCAGCCCGCCGGCCGCTGCTCACTCAAGTTCGGCAGTCGTTCCTCAGTCAAGCCCGCCGGCCGTTCCTCAGTCAAGCCTTCTGGCTGCTCCCAAGTCAAGCCCGCCGGCCGCTGCTCCTAAGCTGGTACCTGCTCCTCGAAAGCGCCTTCCAGAGCCCGCACCTCCAGTGCGCCCTCCAGTGCCTGCTCCTTGAAAGCACCCTCCAGTGCCCACTTATCCTGAGTTCGCTCCAGTGTCGGCTCCAGCCCTAGAGTTCGCTCCAGTGTCGGCTCTAGCTCCTGACCAGAGTCGAGAGATGGCTCTAGCCCCTGACCAGAGTCGTAAGAGGGCTCCTGTTCCTGAGTTTAGCCCACGGAGGGCTCTTGTTACTGAGTTTGGCCCACGGAGGGTACCTGTTACTGAGTTTGGCCCACGGAGGGTACCTGTTACCAAGTTAAGCTCAGAGAGGGCTCCAGTCCGCAAATCCAGCCCAGAGTCCTCATTGTGTTTATTTGATCTCAGCTGTGTCCTGTTCATCTCTTCGTCATGTTCTGATTATTTAAGCCCTGTGTCTTGCCATGTCCAGCGTCCGGAATGGTTTGTCTTACCCCTGTGCTACGTGTGTGTTCCTGGTTATTCAAAGCTCCGCTTTATTTGGATGAATAAAGACTATATCTTTGGAAATCTCCTACGTCTCCGCATCTCCTCTCCCCAGCACAGTAGGCACGTGTGACACTTGCTCTATTCTTTTTCTATTCTGTTTTCTTTTTATTTACTATATAATAAAAAAACCCTTGCTACATGTACTACGTTAAGCTAACTGAGACTTGTGTATCATTACACTTTTGTTGATTTTGATTGCTTCCATTGTCCTCATTTTTAAGTCGCTTTGGATAAAAGCTAAATGACTACATGTAAAAATAAAATTGTAAATGTAAGTGAAAAGAAAAAAAAAATCTGAAATGTCAGAGCCACATTCATTGAGTAGTGTGAACTTCATTGTAGTGTGAATTTGTCTCTGTAACCTGTCATCTGTGCACAGCACTTTCTGAGCACACGTACACTTTGGTCAGTGTAGGAAAAAAAAGTGATTAAAATGTATACATATCTGTATAAATCAGGCTTAAGCGTGATATGCATGTAAATGAGCACAGTTCCATGCTTTGCTCAGAAATGGGCAGCAAATAGTTATTTAATTAAATTGCAGCCCTTTCAATCTGACTAATACTAAGCAATATTACAATTTAGCATTTTATTTCAATGTATCATGTTGTAATGATCAGCCTTTTTGGGAGTGTTTAAAAAGTGAATAAATAGTGAATAAATTAGGTGTATTTAAAGTCTCCAAATGGAACTTAAAACAACACAATAAAATTAGAAAAACTGGGGCTGTTTAAAGCATATTTCTTTCAGGTGAGTTTTAAACAAGGTTGGAGAAAACCTATGCAGGACTATCCTGTTCTATACCATAAAACAGTCCATAAGAGTCCTAACATGCTCAAAATATATTCAAAGTCCACAGTGATAATCCATTAAAGTGACATGGCTCTCTAGGAAGGTGACCAGGGTTGGACTGGGACAAAAAATTGGCCCTGGCATTTTTTGGTGCAGACGGCCCACCACCACCACTTCTGTGTATATATATATATATATATCTCTATAATGTATGTGTGTGTATATACACATATACAGTGGTGTGAAAAATTGTTGGCCCCCTTCCTGATTTTTTATTTTTTTGCATGTTTGTCACACTTTAATGTTTCAGATCATCAAACAAATTTAAATATTAATCAAAGATAAAAGTAAACACAACATGCAGATTTTAAATTGTTTTTTTTTTTTTTTTTTTTTTGTTTTTTATTATTATGAAGGGAAAACAAAATCCAAACCCACATGGCCCTGTGTGAAAAAGTGCTTGCCCCCTAAACCTAATAACTGGTTGGGCCACCCTTAGCAGCAACAACTGCAATCAAGCGTTTGGGATAACTTGCAATGAGTCTGTTACAGCGCTGTGGAGGAATTTTGGCCCACTCATCTTTGCAGAATTGTTGTAATTCAGCCACATTAGAGGGTTTTCGAGCAAGGTCATGCCACAGCATCTCAATAGGATTCAGGTCAGGACTTTGACTAGGCCACTCCAAAGTCTTGATTTTGTTTTTCTTCAGCCATTCAGAGGTGGACTTGCTGGTGTGTTTTGGATCATTGTCCTGCTGCAGAACCCAAGTTCACTTCAGCTTGAGGTCACGAACAGATGGCCGGACATTGTCCTTCAGGATTTTTTGGTAGACAGAAGAATTCATGGTTCCATTTATCACAGCAAGTCTTCCAGGCCCTGAAGCCGCAAAACAGCCCCAGACCATCACACTACCACCACCATATTTTACTGTTGGTATGATGTTCTTTTTGTGAAATGCTGTGTTACTTTTACGCCAGATGTAATGGGACACACACCTTCCAAAAAGTTCAACTTTTGTCTCGTCAGTCCACAGAGTATTTTCCCAAAAGTCTTGGGGATCATCAAGATGTTTTCTGACAAAACTGAGACGAGCCTTTATGTTCTTTTTGCTCAGCAGCGGTTTTTGTCTTGGAACTCTGCCATGCAGGCCATTTTTGCCCAGTCTCTTTCTTATGTTGGAGTCATGAACACTGACCTTAACTGAGGCAAGTGAGGCCTGCAGTTCATTGGATGTTGTTCTGGGGTCTTTTGTGACCTCTTGGATGAGTTGTCGCTGCGCTCTTGGGGTAATTTTGGTCGGCCGGCCACTCCTGGGAAGGTTCACTACTTTTCCATGTTTTTGCCATTTATGGATAATGGCTCTCACTGTGGTTCGCTGGAGTCCCAAAGCTTTAGAAATGGCTTTATAACCTTTCCAAGACTGATAGATCTCAATTGCTTTCTTTCTCATTTGTTCCTGAATTTCTTTGGATCTCAACATGATGTGTAGCTTTTGAGGATCTTTTGATCTACTTCACCTTGTCAGGCAGGTCCTATTTAAGTGATTTCTTGATTACGAACACGTGTGGCAGTAATCAGGCCTGGGTGTGGCTAGAGAAACTGAACTTAGGTGTGATAAACCACAGTTATGTTTTAACGAAACATAACTGTGACCCTCTAATGTGGCTGAATTACAACAATTTTGCAAAGATGAGTGGGCCAAAATTCCTCCACAGTGCTGTAACAGACTCATTGCAAGTTATCGCAAATGCTTGATTGCAGTTGTTGCTGCTAAGGGTGGCCCAACCAGTTATTAGGTTTAGGGGGCAAGAACTTTTTCACACAGGGCCATGTGGGTTTGGATTTTGTTTTCCCTTAAAAAAACAAAAAAATCTTCATTTAAAAACTGCATGTTGTGTTTACTTGTGTTATATTTGATTAATTTTTAAATTTGTTTGATGATCTGAAACATTAAAGTGTGACAAACATGCAAAACAATAAAAAATCAGGAAGGGGGCAAACAATTTTTCACACCACTGTGTGTGTGTGTGTGTGTGTGTGTGTGTGTGTGTATATATATACACACATATGTATATATACATGTGTATGTATATGTATATATGTATATATATATATGTGTGTGTGTGTGTAATATATATATATATATATATATATATATATATATGTATGTGTATATATATGTATATATATGTTATATGTATGTGTATATATATGTATATATATGTATGTATATATATATATATATATATATTAGGGGTGTCAACGTTAACGCGTTAACGCATGCGATTAATCTAAAAATTTTAACGCGTTAATATTTTTTTAACGCAAATTAATCATGTGATAATGTTTGACCCCAACTTCTTCCCGTCATCGCAGCGCGGAAGGTTATCTGTCAGTGTGTGATGAGGTTACAGTGAGCCAGTGTTGCCAGGGTAACGGCACAATTGGGCTATTTTGAAAATACAGTCGCGGGAAAAATTACAGAACCGCGGGTTACATTTTTTTTGGGCTGCTTTTATAATGTACCGCGTCCGCCCAAAGTCTATATAGACAAACAAAAATTAAAATAGATCCTTTTACTAATGTGTATTATACTTGAAATGTATACCTGGCAACTTAAGAATGGAGAGGCGGTTGTAATATCACAAACAACGTGAGTTTCAGCAGAGCATACATGTTAAGGCTTTTACACAACAGAAATAAACATGACAACAACCACTACAGATTATATAATATAATAAACACACGATTACGATAGGATATGGTTTGTATGTGATTTTCTTGAGATGAATGTGTACATCTATGCTAATTTGTGCAGCGATATAAAAGGCTATAAAGAGCATATTTTAACAACAGTAAACAACCAAATTCCACATGTGATCGCAAAAGGAAGTTATTACAAACACTCGATGATGGTTTGAAGTGAGTTCTGAGTAAAAGTGTACTATTAATCTCATATATTGTCTTATGAAGCATGATGCTAATATTAGCTCTAATGCACCTGCAGAACAGGTGCAGTTCTTCTTTTGTTATAATACTTCATGTAAGGTCACAAGAAAATGTTTTGTTATATTTATTTAGAAATACTTTTGATAATAGTTGGGTAAATGTATACTTGGATTGAAGCGATGTGGCTTAGTAAACGTTTTACTGCCAGTATAAAGACTGATAATGGCTGAATAAAAACAAAAGAATAATGATAAAAGAATAATAAGGATTATGTCTCATACCTGGCGGAGGTGTGAAAGGTTCTGTTTCCTTAAACTAGTTTGTCATGCATTTCTTTATTTCAACACATTTACAGGTAAATCCTAGTATTTTAAATTTGCGATTAATCGTGATTAATCACAGTCCAGGACTGTGATTAACGCGATTAAATTTTTTAATCGATTGACAGCACTAATATATATATATATATATATATATATATATATATATATATGTATGTATATGTATATGTGTATATATATGTATGTGTATATATATGTGTATATATATGTATGTATGTATGTGTGTATATATATATATATATATATATATATATATATATATATGTGTATATATGTATATATATATATATATATATATATATATATATATATATATATGTGTATATATATGTATATATATATATATATATATATATGTATATATACGTATATATATATATATATATATATGTATATTTATATATATGTATGTATATATATATATGTATATACGTATATATATGTATATATATATACGTATATATATGTATATATATATATATATATATATATATATATATATATATATACGTAAATATATGTATATATATATACGTATTAGTGCTGTCAATCGATTAAAAAAATTAATCGCGTTAATCACAGTCCTGGACTGTGATTAATCATGATTAATCGCACATTTAAAATACTAGGATTTACCTGTAAATGTGTTGAAATGAAATGCATGATAAACTAGTTTAAGGAAACAGAACCTTTCACACTTCCGCCAGGTATGAGACATAATCCTTATTATTCTTTTATCATTATTCTTTTGTTTTTATTCAGCCATCATCAGTCTTTATACTGGTAATAAAACGTTTACCAAGCCACATCGCTTCAATCCCAGTTTACATTTACCCAGCTATTATCAAAAGTATTTCTAAATAAATACAACAAAACATTTTCTTGCGACCTTACGTGAAGTATTATGACAAAATGCATTAGGAAGAAGAATTGGACCTGTTCTGCAGGTGCATTAGAGCTAATATTAGCATCATGCTACATTAGACAATTTATGAGATTAATAGTACACTTTTACTCAGAACTAACTTCAAACCACCATCGAGTGTTTGTAATAACTTCCTTTTGCGATCACATGTGGAATTTGGTCGTTTACTGTTGTTAAAATATGCTATTTATAGCCTTTTATATCGCTGCACAAATTAGAATGAATCAGAATCAGAATCAGAATGAGCTTTATTGGCCAGGTATGCTTACACATACGAGGAATTTGTTTTTGTGACAGAAGCTCTACAGTGCAACAGAAAGACAGCAACAGGACAGGGCACAGATAATAAAAGAATAATTTACAAATAGGCAATGTACAAATAGCAAAAACACAATATATAGACAATTATGGTGTACAGGTCTAATATGTGCAAATCTGAAATGAAAAAAAAAAATAAGTATGTGTGTTGAATAAATAATTTATAATAGTGTTGTGTGTTCCACTTTTAATGTCAAGTGTTCATGAGATGGATTGCCTGAGGGAAGAAACTGTTCCTGTGTCTGGTCGTTCTGGTGCTCAGAGCTCTGTAGCGTCGACCAGACGGTAACAGTTCAAAGAGGGAGTGTGCTGGATGTGAGGGGTCCAGAGTGATTTTGCCAGCCCTTTTGCTCACTCTGGATGAGTACAGTTCTTGGAGAGTGGGGAGGGTTGTACCAATGATTCGCTCAGCAGTCCGGACTACCCTCTGTAGTCTTCTGAGGTCAGATTTGGTAGCTGAGCTGAACCAGACAGTTATTGAAGTGCAGAGGACGGATTCAATGATGGCGGAGTAGAACTGATTCAGCAAGTCCTGTGGCAGGTTGAACTTCCTCAGCTGGCGAAGGAAGTACAACCTCTGCTGGGCCTTTTTCACAATGGAGTCTATGTGATTGTCCCACTTCAGGTCCTGGGAGATGGTGGTGCCCAGGAATCTGAATGACTCCACTGCAGTCACAGTGCTGTTCATGATGGTGAGTGGGGGGAGTGCAGAGGGGTTCCTCCTGAAGTCCACGATCATCTCCACAGTTTTGAGCGTGTTGAGCTCCAGGTTGTTAAGACTGCACCAGACAGCCAGCTCCTTAACCTCCTGTCTGTAGGCAGACTCGTCACCGTCCTGGATGAGGCCGATCAGTGTGGTGTCGTCTGCAAACTTCAGGAGCTTGACAGAGGGGTCTTTAGATGTGCAGTCGTTAGTGTACAGGGAGAAGAGTAGTGGGGAGAGAACACAGCCCTGAGGAGCTCCAGTGCTGATCGTACGAGTGCTGGATGTGTATTTTCCCAGCCTCACTAGCTGCTGCCTGTCTGTCAGGAAGCTGGTGATCCACTGACAGACGGAGGTGGGGACGGAGAGCTGAGTTAGTTTGTTCTGAAGGGTGTCCGGGATGATGGTGTTAAAAGCGGAGCTGAAGTCTACGAACAGGATCCTCACATAAGTCCCTGGTCTGTCCAGATGCTGCAGGATGAAGTGCAGTCCCATGTTGACTGCATCATCCACAGACCTGTTTGCTCTGTAGGCAAACTGCAGGGGGTCCAGTAAGGGTCCAGTGGAGGACTTCAGATAAGCCAAAACCAGTCTTTCAAATGACTTCATGACCACAGATGTTAGAGCCACAGCTCTGTAGTCATTAAGTCCAGTAATTTTGGGTTTCTTTGGGACGGGGATGATGGTGGAGCGTTTGAAGCATGAGGGGACTTCGCACAGCTCCAGAGATCTGTTGAAGATCTGTGTGAAGATGGGGGCCAGCTGGTCAGCACAGATTTTTAGGCAGGCTGGTGACACACCGTCTGGGCCTGGTGCTTTCCTTCTTTTGTTCTTCCTGAAGACCTGGCGCACCTCATCTTCGCTGATCTGAATTGCAGGTGTGGGGGAGACGGGGGTTGCTGGAGGTGTGAATGGTTGTGTGAATGGTTGTGTGGAGAGGTGTTCAGGGCGGGTGTGGGGTGTTTTTTCAAACCTGCAATAGAACTCGTTCAGACCGTCTGCCAGGTGTTGATTCTCCAGAGTGCTGGGGGATGGTGACTTGTAACTGGTGATTTCTTTCATACCTTTCCACACTGAAGCAGAATCACTGGAAGAGAATTTTTTCCTTAGCTTGCCGGAATAATTCCTCTTTGCCACTCTGATCTCCTTTTCCAGTGTGTATTTGACCTGTTTATACAAGACTTTATCCCCCTTTCTGTAAGCATCTTCTTTGGCCTGACGGAGCTGTCTGAGTTTTGCAGTGAACCATGGTTTGTCGTTGTTGTAAGTTAGATGAGTCTTGGTAGGAATGCACATATCCTCACAGAAACTGATGTAAGACGTTACAGTCTCTGTGAGCTCATCCAGATCATTTGCGGCAGATTCAAAAACAGTCCAATCAGTAAGGTTGAAACAGGCTTGTAAATCCCACTCTGTTTCATTAGTCCATCTTTTAACAGTTCTTAATACAGGTTTTCCAGATTTGAGTTTCTGCCTGTAGGTCGGTATAAGATGAACCAAACAGTGATCAGAGAGTCCTAAAGCTACCCGTGGGACAGAGTGATATGCGTCCTTTATCGCTGTGTAGCAGTGATCCAATATATTACTGTCTCTGGTGGGACATGTAACATGCTGTCTGTATTTTGGCAGTTCACGGGAGAGATTTGCTTTATTAAAGTCCCCGAGAATGATTAAAACAGAGTCCGGGTGTTGTTGCTCAGTCTCTGTGATCATATCAGCGAGTTTCTGTAAAGCTGAGCTCACGTGCGCTTGCGGAGGAATGTAAACACTCACGAGAATGAACGAGCAAAACTCCCGCGGCGAGTAGAAAGGCTTGCAGTTAATGAAGAGCGTTTCTAGATCAGAACAGCACATCTTCTTTAACACAGTTACATCTGTACACCACCTCTCATTGATGTAAAAGCACGTCCCGCCGCCGCGTGATTTCCCCGTTGATTCTGCCTCACGATCCGCTCTAAACAGCTGAAAGCTCGGAAGATGTAACGCGCTGTCTGGAATGGCGTCGTTCAGCCAGGTTTCCGTGAAACACAGAGCAGCAGAGTTTGAAAAGTCCCTGTTTGTCCGGGAGAGCAGAAGGAGTTCGTCCGTTTTGTTGGGTAGAGAGCGGAGATTCGCCAGATGGATGCTAGGCAACGCCGTTCTAAATCCACGCTGTCTGAGCTTCACGAGCGCGCCGGCTCGCTTCCCCCGTCTGCACGTCCTGAAGCGTTTGACCAGAGCTACGGCTCCGCCAACAACAATGTCCAGCAAAACGTACGAATAATCAAAAACCGGTAAAAGATTCTGTGGTGTGTTCTGCCGAATGTTCAGCAGATCATCCCTGGTAAAACTGATGGTGTTTGAGAAACAAAAAACAGGAAAAACGAACAAAAACAGTACAAACACTGAAGAGCAAAGCACAGTAGCTGCCATTTGCGGCGCCATCTTAGATCGAATTAGCATTTCAGATGTACACATCCATCTCAAGAAAATCCCATACAAACCATATCCTATCGTAATCGCGTGTTTATTTTCTTGTATAATCTATAGTGGCTGTTGTCATGTTTATTTCGGCTGTGTAAAAGCCTTCACATGTATGCTCTGCTGAACTCACGTTGTTTGTGATGTTATAACTGCCTCTCCGTTCTTAAGTTGCCAGGTATACATTCCAATTATAATACACATTAGGAAAAGGATCTGTTTTAATTTTCATTTGTCTATATACACTTTGGGCGGCCGCGGTACATTATAAAAATAGCCCAAAAAAACGCAACCCGCGGCTCTGTAATTTTTCCCGCGACTGTATTTTCAAAATAACCTACTTGTTCCGTTACCCTGGCAACACTGGTTCACTCTACCCTCATCACACAATGATAGATAACCTTCCGCACTGCGATGACGGGAAGAAGTTGGGGTCAAGCATTATCACATGATTAATTTGCGTTAAAAAATATTAACGCGTTAAATTTTAAAATGTAAATTTTAGATTAATCGCATGCGTTAACGCGTTAACGTTGACACCCCTAATACGTATATATATATCTCCATACTCTTCTCTTCCCATCACTCTGGTACAAGTTGATCTTGGTCTCATCTGTCCATAGGATGTTGTTCCAGAACTGTGAAGTCGTTTGGCAAACTCTAATCTAGCCTTCCTGTTTTTGAGGCTCACCAATGGTTTACATCTTGTGGTGAACCCTCTGTATTCACTCTGGTGAAGTCTTCTCTTGATTGTTGACTTTGACACACATACACCTGCCTCCTGGAGAGTGTTCTTGATCTGGCCAACTGTTGTGAAGGGTGTTTTCTTCACCAGGGAAAGAATTCTTCAGTCATCCACCACAGTTGTTTTCCGTGGTCTTCCGGGTCTTTTGGTGTTGCTGAGCTCAACGGTGCGTTCCTTCTTTTTAAGAATGTTCCAAACAGTTGTTTTGGCCACGCCTAATGTTTTTGCTATCTCTCTGATGGGTTTCTTTTGTTTTTTCAGCCTAATGATGGCTTGCTTCACTGATAGTGACAGCTCTTGGATCTCATCTTGACAGTTGACAGCAACAGATTCCAAATGCAAATAGCACACTTGAAATGAACTCTGGACCTTTTATCTGCTCATTGTAATTGGGATAATGAGGGAATAACACACACCTGGCCATGGAACAGCTGAGAAGCCAATTGTCCCATTACTTTTGGTCCCTTAACAAGTGGGAGGCACATATGCAAACTGTTGTAATTCCTACACCGTTCACCTGATTTGGATGTAAATACCCTCAAATTAAAGCTGACAGTCTGCAGTTAAAGCACATCTTGTTCGTTTCATTTGAAATCCATTGTGGTGGTGTATAGAGCCAAAAATGTTAGAATTGTGTCGATGTCCCAATATTTATGGACCTGACTGTATGTATGTATATATATATATACAGCTGAGTAGAATTTTTTTTTTTAAGGTTTCTTTGAACAGCATTTATCTGAAAGAGAAACATTATAAATGTATTTATCATCATTTTGATTTAAAGCATCCTTGCTAAATAAAAGTATTAATGTCTATAATTTCTTTCCCAAAAAAACAAAAACAAAAATTATACTGACTCCAAAGCTTTTGAATAGTATAGTGTATAATGTTACAAATGCTTTTTTATTTCAGCTAAACGCTGATCTGTGGATCTTTCTATTCATCAAAAAATCCAGAAAAAAAATGTGCTCAACTGTTTTATATATTGATAATAATAATAATAATAATAATAATAAATGTTTCTTGAACAGCAAATCAGTATATTAGAATGATTTTTGAAGGATCATGTGACACAGAAGACTGGAGTAATGATGCTGAAAATTCAGCTCTGCGTCACAGGAATAGATTACATTTTAAAATATATTCAAAGCAGTTGTTTTAAATACTAAAAATATTTCACAATATTACTGCTTTTGCTGTATTTTGGATCAAATAAATGCAGCCTTTGTGAGCAGAAGAGAATTATTCATTCAAAATCTTACTGTTCAAAAACTTTTTGACTGGTAGTGTAGGCTAGATGTATCATTGCATCTAGTTTTTTTTGGATAAGAATAAAACGTCCGGTCCGACAATATCGTCTTTTTTTTTTTTTTTTTTTAAATCTACATTTATGGCGCATTGGAATTTATGTTTTATTAAAAAGTGTTTAACGTTACGTATTCTACACTTATGTTGCGCGCACACATTAAGATAGATGCCTACCTCTGTTGTGAGTCCCTATCAAGCACTTTACCGATTCAACTACTCTCCTCTCCTCCTCCTGCCTGGCTCTTTGGCCCACATCACTCACCGCGGAGTAACCCAACAAGGAAGAAGTTCGGGTGAAGCGATCTTTAGGCGGAGCAAAATGCTTAATCGCTCTGTCTATAGCGCATTGTGATTGGGTGGTCTGCGCTGTCAATACAGGAGACAAACCAATGGGCACTGGCTGCTCGCTGTCCCTGCGTGATGGTCCTTGGCAAAAAAATAAATAAATAAAAAAAAAATAAAAATAAAACATTCTGATGGCCCCTAAGTGCATCGGTCCACTGGCAAAATGCCCGGTATGCCCGATTACCAATCCAGCCCTGAAGGTGACTCATTAAAAATAAATCCAGGTTGTTGGTGATCACAAGTAGGTTGCTATCTTAGCAACCCTGTTTGTTTGTCATGCTGCTCTTTTATTCTGTACTACTTACCGTTTCCTGCCCAAGATTGCTAAGACAATATGTACACCATTTAAAACTCCAATATACATTGGAAAATTGCTCCCTGAATTTAATAGTAATTTACTGAAACGTGATTTCTTCTTTAACCCCCTGGGGTCGGCCGTCTCGCCGGCGAGACGGGCTCATTTTTTTTCTTATCAGTGTCAAAGACACTAAAAATACTCCGTCGATTTTGGTCATACAGATAAGTGTCAATTGAAACTTTGAAGTATCTATTTTTTTTCGGGTACACTCACAATAAAAACAAAATGTTGTGGTTTTGGAAAATAAAGAAAACAAACAGGGTGCGCTCTCTGTCTTCGCCGTCTCCGCGAGCTGCTTTTAGAAACGTGTCACTAAAATGAACTGTAACTCGGCGAAATCTCAACACGGAGACATGGGAGTTATATCTATAGAAAGCTTGAAGTGTCTACTTTTAAATGAAGTAAGTCTTATCGAAAACAAATATTCTGTGATAAAGTAATCCATATGAAACCAACACGATGTTCAGTCTTTCCCGTCTAACTCATTATATTTAATGCAATCCCGCCCCCTCGCGGCTCGCGCCGTTCATATGTAAATATCCACGTGAGACACGTGCGCATGGAAACACCCAACATAAACAAAGCGCGAGGAGATCATTCATCGCGGCTACTGTCCATTTCTGCAAGAAGACGCGCTGAGTAAAGGCTGGATTTCCCTCAAAAGAAGAACAAGATTTCATCGAGTAGAGGAGATCAATCTGATGAGTAAGTAATGTTTCTTTTTTGCATTAGTTAACGTATTATTGTGACATAAACAAGAACACATTTACTAGTTAGGTTGTTCCCAAACTACAATATGATGACTGCTAGGCATCTAAGAATGTTTAGACCATGTTTATTATTAATACTCTGTTCACAAATAGATTTTAATAACATGCTAAACAATAATAATTAGTTTCTCGGATGTAAAATATCCTTTTTTATTGTACAAAGCATGTGTGAGTCTATGGCTACAGAATCATATCATAGGCTACTATAAAATCATACGTACTAGGCTATATGACAACAAAATCATAGTTGGGTTTTTCCCAAACTATAATTCCTGACTACAATGTTTGAAATCGAGTAAAACATTTTGAATATGAAAGGCAATTCATTGTATTTAAATTGATTACAGCGCGATGATGTTTTCATGCTCTATGTAAAACAATAAAAGTAATATGAGTGTACACTGTAACATGATCAATGCTACGAGTCTAAGTATGTTTAGAACGTTTATTATTAATAGCCTACTCTGTTCAGAAATAGATTTTAATAACATACTAAACAATAATAATTAGTTTCTCAGATATAAAATGTCTTTTTTGTTGTTGTTGTTGTTGTTTTTTGGTTGTTTGTATTTTAGTGAATCAGGTACCTGAACCACAGATGAATCCTGATGACTTTCTTCAAACTGTTTTCCTCTGAGAGCGCTGTATCAACATCAGATGTTCAACTACACTGATATTCTATGGTAAAACAAGCTCCTTGACTACTGATTATGTTTTTTTTCTTCTTGAATCCATGGAAAGAAGCAGAAACACTTAAATAACACACGTAAATATCAGGTATGATTTACTTGTTTCACTTGTTGGACAGAATCTGTTGCAGGAATGACTCAAAGTCTGTTCACATCTCTGTGGTCAGTGTGCACAATGTGTCTTTGACCTTCATTATGTATGTTTTGATTATACTGTGTTAAAATACAAATAATACAAAATAAAATAAAATACAAATAATTTAAACAACCCATTTTTTCAGTCTCCTCACATTTTGTCTTACCTGCCTCAAAGTCACAGTCACACTGATGGGCCATTAGAGGCCATTAGGGGAGGGCCCTTTGTCTCTCAGGGGAGAATCACTTAATATTCAGGGCCATTGCCACTCCCTCGCATATTGGCTTTCAATCACAAAACATGTCTTTAAAAATTTAAATCAATATATTGTTTTCTGTGAATGAGTAAGCAGAATGATTTTCACATAATTTTGAAGTAAATATTCTAGCCTACAAGACTAATTACTCAAAAGTCTTATTCAGAACTATTTAGTGTGGGTTTTATGGCCTTATTTCAGCTACATTTTCCCCCCAAAACTTACTAACCAAGCATAATATTTTTTTATATGCATATTATAGCATAATACTATAAACAGTTGACTATACATACACATAACCTAAGACAGACTATACAAGTACTTTACATAATAACTGTGCATGATATTGTGCAATAGAGGTATTTAAGGTTAAGGAGGAAGTAGTGCAATATGATTTGTGATGCATTCACAAGTAAACATTTGTGTTATCTTATTAAGTCCTTGTAACATGGAGTGTTTATAAGAAAGTGTCTGGTGCAGAGAGAAAAAGAGTGTGTTTCTACAACTGGTTTGTTCAGCCCACTCACCTCTGTGTAGCACACTCAGAATTGCACAATGTTCTTGAGGTTTTCAATAGTTTTGAAGGTGGGGGGGATCCTGGTTTCAGGAGCTAGGGTTGTGGATGAGGCATTTAGGCCCAGCAGGTTTAATTTGTTGATGAGCTGTTGTGGGATTATTGTGTTGAATGCTGAGCTGAAGTCAATGAAGAGCATTCTAACATAAAAGTCTTTGTTTTCTAAGTGGGTAAGAGCCAGGTGGAGGGTGGAGGAAATGGCATCGTCCGTGGAGCGGTTTGGACGGTATGCAAACTAGAGCGGGTCAAGTGTATTGGGGAGATTGGATTTGATATAGTGCATGACTAACCTCTCAAAGCACTTTATCATGATTGGGGTCAGTGCTATGGGACGATAGTCATTCAGGCAGGACACAGGTGACTTCTTTGGTACTAGGGTGATGGTGGTGGACTTGAGACATGTGGGGACAACTGCTTGGCTTAGTGAGATGTTAAAGATATCTGTTAAGACATCTGTCAGCTGTTCAGTGCAGTCTCTCAGTACCCGGCCTGGTATGTTGTCAGGACCTGCAGCCTTGTGTGGGTTAACCCTAGATAGGGTCTTCCTTACATTGACTGGAGACAGACAGAGCACCTGGTCATTGGGAGGTGTAGGTAGTTTTTGTGCAGGTTTGTCATTCTGCATTTCAAACCGTGCATAAAACTCATTGAGTGCATCTGGGAGGGATGTGTCGTCATCACAGGCCTGTGGCAGGCCTTGTAGTCTGTGATGGTCTAAATAGCTTGCCACAGACTCTGTGTGTCCTTGCTGTCAGTAAAGTGATTATTGATTTTTTGTGCATAAAACCGTTTTGCTTTCTTGATGCCACGGGACAGGTTGGCTCTTGCTGTTTTGAGGACTGCTTTGTCTCCCGATCTGAATGCGTCATCACGGGTCTTTAGCAGTACACGAACCTCTGCTGTCATCCATGACTTCTAGTTGGCATGTGTGGTGATGTTCTTGGTGACTGTCACATCATCAATGCACTTTTTGATGTAAGCAGTCACTTTTTCAGTGTACTCTTGCAGGTCTGTGTGGTCATGGTAGGTGGCTGCCACTTCAAACATGTTCCAGTCTGTGTCCTGGAAGCAGTCCTGTAGTGCTGAGGTGGCATTGTCTGGCCATACTGTGATCTGCTTTTGGACCGGTTTGGCAAGTTTGAGAAGTGGTTTGTATGCTGGAATTAGCATAACAGAGATGTGGTCTGAGTACCCGAGATGGGGACGGGGTGCAGCTTTGTACGCTTTTTTTTTCTGCTGTGTAAACCAAGTCCAATGTGTTGTTTTCTCTTCACCTGTTGGTAGAACTTTGGCAAAACTGTCTTTAAGTTTGCGTGATTAAAGTCACCGGATATTATGAAAAAGCCATCAGGGTTGTTTGTTTGTTGCTCACTGATAGCACTGTACAGTTCGCGAAGTGCGTCCTTAGCGTTTGCACAAGGGGGTATATACACAGCAACGATAACAATGGCCGTGAACTCCCTCGGCAGATAGAAGGGTCGGCACTTCAAAATTATAAACTTCACAAGCGACGCACAGTGTTTTGACACTAACACAGCATTGTTGCACCATTCTTTGTTAATATACACACACAAGCCGCCACCGCGAGTCTTACCAGACAGTGCTGTGTCTCTGTCCGCTTGGTAGCAGGTTAGCCCGTGCAGCTGAATGGGAGAGTCCGGGATGTTGTTGTTTAACCACGTTTCGGTAAAAACAAACACGCAGCACTCCCTTATCTCACACTGTGTGTACCGACAAAGTCTAATTACGTCCAGTTTGTTTTCTAGTGAGCGTACATTTGACAGCAAGATTGTTGGAAGAGCTGGTCTTGTGGGGTTAGCCTTTAGCCTAGCTCGTATGCCTCTGCGCTTGCCGCGTTTGTGTCCCCTCTCACACCGCTTGCGGCACCTCCTTGTGTGGGTAGCAGCAGTAGGCGAGTCCGCGGTCTCAGGGTCTGGCTTCCACAGTAAACAAAGGCCTCTTAGCTTCTCAGTAGTCACTGGTGATGGGTGATAGTTACATGCACTACCGATTTCCGGAAGACGCTGGCAGTCGTAGACATGTTGCAGTGTAGTTCCCCTTCAGGAACTCGAGCTGCGTCGAACGCTTTGGGAACGCCTTCAGCGAGAGCTGAAAAGTAAACAGCAGTTTAAGCTGTGTGTTCCTCCCTGCACTCGTTACATCATGGGTGGGGATACACACAGCCTTTGTGTTGTTTGCTTGGGAGCGAAGCACACTCAGTCAGCTCTCGAGGGAGCTTCTCGCATTGTGAGCGCCTCTCGCTGCGGACGCTTCGCTCCCGGAGGGCTCTCTTTGAGGAGGGAGCCCTCGCCAGCGTTCCTCGTGGCGATTGCGGTCGTGGGGTTCGCAGGTGGATCTTGTAAAAATTGTAAATATATAAGTAATATATATAAAGGAAACAAGTCAATTTAGCTCAAAGGAAATCATTTATTATTTTATAGGGAATTTGAACAGAATCACTGTTTCACGGCTGATCACTGAATCGGCAGCGAGTCACTGAACGAGCCGTATAACATCAACTCTGCACTGGATATTAAAATCCAAAATATAGTGAAAACACTATTAAATAGCACAGTAACAAGATCGGCAGTTTAAGACATTAACTTGTAAGCACAAAACACAAGATACTTCTCTTTTCAATATAAATAAGACTTTTTTTATATAAACCTAAGACATGTAAACTAATCTAATCTAACACATGAACGCACGCATTCACACATTCACACGTTGCAGAAAGAGAGGAAAGGATGAGTTTACAGAATGAAAAAGTGAAATCCCAAGTTTACAGCAATATGTGCAATCGCGTATAGACCTGAACCATCAATCATTTGACCCTCGCATTGAGTTTCTCAATGAGGCTAAAATTTATATTAAACTGCACCGACTCAGCAAAAGTCTGGAGGTTGTACTTGCTTGTGTTGCCTTAAGGGATTCCCTTGTGTCCTTGTCTTCTTTGGAGAAAGGGGTTTCCTGAGGTTGCTGATTGGCTGAGTTCAGTGGTCTTTCATAGTGATGTCTTGGGGGTTGGCTCTTGATGCGGAGTTGGTCTGGTTGAAGTTTGGGCGGGTGCAGTCGGAGCTGGACTTTGCGGCAAACTTAACTTAACAAAACTCTCACGGAAAGACAAGAAATTAAAGTAAAAGAATAAAAGAATGTAACGAGACTAGATGGGTTTTCTTCTCATTGTGTTGGCAGCTGGCATGTAGGCCAGAGCACGCTCAGAGAGCAGCGTCGAAACGCAGTGGTAAAAGAGAAGAGAAAGAGAAGCAGAGGAAGAGCTAAGAGAGCCAAGAGCTTGATGGTGTCCTGAGTATTTAAACTCGGCTTCTAGACCGTCCTATCTGGAAGTCTTGACCAATTAGAAATAATCTTGGCTCGTGGTGTTGTATGTTTCTCCTGCCCATTCATAAATCTAAAATGTTATCTTATCAGTCATATGGTCCAAATTTTCCCGCTCTTACAGAGTACAATTTTGGACATGATTTCTCTACCACGACTATGATACATTTGACAAAGAATTGATTGGAAGAAACATTTAAAGCATGATTTTTCAAACTCATACATACCAAACATGAATTACTCTTAAGCTATTCCCTAGTTATTAAAAAGACATACATATGTGATTAAAACATGATAGTTAATTGTGTGGGTTACATACATGATATGGGGTTATGCATAAACATGATAAGTCTCATAAGTCCTTTTAAGATGATTTTGGTGCATCTATATGTGAAAAGGCAGTTTCTGTACCGTTCTGTGAACATAAGGACATGTTCTGTGAAGACTAGAGAGGTTAAAATGTCTCTTAAGGAATTTCAGTCTCCATCTTTGTCTTCTATGTGGAGAGCTGGGGTGACCCACCCAATGAAGTCTCTAGCTCGTGATTTTGATCACAGATTTACAAGTGACAGCCATATCTTTGATCATCAGTTCTGATTACTTGCCCCAAATTTGACAGTTTCCTTCCTTCATTGGACTTATCAATAAGTGTTCCTTTTGTTTTAATGTTGCAAGCTGTTCTGTGAAAGAGGCTTGTTGGTTTGCTTTCTTCAGAGGGCTGGAGCTAGGAATCTGATTTATGACGAACATCCTGTTGCAGCCTTGGGATCCTCTCTGGAATTTCGGCTCCTCATGTTTCAATGTTCGGATCGAATCTTAACTTTGTCTGACTCGTTCTGATCCTACAATCTCGTGGAGGGAATGGAGACGGGCGAGTCCCTTTCTCCTTCCTCTGCCGCGGGATCCAGCGCCACCTCCCAGGGCTTGGAAGCACGCTCTGACGGAGCGGTTTCTTCCGCCCACGGAGAACGCGTGGCGCTCAAACTGTCGTCCTCCGAGGAGGGCGATGGCGAGAGCGCCGATGAACCACCCCATTTTGCACAGTATGAGGAGCTTGTGGAGGTTATAACTCACGCTGTGGCCTAGTTACATCTTGAATGGCCCGCCGAGAAGCAGGCTGAACCCTCAAAGAGCAAGTTGGATGAGCGTTTTTTGAGGTCTAAGCCGCTCCCTCCACGCCGGGGCTTGCTGTTTTTCCCCGATCTCCATTCTGAGGTTTCGAGATCATGGGGAAGACCGTATTCGGCCCGCCTCTTTAGTCCCTCTCTCCTTGATTATAGTAACGTCTCGGGATTAAATGAGTGCGGTTATAGAGCAATGCCCCGGGTTGAACAGACGCTCGCGAGCTATCTGTCTCCCACCGTGGCATCGTCTCTTAAAGCCCCGGTGCTGCCCACCAAGCCACTTTGTACTACATCAGCGCAGGTGGGCAAAGGGTACACAGCAGCAGGTCAGGCTGGTGCTTGCTTGCATACAATGGCAGTGTTGCAAGCTTACCAAGCAGACCTGCTGAAAGAGCTGGATGAGGGTGAGGAAGTAAAATCTGACGATATTCAAGAACTCAGAAGAACCGCTGATTTGTCTCTCCGTGCCACAAAAGAGACCGCCAAAGCAATCGGGCGGCCTATGGCAGTCCTAGTGGCCGCGGAGAGGCATCTTTGGTTGACCCTATCAGATATAAAAGAGAAAGACAGGGTCTTCCTCCTCGACACCCCGCTTGCGCCTTCTGGCCTGGTCGGCGACGCCGTCAACTCTGTTGTCAACAGGTTTCAGGAGGCTCGTAAACAAGCGGCGGCATTTCAGCCGTTCTTTCCTCGCCGCTCTCTAGCTCAGGGAGCTGCTGGACGGGAGCAGCCCCAACCGTGTGCCACTCCTCATACAGAGATGCGCAGAAAGTAAGTGTTGCGACTCGCACGCCCCCACGTGAACGGGGTTCGCGAAAGGAGCGGCGCTCACGATCGAAGACTTCGAAGCCGAAGGTCGATCTGAGGACCATCCTTCTGGCTAAGAAGTCTTCGACAAAGAAGCCCTGATGTTTGTGTCCCAGGGCTTCTGAGGCTAGCCCCCGCTATGGGAGAGCGGTGTACACCTCATTATATGGTGCCCGTTTCTCCCCAGTGCCCTTCAAGAGACCGAGCAAGAGACCGAGAGGCTGATTCCCTTAGTAGATTTTCTGGCAGCGTGGAAGCTTCTGCCAAATATCTCAAAATGGGTCCTGCAGACTGTAGAAAGAGGTTACAGAATTCAGTTTGGTTCTCCTCCGCCTCATTTCAACGGGATCGTTTCCACTGTGGTGGGTCCCGAGCGGGCTCCGGTGTTAGAACAAGAAGTAAATACTCTGCTGAGGAAGGAAGCCATCGAGGTGGTCCCTCCTCTCGAAAGAGAATCCGGGTTCTACAGCCGGTACTTCATTTTTCCGAAGAAGGATGGGGGGTTGCGTCCTATTTTAGATCTGCGTCAGCTGAACCGCTCAGTCATGCGCTCAGTCAAGTTCAAGATGCTCACGATCAAACAGGTCGTTTCTCAGATCAGGTCCGAGGACTGGTTTGTCACGATAGATCTAAAAGATGCATATTTTCATGTCTCCATCTTTCCTCAGCAAAGGAAGTTCCTGAGGTTTGCTTTCGGGAGCGAAGCTTACCAATATCGGGTTCTTCCGTTTGGCCTTGCACTCTCACCCCGAACTTTCATGAAGTGTGTGGATGCTTCTCTGGCTCCACTGCGACTCCAGGGTATCCGCATACTAAATTATATTGACAATTGGTTGATTCTAGCTCAATCAGAGCAGACGGTGGTTCGACATCGAGATGTCGTTCTCGCCCATATGAGAGAGTTGGGGTTAAGACTAAACGCAAAGAAAAGTGTGCTTTCTCCATTACAGAGGAACACTTATCTGGGCGTGGTGTGGGATTTGAACACGATGCAGGCACAGTTGTCTCCCGCTCGGATCGAGTCGATCCTCACTGCAGTCGCGAGAGTCAAAGAAGTCCGGTCACTCACTGTAAAGCAGTTTCAGAGACTGCTGGCTCTGATGGCAGCTGCGTCCAACGTGATACCTTTTTGCCTGCTGCACATGAGACCCCTACAGTGGTGGCTCAAGACCAAGGGGTTTTCCCGGAGGGGAAATCTGCTTTGCATGATCAAGGTCACACGACGATGCTTTCGTGCCTTAGACGTGTGGAGGAAACCTTGGGCGTCCCTCAACGGTTGGGGTGCGGTCATGAGTGGCCACTCTGCCCGCGGTCTGTAGAGTGGCCGCCATCTCACGTGGCACATCAACTGCCTGGAATTGCTGGCCATATTTCGAGCACTGAAGTTCTTTCTCCCAGACCTGAGAGATCACCATGTGTTGGTGCACACCGACAACACATCGGTGGTCTCTTATATCAACCACCAGGGAGGTCTGCGTTCGCACCCCTTGTACAAGCTGGCGCACCAGATCCTTGTGTGGTCCCAGGACAAACTCCTCTCGCTGCGAGCAGTGCATATTCCTGGGCACCTCAATATGGGAGCAGACATCTTGTTGAGACAGGGGCCGAGGCTCGGGGAATGGATGCTTCACCCCGAGGTGTTGGAGCAAATTTGGAGAGTTTTTGGCCAGGCTCAAGTGGACCTCTTTGCGACTTAAGAGGCATCGCAATGTCCCCTCTGGTACTCTCTGACTCATCCAGCTCCGCTGGGGCTGGATGCCATGGTACAGACTTGGCCGAGGCTTTGTCTGTACGCTTTTCCCCTGATTGCTCTGCTCCCAGGAGTTCTGGAGAGAGTGTACCGGGACGGGGTCCGTCTGCTACTAGTAGCCCCGTTCTGGCCGGGCCGAGTATGGTTCTCAGACCTGATTTCCCTTCTCGACGGCTCTCCATGGGAGATTCCCGTCAGGAGGGATCTCCTCTCACAGGCAGGGGGCACCATCTTTCACCCCTGCCCGGAGTTGTGGAAGCTGTGGGTGTGGCCACTGAGGGGGCACAACTCATAGCTTCTGGTCTCTCAACCGAGGTTGTTGAGACCATCCTCCAATCCAGAGCTCCCTCTACAAGGAAACTGTATGGCCTAAAGTGGAACCTTTTCACTTCATGGTGTAGAGATCGCCAGCTTGACCCAGTTAACTGTCCGGTCGGTTCAGTGCTGGAGTTCTTGCAGGCTAGATTATCTGCAGGGTTGACCCACTCCACCCTGAAAGTGTACGTGGCGGCTATAACTGCTTACCACGCCCCTCTCGGTGATCAGTCTGTGGGAAGACACCCCCTGGTTACACGTTACACGCTGCGGCCTCCCATATGATCTCGTATCCCCCTGTGGGATCTGGCCATGGTCCTGGAGGCTCTCTGTAAACCTCCGTTTGAACCTTTAGAGGAGGTTTCAGATCGAGTTCTGACACTTAAGACTGTCTTCTTGTTAGAGATTTGCAGGCCCTGTCAGTGGCCCCCCCCCTTCCTAGACTTTGCGCCCGGCTTGGCCAAAGCTTTTCTGTACCCCAGGCTGGGGTACGTCCCTAAAGTGCCCTCCTCAGTACCACGACCCGTCGTACTTCAGGCATTCTGTCCTCCTCCCTTTCGGGAGCCTGACCAGCAGAAGCTAAATTGCATGTGTCCAGTGCAAGCACTGGATGCATATGTCCACAGAGCTGCCATGTGGAGGAAGTCCGACCAGTTATTAATTTGCTATGGTCCTTCCAGGAGAGGGTTTCCTGCCACTAAGCAGACCCTCAGTAGGTAGATTGTTGATGCCATCATTATGTCATATGATTCTTCTGGCCTTCCCTCACCCTTAGGGGTCAAGGCTCACTCCACCCGAAGTGTGGCGGCCTCTAAGTCCTTCCTGTCGGGTGTGGCTATGCTGGATATATGTAGCGCTGCGGGGTGGTCTACACCGCTCACCTTTGTCAGGTTCTACAACCTGGACATTCGTACCGCTCCTGGTTCTTCCGTCCTTTTGCCGTAGCTGTCCTGAAGTTCATACACATTACGCAGGGACTTGAAAGTCTAGCGGCGTGGGCATCTCGTTCCCAAAGCGTTCGACGCAGCTCGAGTTCCTGAAGGGCAACGTCTCAAGGTTACATATGTAACCGTAGTTCCCCGAGGGAACGAGACGCTGCGTCTCCTGCCATACTTCCGGCATCCCTGCTAGCGCTTCCCTCATTCTCCAGAAGCTGCCGGTGTATCCACCTCACGTGCTTTTATAGCTTCCTGGTCACGTGTCAGCCCGTCCATGACATCGCGTCCATTCATTGGACACATGTTTCAGAGCATGGTCTCGTTCCTCAGGGAACTAGGGTTACATACGTAACCTTGAGACGTTTTCTGATGTTTCTGTTGTTTTTCCTCTGGTTTTGAGGACGAGGAGACAAGACTAACTGACATTAAAACACCGTTTTTGGGACCCGGAGCAGCCGCTGTGTCTGACCGCACCGCCATCTTGGATAAGAAAATTCTCCAATGATAAAAAAAAAAAATCTTCTTATTTCTTTAATTTAGAAAAACACAAACAAGCTTTAAAGACTATTAATAAACTTAGTATTGAAAACCACATAAGTGAAGCGAAAACACAGATAGATGATTATATTTATTCCTTCTATAGAGATTTATATAAATCAAGATTTAACAAAAAATATTGTGATCTATTCTTTTCCTTCTTAAAAGATAAAGTTCCTATAATAGACAAGGATTTTAGAAAAATTATGGAAGTTGATATTGATATTTCAGAATTAGATATTGCTATTACTCAAAAGTCCAAAGGAAAGTCCCCAGGTATTGATGGTATTACAGTAGAACTATATAAAAAATTTTGGCCCGAAATAAGAACCCTCATTTTTTAACCACTAAAAGAGTGTATAGATAAAGCTGAATTATCACCATCTATGAAGCATGGTTTAATTATTCTAGTCCCGATATTTCTTAGATAATAAAAATTCTTTGATAATTGGAGATCTAACTCTTTTGTCTAACAATTTTAATTTACTTTCTCATGTTTTTGCAAATAGACTTAAAAAAGATATAAGTGAGATTATCAGTGAAACACAATCTGCATTTATCAAAGGGAGAAGTATTCGCAGTCATATTAGATTAGTCGTTGATATTATTGATTATAATCACTTCATTCCTCAGTCGAGTTTACTTCTATTTCTGTTTTTTTTGATACCCTTGAGCATGCCTTTCTATTTAAATCTCTAGAAACCTTTGGTTTTGGTCCCATGTTTCATAGAATAATTTCCATGTTTTATAATGAAATTTACAGTAGTGTATCCCTTAATCTAGGTTCATCACCCAGAATTCACATTAAACGAGGAATCCGTCAAAGATGCCCTATTTCAACATTGCTTTTTAACTTAGCAGTCGAATTCATGTCTATATTTGTAAAAAATCTTTAGGATAATATAGGTATTGATATTTTGGGTAGAACTTTTACTATAAGCCAGTTTGCAGATGATAATCTATTATTTCTTAAAAATAAAAAAATATCCTTCCATTAGTTATTGACAAAATCTCTATCTTTTCTAAGGCTTCCGGACTGACCCTAAATTTTAAAAAAGTGTGAATTAATGGCTATCCATAATTGTGCTTTGAAAGAAATAGAGGGAATTCCACTATAAGAGGAAGTTAAGTACTTGGGGGTTAAAATTATTAAGAATTCTGTGAGTAGAGAACATTCAAATTTTAATCCAATAATAGAAGGTATGGAAAAATCCTTAAACCATTGGTTATCCAGAGACCTCTCCATATTGGGCAGAATCCTCTTGTCAAAAACTGAAGGAATATATAGACTTATTTATTTATCTTGTGCTCTATATACTGCCCCAAAAGTAGTTAAATCTGTGAATTCAATATTATTTAAATTTATATGGAAGAAAAAAAACACATTATTTAAGTAAATTTCATTTGGTTAAAGAGTATGAACAATGAGGTTTGAAAGCCATTGATTTTGAATCTCTTCTTGGTACATTCAGAATAAAATGGCTTAAAGAGTGCTTAGCAAAGCCTTACTCAATACAGTACCATATTCCTAATCATATTTTCAGAAATATTGTTGGCCTTGAATTTGTTTTAAGATGTGATCTTGATATTTCTAAAATTCCTTTGAAGATTTCTAATTTTCATAAACAAGTATTGCTTTTTTGGAAAATTATATTTACCCATAACTAGGGATTCACCGATACCGATACTGATACTGGTATCGATATCAGGCCGGATACTGAGCTCCTGTACTTGTACTCGTACTCGTTAAACTGCCCCGATACCAAACGCCGATACCACACAGCATGTGATAAGTGCCATATTCAGACAAAGAAACACCGACAACAGAACAACAGACAACAGAATGGAGTTATTAGAGATTAAGGATGTCTACGAAGTATATGTATGCAATGAATTTAATATGAAACATTCAGTATTAACGCCTGTATAGCTGATGTGTGCGAGCTGAAAGGCTAAGCAAAGCACGTTAAGTAGATTGAGCACGCGGCGGCGTAGATGTGCAAGCTCGTCGAGTGAATACCCCTTTCTCACAGACATCACTGGGTAGTTTGTAGTTCAGTCGGATATCTCAAAAACAAGTAAGTAAAACAATGCACAAGTTACTTAACTGCAGAGAGGGAGGGAGAGAGAGAGAGAGCACTTGCGCACTTCTGTTGTGTGAACTTTATTGATGTTCGCTCACTTAGCACACGCATCATTTGGCTTAAAACTGAATCGTAAATATAAGGCAATTTATAGGGTCATTCACTATAAACATCATTTATTTTCAACCTTAAGCATACATGACTTTCTGGTGAAAGTGAAACTAACAGCCTATTTGAAATGCGCTAGGCTGTTCTGTACTTGTCCCTCTCATTCTGCACCAGTACAAATACGTGCACGCGTTGCGCGTGTTTTGCTTGCTTCATGAGTGTTTCTGCATTACATGAGTCGCTTTGGAATATAAATCGCAGCACGTTTCAGATGAAAAAAAGTGACTTTTATTTCTGCAAATATCACAGTTAGGAGATTTATAACAAGTGGTTCCCTGCATTGTTACAGCAAAACGCGTGATTACAGTACTGAGCCGCTGCAATGGAGCAGCTCTAATGCTATTAAATTAAAGATTATGTACCATAGAGCAAAACAAATTAACAGTGAAAGTAAGAAAAACTTGTAAAATACATTTTAATGGACATAATTAAGTGTGAAAATAACCAAATGATATACAGTCAAACCAAATATCATTCAGACACCAGATATAATTTTTGATATTTTTTTTTTACTAGTGGGTGCAGGACACTATAGTTCATTTAAGTAAGTGAGGATAGCAAAATAAAGTAAACTGTGACATATTATAACCAAAAATTCTTCATACAGTGGACTACAAGTAAAACTGATACAAATTTGGGACCAAAAAGTATTCAGACCGAGTCTGGGAAAAAAAATGAAGTTCAGGTTTGCATGAACCTGGTTGACAGCATGCCCAGGAAACTACAGGCTGTCATTAAGGCTAAGGGTGACCCGACAAAGTATTGATAGTTGTGTAAATATTGTCATACTAACAGCTGTCTGAATAATTTTTGGTTGATTGTAATCCATTATATACCTTTCTATCAAAGTTATCTGACATTATCAAGCTGAATTTGTTCTGACACAGTTTGACTCTGAGTTCTTGTCATATTTTATTACCATTAACTATAGCGAATAAACTGTGATAATGTGAGAAATGTTGAAGGTGTCCGAATAAATTTTGGTTTGACTGTATGTATTTGATAAATGAAGTTAACCAACTAACATTATACATACTCTTTTGGTTTCTGTACCCAATATTTTAAAAATGTACAAATGCAATGAAAATATCGGTATTGGCAAGTACCATAAATAAAAGTATCTGTATCGGGCGAGTACTGGAAAAAGTGGTATCGGTGCATCCCTACCCATAACTTTTCCCCTCACAACTCCACTCTTTGGAACAATAGGGCTATAGTTATTAACAGGAAGTCTTTGTTTAAAGGTGATTGGTATAGTAAAGACATTATTTTTATTAACGATTTATTAGATGCAAATGGGTTTTTCTTATCTCATAATGATTTTAGTTTTCATAATGAATTACTCCTCGCTCCCTCGTTCCTTGCTTCCAGGTGGATTGTGACTCATTTGTTTTGCAAAATATCTTCTTTTTTTTAGTGAGATTTAAATTCTCTCTCTCTTTTTTTTTGGATGTTGTGAACTTTGTTTTATTATTAGGTAAACATCAAATTCATACACGCAAATGGGAAAAATAAATAAATAAATAAATGTAAGCCCTCCTTTAATATATTCCTTTGTGAGTTTGTGAAAATGTTTCAGAGCTTTAAGTACTTAAACTAAATAGAAATTCTGAAACTCTTTGCCTCTCTATCTCAAAATATTTATTATTTTAGTGCATTTTTATTTGATGTGTTGTTTGTACTTCTATTGATTCGTGCTCCTTGTGTTTTGTTTTTCTCTCTCTCTTCCCTCATTGTTGGTATTTTTGTTGTGAGTATAATAATTATTATTTATGTTGATTTGTATTATTTATGGTGAATGTGCATTATGTTGTTGGATGTTCCCTGTCTTATGTACAATTTGCAATACTAATACTAATAATAATAATAATAATAATAATAATTTAAAAAAAAACTGAAGTCAAGTGTAACCAATATTTCAGTTGAGTTTTTTTTTTTTTTTTTTTTTTTTCAGGTTAACAGAACATTTCTACAAGGCCTTCTACAACTCTTACTCATTTGATGTTACTGAAATGATTACAAATCCTACATGGATGGGTTAACCATTGAATGGACATTGACATTACTGGTGATGATTAAATGTTGATCTTGTGACTTTTATGGTATTGATACTTACTTTACATTTTTCTTTGGGTACATCTTAATTTCAAGGTTCATATGTTATGTAATGATAATGATAAAAAGAAAATAAATAAACAAAATGAAAAAAAAGAAAAGAAAAAAAAAGATTCTAAGCCAGTTAGTGGACTAAATATGTAATCACTTGAAATAGATTTTTATTTAAATTGGTTTAGTTTCAATTTAATCTGTTTAATAACAGCCAGTTTGAAAATTTTTGGGACATATCCTAATGACATTGATTAATTTGAAATAGTCATAAAAGGATCTATGATTTCTGGAAGCACATCTTTTAGTAGCTTAGATGGAATAGGGTCTAACATACATGTTGTTGGTTTAGATGATTTAATAAGTTTATACAATTCTTTCTCTCCTATAGTAGAGAACGAGTGGAATTGTTCCTCAGGGGATATATCTAGTGCACTGTCTGATGCGATACTGTAGCTGACGGCTAGTATCGATCTTGGAAGGAAAGTAGTTCAAAAAGTCATTACTGCTATGCTATTGGGAAATGTCAGCGCCTGTTGATGCTTTATGTTTTGTTCATTTAGCCACTGTATTGAACAAATACCTGGGATTGTGTTCGTTTTCTACTTAAAGAGACCGAAAGTAATCAGATGTAGCAATTTTAAAGCTTTTCTGTAGGAGAAGGTAGTTTCCCGCCATGCAATACGAAATACCTCTAGTTTTGTTTTCTTCCAGCTGCACTCCATTTTCCGGGCTGCTCTCTTTAGGGTGAGAGTGTGATTGTTATACCACGCTGTCGGACTGTTCCCTTATCAAAAGCTACTCTCGATGCTGCGCTCAAAGCGCTATTGGGAACGTTCTTTGTTCGACCAGTTGTTGAAGCACGTGTGTCAAACACGCCAAACTTTGGCTTAAATAACCTCGGTTAGGTTAAATAACCTGGTTTTTATATATATATATATATATATATATATATATATATATATATATATATATATAAAAAACAACAACTACTCACTATGGCAGATCATGAGAGGAGATGTTTACCTCCTTGTCAGAGGCAGCTCTCTGACGAAGATCTTCATGCTTTATGCTTTGAGTGTTTGGGGGAAGAACATGCGCTCCTCGGGCTCGAGGGCGAGTGCGAGCACAGCGATCTCCTCTCGATCAAAGTGTTTCGCGCGCAGCTCGCCTTCTTTAGAAGCTCGTGGAGATCGCGTGTCGATCTGGCCGAGGCACGTGAGACGGACCCTCCCCTTTCTCTCGCGCTCTCGCCGGATCATGAAGCCCTCACGTCCGTATCTCAAGCGCGCTTCGGTGCTTCTTCTGAACGGGCCGAGGAGACTTCATCTCTTGCTTCTGGGGAGGTGGAAAGTGCTACCTCAGAGCGCTCCTCTCGTGATGAAAAAGCTTATGAGGAGTTACTCAAGGTGGTTACTCGGATTACATCTAGACTGGCCGCAGGAGCAAGAGACCTCCAAACGCTCAAAGTTAGACGACAGATATCTATCGGGTGGCTGGGGGGAGGGGCCTCAGCGACGGTCTCTCTCCTTCTTCGGTGACCTCCATGACGAGGTAACTCGTTCATGGAACAATCCGTATTCGTCCCATGTTTTTGTGCCATCGACGTCGATCTACTCGACTATCGTTGATGCAAAGGCACGGGGCTATATGATGATACCCCAGATTGAAGAGACGCTCGCGGGCTATCTCTCTCCTGGGAGCTCATCATCATTAAAGAAAGCAACTCTCCCCACCAAGCCATGCAGAGTAACATCTTCACTGGTGGGGAAAGCCTTTCAAGCTGCGGGTCAGGCTGGTGCTGCTTTGCACACTATGGCGGTTTTGCAAGCATATCAGGCTGACCTGCTGAAAGATTTGAGCACAGGCGGGTCAATTGACGAAGATGCGTTTTTAGAACTTCGCCGGGCCACAGATTTGTCTCTCTGTGCGACCAAGCAGGCGGCCCGTGCCGTTCTATGGCTGCCATGGTTTCCACGGAGAGACATCTGTGGCTCAACCTCACGGGCATCAAGGACAAAGACCGCGCTTTCCTCCTTGATGCCCCCATCTCGCCTTCCGGCCTATTTGGCGACGCCGTTAACACCGTCGCCACTAGGTTTCGGGAGGCAAAACACTATGAGGTTTCTTCCCTGCCATGCTCAAGAGTCGGGACCATCGGCCACCCGGTCCCGACCAGGTCCGGTTCCTTTGAGGCGTGAAGCACAAAAAGAGAGTGTGGCGAGCCGAGCACCCCCTCGTATAGACTGGGGTGCGGCTCACCGCGCTTCACAGTCCGCCTCAAAGAGACCGGACCTGAGGAGCATCATCTCCTCCAAGAAAAAGTCCTGAGGCTTGCGCGCCCAGGACTTTTACTGCTTATACTGCTTACCAGTATCGGGTTCTTCCGTTCGGCCTAGCCTTGTCACCCCGCACATACACGAAATGCATGGATGCAGTTCTGGCTCCTCTACGACTCCAGAGCATCCGCATTTTGAACTACATAGACGACTGGCTGATTCTGGCTCAGTCTCAGGAGCTAGCGCTTCGACATCGAGATGTCGTCTCAGTTCATCTCGAATCTCTGGGGTTGAGACTCAACGCCAAGAAAAGCGTTCTCTCTCCTGCTCAGAGGACAACATATTTGGGGGTCGTATGGGATTCGATCGCGATGCGGGCACAGCTGTCTCCTGGACGCGTCGAATCCATTCTAAACACCCTAAAGAACATAAAGCTAGGCCAGAAAGTCACGGTTCATCACTTTCAGAGAGTGCTAGGTCTCATGGCAGCTGCATCCACGGTGATACCTTTGGGCCTCCTGCACATGAGATTGTTTCAGTTGTGGCTCAGAGCCAGGGGATTTCATCCAAGGGCCAATCCTCAGAGGCAAATAAGGGTTACACGCCGGGGGCTTTGTACCCTATCTATGTGGTTCAGACCCCGGTTTCTGACTTTGGGTCCCATTCTATGTCCATGTTGTCATCGCAAGATGCTAATGACAGACGCATCCCTCACGGGTTGGTGAGCGGTCTTAGATGGCCGTCCAGCCCAAGGGATCTGAAGAGGTTATCTTCTCGAATGGCACATCAATTGCCTCGAAATGAAGGCTGTATTTCTGGCCCTGAAATACTTCCTCCAGCAGTTAAGAGGTTACCATGTCCTAGTGCGGTTGGACAACATGGCGGTAGTCTCTTACATAAATCGTCAGGGTGGACTGCGGTCGCGCCGCTCGAACGAGCTAGCGCAGCAGATTCTGCTTTGGGCACAGAACAAGTTCCTGTCCCTCAGTGCGGTTTACATTCCCGGGCTTATGAATGTGGGAGCAGACTTGCTGTCCAGACAAGCTGTGATACACGGGGAATGGAAACTCCACCCCGAAGTAGTCAGTCAAATCTGGGAAAGTTTTTACGAAGCAGAGGTGGACCTCTTTGCTTCACAGGAGACAGCACAAAGTCCCCTCTACTTCTTTCTGACTCATCCAGCTCCACTGAGTCTGGACGAGATGGCCCATGTGTGGCCCAGACTGCATCTTTATGAATTTCCTCCGATTGCTCTGCTCCCGGGAGTCCTGGCTGCCGGCTGCCACTCAACAGACTATGTCACATTGGGTGAGGGATGCTATTGCCCTAGCCTATGAGGCGTGTGGTCAAGCTTTGCCTCTAGGTGTAAGGGCCCATTCAACCAGGGGGATTGCATCTTCAATGGCTTTGGCAAGAGGTGTCCCCTTGCAGCAACTTTGTGATGCGGCAGGTTGGTCCTCTCCGCACACATTTGTTAGATTCTATAGTTTGGATGTTCATGCTACTCCGGGCTCGCATGTCCTTGCGTCGACATCCCAGAGTCATGTCTGAGACCTCTTCAATGTTTGTACGCACACACTACACAACGTTGGGGGTCCAGACACTTCCAGTGCAGCAGCGTTGGTATTCTCGTTCCCAATAGCGCTTTGAGCGCAGCATCGAGAGTAGCTTTTGATAAGGGAACGTCTCAGGTTACTTGACTGTAACCCTGTTCCCTGAAAAAGTGGGAACGAGATGGTGCGCCTCAATGCCGCACTGTAAGCGTGACTGGACATCCTTTCAGACAAAAATTTGACCTGAGGATGTTTCTGTGTCACATCTATTTATAACCTCCAGGTGTTTGAAATCGAGTGACGTCACCTAACCGAGGTTATTTAAGCCAAAGTTTGGCGTGTTTGACACACCTGCTTCAACAACCGGTCGAACAAAGAATGTTCCCAATAGCGCTTTGAGCACAGCATCTCGTTCCCGCTTTTTCAGGGAACAGGGTTACAGTCAAGTAACCCGAGACGTTTTCCTTAACCTTTATTAAGTGTAAAAGAAGCAAATATTTGCTTTTTGTTAATTGTATAATAGATAAAAAGAAAACAAATAGATAGAATACAAAAAGAATAAAGCTAGAAAGCTAGTGTCAGTTTTTTTTTTTAAGAAAAGAAGCAGTTAGTAAATGAATATAGTGCAAGTCTAAAAGGGGCAAGGTTTATTTATTTATTTATTTATTTTAATTATTATTATTTTTTTTATTAAGAATAGAATTAGACAATTCTTAAAATCACCAAAACTCAAGACTTTATCAGCCAGCACCAACTCAGACAGAAAATCAGCAAATTATTTAATAAATTCTGTATGGTGCCCTGTATGCAGTAGCCAGTAAAAATATCACAGGGGATTTATCATTAACATTTGTTTCTCTGGATAATGTTATATGAAGCCCCAATACTTCAAGCAAGTTAAACTTGACACCGACCTCTGAGAAATACTGAAAAATATTTCTGTAAATTGTGGCAACACCTCCTTCTTTGCCTTTTGGTCACGGCTCATGTTTATAACAGTAATCTTGGGGGGTAGACTCGTTTAAAATAATGTAATTGTTACAATTACCAGCTGGAGTGCCCTTGACGGTCACCAGAGGGCACTCCACCCCAGACTCTTGCCACTCTACCCTGGACTGCATTTCCCAGAAACCTCGGCCTGGAAACCAATTACAGTCTCCTCTCGTTGTCAATCAGGAGGACTATAAAAGACGGAAACTTGCTTACCCTCGGCACTGGGTATTTTTTGTAAGTTTTGGCCTGCATGTGTTTTGACCCTGGACTGTTTCCTTGTTCTTTATCATGGGCTGCCTGCCCTGACCGTTGCCTGTTTATCTGGATTAATCTTTTGTCTCTGCCTTGGAAAATATTGTTTGCTGGTGTTTAACCCCCTGGGGTCGGCTGTCTCGCCGGCGAGACTAGCTCATTTTTTTTCTTATCAGTGCAAAAGACACTAAAAATACTCTGTCGATTTTGGTCATACAGATAAGTGTTATACATCAATTGAAACTTTGAAGTGTCTATTTTTTTTTGGGTACACTCACAATAAAAACAATATGTTGTGGTTTTGGAAAATAAAGAAAACAAACAGGGTGCGCTCTCTGTCTTCTCCGTCTCCTCGAACTGCTTTTAGAAACACGTCACTAAAATGAACTGTAACTCGGCGAAATCTCAACACAGAGACATTGGAGTTATATCTATAGAAAGCTTGAAGTGTCTACTTTTAAATGAAGTCTTATCGAAAACAAATTTTCTGTGATAAAGTAATCCGTATGAAACCAACACGATGTTCAGTCTTTCCCGTCTAACTCATTATCTTTAATGCGATCCCGCCCCCTCGCGGCTCTCGCCGTTCATATGTAAATATTCACGTGAGACATGTGCGCATGTAAACGCCCAACATAAACAAAGCGCGAGGAGATCATTCATCGCGGCTACTATTCGTTTCTGCAAGAAGAAGGCTGGATTTCCCTCAAAAGAAGAACAAGATTTCATCCAGTAGAGGAGATCAATCTGATGAGTAAGTAATGTTTGTTTTTTGCATTAGTTAAAGTGTTATTGTGACATAAACTTGAACACATTACTAGTTGGGTTTTTCCCAAACTACAACATGATGAATGCTACGCATCTAAGAATCTAAGAAGGAATCATACTTACTAGGCTATATGACTACAAAATCATAGTTGGGTTTTTCCCAAACTATAATTCCTGACTACAATGTTTGAAATTGAGTAAAACATTTTGAATATGAAAGGCAATTCATTGTATTTAAATTTCTTACGGCGCAATGATGTTTTCATGCTGTATATAAAACAATAAAAGTAATATGTGACCCTGGGCCACAAAACCAGTCTTAAGTCGCTGGGGTATATTTGTAGCAATAGCCAAAAATACACTGTATGGGTCAAAATTATTGATTTTTCTTTTATGCCAAAAATGATTAGGACATTAAGTAAATATCATGTTCCATGAAGATATTTTGTTAATTTCTTACTGTAAATATATCAAAACTTATTTTTTTTAGCAGTAATGTGCATTGCTAAGAACTTAATTTGGACAACTTTAAAAACAATTTTCTCAATATTTTGAGTTTTTTTCACCCTCAGATTCCAGATATTCAAATAGTTGTATCTCGGCCAAATATTGTCCTATTCTAACAAACCATACATTAATGGAAAGCTTATTTATTCAGCTTCCAGATGTATAATGATGTATAAATCTCAATTGTGAAAAATTGACACTTATGACTGGTTTTGTGGTCCAGGGTCACATATGAGTGTACACTGTAACATGATCAATGCTACGAGTCTAAGTATGTTAGAACATGTTTATTATTAATAGCCTACTCTGTTCAAAAATAGATTTTAATTACATGCTAAACAATAATAATTAGTTTCTCAGATATAAAATGTATTTTTTCAATGATAGTACAAAGCATGCGTGAGTCTATGGCTACAAAACCTACAGATGCTCCTGATATTAACATGCTCACAAATGTTTTTTTTGTTTTTTTGTTTTTTTTTTCTGGTTGTTTGTATTTTATTGAATCAGATCCCTGCACCACAGATGAATCCTGATGAGTTTCTTCAAACTGTTTTCCTCTGAGAGCACTGTACAAACATCAGATGTTCAACTACACTGATATTCTATGGTAAAACAAGATCCTTGACTACTAATTATGTTTTTTTCTTCTTGGATCCATGGAAAGAAGCAGAAACACTTAAATAACACACGTAAATATCAGGTATGATTTACTTGTTTCACTTGTTGGACAGATTCTGTTGCAGGAATGACTCAAAGTCTGTTCACATCTCTGTGGTTTGATTAGTGTGCACAATAATGTGTCTTTGACCTTCATTATGTATGTTTTGATTATACTGTGTTGTAAATAAAATACAAATAATTTAAAAAACCCATTTTTTTTTTCAATCTCCTCACATTCTCTCTTACCTGTCTCAAAGTCACAGTCACACTGATTGGCCATTAGGGGCCATTAGGGGAGGGCCCTTTGTCTCTCAGGGGAGAATCACTTAATATTCAAGGCCATTGCCACTCCCTCGCATATAGGCTTTCGATCACAAAACATTAAAAAAAAAAAAAAATTAAATCAATATATTGTTTTCTGTGAATTAGTAAGCAGAATGATTTTCACATAATTTTGAAGTAAATATTCTAGCCTACAAGACTGATTACTCAAAAGTCTTATTCAGAACTATTTAGTGTGGGTTTTATGGCCTTATTTCAGCTACATTTTTTTTTTCCAAAACTTACTAACCACGCATAATATTTTTTTTCTAAAAACTGCAAACATGTACATCCATCAGGGTCACATATTATTGTAGCACAGTTTGTGCTGAATACAAAAAAAAATTACATGTTGGTCAATAGTATAAGTAGCTGAAATAAGCACAAATTTCAGAGCATGTCAGGACATCTCAAGGGCCCCAAAATCACGTCAGACCCCAGAGGGTTAACCCTGCCTTTATCAGTACACCTTGTCTATTAAAGCCTTGCATTTGGATCCTCAACTCCGTCGTCATGACTCCCACGTTATGAATCCAGCCGTGCAGCTTATGTGTCTCCGACAGGGGAATCAACCAATCGAGAAATATGTAAGAGACTTTATTGAACTGGCTCCCTCAACCTCACTAGGCAAAGTGGCCGCGGAGCTTGGCACACCAAGATCTCCTCCATGTCCAGTTATAATGCTCACCACTCCTGTGCTCTCAGTACCTTCCTGTCTTGTGATTCCTGCACCTGAGCCAGTCCACAAGATGATCACTGTTCTAGAGTCTCTCCACAAAATGGCCACCATTCAAGAGTCTCTCCACAAGATGGCCGCCAGCCTAGAGTCCCTTTCCCAGATGACCGCCAGCCCAGAGTCTCTTCTCAAGATGGCTGCCAACCCAGTGTCTCTTCCCAAGATGTCCGCCAGCTCAGAGTCTTGTCCCAAGATGGCCACCAGCTCAGAGTCTCTTCCTAAGATGGCCATCAGTTCAGTGTCTCTTCCCAAGATGGCCGCCAGTTCAGTGTCTCTTCCCAAGATGGCCACCAAACCAGCGCCACTTCACAAGATGGCCATCACACTAGAGCCTCCAGCCATTATCAAGCAACAGTCTTCAGCCATCCCGGATTTCACTCCGCTGTTCCTGATCCTCGTGTATGTTGCATTTGCAGACACTAAGGCATTCCGAAGGAGTTTGAGGCTGGTTTCCAGTGTGTCAGACCCATCTCTGACATTGGTATGAGCTGCCGGCATCCCAAGACCCTCAGCACTGGTTGTCACAGAGACTGTTCCTCTGTCCTCATTGCTCCCTGCACTGGCGGACACCATTCTGTGTGTTTGGGCTATGCATTGTTCTGTTCCCGTTCCAGTTCTTGAATCCACTCCTGAGCCTGCTCCAGTCCTCTAATCTGCTCCAGAGTCCGCTCCAGTCCATAAGTCTAGTCCAGAGCCCACTCCAGTCCTCAAATCTGTTCCAGAGCCCGCTCCAGTCCCTGAGACTGCTCCAGAGCCCACTCCAGACCTTGAATCTGCTCCAAAGCCTGTTCCAGTCTATGAGACTGATCCTGTGCCCACTCCAGCTGCCGAGGTGGCAGCTTCCACTGCAGAACCTCTCAAAGCAGTGATACCGAATTTTGAGCTCACTGCCTGTCCTGTTACAGTCAAGGAGACCGTCCCTGAACTTTCTGACTGTCCTGTCATGGCTATGGAGACCGTCTATGAACTTTCTGACTCTCTACCTGCCTTGTTATGGCCATAGAGACCGTTATTAACCTTTCTGTGCTCTCTGTTCCAGTTCTGCCTGATCTGTCCTGGTGGTCATCAGCTCCACCCAGGTGGTTGTCTGCACCACTGTGGAGATCTTCGGAGCCGTTTGCGCCGCTCTGGTGGTCTTCAACTCCACCCTGTTGCTCATTAGCTCCGCTCTGGTGGTCTTCAACTCCACCCTAGTGGTCTTCAGCTCCATCTGCTCTACCCTGGGGGTCGTCAGCTCCGTCTGCTATGCCCTGGTGGTCTTCAGCTCCACCCTGGTACCCTTCAGCTCCGCCTTGGTGCTCTCCTGCTCAACTAGCTCTGCCCTGGCTCCCTGCTCTGCTGGCTCTGTCCAGGTTACCCGCTCTACCAGCCCTGCCTCAGCCTCCAGGCCTTCCTCCCGCACATGGACCTGGCCCTCCATTCCTCCCCCTGTCCCGCCCCCGCTCCACTTCCCTACTGGACTCATGTCTGTTCTTGTTTAGGAGCGTCTGAAAGATGGGGGGGGACAGGTAATCGGTGCAAAAGTTCAAAAAGGAGATGGCTTGGATGTGAGTCTCTGTCAGTCAGAAAGCTGGTGATCCACTGACAGATAGAGCTAGGAACAGAGAAGCTGGGTTTGTTTGGTCTGGAGGAGTGTTGGGATGATGATTGGGGGGGGTGTTACAATTACCAGCTGGAGTGCCCTTAATGGTCACCAGAGGGCACTCCACCCCAGACTCTTGCCACTCTACCCCGGACTGCATTTCCCAGAATCCCCGGCCTGGGATCCAATTACAGTCTCCTCCCATTGTCAATCAGGAGGACTATAAAAGATGCACACTTGCTCACCCTCGGCACTGAGTACTGAATGTTTGAATGTTTTCCTAGTCTCCGTGTGTTCTTTGTTTTCCGAGTTTCACAGTTTTGCCCTGCCTGTGTTTTGACTCTGGACTGTTTTCTTGTTCTTGATCATGTGATGCCTGCTCTGACTATTGCCTGTTTATCTGTATTACTCTTTTGCCTCTGCCTTGAATAATATTGTTTGCTGGTGTTTGACCCTGCCTGTCTCACTATGCCTTGTCTAGTAACCCTCTGGGGTCGAAGCCCGCACCAGTGCTGTCTGTCTCATATTTTCTTGATGACCGTGAAAAGAACTAAAGGGGGGACTAGAGCATATTACAGCATCTAACATCGTACTTGCAAGTTCACACACCTCTTTAATGTTATTTTTAGTGATCTCCGACTGGCGACATCAAACATCATTAGTGCAGACATGAATAACAATCTTACTGAATTAACATTTTGCATTAGCCAACACCCAGTAAAAATCTGACTATGGTGGCTGGTGTCTCTATTTTCACATTCCGTACAATAGAATTGCCAACAACTAGAGCATTTTCATTAGGTTTCTCAGTGGGTGTGTCACTGAGAGGGGAGAAATTGTTTGATGTTTTGATAGGAATGGAAGAGCGACTACACCGCCTCATGGTCACCCAGTCGCCCTGCTGCAAGGGCTCTGCAACCAGAACCGAACAATGTACAGGCTAACAGAAGTCAAGTCAGAAGCCAGAAAGAGATTAATTGCCAAGTATGTTTGCACATACAAGGAATTTGTTTTAGTGTCACAAGCTTCCAGTACACAGAGACGACAACAACACAGAGATAATAAAAATACAACGTGAATAAAATACACATATGTATAAATATAAATAAACCCAAAAAAAAAAAAAGAAAAAAAAAAAAGAATAAATATGTACGGGTGTGCTATAGATAAAATAGAATATGAATAGATTAAAAAATAAAGTTGTAGGGATGTACAAGGATGTAGGGTGATAATTAAGTATAAGGTTATTGCACATATTTTTATTGCACAATGGGAGAACATTTAACTGTTCATGAGGTAGATTGCCTGGGGAAAGAAACTGTTGTTGTGCCTGGCTGTCCTGGTATTCGGTGCTCTGTAGCGCCCAACAGATGGCAAAAGTTCAAAAAGGAGATGGCTTGGATGTGAGGGATCCAAAGTGATTTTCTGAGCCCTTTTCCTCACTCTGTATGTATACAGTATTTGGAGAGTGGGCAGGGGAGCACTAATAATCCATTCAGCAGTCCGAACTGTTCTCTGTAGTCTTCTGATGTCTGATTTTGTAGCTGAACCAAACCAGACAGTTTTTGAAGTGCACAGGACAGACTCAATGACTGCTGAATGGAACTGTTTCAGCAGTTCCTGTGGCAGGTTGAATTTCCTCAGCTGGCGAAGGAAGTACAACCTTTGTTGGGGGTTTTTAACAATGGAGTCGATGTGAGTGTCCCACTTCAGGTTCTGAGAGATGGTGCTTCCCAGGAATTTGAATGACTCCACTGCAGCCACAGTGCTGTCCATGATGTTGAGTGGGGGGAGTGCAGGGGGGTTCCTCCTGAAGTCTACTATCATCTCCACTGTTTTGAGCGTGTTGAGCTCCAGGTTGTTGTGACTGCACCAGACAGACAGCTCTTTAACCTCCTGTCTATAAGCAGACTCATCTCCGTCCTAGATGAGGCCGATATGACTGTAATGTAGTCTGCAAACTTCAGGTGCTTGACAGAGGGGTATTTAGAGGTGCAGTTGTTGGTGTACATGGAGAAGAGCAGAGGGGAGAGGACACAACCCTGAGGGGCGGCAGTGCTGGTGGTGCTGCTCTTGGATGTGAATTTACCAACTGTCACTAGCTGCTGACTGTCTGTCAGTCAGAAAGCTGGTGATCCACTGACAGATAGAGCTAGGAACAGAGAAGCTGGGTTTGTTTGGTCTGGAGGAGTGTTGGGATGATGGTTTTGAAAGAGGAGCTAAAGTCCACAAAGAGGATCCTCACATAAGACCCTGTTTTGTCCAGATGTTGCAGGATGTAGTGCAGTCCCATGTTGACTGCATCATCCACAGACCTGTTTGCTCTGTAAGAAAACTGCAGGGGGTCCAGTAAGGGTCCAGTGATGTCCTTCAGATAAGCCAATATCAACCTCTCAAATGTCTTCATGACCACAGACATTAAAGCAACAGGTCTGTAGTCATTAAGTCCTGTTATCTTGGGTTTCTTTGGGACGGGGATGATGGTGGAGCGTTTAACCCTCTGGGATCTGAGGGTGTTTTGGGGGCCTGGAGACGTTTTGACATGCCCTGACATTTGTGCTTTTTTCAGTTGCTTATAAACATATAAATGGCTAAAGTCTAATAACACTTTATTCAGCACAAACTGGGCTACAATAATATGTGAGCAGCATGTATGTTCATGATTGTGTTTTTGAGAAAGCAATGTTTATGCATGGATAGTGAAAAACTTTTTTAAATCACTTGAATAAGGCCATAAAACAAACAGAACATTTGTTCACAAGACTTTTGAGAACTGGATCTTATAGCATAGAGTTTTTGCTTCAAAATGATGTGAAAATTATCCTTTTTATTTATCTATTTTTTGTTTGTAGTTTATTTAGAATATATTAAACTATCACACAAAAAAACTTGAGATTCACTTGTAAGTGCAGTTAAACAGTTTATTAGGAACAAAAAAATAAATAAATAACACGAATCAAGACGTCGTGGGTGCAATATCCAAAATATCCAAAACAGTGGCAGGAAACTGGAATGCAGGAAAACGGGAGACAGCAGAAACTGCACAAGAAAACAAATGGACGTGAGCAACACAATGATAGGACAAAGACAGAGCAAAGATGGTGACAGTATATATATACACACACATATATACGTATATACAGGTGAATCTCAATAAATTAGAAAGTCGTGGAAAAGTTCATTCATTTCAGTAATTCAAATCAAATTGTGCAACTCGTGTATTAAATAAATTCAATGCACACAAACTGAAGTAGTTTAAGTCTTTGGTTCTTTTAATTGTGATGGTTTTGGCTCACATTTAACAAAAACCCACCAATTCACTATCTCAACAAATTAGAATATGGTGACATGCCAATCAGCTAATCAACTCAAAACACCTGCAAAAGTTTCCTGAGCCTTCAAAATGGTCTCTCAGTTTGGTTCACTAGGCTACACAATCATGGGGAAGACTGCTGATCTGACATTTGTCCAGAAGACAGTCATTGACACCCTTCACAAGGAGGGTAAGCCACAAACATTCATTGCCAAAGAAGCTGACTGTTCACAGAGTACTGTATCCAAGCATGTTAACAGAAAGTTGAGCGGAAGGAAAAAGTGTGCAAGAAAAAGATGCACAATCAACCTGGAGGAAGTCTGGAGGAAGGGTGGAGAAGCTCATAGCCCAAGTTGCTTGAAGTCCAGTGTTAAGTTTCCACAGCCTGTGATGATCTGGGGTGCAATGTCATCTGCTGGTGTTGGTCCATTGTGTTTTTTGAAAACCAAAGTCACTGCACCCGTTTACCAAGAAATTTTGGAACACTTCATGCTTCCTTCTGCTGACCAGCTTTTTAAAGATGCTGATTTCATTTTCCAGCAGGATTTGGCACCTGCCCACACTGCCAAAAGCACCAAAAGTTGGTTAAATGACCATGGTGTTGGTGTGCTTGACTGGCCAGCAAACTCACCAGAACTGAACCCCATAGAGAATCTATGGTGTATTGTCAAGAGGAAAATGAGAAACAAGAGACCAAAAAATGCAGATGAGCTGAAGGCCACTGTCAAAGAAACCTGGGCTTCCATACCACCTCAGCAGTGCCACAAACTGATCACCTCCATGCCACGCCGAACTGAGGCAGTAATTAAAGCAAAAGGAGCCCCTACCAGGTATTGAGTACATATACAGTAAATGTACATACTTTCCAGAAGGCCAACAATTCACTAAAAATGTTGTTTTTTTATTATTGGTCTTATGAAGTATTCTAATTTGTTGAGATAGTGAATTGGTGGGTTTTTGTTAAATGTGAGCCAAAATCATCACAATTAAAAGAACCAAAGACTTAAACTACTTCAGTCTGTGTGCATTGAATTTATTTAATACACGAGTTTCACAATTTGAGTTAAATTACTGAAATAAATGAACTTTTCCACGACATTCTAATTTATTGAGATGCACCTGTGTGTATATATATATATATATATATATATATATATATATATATATATATATATATATATATATATATATATATATATATATATATATATATATATATAGGCTACATTACCAGTCAAAAGTTTTTAAACAGTAAGGTTTGTAATTTTTAATGAAGTCTCTTCTGCTCACCAAGCCTGCATTTATTTGATCCAAAGTACAGCAAAACAGTAACATTTTGAAATATTTTTTACTATTCAAAATAACGGTTTTCTATTTCAAATATATTATGAAATATAATTTATTCCTGTGATTGTAAAGCTGAATTTTTAGCATCATTACTCCAGTCTTCAGTGTCACATGATCCTTCAGAAATCATTCTAATATTCTGATTTGCTACCCAAAAACATTTATTATTATTGTTGTTGTTGTTGTTGTTGTTGTTGTTGTTGTTGTTGTTGTTGTTGTTGAAAACAGGTTTCTTTGATGAATAGTACATTCAGAAGAACAGCATTTATCTGAAATAGAAATATTTTGTAACATTATAAATGTCTTTATCTTGACTTTTGATCCATTTAAAGCATCCTTGCTAAATAAAAGTATTAATTTCTATTATCCCCCCCCCCCCCCTAAAATAAATAAGTAAGCATGTTGATAGGAGCTACTATATTATTAGATTATCAATAACTAATATTGCCCGTGTGATTTTATATCATAGATGCACACGTTTTTTATGTATTATCATACAGTACAAAAACAACATTCTATATCAAAATTATTTTTATTACTAAATTATTATTAAGCACATGTTTGAACAAATATTTGCAGACAGAGTATTTCAAAGTAATGATTGGTCTAAACATTCTTAGACATTACTTTTATATTGTCTAAACAATACTTTTATATAGTATTGTTTATAGAACATAAAACCATCCTCACGCCGTACAACATTTAGATGTAATGAAAGGTTGCCTATAATATTTCAAAATGTTGCACTCGATTTCACACATTTAAGTCTGGAATTATAGTTTGGGAAAAGTTCATTTAGTAAATGCGTTCAAGTTTATGTCACAACAACACATTATCTAATTCAAATAAGAAACATTACTTACATGGCATGAAAGATCTCCTCCGCTGGCTTGTGCTCACATTCTGTTTGTGAGGTAAACAAAGCTTATTCCTCTCAGCGTGTCTTCATCTGAGGTAAGGTTTTTTCCTCTCAGTGCATCTTCTGAGGTAAATACAAGGCTTTTTCCTCTCAGCGCGTCTTCTGAGGTAAATACAAGGCTTATTCCTCTCAGCGTCTTCTTCCAAAACCGAAAAGTATTCGAGATGAACATGTTGCTGCTTTGTTTACGGTGATGTGGGCGTTTACATATCGCGCGTCTCGTGTGGAGATTTGTAATATCAATAGCGCAAGTAGCACGTGGGCGTGATCTAATTAGAGATAATGAGATCAGATGGGAAAAACTGGATCTGTCATTGGTTTCATACTGATTACTTTATCACAGAATATTTATAATAATTGAGTTACTTCATTTAAGAGTAGACATGTCAAGCTTTCTATAGATATATTTCTCTTGTCTGTATGTAAAGTATTCACTGAGTTTCAGTTCATTTTAGTGCCGCGTTTCTAAAAGCAGTTCGCGGAGAGAGTGAAGACTGAGAGCGCATCCTGTTTGTTTTCTTTATTTTACAAAAGCACAAAGTTTTGTTGATATGGTAAGCATACACAAATAAAAGCAGACCCTTTACAGATTCAAGTGATGTATTACTTTTGTGTGTCCAATCAAAAGTGACAAAGCATTTTAAGTTATTTTCTCTGTCATCTGGAAAATATGCAAGTGCTCCCGTCGGCGCCTTTGTCCACCCCAGGTGGTTAAAGCAGGCAGGGACTTCACATAGCTCTGGTGATCTGTTGAAGATCTGTGAGAAGATGGGGGCCAGCTGGTCAGCACAGGTTTTCACTGACTAGTGTCACACCATCTGGGCCTGGTGCTTTTCTTCTCTTGTTCTTTCTGAAGACCTGGTGCACGTCATCTTCACTGTTCTGAAGTGCAGGAGTGGGGGAGAGGGGAATTGCAGGAGTTGTTAATGGTTGTGTGGAGTGATGTTCAGAGCAGGTGTAATGTGTTAGACTAGGAGTTTCAAATCTACAGTAAAACTCATTCTGGTTTTCACCAAGTCGTTGATTCACCTCAGTGCTGGGGGATGGTATCTTGTAGTTGGTGATGTCTTTCAGGCCTTTCCACACAGATGCAGGGTCATTGGCAGGAAACTGGTGTTCTAGCTTTTTAAAGTAGTTCCTCTTAACCACTCTAATCTCCTTATTCAGTGTGTTTCTGGCCTGATTGTACAAGACTCTGTCCCCCTTTCTGTAGATGTCCTCTTTTGCCTGACGGAGCTGTCTGAGTTCAGCTGTAAACCATGGTTTATCATTGTTGAATGTTAACCCCCTGGGGTCGAAGCCTGCACTGGTCTCGTGTTTTCTTTATGACCGCGAAAAGAACTAAAAATGCTCTGTCAGTTTTGATCGTACAGATAAGAATAAGGTATCGTTTGAAACTGCAAAGGGTCTACTTTTATTTCTGTATAGTCATAATAACAACGAAACAATGTGCTTTTCTAAAATAAAGAAAACAAACAGGCTGCATTCTCTGCCGGCTCTGTCTCTGTCACCTCTCTTCACAGACACGTAAATAAAACAACATGAATCTCCGCGAATACTCGCCTCAAATACATGAGAAATATATGTATAGAAAGATTGAAATGTCTACTTTTAAATGAAGTCACGTCCAAAACAAATATTCTGTGATAAAGTAATCCGTATGAAACCAACGCGATGTCCAGTTTTCCCCTTCTCAACTCATTATATCTAATGCGGTCACGCCCACGAACCGATCGCGCTTTTCAGATTCAAATATCCACATGAGGCGCGCGTGCATGTAAATGCTCACATTGCCTCTGCGTAAACAAACAAGTTCATCCTGGTTAATATTACTTTTGTTTCTGGAAGAAATACGCACGGAAAGAAATAACGCAGAATTTACCTCACAACATGAAGCATCACGCAGCTGGATCCAGTGAAGAATATCACTCCGATGAGTAGCCTAAGATTACCTGCATTTGTTGTTATTGTGTTATGGTGACATAACATGTACACATTTTACTAGTTAGACTTTCCCAAACTATAGCCTAATTCCTGACTACATGAATGAAATCAAGTGAAACATTTTGAAATATGTGTCATTTCTTTGTCTAAATGTCTCACAACGCCAGGATGTTTGTTTAATATTTTATAATATATAAAACCACAAGAAATAAAAGTAACGTTAGTGTGAGTGTTAACGCTATGAATGAATGTTTGGCACAAAGGTGCGTTACTGTTTAATTCTCAGTGTTCAGATATATATATATATATATATATATATATATATATATATATATATATATATATATATATATATATATTATATATATATATATATATATATATATAATATTATTATTTTTATTTTTATTTTTATTTATTTATTTTTTAATTTATTTATTTTTAAATTTTTTTGAGCAGAAAATCAGAATATTAAAATGATTTCTGAAGGATCATGTGTCTGGAGTAATGATGCTAAAAATTCAGCTTTGATTGTTCCTAATAAACTGTTTAACTGCACCCGCAAGTGAATCTCAAGTTACTTTGTGTGATAGCTAAATATATTCTTAATAAACTACAAACAAAAAAAATATATAAATTTATTTAAGATCCAGTTCTCAAAAGTCTTGTGAACAAATTTTATGTATGTATTTTATTTCTTTATTTCAGTGACTTCAAAATTTTAGTTTTTCACTAACCACGCATAAACGTTGCTTTCTCGAAAACACAATCATGTACATAAATGCTGCTAACATATTATTGTAGCCCAGTTTGTGCTGTTTACAGTGTTATTAGACTTTAGCCATTTATATTTTTATAAGCAACTGAAAAAAACACAAATGTCAGGGGATGTCAAAACTTCTCCAGGCCCCCAAAACACCATCAGACTCCAGAGGGTTAAATGAGTCCTGGTAGGGATGCATATTTTCACAGAAACTGATATATGATTTTACCGTCTCTGTGAGCTTGTACAGATCATTGGCGGCAGCTTCAAAAACACTCCAATCAGTGCATTTGAAACCAGACTTGTAATGCCTGCTCTGTTGCGTTGGTCCATCTCTTTACAGTCTTTACTACAGGTTTAGCAGATTTAAGTTTTTGCCTGTAAAATCGGTATAAGATGAACCAGGCAGTGGTCAGAGAGTCCCACAGCTGCTCTGAGGATGGAGCGTTATGCATTCTTTATTGTGGAGTAACAACGGTCAAGTAAATTACTGTCTCTGGTGGGACATGTAACATGCTGTCTGTATTTTGGCAGTTCACAGGAGAGATTTGCTTTATTAAAGTCCCATGGAATGATTAACCCTCTGGGGTCTGAGGGTGTTTTGGGGGCCTGGAGAAGTTTCGACATGCCCTGACATTTGTGCTTTTTTCAGTTACTTATAAAAATATAAATGGCTAAAGTCTAATAACACTGTAAACAGCACAAACTGGGCTATAATAATATGTTAGCAGCATTTATGTACATGATTGTGTTTTTGAGAAAGCAACGTTTATGCATGGTTAGTGAAAAACTAAAATTTTGAAGTCACTGAAATAAGGCCATAAAACACATACAGAACATCTGTTTACAAGACTTTTGAGAACTGGATCTTGTAGCCTAGAGTTTTTGCTTCAAAATTATGTGAAAATCAGCTTGTTTACTCACTCACAGAAAACAATATATTGATTTAAATTTTTAAAGACATGTTTTGTGATCGAAAGCCTATATGCGAGGGCGTCGCAATGGCCTTGAATATTAAGTGATTCTCACCTGAGAGACAAAGGGCCCTCTCCTAATGGCCCCCTAATGGTGTGACTGTGAAGCAGTGTGACTGTGACTTTGAGGCAGGTAAGAGAGAATGTGAGGAGATTGAATTTTTTTTTTTTTTTTTAACTATTTGTATTTTATTTACAACAAAGTATAATCAAAACATACATAATGAAGGTCAAAGACACATTATTGTGCACACTGATCTAACCACAGAGATGTGAACAGACTTTGAGTCATTCCTGCAACAGATTATGTTCAACAAGTAAAACAAGTAAATCATACCTGATATTTACTTGTTTTATTTAAGTGTTTCTGCTTCTTTCCATGGATTCAAGAAGAAAAAAACATAATCAGTAGTCAAGGAGCTTGTTTTACCATAGAGTATCAGTGTAGTTGAAAATCTGATGTTGGTACAGCGCTCTGAGGAAAACAGTTTGAAGAGACTGAAAGTCAGCAGGATTCATCTGTGGTGCAGGTATCTGATTCAATAAAATACAAAACCAAAAAAAAAAAAAAACATTTGTGAGCATGTTAATATCACGAGCATCTGTATTTACGTAGCCATAGACTCACGCATGCTTTGTACAATCGTAAAAACAAAAACATTTTATATCTGAGAAACTAATTATTATTGTTTAGCACGTTATTAAAAATCTATTTTTGAACAGAGTAGGCTATTAATAATAAACATGTTCTAAACATACTTAGATTCGTAGCATTCATCATGTTACAGTGTACATTCATATTACTTTTGTTTTATATAGAGCATGAAAACATCATCGCACTGTAAGAAATTTAAATACAACGAATTGCTATCATATTCAAAATGTTTTACTCAATTTCAAACATTGTAGTCAGGAATTATAGTTTGGGAAAAACCCAACTATAATTTTGTAGTCATATAGCCATCCTGAACATCATGTATCATTTTATAGTTGCCTAAGATATGATTCTGCAGCCATAGACTCACGCATACTTTGTACTATAAAAGGATGTACTTTGTACTATAAAAAATTATATTTTATATTTGAAAAGTAATTGTTATTGTTTAGCACGCTATTAAAATATATTTGTGAACAGATTATTAATAATAAACATGGTCTAAACATTCTTAGATGCGTAGCATTCATCATGTTGTAGTTTGGGAAAAACCCAACTAGTAATGTGTTCAAGTTTATGTCACAATAACACATTAACTAATGCAAAAAAGAAACATTACTTACTCATCAGATTGATCTTCTCTTCTGGATGAAATATTGTTCTTCTTTTGAGGGAAATCCAGTCTTTACTCAGCGTGTCTTCTTGCAGAAACGGACAGTAGCCGCGATGAACGAACTCCTCGCGCTTTGTTTATGTTGGGCATTTCCATGCGCACGTGTCTCACGTGGATATTTACATATGAACGGCGCGAGCCGCGAGGGGGCGGGATTGCATTAAAGATAATGAGTTAGACGGGAAAGACTGAACATCGTGTTGGTTTCATATGGATTACTTTATCACAGATTGTTTGTTTTTGACATGACTAACTTCATTGAAAAATAGACACTTCAAGCTTTCAATAGATATAACTCCCATGTCTGTGTGCTGAGTATTTGCTGAGTTACAGTTCATTTTAGTGACGCGTTTCTAAAAGCAGCTCGCGGAGACGGAGAAGGCAGAGAGCGCACCCTGTTTGTTTTCTTTATTCTTCAAAAGCACAAAGTTTAGTTGTTATAATGAGTGTATACAAATAAAAGTAGACCCCTTACAGATTCGAATGGTGTATTGCTCTTATCTGTACGATCAAAAGTGGCAGAGTAATTCAAGCTCATTTCGGCCTTATCAGGAAAATCTGCCTCAAAACGCGTATCCGCGTTTGTCGACCCCAGAGGGTTAAAACAGATTCTGGTTGTTGTTGTTCTGTCTCTATGATCTGATCAGCAAGCTTTTGCAAAGCCAGGCTCACATGCGCTTGCGTTGGAATGTAAACACTCACGAGAATGAACGAGTGGAACTCCCACAGTGAATAGCAAGGCTTACAGTTAATGATGTAGTGAATTTTGCTTTCGCCAACCTAAGGAGGCGAAATAGTGTAGTGATGTGTACTCACGTCACAGGTGACGTTATGATTTTTGGATCACGTGTCACTTAAGGTGTGGTTAGGAGTACATCACATAAGAAAGATTGGTGGGATACCTAACTTGTAGAAACTTACTGCATTATCAACACAAGGAAGACACAAGTGTAATAAAATACATTTTATTAACAAAAGATAGACAAGAGTAATCAAAAACTACTAAATGAATACCATAAATAAAAAAGGAATAAAGTGCATAAGATGCATAAAATGCAAGTGATTATGATGGATGTTGCTATGTCAGAGCTACATTATCTGGAAAGATAAACTGTCACTACTCTGAAACAAGTAAGGTGAAGAACCTTATTATGCATCAAACAAATACCTGAAAGATTATTTGTTATCAACTGCAATCAGCTATATAACATCTAATGTCAATTAGAAAAATCATATACTGATAATTCACAACAATGCCAAGGTCTCTGGAACATCCAAGATGGCGGCGCGGTCAGACGCAGCGGCTGCTCCGGGTCCCAAAAACGGTGATTTAATGTCAGTTAGTCTTGTCTCTCCGTCCTCAAAACCAGAGGAAAAACAACAGAAACATCAGAAAACCACACTGCAACATGTCTACGATCGCCAGCGTCTTCTGGAAATCGGTAGTGCATGTAACTATCACCCATCACCAGTAACTACTGAGAAGCTAAGAGGCCTTTGTTTACTGCGGAAGCCAGAGCCTGAGACCGGGGACTCACCTACTGCTGCTACCCACGCAAGGAGGTGCCGCAAGCGGTGTGAGAGGGGACGCAAATGGGGCAAGCGCGGAGGCATACGAGCTAGGCTAAAGGCTAACTCCACAAGACCAGCTCTTCGAACAATCTTGCTGTTAAATGTACGCTCACTAGAAAATACTTCCACTTCCTGCGCTGACTTAAAAGAGCAAGTCTCCCTCCACCCATCCTCACCACATTCTATAGGGGAATAATTGAGAGTGTGCTGACCAGCTGCATCAGTGTCTGTTATGGGAACTGCAGTGCTGCTGACCGCAAGACCCTACAGCGGACAGTGAACACAGCTGCAAAGATCATCGGTGCCCCTCTCCCCTCCATTCTGGACATTTTCCTTGCACGACGCTCCAGTAAAGCTACCAGTATCGTGAAAGACCCCACCCATCCCTCCCACAGTCTCTTCCAGCTCTTGCCATCAGGAAGACGGTACCAGAGCATCAGAGCCCGTTCTGCCAGACTGCTCAACAGCTTTTTCCCCCAGGCTGTGAGAGCCCTCAATTCCAATCACCTCACCCCCCTCTGAAACCTCATCCAAATCCAATCCATTCTGAGTGTGCTACACACAGGTGAGTGGGCTATACAAACCACCAGTGGAAAAACACACTCTTTCCTCTCTATACGCACCAGACACTTTCTTATAAACACTCCATGTTTCAAGGAAAATATTATGCAATTCTGAGTGTGCTACACACAGGTGAGTGGGCTGAACAAACCACCTGTAGAAACATACTCTTTCTCTCTCTATATGCACCAGACACTTACTTATAAACCCTCCACGTTACAAGGACTTAATAAGATAACACAAAATGTTTACTTGTGAATGCACCACAAATCATATTGCACTACTTCCTTCTTAACCTTAAATACCTCTATGCACAGTTATTATGTAAGTACTTGTATAGTCTGTTTTAGGTTATGTGTATGTACAGTCAACTGTTTATAGTATATGTATAGTCAGATTACCGATTTAGTAAGTTAGCTATGTAGGTCTAAAAACTGTTCTTACATCTAGTGTTGTATGTTTATATTTATGCTTATTTATGTAGCACCGTGGTCCTGCGAGACACGACATTTTGTTCTACTGTATGTCCACACGTAGCGGAATGACAATAAAGTTCGACTTGACTTGACTTGACTTGACTTGACTTGACTTGGAAGAGGTTTGGATAGATGATAGTTACATTCTCTGTGGTTGAGTGAGCAGTCCGGTGGCTGTGACTTCATCCACTGGTTGTGCTGGTAGAAATGCAGTGGGGAAATGAGCAGGAATCCGTTTCGACAGCCTTGAACACAAAGCGCTGGAGGACGCTTATCTCCTGGAGAACCAAAGGGTCCTAAAATCTGGAACACGCAGATGTGACCCTGAAGTAGGTGCAGAAGGTCCTTAGCCTGGAACACGCAAGCAAGTGAAGTGAAGGTTTGCTCGCCGGAGCTTAACCTTGTTGCAAATGTCTGTGTGTCTTCTGCCTCTCTGGGCTAAAGACCCAGAATTTGGTTGATCCGCTTTGTCTCTCTAGGATGGAGACTCAGGACGTGTTGCATCTGTTGTTGTCTCACTGGACGAAGACTCTGAATGAAGTCTGAACGTAGATTATCTCTTTCCTTGCAGGCTGGAGGCTCAGAACGTGGTCGTATCTGTTGCTGCCTCAAAGCTGGAGACTTAGGAACTGTGTATCTGTTAATGTCTCACCCTTGCAGGCTGGAGACTCAGATCTTGTGTATTTGCTACTGTCTCTCTGGATGGGAGACTCAGAAAGGGTTGTTTCTGTTGCTACCTTCCCTGTAACAGGCCGGAGACTCAGAACGGGTTGTTTCTGTTGCTGCCTTCCCTGTAACAGGCCGGAGACTCAGAACGGGTTGTTTCTGTTGCTGCCTTCCCTATAACAGGCCGAAGACTCAGAACTGGTTTATCTGTTAACGTCTTTCCCTTTCGGGATTCAGACTCAGAACAAGGAGTGTCTTTTGGGAAGGTACCTTTATCTCTTTCCGATGAGGAGGAGATTGCAATCTGGCGCTTCTCCATTTCCAGGCTGTGACTGGCTATTTCCATCAGAGAGGGGGTCACGGTGTGGCCCACCCTTCTTTCCTCCTGTGGAACTTATTTGCATAGTCCAAACACACATTTAGAAAAGTGTCACTAAAGTTTTACCAATGCATCATTCACTTACCAAACCACAACCAGAATACCTTTGGCAATGTTATGAACACATTAAGTCCAAACATGATGGAAGAAGATTGAACTGTCTTGCATGCATTCATTTGTCCATTAACAGCTGAGTTTGTGTAAGATGTTGCACTACACATCGCTGTCACTGAGGATACTTATTTCTCTGAATAAGTATGAGATGTGTAAGTATGACCTTTGTCCACTATAGTGGTCAAGGAGGGGCCCTGCCATAAACTGGGCCCTGGAATGTGCTGTCCACTACAATGAAAAGTGCTTCTAGATCGGATCAGCACATCTTCTTTAACACTGTTATGTCTGTACACTACCTCTCATTGATGTAAAAACATGTCCCGCCGCCACGCGATTTCCCAGTTGATTCTGCGTCGCGATCCGCTCTGAACAGCTGGAAGCCCGGCAGACTTAACGCACTGTCTGGAGTGCTGTCATTCAGCCAGGTTTCCGTGAAACACAGAGCAGCAGAGTGTAAAAAAATCCTTATTTATCTGGGAGAGCAGAAGAAGTTTGTCCATTTTGTTAGGTAGAGAGTGGAGGTTCGCCAGGTAGATGCTAGGCAGTGCCATTCTGAGTCTGCACTGTCTAAGCTTCACGAGTGCGCCGGCTCGCTTCCCTGTTTTCTCGTCCTAAAGTGTTTGATCAGCGCCGCTGCTCCGTCAACTACAACGTTCAGCAAAATGTCTGAATAAACGCAGATCATCCCTGGTAAAACTGATTGTGTTTGAGAAACAAAAAACAGGAAAAAACTAACAAAAACAGTACAAAAACTTAAGGGCCAAACACAGAGGCTGCCGTCTGAGGCGCCATTTTCACAACTGCATACACAGTCGCATCCAAAGCCGTATTCCAAGATAGAATTTACCTCAAGAAGATGTGCTGAGAAGAATATAAGCCTTGTATTTCCCTCAGAAGAAGAATGTGGTGGCTTGATCCAGCGGAGGAGATCATTTACATGAGTAAGTCTTTTTTATTAACCTATGTGCATTAGTTGTGACATAACGTGTATACATTTTACTAGTTAGAATTTTTCCAAACTATAATTCCTGACTAAATGTATAATCAAGTGAAACATTATGAAGTTTCATTCACTGCATCCAAATGTGTCACGACGCCAGGAGTTTTTTTTTTTTTTTTTTTTTTTGATGTTCTATAAAATAGACAGCAATAAGATATATATAAGTAATACGAGTTAAGTTAATAGCCTAATGTTAGAGTAAGAATGTTTAGAGTAAACTTTACTGTGATATACTCTGTTCGCGAATATATGTAGATGTTTATACCAATAATAATTTAGGTTTTCAGATATAAAATGTTTTTTTTATTGTATAATAGGCCTACATACAAACCATGCTTGTGTTTCTGACTATAACTAAGCTTCTGTTCATGAATATCTGCTCTGGTGTAAATTTTTTTTAATGTGTTATACCCAGTCATTGGTTGCGATCGTCTCAGGTGTAAATGCATCAAGTAAGCTGTAAATATCACTGATAAGTGACCCATCGGCAGACATATATGCGAGTCCATTCTTATCAGTGATGCAATTTATTATCAGCTATGCATGTTCTGGTAATTGTTAACAACTGTTTCAATTTTCATTTAGGACTGCGGCTGCATCACCGGCATCTTGCACAAGAAAGGTATGTGAGTATCATTCAGTTTTGAGAGGAAAATCATACTGAGTAATTTCACAGTATATCAAGTAGGCCTATGCATATACTAAGGTATTGTGAAAAATAAATACTAACGATTGTTTATAACATTATTTTAGGACTGTGAATACACCACTCTCACCTTCACCTGCATCTCACAAAGGTAGGGGATGCAGATCTCGTTCAGTTTTCAACTCCATTCAGAATCTTATAGAGTAAGTGTTCATTCACTATTTTACAGATGTTACTTTAATTTGATTTATTTACTCTATGGTAAAATATGTATGCTATGTGGTAACTGTGTTCTTTTTTCTAAAATTAGTACTAGTATCAGTGACCATCACAATAATGTTAATAATGTAGTTTATTTGTGTAAACAGCATGCTTACTTTTTTATTTCTGATGTGAGAATAACAGTGCAAAAGAACCTGTTGCAAAGAGAGCCAAAGCAAATAAGCAGCTCACTCTGTCATGGAAAACAGAGATTAATGTTGACATGTTCCACAGGCTCTGAGATTCCTGCCCGCACAGGAACCTGGACCACAGCTAAGACCATGTGATGGATACACTCCCATGAGTCTCTTCAAATAGTTTTTTTTTTTTTATTTTTTTTTTTTTCCCCCAGAGCACATAAACATCATACACTTTGGAAATGCCAGGTATGTCATATTTATTTATATATTTCAACATGACATACACTATCAGTCAAACGTCTTTGAACAGTACGATTTTTATTTTTATTTATTTACTTATTTTTTAGGAATTCTCTTCTGCTCACCAAGCCTGCATTTGTTTGATCCAAAATACAGCAAAAGCAGTAACACTGTGAAATATGTTTACTATTTAAAATAACTGCTTTCTATTTGAATATATTTTAAAGCATCAGCATCATTACTCCAGACTTACTCCAAAAAAAAAAAGGAAATGAGTCAGAACCAAGAGAAAATGATACAACCAAATGCAAACCAAAAATTCAGAAAACACCTTCATGCAAACCTATCACCAACAAAAGGAGAAATGTTGTAACAAAAAAAAACATTCTACGTTGCCTCAATTGGTCGGGAGGAAGTGTCTCGTCAACTGCTACATACAGGGACAGAAAACTCGGGTGCTTTGGGACACTGGCTCACAGGTTTCTGCTATTTATGAGATATGGAAAGCTGACAACTTGCATTGGGTTGAGGGACATAGCAGAGATAGTCAACCCAGATAACCCCTTACAAACTGAAGCAGCTAACGGCACAGAGATGCCATATGTGGGTTGGGTAGAAATGACCCTTAGATTAGTTGGCAGTGCTGCAGAATTTCAAGTTCCTATGCTCATCATGAAGGGCAACCGACAGCCTCGCCCTATCATTGGCTTCAATGTGAATAAGCAGTGTATGATCAACAGTCAAACAAAGGAAGGAACTGTCGAGGATGAAAAATTAATTAAAACAGTGACTAAGGCTTTCCCTAACTTGCAGGAAAAAAATGGGCAGAGCATTCATTAAGGCAGTGAGTGCTGAAAGGAGTAGCAAATATCTTGTGAGAACAGCTTGTCAGGGAGTGAATATGCCAAACCATAGTATTATTGAGGTAAAGTACAGAGTACATACTAAGCCCCTAAAAGAGGACACAATGTTTGTTTTTGAGCCTGATGAAAATGGCCAGTGGACCGAGAGACTGGAGTTTTGTGATACTCTAGTTCAGGTGAAGAAAGGGCCCCCCCCACACATAACCCTCATTGTGCAAAACTCAACTGCCCATGATATTATGCTGACTGGTAGAATTGCTAGGAGTAGAATAGAACCAAGGAGTGGATGCAGACTTCTGGGACCATCCAATAGATCTCAGCCACCTAGAATAAGACCAGAGACGGATAGTTTGTGAGATGCTGCGGGCAGAGTCAGGCTGTTTTTCCTGATGTGATAGTAACATAGGCTGTATTGAAAAGTTGCAGCTCAAGATTTCCTTGAAAGAGTAAGAACCAGTGGCCTGGACCTACATGTCAGTCCCCAAGCCTCTATATGAGGAAATGAAAGACTACTTTCTCGATTTAATAGCACAAGTATGGATAGAGAAGTCCCAATCTGCGTATGCTTTCCCGGTAGTGTGTGTGAGAGAAAAAAATGTGGTTCTTTCCGCCTGTGTATTGATTATAGAGAGTTAAATCGCAAGACACACCCTGACAGGCAACCAATCCCTAGGGTCCAGGACGTGATGGATGGCCTAGGAGGTAATACTATGTTTTCGTTATTACTTCAAGGAAAAGCCTACCACCAGGGGTTCATGGCAAAGGACAGCAAGCAGTTGTCAGCCTTCGTGACCCACTGGGGATTGTATGAATGGGCTAGGATACCTTTTGGGCTTATGAATGCACCAGCTGCTTTTCAGCACTGTATGGAGGAGTGCCTCGAGGGCCTCCATGATAAGATCTGTGTTCCATACCTAGATGACAATATAGTATTTAGTAGAATGTTTGAGAGTCATGTCGAAGCTGTCCAGAAAGTGCTACAGAGAAAGAGGACGTATGGGATCAAATTAAAACCCAGTAAATGTGAACTATTCAAAACTGAGATTTGTTACTTTGGAAGGATAGTGTCTGCTGAGGGCAACAAAATGGACCTGCCAATACTTCTGCCATCAGGATTCTGAAAGAGAGGAGACCAAATCCAGTCGGTGAGTTAAGACAGGTGTTGGGGTTATTAAGCTATTATTGTTACTACGTGAAAGACTTTTCCTGCATCGCAGGTCCTCTGTATGATCTAACTAAAGGGTCTGCCATGGCACCAGAGGAGAAAGGTGCCCAAAAACTACTGCCATCGCATACATACATTGAATGGACTGATACCCATCAACAAACTCTTGAGAAACTGGTAGATTGCCTGGTTCACTCCCCCAGTTCTTGCATTCCCTGACTTTTTTAAGCCCTTTGTATTACACACAGATGCTTCTAACATGGGACTTGGAGCTGAATTATATCAGCAACAAGATGGGAAGCTCTGTGTAATTGCATATGGATCACGCACATTGTCAAAATCTGAGAAAAACTATTACCTCCACTCAGGTAAATTAGAATTTCTTGCTCTTAAATGGGCGATAACTGAGAGGATCCACAACAACCTTTATTATGGACCCTTCTTCACAGTCTACAGCGACAATAATCCATTAACATATGTTCTGTCTACTGCTAAGTTAAATGCAACTGGAAGTAGATGGGTGGCAGAATTAGCTGACTTTAACTTTACTATTAAGTACCGCCCAGACAAGGAAAACATGGATGCTGACTTTCTATCCAAGATGCTGTTAGATGCAGAGATACTGCTGGATGACTACACAGAGGAAATCTCAAATGATGCAGTAGGAGCTGCGGTACAGTCGGTAGGATTGCAGTCAGAGATGCCAGCCACGTGGTCAATGGCCATCTCTGCTGAGGATTCATTTGAGTCTCCATGTGCTGTCATGGCCTCACTAGCACCCTCACAAATCCGACAAGATCAGGAAGATGACCCACATATTGGACCTGTGTTGCAGTATAAGTTGTCTGAAGAAAAGCTGTCACGTTGCAACCTGAAGGACTTCAGTTCACAGAGTCGTTGTTTAGCCAGGGAACTGAACAAGCTGGAAGTTGATGAACATGGAATCCTATGGAAAAAAAATGGCACATAGAAGGCAATTGGTAATACCTGATAAACATAAAATCACAGTGTTAAGAGAGCTGCATGACCAAATGGGACATCAGGGCACCGACAGAACAATATTGTTGATTTGGGATCGCTTCTTTTGGCCATATATGCTGTAGTGAACAACAGTCAAACTGGCATTCCAAGGACCAGATTATGGGAGGGCCCCTCTCTAACTGCCGGTGTGGAGGGAGATGTGCCCACCGTGATTGGATCTTGGTGGAGGAACATAAACTAATGTTCAGAACCATCAGATAAGATACCAAGACAACTACCAGACACCTCTAGCAGGACAGGAAGGGAGACCTTCTGCACCCACGACCACCTAAGAGAAGACTTCTCATTGGACTACGGGTTGACCCTCACCATCACACCCAATCCTAAGGTTTAGGAAATGACTGCCATAAACATTCCTCCAGATCTCTGGATGCAACAGCAGTGGCCGAAACAAAGAAAGGCCACAAAGATCTATCCAAATCCATACATACCCATGTTTGGAGACCTTAAATGGACACAAACTGCAAGGAATTCACTTCATCCTCAGAGGAAGTACAGTTTATGTTGAAGGCCATTGACTGTTAACACAACAGTTCATGGAAGCAGGCCTATTAACATATTATGGTATGAATAAGTGATAGTTCAACAGTTTCCTATCACGTTTGGACTCTTTTTGCTCTTCATGATGCTGATAACAGTTTGAAAGAGGTTTGGTAAGGAAATATTGCATGAGTGAAATGTTAAAGACACTGTATGCAAATGAGTTCCACACTAGGGCGGGCAACACCATGGCCACCTCGGACACAAGTGGCCAATCACATTCCTGGAATAGAGAGGCACCAGATTCCAATCTCATCCTCATCAGAAAGAGATAAAGGTACCTTCCCAAAAGACACTTCTTGTTCTGAGTCTGAGTCCTGTTACCGGGAAGGCAGCAAGAGGAACACTCCCCGGTTCTGAGTCTTTCGTCTAGAGAGACACTAACAGAAACACCAAAGTCTGAGTCTCCGGTACATCCAGAGAGACAGTAGCCGATACAGCGTTCTGAGTTTCTGGCCAGACGAGGAAAGAGACTTCAAGACAGCTAAGGTTCAACTCAGCTCCTGAATAAAACCTTCCTTATCACATTTGGCTGCCCTTCAGTTGCCAAGGACCCAGCAGTGACGGACCCCGTCTGACTCTTGCCGCTCTGAAAGCAGCGCAGCCCAGTCCGAAAGGACCTCCTCAGTGGCAGACACTGCCTGAAGCACATGGCTCCTCAACGACGCAGCCAGGCTGCAAAGGATCCCGTGAAGACCCATCTGACCCAGCATCCCGGTCCATGCTCTAAGGACCCCCTTGTGGCACAACAGAAGTTCAGCATCCTCCAGGTCTGCGCATCGACAGCTACTGGAACGAAACTCTGTGCCCTCCCCACTGCACGCAGTCTGCATCACCAGTGGAAGACGTCTCTACCGCCGGACTGATCACCCGCCCGTGGAACGTAATTATAAACTTACCAAACCTCTTTCCTAAATACCTTGGCTTAGTTTATACCTGCAGCCTATGTTTTTCTAACCTGTTTAGATAACATTTACTTGGGGTCAGCATTAAAAATAATTGCTATATTATTTGTTCAGAGATAAATAAGCAGTTATTTATCGTTAATTCCACCAGAGCCATTAACCCTTTGAGCGGTACGGTCCCACATATGGGATTCTTATTTCCGTGCCCCTGGGAGTACGGTCCCACATATGGGATTTAGAACGTTCGGTGACGTCACATAACTGCCAAATTCAAACTGTGGTTTCGCGCGTTTACTGGCGCTGAGCCAGAGAGATACGTGCACTGCGACTGTAATGTTATCACAACTATGCAGTGTTCTTAACCGCATAATGCATATTTTAGGTTTCAGACATTTAAATGCACATAAGTACTAGTTAAACAATACATTTAGAGCTTGTAAAATACACACAGATGTCTATGGAAGCAACAATAACAATCCATTCAAATTTAATTTGCCGATGTGTTTTATTCATATCAGATACACATAGTGTAAGTACCTATAAAGTTCACTCTATTCTTCACCCAGTTCACTGGCCACTTACTTGCATGTATTTCTGGAGAAACTGATGAATTCACGTGCTGTAAATCTGACTGACAGGACTCTCTGAACTGCCCGTCTCACGTTACAGATCACGAACAAGATCATTTATAAAGGTGTTTAAAGGACAAAACACACTCATTTAAGCATATTTGTGAATCGGAATATCAGATTGTCCATGCCATGGTAAGCAAGTTTGTGAATATGTTAAATGAAAAAGGAAAAACGAAATAAAAGCGATCCATCTGTCATACAGTGTTATTGTGGCCGCGGTGTGTCACGTGACAATCATGACGCGTCGCCATGGAAACAGTAAGGGCAAACGTTCTAAAATAACGGTCGCCTTAAAAAAACTCACTCTGGGGGGACCGCTAGAATATTTTAAACTCACCACTGAAAAGGTTAAGTGGTTCCCATAAGCAACATTTCCATAGAAATCTCTTCCATTGGTACATTCAGCTCAACAGCATTGCATTCTGCCATTCTGTGTTCACTCCGTTTATTTGTTTCTACAGTTTATTTGGTATCTTCCTCCATATTAAGTTGTCTATTATTATCTATTAGCAGTGCATATTCATTTATTGGTATCATCACTAGTTGTTGTATTTACTCTTGCATATCTATTGTTAATAAATTTCACGCTGGATACACCAGCCAGTAACTCACCTGGGGTAGAGGAGGAATTAGTTGAAACTGACACAGTTGAGGAAGTACTGCAGTTCTCTGGAAGTGGTGATGGAAGTGAAACAGAGCTTATGGCTAAATGACAACAGAGGGAACGTAGACCACCAAAGACCTTTATATATGATAAAATTGGGTTACCCTCTTGTTATGGCCTTACTGCACTGCCATTCCATACCATGCCTCAAATGTTGACATATCAATTGCAACCGTACTATAATCAGCCTCTATGCTCTTATGGAAGGTAAGTTCAGTATTCTTTTGATAGTTGTATAGACCCTCAGTGACTTGAAACAAAATTGAGTATATTCAGAAGCACATGGACTAAATTTCAGGACATGAAATCATACTGAATTGAGTATTTTATCAAAACTCTTCCTTCGGGACTCAAATTTAGTGTGAGTATGTGAACATTTGATACACACCCCACAGCATGGAACTCAGAAGAGTAGAGGGTGTTGTTGACATCCAGTGTGCTGTCTAGTCTGAGATTAAGTTAATCTATTACTGGATGAGTCGGACAAACTGAAACTGATTAATTGGTGTTGGTAAGAGGAAACAAAATGGAATGTATCAAAACAGTTCCAGCCTGTAACCAAAATGTATAATATGGTGAATTGCCCTGATTAATTGGTGTTAGTAAGAGGAAACAAAACTGAAAGTATCAAAATAATTCCAGTCTGTAACCAAAATGTATAATACGGTGAATTTCACTGTTTAATTGGTGTTGGTACTGGGAAACAAAATTGAATGTATCAAAAGAGTTCCAGTCTGTAACCACTATACTGAAAATTGTATTGAAAATTGGGGGGAGTAATGCAACGGGTATAATTATTAACCCTCTGGGGTCTGAGGGTGTTTTGGGGCCCTGGAGAAGTTTTGACATGCCCTGACATTTGTTTTTTTCAGTATCTTAAAAAAAAAAAAAACTATTAATGGCTAAAGTCTGATAACACTGTATTCAGCACAAACTGGGCTACAATAATATGTAAGCACCATGAAAGTACATGTTTGTGTTTTTGAGAAAACAATGTTTATGCGTTGTTAGTGAAAATCTTCTTTTTTTTTTCTTTTTTTTTTTTTTGAGTCCCTGAAATAAGGCCATAAAACACACACAGAATATTTATTCACAAGACTTTTGAGAACTGGATGTGGTAGACTAGAGTTTTTGCTACAAAATAATGTGAAAATGATCCTGTTCACTCATTCACAGAAAAAAATATATTGATTTAACATTTCTAAAACATGTTTTGTAATAGAATGCCCTTATTCAAGGGAGTGACAATGGCCATGAATATTTAGTGATTCACACCTAAGACAAAGGGCCTCCCATAATGGGCCATCAATATGAATGTGACTGAGGCAGGTAAGAAAGAATGTGAGGAGAGTCAAATAATGTGGGTTTTTGATTATTATTTGTATTTTATTTACAATAGAGTATAACAAAAATAGGCCTATACACAGTGAAGGTCAAGGACACATGATTGAACATGCTGATCTGAACACTGAGACTTGAACAATAACACACCTTTGTGCCAAACATTCATTCATTATGTTAAAGGGGTCATATGATGCGATTTCAAGTTTTTCTTTCTCTCTGGAGTGTTGCAAGCTGTTTGTGCATAGATAAGATGCATAGACACCGTCTCTACGTCACGGTGTGGGGAGATTTGCAAAACACTGCCCAAATGTATACACAATGAAAGAAGGCGTAACTTTTAATCTCACTGTAGTATTGTTGCTACTGCCAGCGTCATGTACTGGAGACGCTGTGTGTTTCGTTGTGAGAGAGAAAGTACTTTCTTTGGCCTTCCAAAAGAGGACACAACTACAAATCAGTGGTTAAGTTATATTTACAACACTGTTTCAGAACAGTTCAATGCAAATATTCGAGAGTGTGCAGCACATTTTACGGAGGACTATTTCCTGATCCCGGGAGAGAGTAGCCTACAATGTGAATTCTATGAATGGCTGTGAACACGATAAAGTGGGGCAATTCCAACGTCGCAAGGACAGTCTGTTGCCTCTGACTCAAAGCCTGTAAGTACGTTTCGATATTTAAAGAATTTGCTACTGACTTTTCAAATGAGAGTTTTGAGCAGTGTGGAGTAGTGCTTGTTTGGCGTTTCTACGATCACAAATGCAGACATGGTGTTATGTTTATGCGGCGCAATGCAACACGTAAAAAGACCGTATGAGTCATTATAATCTGTATAAGTCAATATGTCCTCACTAAATGCAACAAATGCCTCATTTATAGCGTGTTTTATTGTTTTAGTCTCATCGCGCCGGGACCATAGACTGTAAAAAGGCCGGGACACGGTATCACAACATGGGAAGGGGCGTAACATTTCCATCTCATGCTTCCCGGAAGGCGCGACCCCTGCCGTAACAGTACCACCGGGGAGTGGGGATGGGTGCTCTGGAGGCCCCCCAGGACAGACACAGACAGGATGACAGGACGGGGGCCTCCAGGACAGAACAGACAGGAACCGGGCTCCAAGGCGGATCAGGGATCTCAGGAGGCCATGGCAGTGCCAGGAATCAGAGGCCTTACTGGGCATGACGGGAGAATCACAGCCCTTCCTGGGCTGGACGTGGAGTCAGGGGCCCTCACAGGGTTTCTCCGGAACTGCTTCCACTTGAACGACAAGGAGGCAGACGAGTCTATGTAGACAAGACTGACTGGGTTAATTAAAATGTTCCTGTGGACACAGTACTTTAAAAGCCTAGACTCCGGTCAGGGGCTGGAGCCATCACTGAACTCTTGGACAGGCTGGGAACGGCACTCCTGGCCACGACTTGGGAACTGGAGTCAGCGGCGGACGGCACGCTTGGGTGAGATGCGAACGGCGGCGTGGGTGAGCCGCGGACGGCGGCGTAAATATCCCCGCGAACGGTGGGCTTAGGTAAGCCGCGGACGGCGGCGTGGGTGAGCCGCGGACGGCGACGTGCTCGGGTGAGCGGCGAGCTGGTTCTTGAGGGAGCTGCGGACGGTGGCAGGCTTGAGGGAGCCGCGGACGGCGGCAGGATATCCCCGCGGACGGCGGCGGGCTTGAGGGACTCGCGGCCAACGGACTCGTGGCACTCGTGGCAATCCCGCTGAAATCCAACGCCGAATAACAGCTGGCTAGGGCGGGATGACGAGTGGTGACTTCCATGCTGCGGGACAAACAAACAGGAACAAACAAAAACACTTTCAAGAAATGGAAAACAAAACTGTGAAAAGGGGGCGCCACTTACTTTCGGTTTAGGTCTGGTCTTCTGTCACGGTGCACACACGAGGGAAGCGAGGAGACGAAGGTAAACTCAAAATATACAGTCTTTAATGATATCCAAAACAGACAAGGCAAGGCACGGCAAGACATGGCAGGGTAGACACACAGGAACACCGTCAGACAAAAAAAGTAGACCAGACAAAAATGAACAGAACAGGCAGGAACTAAATACACATAATAATTAACACACACACCTGAATGAAATCATAAACAATCAACTAGACGAACACAGGAACAGGAAGGACCAAATAAGTGCATGGAGGGGGAAACACACAAGACAAGACAGACTGGACTGTGACAGCACCAGTGCGGGCTTTGACCCCAGGGGGTTAAGAGAAAGTATTATTGTTAGTAGCATTATTTCAGAGTTAATATGTTATTAGTTATTAGTATTAAAGAGCCCATGTTACACCCCTCTTTATCTCCTTGCACTGGCTACCAGTTGCAGCTCGGATCAAGTTCAAGACACTGATGCTTGCATATAGAACAACCACAGGCTCAGCACCCGCCTACTTCCACTCACTATTACGAATCTACACCCCCTCCAGAAGTCTGAGATCTGCTAGTGAGCGACGCCTCGCGGTACCATCACAGAGAGGCTCAAAATCACTTTCCAGAACATTCTCGTTCACCATTCCTGGCTGATGGAATGATCTTCCCACCCCTATCCGGAATGCTGGATCCCTATCAATCTTCAAGCAACAACTGAAAACTCATCTCTTTCAGCACTACTTGACTTCATCCTAAACTTTATATAAAAAAAAAAAAAAAACCTTCTTTCTCTTTATTTATTCCTTTCCTTTCTGGCTTGTACTTATTTGAACAATGCCTGAGACTTGTTGTTACGAGCACTTCCTCTGTCTGATTGCCTCTTCAAGATGAATCGCTTTATGTATTCCCCAATTGTAAGTCGCTTTGGATAAAAGCGTCTGCAAAATGACTAAATGTAAATATAAATGTTAGTTCTTGTGACATTATGATGCAGTACTGAAACACTCCAGCAGGGGGTGGGGAGGACATAGAGAGTTAATAGGCACACAAGTTCCCCTCTCCCACTCTAATAATACAGAGATTGAGGGAAACGCAAGAAGTGTTCATGTCTGTTCATTAACATACCTATGCCCCCCTTTTCAGGTAAACCGCTCAGTTTTCTAATATTAATGTTCATGTGAGTTTGAGTATAGGGTTGTATAATTGTGAAAGAAAAGAGATGAGATTGGGTCGCACATGGTGAACATGTGAATAGCTTCCGATGCTATGCTACCGTTAGTACATTTCATCCATTGTACTGTTAATATATGAAGTTTGATGGGTATCTAACAGTTTGTATGATAAAAATACAGTGTTTTATGCTGTAAAGATGAGTTTGCTATGATACTGTTAGCTTTTGAACATTGGTTTATTCTTATTTTGAGTTTGTATTGTGGATGAGTAATTGTGAATGGGTCACGTACTGAATCAGCGTTGATTGTCAGTGTGAAGTTACTGTTGTGTGTTACCACCTCATTAACTTGATAATGTGTAAAGTGTTACCATATTGTGAAAACTAGATTGTTCTGAGATTAATATGCACTTTGAGTACAGATTGAATACGGATGACTTGTGAATACAGGTTGTAATGTAGAGTATTACATTCATTAAGATTTATAGATAATATGATTTATTCTGCATATCCTTTATTTCGAATTGAATTACTTTGTCAAGTGCACTGATGCAAGTTACCTTGTTTATTGTGTGTACTAGGATGGATAGAATATCTTATGTCAAATGATGCTCATCTCTTTATTTGTTTTGTAAGCAAAAACTGTATAATATGGGTCACACCGTGTACAAAGAGTTCTATGTTGATTCATTTCATGTCTGTGCAAAGTTGAATGTTTTTTTCCACTCTAATAACACAGAGATTGAGGGAAACACAACAATTGTTTGTGTCTGTTCATTAACATATCTATGTCCCCCTTTTCAGGGAGATTACACAACCACCAAATGAATGCCACTTTATTGGGACAAAAACCTCCCTACACCTACCACTAACCATACCTAATAACACTGTATTATTAATGAGACATTTTATGCCTTTCTGATCTGATATGTGATGTAAAAAGTAGAAAAACATGTTTGGCAAAAAGCGGATTCGAACACGGGTCTATTGCGTCAAAAGCAAACATCTCACATCTTTTACACGCTGCGCCACAGACACTAATGAAAAATATGTATTATACAGTGCTGTTTAATGCAGCCAGGCATTGGTGGGTGGAGTTAATGTAAATAGCCTCTGCCAACAAATTGGGCTATTTGTCCTTATATACGCGCCATTTATTTTTAGAGCTGCTTTACAGCAGAATCAAATTCTGTTTGCATAATTGAAACATTTTAATTTATATATTATATTTTATTTATATATTATATTATTGCAATATTACTATTATTATATATCTTTGAAACAATCTATACTGCATAAAATACTATAGGGTCATTCCGTGACAAATCAACCAAATTTCAGAAACTTCCCCGGCTCAAATTTTTGATTTTGCTAATATTTTTCTAAGAAAGATAAACATGTTTAGTGATGATCTTAATTTTTAAGGCCCTATATGGTTTGGTTCCAGGGATATTGGGATCTCAATATGGCTCCAGGGTAAATTGTTAAATTGTACACATTTTCAGTGGTCAAAAACCAAATGTGGGTCACTTTGCAAAAATATGATACTTCATTTCTTTTAAAGAGGAATGTCTGAAGAGCAAATAATGTCGAAACTAGAGATGTATCTTGTTTCCTTCTGTCAAAACAACTGCATTGAACAAAACTGCCCGAGTGCCATAAATATTCTTTTTTGTTTGCATGCCTATAACTCAAGAAGTATTAAAGATATCACAATATGATTTTAGATTCTAGTTCTTAATAAACTTTTCTTTTGGAATCTTCATTTTCAAGGTCCTATATCATTCAGTCCAAAAGATAGGGGGTCTCAATGAGGCTCCAGATTGTTGAATATTACCCATTTTCAGCGCTTGAAAAACAAATGTTGGTCACTCTGTATACAACTGATACTTATTAGGTAACAAGGTAACAACATGCTATACACGTATGTATATATACGTGTATAGCATGTTGTTAACTTGTTACCTAAAAAATTAGAACATCGTGAAAAAGTTTTTTTTTTTTTTCTTTGGAAGTTATTCAAGTGAAACTTTCATATATTCTAGATTCATTACATGTCAAGTAATCCATTTCAAAAGGTTTTTTTTTTTTTTTTTTTTTTTTTAATTTATTTTTTAATTTTGATGATTAGAGCTTACAGCTCATGAAAGTCAAAAATCCAGTATCTCAAAATATTAGAATAGTTACATTTGAGTTTCATTAAATGACCATCCCTACAGTATAAATTCCGGGTATCTCTTGTTCTTTGAAACCACAATAATGGGGAAGACTGCTGACTTGGCAATGGTCCAGCAAATGTCAATCACGTCATTCACTACAACCCGCTGCTGCTGCGATCCCGTCCGCGCTGTCTATTCCTCTAAATGAAGACCCACTTCGGTGGTGGTGCGGGATGTCCAGGCACTTTCCGAAACTCTAGCGGCTCGCTTGTCGTTATCTCTGTGGGCCAGCGACTTAACTTCTTGCCGGGTGCGTTTTTTTCAAGTGCAGGAATAATTGTTAATCGCCTCAGGTCTTTCACCAGACCACATTGACATGTTAATTTCACTGATCCAAAACGCATAGTCTGAGTAAGTAAAATGGGCATTGTTGCATTGTTTTGTTTTTAGAAGATATAGCCTACATGAAGTATGTTTTTAAAAGCCGTTTTAATGCAATTCCTTGATAAACTTTCCTATTGTTTTTGACTTGTGTTTTAAGATGTTGGTTAAAATTATATGAATATGAAGAATTCTGGCAGGCTGTTGGTTTTCCATTATTCTGCATTCAGCTAATTTGAATAAATAAGATATGCATTGGCTGACATTGAGTGTTTGCTCTTCTTTTTTTTTTCATTTTTTTTTTCTATTTTTAATGACCACATAAAATTAAATGATGATAACGCAAGGCAAGCGTACGTGATAATCGTGACCTATTTTTAGTGGAATTTATTGAGGGATTTGACGGTGTGAGTTTTTTTTTTTTTTTTTTCTTGCCATCTTTCGGGGGTTTCCTGCTTTTATAGACTAGTCAGCTAGTCAGATCAGGGCCGGCACCACGGGGGGGGGCATTTAGAAATTATATTTAGATTATACCATTATATTTAGAAATATAATGGTTTATTTGAAAAAAAATAAATAAAATATATATATATATATATATATATATATATACACACACACACACAGTGGGGCAAAAAAGTATTTAGTCAGCCGCCAATTGTGCAAGTTCTCCCACTTAAAAAGATGAGAGAGGCCTGTAATTTTCATCATAGGTATACCTCAACTATGAGAGACAAAATGAGAAAAAAAAAAAATCCAGAAAATCACATTGTAGGATTTTTAAAGAATTTATTTGCAAATTATGGTGGAAAATAAGTATTTGGTCAATAACAAAATTTCATCTCAGTACTTTGTTATATACCCTTTGTTGGCAATGACAGAGGTCAAACGTTTTCTTTAAGTCTTCACAAGGTTTTCACACACTGTTGCTGGTATTTTGGCCCATTCCTCCATGCAGATCTCCTCTAGAGCAGTAATGTTTTGGGGCTGTTGCTGGGCAACACAGACTTTCAACTCCCTCCAAAGATTTTCGATGGGGTTGAGATCTGGAGACTGGCTATATATATATACATACATATACATGCCAGAATCATGTTAGAAACATGCTATCAACATGCTAACTTCATGCTAATTATGCTAGTTACATGCTAATCATGCTACAAACACAATAAGCAACATGCTAATCATGCTAGAAACATGCTAGCAACGTGCCAACTACATGTTAATCATGCTAGAAACATGATTAATAACATGTTAACTACTTGCTAATCGTGTTAGTAACATGCTAGCAGCATGCTAATCATGCAAGCAACATGCTAATTATCTAATCTATCTAAATTTTCAAACTTCAGGCTTTTACAGCTGCTTTAAACTTACAGGCTAGGCTTTCTCAAGCCAACCTAAAGTTTGTCTTGACAAACTTTTTTTATCTAGTTGTATTTAAAGCAGAATATCTGAAGTTTTTCTCACATTATGAATGACAAGGGTTAATTGTTAACTCTAGGTACAGTATGAACAGTGTGAAACGTAAAATAAGATTACTCAGGATCCCATTTACCTGGGGTTTTGAATTACCCAGTGTTAATTATTCCAAGTGTGAGAGATCTTAAATGTTTGAGGTACTATCAGTGATTCTGCCAAATATGCCCTTTAGCAGTAGATACTATGTAATCTGAGTATGCTTCACAATATACAACAATAAAAAAGATTAACAAATTCTAATAATTAATTCAGATGAGGCAAATATTGGTTTATTGATGTGAATGCAATGTGTGGAAATAGCAGCCACTTTTACCAAGGAGGCATGGGATTTGTTTCAAACATGTTGCAATACTGCATATCTGAACTCTTGGTAGCTTCAGAAGCTGTTAAAATGAACAAAATCCCTTCTTAAAAATATCCATGAAACTGATTGAAATATAGAATCGTATGAATAGACTACTGAAAGAAAGGTAATGTGCCTCAGCTTGTCCATTTCAGTGCATTTTTTAGCATTCCGACAGGTATATTTTATACATATTGTTTTGATAGAGGGAAACAATATACAATTCTAATTTCAACATTATTTATTCTTTTGTTCTTTAAATTAAATAAGTATAGGCTGTATACAAAGTGACCAACATTTGGTTTTTGACCACTGAAAATGAGTAATATTCAACAATCTGGAGCCTCGTTGAGACCCCCCTATCTTTGGGACTGAATGATGTAGGGCCTTGAAATTAAGGATTCCAAAAGAAAAGTTTATTTAGAACTAGAATCTAAAATCATATTGCAATATGTTTAATACTTCTTGAATTATAGGCACACAAACTTTGGAAAAAGAATACTTATGAAACTCAGACAGGTTTGTTCAATGCAGCTGTTTTGACAGAAGGAAACAAGATACATTTGTAGTTTCAACATTATTTGTTCTTCAGACATTCTTCTTTAAAAGAAAATTAGTATCATATTTTTGCAAAGTGACCCACATTTGGTTTTTGATCACCGAAAATGTGTACAATTTAACCATGTACTCCTGGAGCCATTTTGAAATTCCAATATCTCTGGAACTGAACAATTTAGGGCCTTAAAAATGTCAAAAGGAAAGTTTATTAAGGCCCACAATCTAAAAGGGCATTAAGATATCTTTAATACTTTTTGAGTTATAGGCCTGCAAACTTTGGAGGAAAAAAAACAAAAATGAAAAGTGTTCTTTCCCCATTTTTGAATAGTCACCATTGGCACATAATGCAACAAAGATTGCTAAATTCAACCGATTTTACAAATAGACCTACCAATCTCTGTGTAAAAGTAACATTATGATGCTGCCATCTTTCTTAAGTCAATTTTACCCTCCTGTAATTTGGCCATTTTGACCCCCCTCTACAAAATAGTGGATTACTCAGTAAATATTCATCCTTGACATTTAATATTTTGGCCTTCATCACTATACATGTTTATCTTTCTTCAGAAAAAAAAAAAAAAAAATATTAGCAAAATCAAAAATTTGAGGCGGGGACAAATGGTTGAGTTGACACGGAATGACCCTATAGAGATAAATTATAATAATTAATTCATTACATTTATATAGCGCTTGTCTAGGCACTCAAAGCGCTTTACACAGTAAGGGGGAATCTCCTCATCCACCACCATAAAGTGGCCATAAAGGTGACGTCATTTGACTTCATTGGAAATGTGCGTAGAGATTAAAGTACAATTTATGTCCTACTAACAATACTGTTTTTAGATTTATATAGATTTAATTTATAATCACTACCCCCACCTCCAATTCACTCATGCATTTGAAGGTGAAATGTCACAAGGAGCGCATTGCGTTCTGGGAAATAGTATCCCCATGCACTGTCTTCAGGTGCATACATCAGATTTCAGCAAATGTAGCAGGTAATCCAGGAATTCCATGCATACAGAAAATTCTAATACTATTCACAGTATAGCTACACATAGTGTATATACATACTGGACACTGCAGAAACAGGAAGAGCAGTATGATAGTATGACATTTCGAACACAGCAACTCTTATGGAAATATCCGGTAGTTTCCGTGTACAGGTGCATCTCAATAAATTAGAATGTCGTGGAAAAGTTCATTTATTTCAGTAATTTAAGTCAAATTGTGAAACTCGTGTATTAAATAAATTCAGTGCACATAGACTGAAGTAGTTTAAGTCTTTGGTTCTTTTAATTGTGATGATTTTGGCTCACATTTAACAAAAACCCACCAATTCACTATCTCAACAAATTAGAATACTTCATAAGACCAATAAAAAAATAAAAAAGTGAATTGTTGGCCTTCTGGAAAGTATGTTCATTTACTGTATATGTACTCAATACTTGGTAGGGGCTCCTTTTGCTTTAATTACTGCCTCAGTTCGGCGTGGCATGGAGGTGATCAGTTTGTGGCACTGCTGAGGTGGTATGGAAGCCCAGGTTTCTTTGACAGTGGCCTTCAGCTCATCTGCATTTTTTGGTCTTGTTTCTCATTTTCTTCTTGACAATACCCCATAGTTTCTCTATGGGGTTCAGGTCTGGTAAGTTTGCTGGCCAGTCAAGCACACCAACACCATGGTCATTTAACCAACTTTTGGTGCTTTTGGCAGTGTGGGCAGGTGCCAAATCCTGCTGGAAAATGAAATCAGCATCTTTAAAAAGCTGGTCAGCAGAAGGAAGCATGAAGTGCTCCAAAATTTCTTGGTAAACGGGTGCAGTGACTTTGGTTTTCAAAAAAACACAATGGACCAACACCAGCAGATGACATTGCAACCCAAATCATCACAGACTGTGAAAACACTGGACTTCAAGCAACTTGGGCTATGAGCTTCTCCACCCTTTCTCCAGACTCTAGGACCTTGGTTTCCAAATAAAATACAAAACTTGCTCTCATCTGAAAAGAGGACTTTGGACCACTTGGCAACAGTCCAGTTCTTCTTCTCCTTAGCCCAGGTAAGACGCCTCTGACGTTGTCTGTGGTTCAGGAATGGCTTAACAAGAGGAATACGACAACTGTAGCCAAATTCAAACGGTTCTTGATACCTTGACCCCAGCCTCAGTCCATTCCTTGTGAAGTTCACCCAAATTCTTGAATGGAATTTGCTTGACAATCTTCATAAGGCTGCAGTTCTCTCGGTTGGTTTGCATCTTTTTCTTCCACACTTTTTCCTTCCACTCAACTTTCTGTTAACATGCTTGGATACAGCACTCTGTGAACAGCCATCTTCTTTGGCAATGAATGTTTGTGGCTTACCCTCCTTGTGAAGGGTGTCAATGATTGTCTTCTGGACAACTGTCAGATCAGCAGTCTTCCCCATGATTGTGTAGCATAGTGAACCAAGCTGAGAGACCATTTTGAAGGCTCAGGAAACCTTTGCAGGTGTTTTGAGTTGATTAGCTGATTGGCATGTCACCATATTCTAATTTGTTGAGATAGTGAATTGGTGGGTTTTGTTAAATGTGAGCCAAAATCATCATAATTTAAAGAACCAAAGACTTAAACTACTTCAGTCTGTGTGCACTGAATTTATTTAATACACAAGTTTCACAATTTGAGTTGAATTACTGAAATAAATGAACTTTTCCACGACATTCTAATTTATTGAGATGCACCCTGTATGTGCCCTGGCGTTTCTGATTTCTTGACACGGACAAAATCTGACTCTTTTGTGCACGGCAGTTTTCCAGTCCACTCACCAACACAATAAACCCCCAGACACAGACAGAAATGTTGACGCACTCACTGGTAAATCCACGTATCTTCCTGTGCATGATCAGTTAAATCTCCATAAACGGCCAATCATATATCTCAGTAAACATCTGTAAATTACCGTGCACTTAATATATTTTAAATGCTACTGGCCTTCTACACAAAAATGTGTCATATGCACTCATAAAAACTGTAAGGAAAGCCACAAATACAGCAAAGTATTAACAAAACTCAATTTTATTTTTCAGCAAATGCAGGACTGCAAACATTTAACGGGACTGCAAATATTATTCAACAAATGCAACAGGACTGCAACATTTAACTAAACATTTAGATTCAGAAAAATATTTTACAAACACAGACACTTCCAAGTAAATCATTAAACTGATTCAACAATAAAATATGTAAAGGAAAAAAGAAAAAAAAAAAAAAAAAATATATATATATATATACTAATCAAAAAAAAAAAAAAACACAATAATGAATACACTTGCAATGTACACTGCAAAGTCAGGGCAGTGATTACCGCTCCATCTCAGACAGTCACACACACATATTCTACAATTCTAATGGCACCATCAGGACCATGCCATATTTTTTTCATTTAATTCTGCCCTTCAGAAGCTACAGAAGATACTGTTATGCTCATAAATTTACTCTAAACTCTACCTCTCGCAGAATATGCAATCGTTTTAACCCTCTGGGGTCTGAGGTCATTTTAGGGCCCTTGAGATGTTTTGACATGCCCTGATATTTGTGCTTATTTCAGCTACTTAAAACATACTATTGACCAACATGTAATTTTTTTGTATTCAGCACAAACTGTGCTACAATAATATGTGACCAAGAAGAGGGATCATAAACATTGCATGCTATTTTTATTTAGTGAATAAGCAATTTTACATGACAGATATTTACATATACTGAATTTATAAAAATGAATATGTATAATTTATTAAAATGTTCAAAAGTTTACATACACTTGATTCTTAATACTGTGTCATTACCTGGATGACCCACAGCTGTTTTTATGTTTTGTGATAGTTTTTCATGAGTCCCTTGATTGTCCTAGGCAGCAGATTCTACAATCTATTTATGCTTAAAGTGTTTTGGGAAATGGAGCCCAGAGCAGTTCAACTGCCTGCTGTTCTTCAGAAAAATCCTCCAAGTCCTGCAAATTCTTTGGTTTTCCAGCATCTTCTGCATATTTGGCCCCTGTCTAACAATGACTTATGATTTTGAGATCCATCTTTTCACTCTGAGGAAAACTGAAGGACTCATACACAACTATTATAAAAGGTGAAAACATTCACTGATGCGCCAGAAGGAAACAATACATTAAGAGCTGGGGGTGTAAACTTTTGAACATGATGATAATGATGAGTAAATCTTATTTGTTCTTTTAGTACTGCCCTTCAGAAGCTACATAAAATACTTATTTTTGATACTTTTCAGACAAAATAAGTAGTTTGCCCTGATCATCCAATTCAAATAGCTTACACCCTGCATCTCTTAATGCATTGTGTTGCTTTCTTGAGCATCAGTAAATGTGTTTACCTTTTGTAATAGTTATGTATGAGTCCCTCAATTGTCCTCAGTGTGAAAAGATAGATCTGAAATCATACCGTCACTGCTGGAAAGGGTTCAAATCTGCAAGAGATGCTGGAAAACCTGAGAATGTGCAGGACCTTGAGGATTTTTCTGAAGAAAAGCGGGCAGTAGAACTGCTCAGGACAAACAAAGGACTCATGAAACACTATCACAAAACAAACATGAACCACTATTCCTTTTTTTTTTTTAAATCAGCTATAATTCTGACTTGCAGACCAAACATAACCATCTGTTAAATGAAATAGCTTCATCAGGCCAGTCCTAAATAATAAAAAAAAAAAAAAAAAAAAAAAACTATTATTTTGTTCAACAACATTATGCATATTCTGCAATGTGATGTAAACTTTTGACCACAACCGTATGTATGTGTGAAACAGTGAGTACAGCAGGCTAATTTCAGTGAAATATCAATACCCCTATCATCCTCTTCCATGTCCTTTCTATTTATTTTGTGGAAACTGTCACTGGTGGTTCTGTCACATTTTCACAGTCCTTCAGATGAATGGTTGGGTCTGGGAATAGAGGATCCTGTGAAAAAATAAAATATAATAAAACACATTTTCTCTAAATACATTGTACAGTTTTCATTGCTTAAGTACAAGCTAGAATGATGAAACATAACAGGATAATACAAATGTAATGATCACAGGCAGCTATTTTGTTAGCTGAATTGTACAGCAATTCACGAGTTCTCATAAGTACGGAGGGGACATGTTCGGTTCACTTACTTTTGTCGTGGCCACGAGATTATTTTGTCGAGGTAACGACATCCTTATGCAGTGGCCACACAATATGAAGTCGAGGCCTCGAGATCCTATGTTGAGGGAACAACATCGATTTCTCATATATGTAAATAAACCTGCGTGACCATAGCAACCTGGGATTATCAGAGATGGATAAAACATTTTTTTCCATCCCACAGTCTGGTAAATCTGTTAACTGATCATGTGTTTTTGTTTAATTGTATATTATTATTAGTATTAAATGTATATTATTATTATTATTATTATTATTAAACTGTAATATAATAATATTATCATATTAACTGGTTAGGGCTATATTTTTACATTTATTCTTATATATGCTTATTTCCCCTCTCAATTCATGTATCACCTTACCTAATTAATGTTCTGTATAATTATGCCAGTATTGCATATTTATGCTAGCAGTGCAAAAACTGTAAACGCCTGACAATTATGCCAATAAAGTTTTGACTTTATGATTATATTTACGCCGTTACGTTACGATAAATTTGTGTGCTGTGTTTTCATTTACAAATGAAACTACGCGAATGATTCATTCATCAACGAAACACTATAGTATTTATAATTATAGTCTATTAATTAGATGAAATATATATTAAATTCAACCTTTAAACTGCACTTCCAGTAAAAATTCCCATAAGTCATATAGTATAATCAAAGCTTTATTGGCATATCGAGCATTTACAGTAGGCTATTATTTAAAACTATTCAGAACTTTAAGTAAAGACAACGAAATGAAGGGGGAAAAATCATATACATAACAATGAATATAAAAATATAACCAATAATTAGAGTATACAAATATTATGGAAAAAGATGATCAGTTCATGGACTTACAAGACTGTGGGATGGATAAAAAAAAAATATATATATATATATATATATTGTAGGCCTATTTTATTTTATGTGCTTTATGTATCATTTATTCTTGATAAACTTCTTTCGAATGCTGTCTACATCGTGCGCAGTACAGTCGCTAGGCCTACTTCATTAAGAATAGGAAAAAATCTAAGCTAGTCAAAGTGATATCTTGCAGATTTAGTAACTGAATAAAATATAAGATAACCTAGGTAACTGAATAGTATTCAAAAAATATTTCTGTGTGCAAATTACCTGATTGATGACTGTTCTTTGAAGAGCAGTTTTCCAGAAGAATGGCAGCATTGGCTGTCTGACCTAAAACATAATATGCATATTATATATACATTAAATCACATCATAATAAAACAAAATACATTACAGATTTCTACACTTAAACTAGAACACTGGCATGAACAAAAGGAGTGAAATTTATCCTGCACTTTGAAAATTGTGATATATTAACAAATTATGTTGCTAAGACGCACCATTTCTCCTCAGAGGCTGTCTCAGGTGAATCCAGTGAAGTCAGCTGCAGTGTTTGGAGGCTCTGAAAACAGTTCAGGAGAATGTGTCTGCAGATTTGTCAATATGTTAACAACTAAAGCACGCTAGGTAAACTAACATTAATTAATACACGTTCATTTGACTAATAGCTAACTTTAACTTTTTAAAATTTACGTAGCAGTTGCTAAGTAAGTTACCAGTTAATTTTAGCAGCTTACCAAGATAGCTAGACTAATTTTAAAACATAAACCCACTCAAATGTATACATTAAAACACTTAATATTATGTTTTGGTAAAAATACTATTTAAAACGTTTCTGTAAATTCTCCCTTACTTTTTTCTGACATAAATCTCTCTGAAAACACTTGACGGCTGTCACCTCGCGCTGAATGAAGGCCGCTGAAGCGGGAACAAACGGCTCGAAACAGCACCGGGCTAGAAATACAGTTCGAAAGAAATGATATAACATGTTATGTCTGATAAACATTATTTAAATGGTTTTATGTATGCATACTAACCTTCGTCTGAGGTAAATCTCTCAGAAAATCAGCACTCACAGCAACGAAGCAGCTGAAGCGGGAATAAACGGCTCGAAACAATGTCATGCTAGAAATACAATTTAAAAATATTACAACATTGAACAACTTTTCATGTTATGTTCTTGTAAAAATGTTATTTAAAACGGTTTTATATATTCACACTTACCTTCGTCTGAGGTAAATCTCTCACAAAATATACTGTCAGCACGCGCGCAAAACCTGCAGCGGGGGAGGGGTAAGAACAGTGATGCTCGGAGTCGATTCCAAACAGATTCGATTCACAGGCGTCAAGTCTCGGGTGATTCTGCTCCAAATGCGAGGCCTGTACGTGTGTGATATTACTGTGTTCATTACCTCGATTGCCAAATTATAACAAACCCCGAGATACAACACTACCCGCGAATGTGTGGATTTTTATTAATCTCACTCAAATTTTGCGACTCTGTTAATCAAAAGACTCATTTAGATTCATTCGGTTCGGATTTATTTAAACTTGCCTACAGTTTTAAAAATGACTGGTCGATTATTTTTTAACTGATAAACACCCCAAAAAACACAACAGCGCTTGCTCCTTATGACAACAAACCATGGTACATAAAAAAAAAAAAAAAAAAAACATGGTTATTGTAGTTAAAAAAGTGTATTTGTTGTAAAACCATGGTTATACAAATATACAAATATGGCAATCAATCTGCCAAAAAAGGTAAATACACTTTTACTATAATAAAACCATGGGTTATTTTTATAAGGGCTGGTATACTGGAAATCTCTGAACACGTCTAGTGTGTCCAGTCAGAAATATCCTGTATCCAAAAATCTCATCTCAAGTGAATGGATGTATACGGGATTCAGCACACTCAGCCTGGGAAATTTTCGTACACGGGTCTTACACCTTAAGTTTCACTGAAATTTCCATTGTCCGATTTATCCCGGAAATGCAGTGATTATTATTTTTTGTTTGTTTGTTGTTTTTTGTTTGTTATTTTTTGTTTGGTCTCCCCATTAATAACTCAATGCTATCAAATATTAATGCTATTAACTCAATGGAATTGCAAAAAAAAAAATAATGGCCCTGAGCACTACTGCCTGCACTTGCTTGTCTTTTCATTATGACATCATGGCTTTTAAAGACACAGTATGTTATTACCTTGGAGGATTGCTGGTGTAAGAATCTATTTTCAGTGTTTCCTCTTTGGAGTGTGGCCACAACATTATACTTGTCATTCAGTCTGTAAATGGATCCAGCTGACTGAGCAGCTGTGGTTTCTGAGAGAGGGCTTTTATGTTTTCACATGTTCAAGTATTGGACTTTGGATCAGGTTCAAATTAATTAAAGCTCCATAACTGTAAGTGCATGCTAATGTCCACAGTTTTACCAACCCAATATTTAATATTTAATCATTTAGGAGTTAAGTGACCTATTATGATCCCAATACAGCCACCATTAAGCTGCATTGATCAAAGTGACCTTTTCTTAGTGAAAATAATCTGTCCACTGTCCTTTTCTCATTGTGCATGGTATTTTGCAATGCAGTGCACTGCACTGTTTTTCACTCCCACTCATTTCAGACTGACTGTCAGTGGGCCAGGGGTAACATAAACTGTAGCTGATCTTAGCAGTACGCCATTTAACTACCCTGTTTGCTGCTTTTGTTTGGAGGTCTCCACTGCTTTGGGCTGATGTGGCTGTTTTAAATGGCTTAATTGTGTTAACACCCAGCAGTCCTATCAAAATAACAGCATTCAGTCATTCAGTCATAGGACAGCAAACAGCAAAATTTAATTGGGATATTGATTATTCTGTAATATAATCTGAGTCTGTGTTTTTTATTGTCTTAAGCCCAAAACACACTGCATGATTTTAGCAATCTTATCACTCCATGTCACACTGTGTGACATGGATCTAATAAACTTGGCTACGACATGTGTGTAGACTGTATGATGATGATACCTATTGACTCGTACACTATTTTACTATAAAAAAATAAAATGTCATTAGCATGTGCTAGTGGTAAACAAAAAGAGCATGATAAATCACACTTTAGCAATTGTATTTTTTGTGTGTGCTGAAAAAAATTGGAAACGACAAAAGAGGAAGGGATAAGAGCTTGAAGGAAGCAGTTTTATGTTTTAGCACCGTCGCGTTGATTACGTGTCACATTTTTATTGGTTGGTCAGTAAACGTGGATCGTACCAGCAAACACACTGTACGATGATCACGCTCTTTGGTTGCAAGACCGTGACAACGGCCGTCTTTGAACCTCTCTCACTGTACGACACCACCGATTAGGACCCACGATCACAGAAATCACCACAATTGTTTCACGAAGCCAATCTTTTATCTGGGACAGCCGAAAATTGTGCAGTGTGTTTAGGGCTTTAGTCTTCCCAGTGTGACCTAGTTTCTGTCTCCCCTTTGATTTCATCATTTGATTCACCTGTGTCTCATTAATTATCCTCATGTGCCTCCCTATTCTAGGTTCCCCTAAGTTATAGTCTATCTTGTGCTCCCTTGTCCGATATTGTATACGTCTACTGTCTACGTGTGTCACCTACCTACCTATATGTGGACTATTAATTAAATGGTGAATGAGAATGTCTCTCTGTTTGTCATCTCATTTTGTGTGCCAAATATATTTAATTGTATTATTATTCATATGTCATATGAATTAGAAGTTTAATGATATTTGAAAGCATTTTAATTTGCAAGAAATGTTAATTTATTAGGTAATAAATACATTTATTAGTAAACATTAACAAGCACATTATTTCACGTTTATAAATATGTGAATATATATGAACTAATGATCCATTAAGCATTAAATAATGTTTGTTAATGATTTATTAATGAAAGTTATTATTAAGGTGTTACACATCCATTCCTCTGAAGTGAAGTGAAAAGGCCTTTCCTGCTGCCTGATTCAAAAGCCTGGGTCAGATCAATGAAGCCGATGAAGAGTGGTCACTTCTGCTCATGGCACTTCTGCTGCAGTAGCCTTAAGTATATTTCTGAGAAGTACATAAAGCCCATTTCTGAGAAGTACATAAAAATTAGACTAAAAGTATACTTTCCTATTTTTAGTTTAAAAGAAGTATACTAATAGCACATTTGAATAAACTTGTTTTTCGTAAGGGAACCAACACAAGTATATACACTCAGTGGCCACTTTATTAGGTACACCTTGCTAGTACCAGGTTGGATCCCCTTTTGCCTTCAGAACTGCCTTAATTCTTTGTGGCATAGATTCAACAAGGTGTTGGAAACATTCCTCAGAGATTTTAGTCCATATTGACATGATAGTATCACACAGTTGCTGCAGATTTGTCGGGTGCACATCCATGATGCGAATCTCCCGTTCCACCACATCCCAAAGGTGCTCTATTGGATTGAGATCTGGTGACTGTGGAGGCCATTTGAGTAAAGTGAACTCATTGTCATGTTCAAGACACCAGTCTGAGATGATTTGAGCTTTGTGACATGGTGTATTATCCTGCTGGAAGTAGCCATCAGAAGATGGGTACACTGTAGTCATAAAGGGATGGACATGGTCAGCAACGATACTCAGGTAGGCTGTGGTGTTTAAACGATGCTCAATTGGTACTAAGGGGCCCAAAGAGTGCCAAGAAAATATCCCCCACACCATTATACCACCACCACCAGCCTGAACCGCTGGGACAAGGCAGGATGGATCCATGCTTTCGTGTTCTTTACGCCAAATTCTGACCCTACCATATGAATGTCGCAGCAGAAATCGAGACTCATTAAACCAGGCATTGTTTTTCCAATCTTCTATTGCCCAATTTTGGTGAGCCTGTGTGAATTGTAGCTCTCCGTTTCCTGTTCTTAGCTGACAGGACCGGCACCTGGTGTGGTCTTCTGCTGCTGTAGCCCATCTGCTTCAGGGTTCGACGTGTTGTGCGTTCAGAGATGGTATTGTGTATACCTTGGTTGTAACGAGTGGTTATTTGAGTTACTGTTGCCTTTCTATCATCTCTAACCAGTCTGACCATTCTCCTCTGACCTCTGACATCAACAAGGCATTTTCGTCCACACAACTGCCGCTCACTGGATATTTTCTCTTTTTCTGACCATTCTCTGTAAACCCTAGAGATGGTTGTGCGTGAAAATCCCAGTAGATCAGCAGTTTTTGAAATACTCAGACCAGCCCGTCTGGCACCAACAACCATTCCACATTCAAAGTCACTTAAATCCCCTTTCTTCCCCATTCTGATGCTCGATTTGAACTTCAGCAAGTCGTCTTCACCACATCTAGATGCCTAAATGCATTGAGTTACTGCCATGTGATTGGCTGATTAGCAATTTGTGTTACCAAGCAATTGAACCTAATAAAGTGGCCGGTGAGTGTATATTTACACAAAAAAAAAAAAAATTAACAAAAAAAACGCAGGATATTAGAATCACAAATATATAACGTCCAAAAACTCACATGAAGGCAATATTGTCACTGTTGTTTGGCAATGACCATGTCCATTGTCCATGTTGTCCATAGAAAAATCCCAATGATTTGTAGCTTAGAGTTGTACCATTCGTTGAGATGAAGACTAGTTGAAGAAATGTCCATGCAGTGATGTGATGCAGTGAAACAGGTAATCCAAATCCAAACACCACAACAATGAAGTCATGCCTTGATACCATTGACCTCCGATTGTAGAACTCTCATGTTCCAGTTATACCATTAGCATCGACCTCCAACAATGAAGGAAGGAAGTCAGATGCTATACAAAAAGTTCTTCTACCAAACAACGCATATAAACTATCATTAGCACACCAAACAGCAGCCGTAAGACAAGAAAAGAAAATACAGCTTACTCATAACCACAACATAACATTAACCAGACAAAAACAGAACATTTACATGATTGAGCTTGAAACCGAGGTTTCTCAATCTGGACTCAGAGCAGTTTGGGTGAACCATGGGAGAAAAAACATGCTTCACCTTCACCAAACAATACCGGCCCTGTCCCAAATGGCACCCTAAACCCTCGCGGTCTTCCTCTGAGTCCGCACTTTCATGACGTAATGCCGCTTTGACTTTCGGGTAGAAGTCTGCTTCGAGCTCGCACAAGTGCAGGCTCGGCAGAACTGCGTATCGAGGGCGCATAACGGCCGCAAAGGGGGGGCGCTCGCGAGCACTCTTCTGAACACTAAAATGACGAATGGGACACCCTACGGTCTCGTAGGCTGCATCCGAAAACTGAAAAATGCTGCCTTCAGAGGACACATTCCAAGGTAGGAAGGCATCAAGGCACATCCAAATCCAAAGTTAGCTTCCTGTCTCATGAGATACCTTCATCTGATAGATTTTTGAAGGCAGCATAGATGTATCCTTCGCTGCCTTTGGTATGCCACAATCCTGTGCGTTCCATTCCGTGACGGTTGAGCTAAAAAATAAAGATGACATCTGAAAGTTGCGTTTGGTGGTTAGTTTGTGTATAAATGTATATTTCTGTTTAACTTTGTGCACTTTTGATGTTATTTATAGTTATTTATTGTAATTAAATATTTATTTAATTATCACCAAAACTCGTTCTATTTTGTTGTAGATCATTAAACCGTTACTCTGCCTCAGAGCTTGTCCAAAATCAGTTTTGTGAGGTGCTTTCATGTAAAAATACTGCCTTCAAAGTCATTGCCTCATTAGGCAGCGAGGCAGCAAGGCAGCTGCCTAAGTTTTCGGATGCAGCCGTGGACTTAACGGACACGAAGTGTTCCATTTGGGACAGGGCCACTGACTTCTTTTTTCTTCTTCTTCTTCTTCTTCTTGTTTAAATGGCGACTAACTCTTTAGGAGCATTATCACCACCTACTGTACTGGATATCAAATAAACTTACATAGGTGATGAGTCTGAAATTTGAAAAGGGGAAGGATTGGGGCAGAAGGGGAAAATATATACATACAGGTGTATATATATATTATTGTGGATGTTTCATACTCTTTCCAATCTATGGGGCACTCAGATCACATGCTCATGCTCACAACTTCTTCTTTTAGTTTCATGGCGGATTACAACCACAGCTTGTTAGGTGCATACCGCCACCTACTGTACCGGAGTATGTAGCATGGACTATAATTCGATTACTACTTTACATATTAGTGATAATTAAGAGAGAAAAAGAGGGAAAAAAAATAAAAATAAATAAATAAAAAACTAAATCCTATAATATATCCCGATATCTTTTAGGTATTCTATAACAATACGAACTTCTTCTCCCCTTTACCTGGCTATAAACAAGAGAGAATGCTACCTAGAGCCCCCTAGTGAATGGTAGTGGCATTACACCAAAGAAACACAGTAACCAAACTCTGGGTGGTTACAATATACTGCTGTGTTCTAGATGTGTGTTTTTAATGGTTCATGCATCTTTATTGAAACAGTGTGTACAGTGCATTTTGTATGTGTTGGACCCTCCTTTACCAATTAGTCATGTTGGAAGGTAAAAAAATATATATATAGTTTAAGGTGACCAGACGTGCCACCTCCCGGGGATGTGTTCTGCACAGGATTTCTAAATTGCCTAAAATAACCAGGTGTTAGTTGTTTACACTGCATCAAAGTACCGTGAGAGAAATTTTACTTTGATGTCATACAACGATCAATCAGCGCAGCGCAGCGCAAACAACCAACACCTGGTTATTTTAGGCAATTTAGAAATCCTGTGCAGAACGTGCAGAACTCTGGAAGTGACATGTCTGGTCACCTTAATATAGTTTGGGTTCAGGGGGAAGGGTATTGATTTTGTTTGTATATTAAATTGTATCTCTTGTGTTTGTAGGTTTCCCAGGTGATGACACTTGAAGGTACAGTGGTAGGATGGCCATATGTGCCATTTATATGGGACACGTCCTGGCCAGGATTTTTATATTGCCTAAAACATCCAAAGTAGTTTGACCAATAACATGCAGGTATTGTACATAACTGACCAATCGTGGCGAGCGAGAAGGTGAGATCTACAGTGAACGATCAAAGTGGTGCAAATACGCACACGTGTTTGTTTGTTCGTTCAACTTGAAGCATTGCTGCGCACCAATCATTGTATGACACCAAAGTATTGCAAGAGCGATTTAAATGCATGAGGAGCTGTCTGCTCGGCTCTGTTCTCTATACTGCTCTACAAAGGCAAAAGACCTTAACTCGCTAGAGTGTGAAACTGAGAAAAATGACCATAATTTTTTTTTTTTTATTTGTCCAGCCAAATTAATTATAGGTAGGACACTGGAAATTTGACAATTAGATGTTTTAGTAATGAAAATGACCTACATTAAAAAAAAAAAATTGTGAGCTCAAACGTAATTTTTACCTCTATTTTGAAGTTACTGTACTCTGCCTTTGCATTGTCTGCAAAACATGAGAAGTCACACGAAGGCAAAAGACAGTAAATTCCACGATCAATACTTGGTTGCTGATCACCATTTACAAAAACGTTACAGTAACACCTGCATAAAATCTAGTGACCATGGGCTATCTCATATAGGCTATTGCATGTACTGTATTTTAAGATTTTTTATTATTTTTTTTTTTTGACCATAACAAGCAGACTAAAAGTTAAATGTGAGTGGATACCGTTTTGCAACCAAATTATTTGCTATGCTCAGTAACGTAAAAGAATGCTAGACATCGCATACTTTTTTTTATTTTGACTTGAATGAAAGTAGCCTAACCTAAAAGAATGACTTGTTGATTGATGTGAACACCATTAAGCAGGAATGCTCAGAATGCTTGTGGATGAAACATCTCCGGTGACGTTCATCACCATGGATTGATTTTATCGGTTTACAAGAAAAGGTAGGATATGGATTTAATTGCGAGCTGTTAGTAGGCGACTGATTTTATGACTGATCATGCTACATGCTACGGAGTCCACATGCGTCCAACTAGAAGTGACAGCCTGGTGAATAATCTGCATTACAAAAAGGAAATAATAATAAGAATAATAATAATAATAATAATAAGAATAAGAATAATAATACAATCTTTAAAGGATATTCATGATTATGTAGTGCAGCCAAGGTATCTAGTCTTTACCCTACAGTGCTTTGTTATATGGAGCTGTTTGGTAGATCGTGATATTTCTAATTCGTTTGTCTAATAAAGTGCTTCAGTGAGAGATCAGATGTATGAAAGTTACACCGTAATTAAAATGTGGCAGACTTTAATGGGCAGTATGCACAATGGACAGTATGCGCAAGACTAGATAATGATCTGAGATATCATCGCTCTGCTGCAGGATTTCAACACCATTAAAATCAATTCCATGTGATAGTATTAAATCTAAAGTATGATTAGGACAATTGGTCAGTAACTAGTTACTAGTAACTTAGTTACTGTAATAATATTACTTTTGCAGTAACTGTTAGTGTAACTAATTACTAATAAGATTTCAGTAATAATATTACAGTTACCATCCATAAAACAGCTTAGTTACTTTGATGCCTCAACCTCACTGATTTAAAATCCAACAATCAAATAATTCCTAGATTTGTTTTCATAATTTCCACGACTCGCACATGCATGTGATGTCCCCAGTGCAGCAGGCAAGCTTGTAATATGGAAAAGCTTACATTCAGAAGATAGAAATATTGAATTATATTGATTTTGTCAGGGAAAAAAAGATGATCTGAACACTGCTGTGTAAGTTGTGGCTTTACTTTACTCTGGCATTACATCCCACCCACATCCCTCTGATCAGCATGTGGTACATTATATTACTATAATTAAAAATCTTTTTGGAAAATTAAACAGTTTCTTACAAACTCATATGATTTAATAAAATACATAATGAAATATAATCGTTTATGGGTAACGGAGAAATTACAATTAGCTTCAAGCTACACATGACAATTAATGAGATTAATACAACACTTCTACTTGAATGTCACTATCAATCACTATTGAGTGTTTGTAATAACTTCTGACTGTGATTAAATGTGGATTTTGGTCAAATAATGAAGCAGAAATATGTTGTTAGTAACATTCTAGAAGAATTTTATGTGGAAGATACACAGTTACATCTTCTGTGGGGCGTGAAGAAAAAGTAATGTAACTAGTAGTGTAACTAATTACTGTTGCCAGAAAGTATATTACTTTTTGAATATTACTTTTGAAAGAAGTAACTAGTAATGAGTAATATATTACATTATTTGAGTAACTAGCCCAACACTGGCCCTGACACGTGTTGTCTAACCCCAGTGGAGTTCAGAATGTCTATAAATGCTGATCCCAGTTCATCTTTTTCAATATCAACATGGATATTAAAATCACCAACAATTAATACTTTATCTGCAGCCAGCACTAACTAACCTGCAAATTATTTGATAAAGACTGTATGGTGCCCTGGTGGCATGTCACAGGGGATTTATCGTAACACTTGTTTCTCTGGATAATATTAATTGAAGCACCATTACTTCAAACGAATTATACTTGAAACCAGACCTCTGAGAAATATTGAAAATATTACTATAAATTGTAGCAACACGTTCTACTTTACCTTTTGAATGCAGCAGAAATCTTGGGGGGTAGACTCATTTAAAATACTGTAATCATTCGGTATTAGCCAGGTTTCTGTCAAACAGAGTACATCTAAGTTTTGATTTGTGATCATATCATTTAGAAAAAGTGCTTTTGTAGAAGGGAATCTAATATTCATTAAGCCAAGCTTTATAATTTGTTTATCTGTATTATATCTGTTTTTATTTGTTGAACATCAATTAAATTGTAACCCTTGAATAGTGTTTTTTTTTTTTTTTGGCTAGCTCGGGAAACAGAAACAGTCTCTATAGTATGATATCTAGGTGAATGAGTTGTGCTGAGATTTACCTGACTTCTGTGAGGGGAGGTGGCTAGTAGACAGTCAGTTTGCCAGTCTGTCTGCTTCCTGACTTGGGTCCCAGTTAGTAAAGTACAAACTCTAAGACTGTGCCACATTTCTAGAGAGAAGAGTGGCACCACCCCTGTAGGGATGAAAACCATCTATTTTCAGCAGGTCAGGTGTGCCCCAAAAGCTAGTCCAATTGTCTATGAAACCAATGTTATTCTGCGGGAACCACTTAGACATCCAGCCATTGAGTGATGACAGTTTGCTATGTATCTCGTCACCACGGTAAGCAGGGAGGGGACCAGAGCATATTACTGACAGAGTGTCTGACATTGTACTTTCAAGTTCACACACCTCTTTAATGTTATTTTTAGTGATCTCCGACTGGCGAAGTCGAACATCATTAGACCCAACGTGAATAACAATCTTTTAAATTTGCCAAAATGTCAGATGCTCTGGCTCCCACTAAACATTGGACTATGGTGGCTGGTGTATTTATTTTCACATTCCATACAATAGAATTGCAAGCATTGTAAAAAAAAAAAAAAAGTGATTTTAACGGTTACAGACTGTAAAAATGCCACAGTAAAACCTGTTAAATGATTAACAGAAAGTTTCTTTACTATATACGGTGAATAACTGTAATAGATCTAACCTTTGTTTTCGAGAAAGTAGCCTCAGAATCGACACTCATAGACTGTGTCTGAAACCACATCCTCATTCACTAGTCCCTACATTAGTTCACTATATAGTCCTCTAGACAGAGTGATTGAGGAAAAAATGAGTGAATTCAGACACTGATGAACACCTGCTGTTAACACACACAATCACTGAAGGAAAGAACAAGAATCAAAACTACAACTGACATACAGCCACAGCCTTAAATGAAATCAAATAAAACAGCAGAGGATTAAACAACTCCACAAATAGCATTACCAGCTCCACTTATTAGTAACCAGTTTGACTTCATTTCTGTCATATATCTACAAAAATTCTTTGAGAATTAACAGAGGTTTATATTGTATTGAAAATGTTTTGTTTGATCTCACCATTTTGGTGATCAGTGTTTGCTTTAGTTGGGCTCTTGACCCTTGACTCTTTAATGTTAGTTTTTTCTCTGGCTGTTGTAACTGTGTTTGTGAAACACATTCGTTATGACAAGAAAAGCCAAGAGAAATTGTAATTAAACAGTTTTGGTTAGCTCTACAAGATAAGTTGACAAACTATGAACGAATTTAAAAACGTTTTATGCTTAAAACCTTTAGAGCTACAGCACCTTTTAGACACACAGACATCAAGAATCAGCACATGAACCTTAACAATGGTGACTATTAATAATAAAAAAAAAAACAATTCATGCCGCAAAGCATGTTGGGTGCCAGTACAAAACTCCCAGCATGCATTGCAGCATGAAAAACAAATATGCAGCTGAATGTTCTTACTATTTTCTTTATTTGCTTTTATTTTGGTGTTGTTTTGGTTGTGACTTTTCAGTAGACTGTTTTGTGATGTTCAGAGTTGAACCGATTATTATTTATTTATTTTTTTTAAATAATTTTTGATTGTCACCAGTTTTGAGATTCATACGCTGATTGTTGATGTCTCTATGTGTTTAAGATCTGCCATAGTTCAATACATTTATTTGGGCATAGAGCTGTTTCACAACATTTGATTGCTTTAGTATCAGCGGTGCAATTTAAGAGTGTTAATATATCACATATTTAGTAAGAGGTTAAACATTGGGTAAGATCAGTGAATCAGACTAGATAATAATGATTTTGACATCACAAACATCAGTCTCATCTGATCATAGACTCTTTTGGCTTTTCTTGCTTTAAAACTGTGCATAATAAACACAGCTAATTAAAGCAACCAAAGAAAAACTAACTTTAAGAAGTCAAGGTTCAAGAGCCCAACTAAAGGAACCACTGATCGCCATTATGGTGACTTCAAATGAAAGTACAACACCTAAAATCTCAATAAGAGCTTTTGTACAAATATGACAGAAATAAAGTCAAAGTGGTTAGTATTAAGAATAAGAAGCTGTTGTTGTGATGATCTTTGTGGAGTTGTTTAATCACCATCTGCTGAGATCTTGAGAGATTTAATGTGTTTTATTTCAGTTGATTTCATCTTTGGCTTTGGCTGTAAGTTTTGTTTCTCTGCTCTTGTTTCTCTTTCCTTTGGTGATTCTACTTGTTAACAGCAGGTGTTCATCACTAAAGTTCAATCCTCATTTAATTTGTCACTTAATTCTCTCATTAATTTCATCACTGCTTCAGTGTTACTTCAACAATCTGTAGTGTGGACACATATAAGTGCTCTTTAAAACGGATGATTTTGCTGTGGGATTAAAGGGGTTAATTGTGTGAGACCAAAAAAAAAAAAAAAAAAACTCTGTGAAATATATTTTTAACAGAAATATACCATTTAATTTACGGAAGCACACTGTAAAAAAAAAAAAACAAAAACAAACAAAAAAAAAAAAACAGCAGATTACTGGCAATCACAGCTGCCGGTATTTCACTGTAAAATCAAGAAGAAGAAAAAAACTGCAAAATACTGTAAAACCTGACAGTCAACTTCCTGTTGTGTTTTGTGGGTCACCATTGTGCTGGAGAGTAGAGCCTGCGTTTAAGTCAAGGACGGACAGCGAAACACCGATGTTATGTTGCATGTTGCTTTATTTAAAGGCAGTAACTGTGTAGTTTCTGATGCTGTGAGAATCTCTTTGTTATTTTCAGTCACACATGTATATGCGCTGCTATCTGCAAGAGGTTTGACTTGAACTGATTCTTTTAATTACTTTGTGTAAATCAGTAGGTTTTTCTTCATGGACTTAAGCAAAATAGTTCTCAATACCCTTATGCTCACATTACTTAATCATTATAAATATTAGTTTATAAACAAATGGCAGTTGGACAATTTAAGTGCAGTTGGTTTCTGCAAATAAAATGAGTTAACTGAAAGGTTTGTATATTAGCATTGTATCAGTTAAGGAAATACGTTTTTTCACTGTGAATTTAAACAGTTCTGTAAGTTCTAAAATGCTGCTACTGTATTTTCACAGTAAAGTTCTGGCAACCACAGCTGTCGGTGTTTTACCATAACTTTAACAGATTTTTTTTTTTTTTTTTTTTTTTTACAGTGAATAACTACAGCTATTTTCATCAGGTTTCTCAGTGGGTGCGTCACTGAGTGGGGAGAACGTGTTTAAAGTTTTGATTGGAAAGGAATAGTGGTGTTTTGTCCCGTGACTATGTCGCCTCACTGTCACCCAGCCACCCTGTTGCGGGGGCTCTGCAACCGGAATGGAACAATGTACATGATTCGCTAAGTTAGTCTCATCCAAAGCCATATCTAAGGCCCTCACATTCTTACTGTTCTCAAGTAAAGTTTGGATGCATGTCTCTAGTTCTGAAATCTTCTCTGTCAGCCTAAGTATTTCCTTGCATGTGAATCCCTCACCGCTGACAGAGAAAGCTACACTATTCATGTGGCAAGCAGTGCAAGTGACAACTAGATTAAAAAAAAAAAAAAAAAAAGTTCAAGACAAACTTCAAGTTGGCTTGAGAAAGCCTGACCAGAAAGTTTGAAAAAGTTTAAAAGTTTTTATGTTTCAAAAAGTCTTTATAAATTTTAAAAGTTTGATGATTTTCAATCTGAAATAGAAAAAGTAGTTTAAAGTTTAAAGTAGTTTTAAAGCTTAAAGCTTGAATGTTTTGAAGGCAATACGGTCTATCAGATAGATAGAAAGATAGATAGATAGATGTGTGTGTGTGTGCATGTTAATTTGCAATCTTGAACATGCTTTGACACTTTATTGAAGGTTTTTGATTATGAAAATTTATAAAATAACAGTGTTTCTCTGTAGAACATTTAGTGCTGTCATTGTAATATCTGCTGTCACTATACATTATTGTAATGTAAAATAAGGGTTCCCCTTCTAGGGAACTCAACGCTGCGTCCTGGTGGACACTTTGGGGAACGCTGTCTATGTGACCGGTACCTGAAGCATGCGTAAAACAACTCCAATCCTGTTGGTCCACGTGGCCCGTGACTTCATAGGCGGGTACCCAAAAGTATAAAGGGGCACCCGCTGAATACGTCACCATCTTTTCTTGTCTTCGGAGCCGTCTGTCTGTTGAACGTGTGTGAAACATCATCCTGGTGAGTCGAGCAGCGCTTTGAGGAATATGTGCCTCCATGTTGGGATTCCAAAAGGCCGTTGCCGTTGCTCCCTCGGTTTATCTCAGCTCGCGGCGATTGCTTTGATCTGCGGTGTCCGCATACCCTTTGCTATCGGGTTGCCTGATGCCGCGGATATTGCTCGCGTTGCTATAACGATGAAGTGTGAGCACCGAGTCGTTTTTAGCAGAGTGTGCGACATCGCGGGTGGAGCTATATTCAGCTCAGCCATGCCTCTTTATTATGCATGGTATTGTGTGTGGAGAGCCTCGCTGGGCATGGATATACTGAATGCTCTGTGAAATGAAGCTGTTAGCTTTCTCTCCCAGGGTGCTTCAGTAGTCTAGAGTGGTTACGGGAATGTTCCTTCCTGTGTTTAGCCGGGTGAACAGTCTCTGCTCAGAGTATAGCCATCTGCGGATGATTATGGTCTAGCTTGGGCTGTTTTGCTTTGGAATATAGCGGTCTGAGGACTGCTATGTTCTAGCCAGGCATTTATGACTGGGTTTGGTTCCCCTTGGGCACAAGCTCTCTCTGGTAAGCGCTGAAGTCTTGTTTGGAATCTGCTGTCTGAGGATAGCTGTGTTCCAGCTTGGAGACTGCTCCCCCTTGTGGGGTCTTTAAGTCAAGTAAAGTCACTATTATTTGTATAGCGCTTTTAACAATGCAAATTGTGTCAAAGCAGCTTTACATCAACTTGATATAAAGCTGGGCGGCTTTATATCAGCTTTACAGTATTTAGACGGGGAAATAGTGTGTCGAAATAGTGTCATTCTCCTCTGGCCAGACAAAATTAGCAGTTTAAATCTAGGCTAAAGCAGAGTCAGATTGTGCAAAGGACTCATCTGGTTCCTGTGATCTTGTCCCGATGGCCATCTAGGAGACAGGGTCTTCACTGGGGATCAGTCTCTGGGGCTCATCTAGTTGTCCTGGTCTCCGCTGACGTTCAGGGCTGTAGAGGTCATCTCTAGGTGCTGATCCACCATCTGATCTGGATACGGACTGGATCCGGGTGGCTGCAGTGACCATCTGATCTGGATACAGTCTGGATCTGGGTGGCTACAGTGACCTCGGAATAAGAAAGAAAGAAACAGACTAATATTAGCGTAGATGCCATTCTTCTGATGATGTAACAAGTATATCGGGTGTTTTGGGAAGTGTCCCCGGTTTAAGTAGTGGTCTCCGTGAGCCCTTGCCTAGACTGTGCTGTCTCCCCTGTTCGGTTTTTAAGTAGATGGCCCACTTCATGGCCTGGGCAAACTTCAGCCTTACCTGAGGGAAAGGCTATTTGAGGATAGCTGTGTCCAGCCACCTAGTGTTATCACCATTGCTTGCATCAAGCTTTGATCTGGACTAATGGGTTTTATGTGTTCGCTCCTTAGCGAATCATTACTGTGGTCTGGATCTTCCTATTGTAAGCCTCTGGTCAATATATCAGTGAATCGGTAGCCTGTTGTGGGACTGACACGGATTGGGGACCTCCTTAGTATAGCCACCTAAGGGTGGTTATATTTCAGCCATTGCCATGGCAGTACGGGCTTACCTGGATACAGCTTTCTGAGGCTAGCTGTGTGTGTTAACTTGCCCTTTCCTGGAAGCGAAGCCTTGCCCTGTCCTAGCTTAGTGATTGCTCCCCTGCTTAGGATTGTTAAGTTGCGATCTCCTTGGGCCCTGCCTAGATGGTGCTGTCTCTCCTTATAGGGTTTATAATTGGACACCCCACTACTGGTGGTCTTGGCAGTTGTAGTGGTTCCCTTTGCTAGAGCCTAGCTATCTGAGGATAGCCATGTGCTAGCTCATTGATTGCTCCCCTGCCTAGGGTTTTTAAGTAGCGGTCTCCTTGAGCCCTTACCTAGACAGTGCTGTCTCCCCTCTCTGGGTCATATGTAGACAGCCCACTCTCTGTGGTCTGGGTAGTTTCAGTCGGTTCCACCTCTGGTAGCCCTTCCTACACACAAAGCTATCTGAGGATATCTATGTGCAAGCACAGTGACTGCTTCCCTTCCTAGGGTCTTATGTAGCGGTCTCCCTGAGCCCTCGCCTAGGTAGTGCTATGTCCCCTGCTAGGGTTGTAAGTAGATAGCCCACTCTTGTGGTCTGGGCAGCCTCATAGGAGGGCTTACCAGAGTTTTTCAGGCTAGCTGTGTGAGACCAGCTGCTGATTGCTCGGTGATTGCTCCCCTTCTTAGGGTTGTAAGTAGTGGTCTCCTTGAGCCCTACCTAGACAGTGCTGTCTCCCCTGCTAGGGTTGTATGTAGACAGTCCACTCTTTGTGGTCTGGGTAGTCTCAGTCGGTCCCCTTCTGGTAGCCTTCCTAGGTGCATGGCTATCTGAGGATATCTATGTGCTAGCTTAGGGACTGCTCCCCTTCCTAGGGTTTTTAAGTAGTGGTCTCCCTGTGTCCTTGCCTAGAGTGTGCTATCTCCCCTGCTATGGTTGTAAGTAGATAGCCCACCCTTGTGACAGCCTCATAGGAGGGCTTACTGGGTTTTTCAGGCTAGCTGTGTGGGACCAGCTGTTGATAGCTCGGTGATTGCCCCCCTTCTTAGGGTTTTAAGTAGTGGTCTCCTTGAGCCCTACCTAGACAGTGCTTGAGCCCTACCTAGACAGTGCCGTCTCCCCTGCTAGGGTTGCAAGTAGACAGCCCACTCTTTGTGGACTGGGTATTCTCAGTCGGTTCCCTCCTGTTCTACTATTCCTAAAATCCATGTTTATGGTAAGCGTACACGCTAGCTTCTGTGCACTTTCTAAAATCCACATTGTGGTAAGTGTGCACGCTAGGCACTCGGCGCACTTTTCTAAAATCCTGTATGGAATGGGTTACGCACTTGACTTCGTTCCCATTCTCTGAGTTGGTTCTGGCCCCAGTTCACCTTGGGCCCCACTACAGTTATGTATCGCTGGCAATAGTTCTGAACAGGGCTTCCTCTCATTTAAGAGAGTCATTCTGCTGAAGCCTCCGCTCTCCAGAGCTCCGCTTAGGCAGTACTATTAGTATGTAGGCTCTATTGTGAGCCTCGCTAACTGTCTCTAGCACTGATTGTAGTCAGGTCTCCTCTCGTTCTAGAGAGTCGTCATGCTGAGACCTCCACTCTTAAGAGCTCCTCATCTAGGGTGAGTGTTGTTAGGCTACCTCTTGTTAAGAGAGTCATCTTGAGTGTAGCTAGGTCTTCTCTTTCACTTTATAGAGTCGTTATGCTGAGACCTCCACTCTTAGGAGTTCCCCTACCAAGATTAGGAGTTCCCCTACCCCTTCCTAGGAACGTGGCTATCTGAGAATACCTATGTGCTAGCTTAGGGACTGCTCCCCTTCTTGGGGTGTTTAAGTAGCGGTCTCCCTGAGCCCTTGCCTAGACAGTGCTATCTCCCCTGCTAGGGTCTTAAGTAGATAGCCCACTCTCTGTGGTCTGGGCAGCTTCACAGGAAGGTGGTTTACCAGGGTTTTTTAGTTTTTGGTACTGTAGCCCCTTCCTAGGGATATAGCTATCTGAGGATAGCTATGTGACTGCTCCCCTTCTTGGGGTTTTTAAGTTGCGGTCTGCTGGAGCCATGGCTTAGACAGTTCTATCTCCCCTGCGGGGTTTTAAGTAGATAGCCATTCCCTTGGTCTGGGCAGCTCTTTAGGAATGTTCTTTTTCATTAGACTCTTTGGATATAGCTATCTGCGGATAGCTGTGTCCTAGCTGGGATTGTTGGTAGCAATCTTGAGAACTCCTCTAGGCTTCCAGCCTCTCAGTGGTCTTATGTATCTGCCTACTATTGCTCACACAGCATAGCTATCTGAGGATGGCTGTGTTTTTAGCTTGGTTAGGGTGTTCAACCTTATCTGGTAATGGTCTCCCTCATTTTACCAAGTTATGTGAGTGGCCCAAGGCGTCAGTGGCTTGGCCCCTTTCTGAGGAAAGGTTTGGTGCATGTCTGTCACCTCCTCGGTGCTCTCTCACCAGGTAGACAGGCATGCGCCTCAGCATGGCGTGATTTGATATCGTTCCCAAAAGTGTCCACCAGGATGCAGTGTTGAGTTCCCTAGAAGGGGAACGTCTCACGTTACTCATGTAACCATGGTTCCCCGAGAGGGAACGAGACGCTGCTTCCCCTTGCCATGCCTTCGGCCTGCCTGTTTACATCTCCTCAGACAACTGAGTTGGTGACGTATTCAGCAGGTGCCCCTTTATACTTTCGGGTACCCGCCTATGACATCACCGGCCACGTAGATCAATAGGATTGGAATTGTTTTACGCATGCTTCGGGTACTGGTCATGCAGACAGCATTCCAGCATTCAAAGTGTCCACCAGGACGCAGCATCTGGTTCCCTCTCGGGGAACCATGGTTACATGAGTAACCCGAGACCTTTTACACTGTCTCATAAAAAAAAAAAAAAACAACAAAAAAAAAAAAAAAACGGTCAAATCACTGGCAGCAGCCAAACAAAAACCGTAAAATGAAAATAAAATATCTTAATTCAAACATGGAAAAAATCCATAAAATAACTGTAACTGTACCAAAAAATAACTTTAAACTATAATAAAAAAAATTATTAATAAATAATAATAATAATAAAACTGTCAAATACGGCTACGGCTGCCAAAAAAAAAAAAAAATTAAAAAAATTAATTGTACAGCGTTAGTTCTGGCATGTCACATGAGTCAAGCTTGCATCAGCTGACTCTCAGCTGATCACTTATACCTATAGGAATATAACACCTATCACGACATTCCTATATAAGCTCTATGCAGTATTATCTATCAGCAGCTTTTTCAGCTCTGGATGCCCTGTACTTTGTGTACCACCACTAGTGACAACCTGTGCTTTCTGCCATGATAAGAAGAATCAAACATTACACACAACAGTGTCTTCATTCATTCAACTTGTCTTCTTTCATTTGGGAAGCACTTATATTCAATGCTTCAGTTCACCTGCCATCTGCCTACCTTCATATGCAGCCCTTTTATATTTCATTGTACCTTCTCTTCTCACAAGATTAGCTCATTCATTCTTCACATGTGACCGCCAGCCTGTTAAAAAAAGCATATTAAACCAAAGCAATCCACTTTAAATGGGTGTCTGCCACGAGCATTAAAAATCTCTTTGTTGGCCTTTAAATATTTTGATTGGGTGATGAGGAGGGGGTTTCAGAGCGTTGATCTCTTTCCCAGGAGGACGCTTCAGAATTTAAATTGAGTAATATTATAAAGGCGTGGAGAACGAAAGGACTGACTAATGAATGGGATACGTGATCTACGAATGAACAGGAGGTCATGCTGTGAAGTGAAAAACCCTTATAACTTCGATGCTAATTCACACAGATGATGATACATTAACTGAGGGCTCTTATAATTCTATTTTTATCAGCTAAGTACGCAGAGCATTGACATCTGTATTAAAGGGGATTAAACTGAATTAGAATCAAATGCAATCATAATTGTTTCTGTAGTGTATCGCTTGACTCAAACCCTTTGCATTCCAAGGAAATCTGGATGTATAAAGTAATCAGCTGAAAAATAGGACATTAAGAAAGCTGATTTTTTCTAGATCATCTGCAGATGTCCCAAGAAGTCAATGTCCTGGAACAGATTACTTAACAAGACTTAATACTAGATATTAAATACAACATTTAATCCCACGTTTTACAATTTATTTTTTATACAGGAAATTAAAGTCATACCCTCACAAATATCTGTTCCGATGTCTTCTCTTAATGTTTTATTGCAGTCATTTTGTCTCAAACATTGATATGTTTCAATAATATGTTATGTTATGTTATATTATGTTATGTTATGCAATAATATGATATGTTTCAAACCTAAAATTATTGTAGCTAGAAGCAAAGGATATAAATATATTCCATTCAATCACAGAAAGGCAATGCATGTGTACTTTTGCTAAGCCATCTACGGAATCAAGGGCACATCACTGGCTCCGTCCGAAATGGCATGCTCAATGAGTAGGTACTTAATTTCAATAAGTACTTACTTAACGAGCGCTAAAAGAATATGTATGTACTCTACAGCCAAATCTCATTAAGTATGAATGCGATCCGGACTTCATCCACTATGCTGACGTGATCATGTGACTTGCGACATAATAACAAGTGCAACAACTTAAAAGATACAAGCGACAGGTTTAATTCAGGTTTAAATCTGTAAATATTTTGATGCTGAAGAAATTTGTTCATTTTGTGGTCTTGTTGAAGAAACAGCTGCCCTTTTATTTTGTGATTATAATATATAACCAATAAATTTTGGGATGATTTAAGTATTTATATTTTTATAATATGACCCACGGTTGTAGCCTTAAGGATGTTATTTTTATTACGAAAAACCCAAAATCGTAATCTCTTGAATATTTAGTTTATTTCTTTATTTTATGTGCAAAATTGTTCATCCACAAGCAAAACTGGCTTAAATCTCCTGTTTTCCTCTTTTTTTCTTGTTGAATTTAACTCTCTTGTTTCATCGCTCAGGCATATAAATAACAAAAATAACAATAAATGCAGTTGTTGATGCATTATGATTATATGAATATTATGATTATTCAAGGATATTTAACCTTGTGATTGTGCTTTTTTTTCTGTGTATATAATATATGTATTATGTTTTTTGTTGTTATTGTTGTTTTTTATTTGTCTTTATGGTTGTTCAGTATTGTTGAACCATCTTGTATGTAATTATAAGTTGTGCAATAAAAAAAAGAAAAGAAAAGAAAAAAAAGCTAAGAGCAACATGTGCACTAACACCTCATAGCATCAGTAACTCGACAACCCTACTTAGTACGGTTTTCCTCAGCCTTTACAATGTTTGCAATGTCTGCACAAAGGAGACATCGGGCAGCTGCTCAAAGATCTCGCCATTGGAGAAGACTTGTTTTAAACTCGAAAAATGTAACTTAAAAATGATTACCCCAGAATACATTACTAGCTCTCACCCCAACACTACAATAATAATGTTAAATTCAGACCAATAATTAATTATATCAATAATATATTTATTCATTTAAATTAATTTATTAAATTAAAATTATTTATTTATTTATTTGTTTATTTATTTGTTTATTTCTCTTTTTTCAAGGTTGCTGCAGGGTGATTACGGGTCCCTGTAATAAGAGCACTGTAAGTCACTTCGGATAAAAGTGTCTGCCAAATGTATAAATGTAAATAAATGTAAATGTGATTTTTGTAAAACATTTTGTAAAACACTGTAAGTGTCTCGGACAAATTCTCAATAAAGTTGATTATTTCTTAAAGTTTATTTCTTCAAGGTAGTACTATAATATAAATGTATGAATATATTTCATACCATTTCTATTAGGGGGCTTAAAGGGTTAGTTCTTCCAAACATAAATTCAGTCATTATTTAACTTTTTTATTCTTTTTTTTTTTTTTTTTTATCTCAACACAAAAGGTGATTTTGGTCAAGTTTGTCCTGTTGGTTGCTGGTTTCTGTTCATACAACATCAGTCAATAGAGCGTGACTTTCAGTAGCTTTATAACATTATTTGACAATGCTTTTGAAGCGTCTAAAAGTAGGGGCTCCATTGTATGAACAGAAACCAGCAGAACAAACTTAACCAAAATCACATCCTCTATGTCTTTTGGCTTTTCTCTAGATGCTCTTGCTGGCTCTGGACTCACTGATGATGAAGAGGCCACAGCAACATCCAGCCCAGATGAGGCAGTAAGGACAGGTGAAGTCATGGAGGGTCTCCTCCATGGCACTAGACCATTTCCAGGATGCTGCTGTGGATTTCCATCCTCACTGCACACAGCAGTCTGTGTACAGTTCATATTCTACAAAACTGCACAAATTTAATACAAAAGCAGCCATTTTATCAGTACAATGTAATTTGATTTCTGTATTAAAAGTAAAAAAAAAAACATAATAATAATATCTTACTTAATATTTTTGTTTCAGTTTTACCTTTTTCCACAAATGCTACCGTCACCTTGTCTTGCAGGTCCTGCTCCACCACATAAGCTCTGCAGCAAAGGCACAGAAATCAAGAATCAGAAAAGTGCTGTAATAAAATAAACTACAACTTAAGATTTAAAAAAAAGATGGTTTGTTGATGTCTGTAGTGTACTCACTGAAAGCCTTTGATGGCAGCATTTCTTCATCAGTCACTCTCAAGTGGATAAGTACACGTGTCCCTGTCCCTGTAACATCCAGACAAGATTTAAGTTACCTCTGTGATTCTTGTGCTCAATACTATATTTACACGTTGAGGTAGATGCTGATGTAAGTTGCTTTTTATCCAGCACAAATGTTCCTCAGTTTATCAACAATACTAATGGAAAAAAAATGAAATAGATAACTCGTGTTTAGTTAATTTATGTAGATTTGTTTATTTTTATTACTTACATTTATCTAAAGCAGTGTTGACAACAGAGATTTCTGACAGCACAAACACATCACTCTCTCAAATGTCTATTAGGTGTGCTCATCTGCAAATCTTTTAGAACATTTTCCTGTCAGATGTTAAATAGACATTTAGTAATAATCTTTAAAGATGCGCATGGTTTATGTAAATCCACTTTGGAGACGTACGTGTGCTTACTGGAGCTCCCCTGTTTGCTACACATAATAAAAACCTGTTTTTACCACAAAATTACAAATATACTGTACTGTTTAACGTCTTTTCATCTTAAGCAATTCAACAGTTTGCTCTACAGTAGTTCACCAAATACAGTTTTAACATGAGTGCTGGTGTTATTGGTTTGTAAGCCATTTGTAAACACCCGTGTCACTGTTCTCCATCACGTTCGATGATGACGTATCCTCTCCCGTGGGCTTATGGGATTGAAAAGTATCCATCTATGAGCACTTCAGAATCTGGGCTAAAGCAATAGGACATCCAGGGATTTTTCACCTACTCTTTTATGAATACTGAAGTTTTTGAACATACTTCTTTCTTAGCGTACTCTTTTTTCCTACTATATAGTAAGTACGCACAGTAGAACGTCCGAATCTCGTGAGGATTAGTACACCAGACAGGTAATTCTCACCTACTCTTCTAAGAATACTGAGGATTCAAACATACTTATTCGCTCGCCTACTGCTTTTTGCCTACTATATAATAGGGAAGTATGCCATTTTGGACGCAGCCACTGATTTTGTGACAATCCCGGTGCGTTCCAAACGGGATATATTGCCCTCCGAAGGGCACTTCGGAGTGAAAACAATCATGGCCGCCATATTGAAGGGTCGTTCCAAACCGAAGTGCTCAAAACTAGCCACTTCAAAGGACCCTTCAGAATGAAGGATTTCGAAGGGTACAACTGATGGACACTTCGGGCTCCCATGATCCTTTGCACAGATTCTTTGCATGATGACGGCGCTTCCGTATGATGACGCAGAAGGGCACTTCAATAAACAGTTGTTTGGTCCCCTACATCCTTCAACCCTTCGAAGCTATCACTCCAGAGGGTAAACCCCTTTGAAGGGATTAGGGCATAGGGATGAGCCCTTCCGAATGGAACGCAGGGTCCATCTGTTCTTCTTTTTTGTAAACATTTTTGGAGGTTGGTAAACTAACATAAAGGTGTTTTACTGCCACCTGCTGGACTGGAGTGTGGATCAAGAGTTTGGCAAAAAAAATAAAAAGAATAAATAAATAAATATATAAATAAATAAATAAATAGAATGTATATATGTATAATAATTTCATTTAGAATATCAAGTCTGCATGACTTCTCAGATCTAATACATGTGAGAGCAGGCAAACTATCTGACGCAACTACTACAATTATATGTATTACTTTGTTCTTCCTACTGCAAGTCTAGTATTATGGCTACCAGTTCTACTGTATAAACTGAGAGTTGTTGATCTTTTATATATATATATATATATATATATATATATATATATATATATGTGTGTGTGTGTGTGTGTGCGTGTGTGTGTGTGCGTGTGTGTGTGTGTGTGTGTATGTACATACACACACACATTTACATTTAGTCATTTAGCAGACGCTTTTATCCAAAGCGACTTACAAATGAGGACAATGGAAGCAATCAAAATCAACAAAAGAGCAATGATATGCAAGTGTTATAACAAGTCTCAGTTAACTTAACACAGTACACGAAGCAAGTTTTTATTTATTTATTTATTTATTTTTATTATTATATAATAAATAAAAATAAAATAGAATAGAAAAAGAATAGAGCAAGCTAGTGTTAGAGGCCTTTTTTGCTTTTGTTAATTGTATAATAAATAAAAAGAAAACAAATAGAATATATTTTTAAGAATAGAATTAGAATAGAGAGTGCTAGAATTAGAGGGTAAAATAAAGATGGAAGAGATGTGTTTTTAGCCGATTCTTGAAGATGGCTAAGGACTCAGCTGCTTGGATTAAGTTGGGCAGGTCATTCCACCAGGAGGGAACACTTCATTTAAAAGTCTGTGAAAGTGATTTTGTGCCTCTTTGGAATGGCACAATAAAGCGATGTTCACTTGCAGAACATAAGCTTCTAGAGGGCACATAAGTCTGAAGTAATGAATTTAGGTAAAGGGGTGCAGAGCCAGTGATGGTTTTGTAGGCAAATATTAATGCCTTGAATTTTATGCGAGCGGCTATTGGTAGCCAGTGCAAACTGATAAACAGAGGTGTGACGTGCATTCTTTTTGGCTCATTAAAAATTAATCTTGATGTCATGTTCTGGATTACTTGTAAAAGTTTGATAGAACTGGCTGGAAGACCTGCCAAGAGAGCATTGCAATAGTCCAGCCTGGACAGAACAAGAGCTTGAACAAGGAGTTGTGAAGCATGTTCTGAGAGAAAGGGCCTGATCTTCTTGATGTTGAATAAAGCAAATCTGCAGGACTTTTTTAGCAATGTGGTCAGAGAAAGTCAGAAAGTTAGCTGATCATCAGTCATAACTCCAAGGTTTCTGCCTGTTTTTGAAGGAGTTATGGTTGATGTGCCTAACTGGATGGTGAAATTGTGATGAAACGATGGGTTTGATGGAACCACAAGCAGTTCTGTCTTGGCAAGGTTGAATTGAAGGTGATGGTCCTTCATCCAGCAGGAAATGTCTGTTAGACAAGCTGAGATGCGAGCAGCTATCGTCGGATCATCAGGATGAAATGAGCGGTAGAGTTGAATGTCATCAGCATAGCAGTGATATGAAAAGCCAGGTTTCTGAATGACAGAACCTATTGATGCCATGTTGACAGAGAAGAGGAGTGATCCAAGAACTGAGCCCTGAGGCACCCCAGTAATTAGATGTTGTGACTTGGATAACTCACCTCTCCAAGATACCTTGAAGGACCTATCTGAGAGGTAAGACTCAAACCACTGGAGTGCGGTTCCTGAGATGCCCTTTGCCAATAGAGTTGACAGGAGGATCTGGTGGTTAATCATGTCAAAAGCAGCGGACAGATCCAGCAAAATAAGTATTGAAGATTTGGAATTCGTTCTTGCAAGTCTTAGGGCTTCAACAACTGAAAGCAAGGCAGTCTCGGTTGGATGTCCACTTCTGAAACCAGACTGCTTGCTGTCGAGGAGGTTGTTCTGTGTGAGAAAGGCAGAGACTTGGTTAAACACAGCTCGTTCAAGTGTTTTAGCAATGAAAGGAAGAAGGGAAACCGGTCTGTAGTTCTCTATAAGAGATGGGTTAAGGGTGAGTTTCTTAAGTTATACGAGCCTGTCTAAATGCTGAGGGAGAAACACCAGTGTGAAGGGATGTGTTAATGATGTTAGTAAGTGCAGGTACAACTGCAGGAGAAATAACTTGAAGGAGATGAGATGGAATAGGATCAAGCGGACAAGTAGTAGGATGATTAGAAATGATGAGTTTGGAGACTTCTGACTCAGAGAGTGAAGAGAAGGATGTGAATGAGTGTGTGTTTGCTGGTAAGATGTGCTTGACAGATTGTGGTGTAGAAAATTGTGCACTGATGGTTTTAATTTTATTAATGAAGAATGTGGCAAAGTCGTCAGCTGTTAGAGTTGATGAAGGAGGGGGAGGAGGAGAACAAAGAAGTGATGAAAATGTTTTAAAGAGCATGTGAGAGTTAGACGAATTGTTAATTTTGTTATTATAGTATGTCCTTTTAGCAGTGGAGACGTTAGCAGAGAAGGAAGAGAGGAGTGACTGATACACATTAAGGTCAGTAGGATTTTTTGATTTGCGCCACACCCTTTCAGCAGCCCTGAGCTTAGAATGATGTTCGCGGAGAACATCAGACAGCCAAGGGGCAGAAGGGGTGGTACGGACTGGCCTGGAAGACAAAGGGCAGACAGTGTCTAAACAAGATGTGAGAGTGGAGCAGAAAGTATCAGTAGCACTGTTAGCATTAAGAGATGCTAACTGTTTAGGGGGAGGAAGTGAAGATGAAACCATAGCAGATAGCCAGGAGAGTAAGAGTGAGCGTAGGTTACGTCAAAATATGACATGTGGAGGGGTATGTGTTGTGTCAGGAACCATGTTGAGGTTAAGAGTGAGGAGGAAGTGATCCAAGGTGTGCAGTGGAGTAACCAGTACATGATCAGTGGAGCAGTGTCATGTGTAAATAAGGTCCAGTTGGTTCCCTGATTCGTGAGTAGATGTAGTTAACACTCTCTTAAGATCAAAAGAGGCAAGCAGAGTGTGGAAGTCTGCAGCCTGAGGTTTATCTATGTGGACGTTGAAGTCTCCAAGCATAACTAGGGGAGTACCATCCTCAGGAAAGGTTGAGAACAGCACATCTAATTCATCCAAGAATTTACCTTGTGGTCCTGGGGCTTGATAAACAACTACAAAATGGTTTTTAAAAGGGTGGGTAATAGTGACTGAATGTGATTCAAAGGAGCTGTTAATACCCAGAGAAGGTAATGGAACACATTTCCAATCATTAGAGATAAGCAGAGCAGTACCACCACCTCTTCCATTCAGACAGGGAGTGTGGGAAAATGAGAAATTATTGGAGAGTGCTGCAGGAGTAGGAGTGTCCTCTGGTTTGATCCACGTCTCTGTAAGGGTCATGAGGTTTAATCTTGAATGACTAGAAATAGATGTAATGAAATCTGCTTTGTTTACTGCAGACTGACAATTCCCACTGACAATTTGCTGCCTGTAGTGTATGATGCGTGGTTTGCAAGTGATAGTAATAGTAGAGATATGGACACACATAGTAAGAGTTGGTCATAAAAACTGTAACAGAAGTGAAGCAAGGTGTAGAAAAGAGGATGAATCAAAAGCGATACTTATGTCCCTTGCCGGTGTTCCTGCATGGTAGAGTCGATGGTCTTTACACTCTTTGGTCTTCACACGATGAGGCCTTCACACGAGGGCTGCTGCTTTATATTAACCTTTTTTTTATTTTTTTATTTTATTATATCAGCTACGTTAGCTGAAGGTAAAGCACACACTCACTGTTTCCCTGGCGCTCGTGTTCTCGATGTTTCTGCGCAGATACCCGCGATCCTGAAGGACGACGAGAGCATCAGCGCGATCGTGCTGCACGCGGGGGTGAACGACACCAGGCTGCGGCAGACGGAGACACTGAAGACGGACTTCAGGAGCCTGATCGAGACGGTGCGCAGCGCATCACCCGCGGCGACGATCATCGTGTCTGGACCGCTTCCCACGTATCGACGAGGACACGAAAGGTTCAGTAGACTTTTTGCTTTAAATGAGTGGTTATTGTCATGGTGTAAAGAACAGAAACTGCTCTTTGTTAATAATTGGAATCTTTTCTGGGAGCGTCCTAGGCTTTTCCGCGCTGATGGCCTGCACCCCAGCAGAGTCGGAGCAGAACTCCTGTCGGACAACATCTCCAGGACTCTACGCTCCATCTGACTAGTAAGCCCATTCACAAATAACTGCTATGATGACTTTTGTTCTACCCACTTAAATGATAGAAATACTTGTGCTGTCCAAGCTATAAAGACTGTGTCTGTTCCCCGAACAGTGAAGCCAAAATATAAATATAAATTTAATGCAGGATCTAGAAATAATCTAATCGTGATTAAACCAGAAAAATGCAAAACAAATAAACAAAAGCAATTTTTAAAGCTTGGGCTCCTAAACATTAGATCACTCGCACCCAAAGCTGTTATTGTAAATGAAATGATCACAGATAATAGTTTTGATGTGCTCTGCTTGACTGAAACCTGGCTCAAACCAAATGATTATATTGGTCTAAATGAGTCTACTCCACCAAGCTACTGTTATAAGCATGAGCCCCGTCAGACTGGCCGTGGCGGCGGTGTTGCAACAATATATAGTGATATTCTCAATGTTACCCAGAAAACAGGATACAGGTTTAACTCATTTGAATTGCTTCTGCTTAATGTTACACTGTCAGATATGCAAAAGAAATCTCTCCTGTCTCTTGCTCTGGCTACTGTGTATAGACCGCCAGGGCCGTATACAGATTTCTTAAAAGAATTTGCAGATTTCCTCTCAGACCTATTGGTTACTGTTGATAAAGCGCTAATTGTTGGAGATTTTAACATTCGCGTCGATAATACAAATGATGCGTTAGGACTTGCGTTTACTGACCTAATAAATTCTTTTGGAGTCAAGCAAAACGTCACTGGGCCCACTCATCGTTTTAATCATACGCTAGATTTAATTATATCACATGGAATTGATCTTACTGACATAGATATCGTACCTCAAAGTGATGATGTTACTGACCATTTCCTAGTATCGTGCATGCTGAGTATTACTGATATTAACTATATGGCTCCGCGTTATCGTCCAGGAAGAACTATTGTTCCAACCACTAAAGATAGATTCAAAAATAACCTGCCTGATTTATCTCAACTGCTCTGTGTACCCATAAATACACATGAACTAGATGAAATGACTAGCAACATGGGCACTATCTTCTCTAATACATTAGAAGTTGTTGCGCCCATCAAATTGAAAAAGGTTAGAGAAAAACGTACTGCGCCATGGTACAACAGTAATACCCATTCTCTCAAGAAAGAAACTCGTAAACTTGAGCGCAAATGGAGAAAAACTAACTTGGAAGTTTTTAGAATTGCATGGAAAAACAGTATGTCCAACTATAGACAGGCTTTAAAAGCTTCCAGGGCAGAGCATATCCGTAAACTCATAGAAAATAACCAAAACAATCCAAGGTTTTTATTTAGCACAGTGGCTAGATTAACAAATAAACAGACGCCACCCGATCTAAATATTCCCTCACAATTTAATAGTAATGACTTTATGAATTTCTTCACTGATAAGATAGATAACATCAGAAATACAATAACAAATGTAGATTCTGCAGCGTCTAGTACTTCAGCTCCATTCATTGCACCCAAAGAAAAACTGCAGTGCTTTACAACTATAGGACAGGAAGAGCTAAATAAACTTATCAATGCATCTAAACCAACAACATGCCTATTAGATCCTGTACCCACTAAATTACTGAAAGAGTTGTTACCTGTAGCAGAAGAACCGCTTCTCAATATTATTAACTCATCGATATCTTTAGGTCACGTTCCAAAATCATTCAAGCTGGCGGTTATTAAGCCTCTTATTAAAAAACCACAACTAGATCCTAATGAACTAGCAAATTACAGACCCATTTCTAATCTTCCGTTTATGTCTAAAATTTTAGAAAAAGTTGTATCTGCTCAGTTGTGCTCTTTTTTGCAAAAAAATGATCTCTATGAAGAATTTCAGTCAGGTTTCAGGCCCCACCATAGTACAGAAACTGCACTTGTTAAAATTACAAATGACTTGCTTCTTGCGTCAGACCAAGGCTGCATCTCATTGCTAGTTTTACTTGATCTTAGTGCTGCGTTCGACACTATAGATCATGACATACTCATAGATCGATTACAAAATTATACGGGTATTCAAGGGCAGGCTTTAAGATGGTTTAGATCCTACCTGTCTGATCGCTTCCACTTTGTTTATTTAAACAGGGAGTCATCTCAATTATCACCAGTAAAATATGGAGTACCACAAGGATCTGTCCTAGGTCCTCTGCTATTTTCAATATATATGTTGCCCCTTGGTAATATTATTAGAAAATACGGGATTAGTTTCCATTGTTATGCTGATGATACTCAACTATATATCTCAACAAGACCAGATGAAACTTCTAAATTATCTAAGCTAACAGAGTGTGTTAAAAATGTTAAAGATTGGATGACCAGTAATTTTCTCCTATTAAATTCAGATAAGACAGAAATATTACTTATTGGACCAAAAAACAGTACACAGAATCTCTTGGATTATAATTTGCAACTAGACAGATGTACTGTTACTTCCTCTACAGTCAAAAATCTGGGTGTTATATTAGACAGCAACTTGTCTTTTGAAAATCATATTTCCCATGTTACAAAAACCGCATTCTTCCATCTTAGAAACATTGCCAAGCTACGAAACATGTTACCTGTTTCTGATGCAGAAAAGCTAGTTCATGCATTCATGACCTCTAGACTGGACTATTGTAATGCACTGCTAGCTGGTTGTCCTGCATCTTCAATAAACAAGCTACAGGTAGTCCAAAATGCAGCGGCTAGAGTCCTTACTAGGTCAAGAAAATATAATCATATTACCCCAATTTTACAGTCTCTGCACTGGCTACCTATTAAGTTCCGCATCAGTTACAAAATATTATTACTTACCTATAAGGCCCTTAATGATTTAGCTCCTGTGTACTTAACTAGTCTTCTACCACGCTACAATCCATCACGCTCCCTAAGGTCGCAAAACTCTGGACTTTTGGTAGTACCTAGGATAGCAAAGTCAACTAAAGGAGGTAGATCCTTTTCACATTTGGCTCCCAAACTCTGGAATAGCCTTCCTGATAATGTTCGGGGTTCAGACACACTCTCTCTGTTTAAATCTAGATTAAAGACACATCTCTTTAGCCAAGCATTCACATAATGCATCTCATGATCTTGTACTGCAGTTATATCTGATCAAACACGCATTATTGTTCTTTAGCTTGGATTGAACAAATCATTTTTGCTTGGTTGGAACAGCAGCTACGCTAATTATGTCTCTATTTGTTTCTCTGTTTCTGCCACGGGATTAACATCCCGTGGTAACTAGGATTTACACAAGCTTCAGTCTGGATCCAGAACACCTGAGAAGAGATGATGCCAACCCCTCAGAGGACCTCAGATGAAGCATACCCTCAGACAACATACAGAACTACCAAATTTCGCCATAAGTTAAATATATTAAGTTTCTACAATATATAAATATATTGTAGAAACTTAATTTCCTGTAAAGCTGCTTTGCAACGATTTGTATTGTGAAAAGCGCTATACAAATAAACTTGAATTGAATTGAATTGAATATACCCGTTTGACAAAACGGAAATTGAATTCAGCTGAACACACTTAACTGTTTATCACAACAAAGGGTTAAGCAAGCACACGACACTGACAAGGTATGCGATAGAGTATGAGACCAAATGCAACTTCAGCATGTCTCAACACAGTAAACAAAACAAGCGTTTCCTAGCAACAAAAAATGCAAACAATGAGACAAGAAATAAATACACTTAAGATCTGCTTTTAACTTCTGCTAATTGACTGCTTCTCTCAAAGAGCATTTCTTTACACTGTCTTTTGCTACTGCTTAAACACACTTTACTGTTTATCACAACAAAGGGCTAAGCAAGCGCACAACACTGACGAGGTATGCGATAGAGTACGAGACCAAACGCAATCTCAGCACGTCTCAACACAGTAAACAAAACAAGCATTTCCTAGCAGTGACAACTGTGCTAAACTAATGAGACAAGAAATAAATACACTTACGATCTGCTTTTCACTTCTGCTAATTGAATGCTTCTCTCAAAGAGTATTTCTTTACACTGTCTTTTGCTAGTGCTTAAACACACTTTACTGTTTATCACAACAAAGGGCTAAGCAAGCGCACAACACTGACAAGGTATGCGATAGAGTACGAGACCTATATATATATATATATATATGTACACACATACACACACACACACACACATATATATATATATATATATATATATATATATATATAGGTTTGCTTAGCCCTTTGTTAATAGGATATATATATATATATATATATATATAATATATATATATGTGTGTGTGTGTGTGTGTGTGTGTGTGTATATATATATATATATATATATATGTATATACTGTGACGAGTCAGCTGCCTCCCCCTTGTTATCATCATCACCCTTTCCCTTAACCCCCTTGGGTCTGAGGTGATTTTGGGGCCCTTGAGATGTTTTGACATGCCCTGATATTTGTGCTTATTTCAGCTACTTAAAACATACTATTGACCAACATGTAATTTGTTTGTATTCAGCACAAACTGTGCTACAATAATATGTGACCCTGATGGATGTACATGTTTGCATTTTTTAGAAAAAAAAAAATATTATGCGTGGTTAGTAAGTTTTGGGGGGGAAATGTAGCTGAAATAATGCCATAAAACCCACACTAAATAGTTCTGAATAAGACTTTTGAGTAATTAGTCTTGTAGGCTAGAATATTTACTTCAAAATTATGTGAAAATCATTCTGCTTACTCATTCACAGAAAACAATATATTGATTTAAATTTTTAAAGACATGTTTTGTGATTGAAAGCCAATATGCGAGGGAGTGGCAATGGCCCTGAATATTAAGTGATTCTCTCCTGAGAGACAAAAGGCCCTCCCCTAATGGCCCCTAATGGCCCATCAGTGTGACTGTGACTTTGAGGCAGGTAAGACAGAATGTGAGGAGACTGAAAAAATGGGTTGTTTAAATTATTTATACTGTGTTGTAAATAAAATACAATCAAAACATACATAATGAAGGTCAAAGACACATTGTGCACACTGACCACAGAGATGTGAACAGACTTTGAGTCATTCCTGCAACAGATTCTGTCCAACAAGTGAAACAAGTAAATCATACCTGATATTTACGTGTTTTATTTAAGTGTTTCTGCTTCTCTCCATGGATTCAAGAAGAAAAAAACATAATCAGTAGTCAAGGAGCTTGTTTTACCATAGAATATCAGTGTAGTTGAACATCTGATGTTGGTACAGTGCTCTCAGAGGAAAACAGTTTGAAGAAAGTCATCAGGATTCATCTGTGGTTCAGGTACCTGATTCACTAAAATACAAACAACCAAAAAACAACAACAACAACAAAAAAAAACATTTGTGAGCATGTTAATATCAGGAGCATCTGTAGGTTTTGTAGCCATAGACTCACGCATGCTTTGTATTATCATTAAAAAAAAAAAAGACATTTTATATCTGAGAAACTAATTATTATTGTTTAGCATGTTATTAAAATCTATTTCTGAACAGAGTAGGCTATTAATAATAAACATGTTCTAAACATACTTAGACTCGTAGCGTTGATCATGTTACAGTGTACACTCATATTACTTTTATTGTTTTATATAGAGCATGAAAACATCATCGCGCCGTAATCAATTTAAATACAATGAATTGCCTTTCATATTCAAAATGTTTTACTCGATTTCAAACATTGTAGTCAGGAATTATAGTTTGGGAAAAACCCAACTATGATTTTGTTGTCATATAGCCTAGTATGTATGATTTTATAGTAGCCTATGATATGATTCTGTAGCCATAGACTCACACATGCTTTGTACTATAAAAAAGGATATTTTACATCTGAGAAACTAATTATTATTGTTTAGCATGTTATTAAAATCTATTTGTGAACAGAGTATTAATAATAAACATGGTCTAAACATTCTTAGATGCCTAGCAGTCATCATGTTGTAGTTTGGGAACAACCTAACTAGTAAATGTGTTCTTGTTTATGTCACAATAACACAATAACGTCTTCTTGCAGAAACGGACAGTAGCCGCGATGAACGAACTCCTCACGCTTTGTTTATGTTGGGTGTTTCCATGCGCACGTGTCTCACGTGGATATTTACATATGAACGGCGCGAGCCGCGAGGGGGCGGGATTGCATTAAAGATAATGAGTTAGACGGGAAAGACTGAACATCGTGTTGGTTTCATACGGATTACTTTATCACAGAATATTTGTTTTCGATAAGACTTACTTCATTTAAAAGTAGACACTTCAAGCTTTCTATAGATATAACTCCCATGTCTCCGTGTTGAGATTTCTCAGAGTTACAGTTCATTTTAGTGACACGTTTCTAAAAGCAGCTCACGGAGACGGCGAAGACAGAGACCGCACCCTGTTTGTTTTCTTTATTTTCCAAAACCACAACATTTTGTTTTTATTGTGAGTGTACCCGAAAAAAAAATAGATACTTCAAAGTTTCAATTGATGTATAACACTTATCTGTATGACCAAAATCGACGGAGTATTTTTAGTGTCTTTCACACTGATAAGAAAAACAATGAGCCTGTCTCGCTGGCGAGACGGCCGATCCCAGGGGGTTAATTGCTGCCCTTCACCAGGCTCCCGAAAGGAGTGGGTCTGTGAGAGAGGAGGGGCGCAGAAACAGCCAGGTCTGGCGGCGTGTGATGGGGCACACCTGAAGTGAATGGAGCCTCATCACTGCTGCTGTTAAATGCCGAGCGCGCCTCTCCTCGAGAGACTGGTCTCTTCCCCCCGTGCATGCATGATGGTGTCCTCATGGGTCCAGGAAGGGAGCGTTGAGGGACTTACGTGCCGCTGAAGACGCGAGCTGCCGGACCCGCATTCCAGACGAAACTGCACCCATTATATGGCCGTCAGGCCAGGATGCCAGGCCGTCTAGTCCCTTTGAGTGCCGTGGGCCAAGAGATGGACCAAGCTGCTGGAAGAAGCCGCTGGCCCTTCACGCCCCAGACCTGAGAGGGGAGCGCGTGCGGCTGTCGAACTCCATCCCTTGCCTGAACCCTTCCTTCTCGAACACTGCCCCACCTTCACGAACCCCGCAGCATGACGAGGACAAAAGATTCCCTCTTTATTTTGGACACTTTTCCCCATTGGACACTTTATTTTTATTATCTCTGTTTAATAAAAGCCTCTCTGAGGCCTGACACCACACCCACTGTGTCTGTCGTGTGCTCCACCCGCCATAATACATACATACACACACATATATATATATATATATATATATATATATATATATATATATATATTAGGGGTGTAACGATACACATGTTCGTATTGAACCGTTCGGTACAAGGCTTTCGGTTCGGTACGCATTACAAACCGAACGATTATTTGGACTAATCCTATTACAGCATATTATCCTATTAGGTTGGACTAGTGTATGCGCGCATGGGAGTGCGTTCAGTCGCAATGACTCACTTGTTAACAGTTACTTGCTGCCACCTGCTGGCGGTTTTAATTTCACATTTAAAGTATCTTTTAATTTTTTAATTAATTTCAAACATCAGTTGCCAACGTTTTATGTTTAAAATATCAAAACATTATTTATGCATTGTATATATATATACACATATATATACACACACACACACACATACACACACACACATATATACACGTGTGTGTGTGTGTGTGTGTGTATATTAGGGGTGTCAACGTTAACGCATTAACGCATGCGATTAATCAAAAAAATTTAACGCGTTAATATTTTTTTAACGCAAATTAATCATGTGATAATAGCTATGTTTCCATCCAAAGATTCGAATTTAAATTATGCGCAAAACTGGAATATCGCATAAAACATATGCGAATAAAGCACCGTTTCCATCCAACGAGTCAAAGAGAACAAAATCGTCACTTCCTGGTAAACTGTGGCACTAAATATCACTAAGAATATAGGAGAAGCCATTGAATATAATAATTTTCATATATAATATAAATTACTTGTGCCTCTGAGAGAGCAGACATAACACAATAAATGCTGTCACTGCGTTCTGAGGATGCCAGCTGTTTGGGAACACAGTCGTGTAAGACAATTATACAGAAATACTTTGATGACAGACTTTGCTCAGGCTTTTCAGAGTGACTACAACAACTTATAGATACTGTGAACGAGATCGGTCAGCTGGTTAGTCAAGTTATCCCGTCTCATAGCGCAGTCACATGACTTTTTTGATGCGCATGGAGGAATTTATTCGGTAAATGTGTTTCCATCGAAGTTTATGCGCATTTTTTCTTATCGGATAAAAAGTTTATCCTACTCAGTTGTGCGCATAATTTTCTTATGCGCATTTTCTGAATTTATGCGCATCTTGGCGTTTCCATCCAGCGAATTTTTTATGCGATAGTCCAAAATGCGCATTAAAATAGGTGGATTGAAACATAGCTAATGTTTGACCCCAACTTCTTCCCGTCATCGCAGCGCGGAAGGTTATCTATCATTGTGTGATGAGGGTACAGTGAACCAGTGTTGCCAGGGTAACGGAACAAGTGGGCTATTTTGAAAATACAGTCGCGAAATGGAATGAATATGAAATAGTGACTGAAACGCAACCCATTAAGTCTAAATAACCAGCTCTACCTTCCAAGATGTTAATCTGCACAAAAATCCTGATTTATAATCGAGCCGTCGCCTGATAAAATCACATAGCCTAAACTTAAGATGAAGACAATAGCTGTTCTGTGATTTCGGCTATACTTGCTTGTAAAATTAGAGAAGCAACATAATATTGGTTTTAAAGCAGCACTATGTAACTTTTGGCACTCTAGCGGTTAATAAACAGAACTGCATGCATCCCGCGGAAGAACATTCTAACCGGAGCTACTTCTCTAAGTTTATGTCTATGGCGATTCACGCAGGTATGTGTTACTCCGCAGCGGTGACAACCCAACCAGGCTATGATAGTCTAAAAATAAGAACTTATTATAAGTGTACCGTAGTGGTTCGAGATAAGACAAAAACGCGGTTTGGAAGATGAATTCATGATGTACTCGCTCATTATATGCATTTTGCAAATTCTGAACACAGAAAAAGTTACATGCTGAACAGAGTAGACGCAGAGAAAGAGAGAGAGAGAGGTGTGTGCACAGCGGGAAAGAGAGACCTCGCGCTTGTGCGATGTACAGTACTGGCAAGTCTCAGAAACTAAATAAGGTTTGGGCAAAAACTAAAGATTGGTCGCTAGGCTCTTTTTGAAAAAAAAAAAAAAAATTGCTAAAGGGGTCTGATAAGTCGCTAAGTCGTCAACATTGACAGTATCTCCATCCATTTCTCCAACCTGGGTTAGGCCATAGCTCAAACAGAAAATGCGCACTGCGTTAATCGCGCATTAATAAAATTAGCTCCATTAAAATTAATTTGCGTTAACGCGTTAACTTTGACAGCACTAATTTTTACACAAATATCTGTACTTTCTACTTCTTACATTTTCAAACCAGGCTCGTTACTTTAGTTTTGGTGGATCACCATTCTCTATAATAAATCATGAATCCGTTAGTCTTGACTGGCAACGCGATTCGGCTCACGCACGCTCCGCATCTCCGCCAAAAGGTTTCTATCAGTTTCTATCAGAGTAATCAATGTAAGAGACTCGAGAATGGAGTGGATCAGAGAGGCAAAACTACTGACATGTTCATGACTTCAAGTGCAGGTCAGTTTCATCTGTAGTTTTGTGTTTGTTTACTTAGTTAAAAATTAAACTGCTAGCAACTCTTAGCAGTACCAGCCAGATGATTAATTATAGCCTACTGTAAACTAAACTAAATTACTATCATCACTCAAAATACTGTATGATAAAGGACATCATTATTCTCTACTATAAAGTTACAGTAGTAATTTAGCAAACAAATGTTATAACACATCATTTTATAATACGTTTAGAGGAGAGGGAGCTAGCAGATAACAACACAACCCTTATGAAAATTCAAACCAGAAACCATGGTTATAGTTAAACCACGGTAACCACAAATTAACCATGGTTTTGCTACACTAACTATAGTCTAACCATGAAATGTGTAGTAAAACTATGGTTGTAAATGAAAACAGATTGTAATCTGCCAAAAAAAAAAAAAAAGATGGCCTTGTGGTGTCATCCCAAAGACGTACCAAATCTCTCTCGTGGACCTTTTCCTGGACTGTGCCCAGCTGGTGGAATGACCTCCCGATCTCAATTCGAACATCTGAGTCTTTAACGATTTTCAAAAATCATCTAAAGGCACATCTTTTTCACCAGCACCTGACCAACTAATATTAACACTTTCCTTTTATATTTATAAAAATAAAAATAAAATAAAAAAAACTTGCTACATGTACTGTGCTAGACTGACTGAAACTTATCATGGCACTTGTATACTGCTGCACTCTCAATGGTCTGATTGCTTCTATTTTTCTCATTTGTACGTCGATTTGGATAAAAGCGTCTGCTAAATGATTAAATGTAAATTTAAATGTAAATGCATCCAGCCCCAGTGGAGCTGGATGAGTCAGAGAGAACCAGAGGGGACAGTGTGATGTCATCTGAGTTACAAACAGATCCACCTGAGCCTGGCCAAAAACTCTCCGTATCTGCTTCACCACCTCTGGGTGAAGCCTCCATTCCCCGGGCCTCAGCCCCTGCCTCGACAGGATGTCTGCTCCCATATTGAGATGCCCAGGAATGTGCACTGCTCTCAGCGAGAGGAGTTTGCCATGGGACCACACAAGGATCTGGTGCACCAGCTTGTTCGAGGGGCGCGAACGCAGACCTCCCTGGTGGTTGATATAAGAGTGTTGTCGGTGCGCACCAACACATGACGATCTCTCAGGTCTGGGAGAAAGTGTTTCAGAGCTTGAAACACGGCCAGCATCTCCAGACAATTGATGTGCCATGCGAGATGGCGACCACTCCACAGACCGTGGGCAGGGTGGCCACTCATGACCACTCCCCAACCAGTGAGGGATGCGTCCATCGCTAACGTTACGCGGTGACAAGGAGCTCCTAGCACCGGGCCCTGAGACAAGAACCAAGGTTTCCTCCATGTCTAATGCATGTAGGCATCGCCGCGTGACCTTGTATGCAGAACGGGTTTCCCCTCGGGGAGAACCCCTTGGTCTTGAACCACCACTGTAGGGGTCTCATGTCCAGCAGGCCAATAGGTATCACGTTGGACACAGCTGCCATCAGACCCAGCAGTTTTTGAAACTGCTTGACAGTGAGTGACCGGCCCTTGACTGACGTGAGGATCGACTCGATCCGAGCAGGGGACATACGTGCCTGCATCGTGGTCGAATGCCACACCACGCCCAGATAAGTGGCTCTCTGTACTGGAGAAAGCACACTTTTCTGGCGTTAAGTCTTAACTCCAGCTCTTTCATGTGAGCGAGAAAGACATCTCGATGCCAAACCGCCATCCGTTCTGATTGAGCTATTATCAACCAAATGTCGATGTGGTTGAGTATGCGGATGCCCTGGAATCACAGCGGAGCCAGAGCAGCACCCACACACTTCGTAAAAGTGCGGGGTGAGAGTTCAAGGCCAAAGGGAAGAACCCGATATTGGTACGCTTTGCACCCAAATCAAACCTCAGGAACTTTCTGTGATGGGGAAGGATGGAGATAGGAAGTATGCGTCTTTTAGATCAATCGTGACAAACCAGTCCTCGGACCTGGTCTGAGACATGACCTGCTCGAAGAGAGCATCCTGAACTTCAGTTGCATGACTGAGAGGTTCAGTTGACTTAGATCTAAAATGGGACGCAACCCCCCATCCTTCTCGGGAACAATGAAGTACGGCTGTAGAATGGCCTCGATGGCCTCCTTCCTCAAGAGAGTATTCACTTCTTGTTCCATTACCAGAGCCTGCTCGGGACCCACCAGTGTGGGAATGACCCCGTTGAAAGGCGGCGGCGGAGCGCCGAACTGAATGCAATAGCCTCGTTCTACAGTGTGCAGGACCCATCGAGACACATCTGGCACTAGTTTCCACGCTGCCAAATAGTCTACTAAGGGAACCAGTCTCTCAAGACTGGCCTCTGGTATGCTTAGAGCTGCTAGCTTGGTGCCCTGAAGCAGAGGACCGGCAGGGGACGGCCGCTCTAGCTGCTCTAGAGACCCCCGAAGGGGCGGCGAGCCTCTCAGCTCTGCTACATTTCCGGGCGGAAGAGACTGAGAGAAGCACTCGCTGGAGACCGCTGTGCCCTGGAACACTGGCAGGGTTGGCAGACCGATCTCCTGAGGGCACTGAGGAGAGACGGGCACCGTTTAATGCGGTGTACACCGCTCTTCCCCAGAGGGGCCGGCCCTCAGAAGTCCTGGGCCATAGGCATTCTAGCCGAAGACTATCCAGCGAGAATGACGGTCGCAGATCCGCTTTCTGCTAGATGCCTTCGGCCCGGGAGCGCCACTCTGACTCCAAAAGTCTGGGGAGTACGAGAAGTGACGTTCCCTGAATGAGGAGCTGGAACATGATTGGGGCTGCTCCCGCCCAGCAGCCCCTGCTGACCACCTCAACCTCCTCGGAGGAAGAGAGGTAAACATTGTGCTCTCACTCAAGAAATTATCCCAAGAGGCTCCTGTATACCATAAATATATATATATATATATATATATATATATATATATATATATATATACATATAATTAGGGGTGTCAACGTTAACGCGTTAACGCATGAGATTAATCAAAAAAATTTAACGCGTTAATATTTTTTAACGCAGATTAATCATGTGATAAGGTTTGATCCCAACTTCTTCCCATCATCGCAGCGCGGAAGGTTATCTATCATTGTGTGATGATGGCACAGCGAGCCAGTGTTGCCAGGGTAACGGCACAATTGGGCTATTTTGAAAGTACAGTCGCGGGAAAAATTACAGAGCCGCGGGTTGCGGTTTTTTGGGCTACTTTTATAATGTACCGCGGCCGCCCAAAGTGTATATAGACAAATGAAAATTAAAATAGATCCTTTTACTAATGTGTATTATACTTGGAATGTATCCCTGCAACTTAAGAATGGAGAGGCGGTTATAACATCACAAACAACGTGAGTTTCAGCAGAGCACACGTTAAAGGCTTTTACACAGCAGAAATAAACATGACAACACCCACTATAGATTATACGAGATAATAAACACAAGATTACGATAGGATATGGTTTGTATGTGATTTTCTTGAGATGAATGTGTACATCTGAAATGCTAATTTGTGCAGTGATATAAAAGGCTATAAAGAGCATATTTTAACAACAGTAAACGACCAAATTCCACATGTGATCGCAAAAGGAAGTTATTAGAAACACTCGATGGTGGTTTGAAGTGAGTTCTGAGTAAAAGTGTACTATTAATCTCATAACTTGTCTTATGAAGCATGATGCTAATGTTAGCTCTAATGCACCTGCAGAACAGGTCCAATTCTTCTTCATAATGCATTTTGTCATAATACTTCACGTAAGGTCGCAAGAAAATGTTTTGTTGTATTTATTTAGAAATACTTTTGATAATAGTTGGGTAAATGTATAAATTACTTGGATTGAAGCGATGTGGCTTGGTAAACATTTTATTGTCAGTTTAAAGGCTGATAATGGCTGAATAAAAACAAAAGAATAATGATAAAAGAATAATAAGGATTATGTCTCATACCTGGTGGAGGGGTGAAAGATTCTGTTTCCTTAAACTAGTTTGTCATGTATTTCTTTATTTCAACACATTTACAGGTAAATCCTAGTATTTTAAATTTGCGATTAATCATGATTAACGCGATTAATTTTTTTAATCGATTGACAGCACTAATATATATATATATATATATATCTTCTCATAGTCAGATGAAATACATAATTTAATTCCTCAAAATTAAATGCAGCCAAACAACCAGACAAGTAAACACGGTCTGATGTGAAAAGATTCATATAATGCATTGAGAATGACCGTAATGCACGCGTTGCCTTGGCAACACGGGAGCCACTCGGATATAAAAACAATATCAATCTCTTCGGAGAAAGATAGCTGTAGCAGCGTGCTCTCACTCAAAGGGGAAAGAACCACAGCACAGGCTTCCGAACCCCGAGAGAGCACTAGATCTGGGGAATGCAGGTGGAGAAATGGCGAGCCCGTCTCCAACCCGTCCACCAGATCCATGTGCGATCCCCGCAATCTCAATCGCCATTGTGCCTCAGCAGCAGCGGGACCGGAACCGCGAGATCACAGGCACGGACACACTCCTTGGAGCGTGCCCGGCGGGAGCGGAACATATTGCAGCGGGGAAAGCACAATCAGCCCCTCTCCATTTTTGTCTCGAGAGCTGGCTCCACTCCCCAGACATGCTGCTCATAATAATATTAGTTCACAATATGCTTGTGCAAACAATATGCTTTTGCACCTGCTTTACGAAAGCTCATTGACGTCCTCCACATCCACCTCTCGGAGGAAGACAGGCGGACCGTCGAGCCCTCTCTTCAAGGCGAAGAAACCGCGGGGCGGGCTTCTGGTCCCAGAGTGCGGGCACTGGATCTGATGGGAAAGGAAGAAGATAGAGGCTCGCCCCTCTTCATTCCCTCCACCTGATCCATCTGTGAGCGCACCCGCCGCTCTGCCTCGGCGAAAGCAGGGCCGGCACCACGAGGAAAGCTGGTGAACATACCTGTCAACATTTGGGTCCTAAAGTATTGATGTGATTATTCATATACCTAGATTTGGTCCATACTAATTATGGGAGTTTCCCGGGAGAAATAACAAAATGGGAGGGCGGCGGGAGACTCCCGGGAAAAAACGGGAGTGTTGACAGGTATGCTGGTGAAGGCTCCCTCCTCAAAGATAGCCTTTGGGGAGCGAAGTGTACGCAGTGGAAGCCGCTCACAATGCGGGCAGTCACCCCCCTCGAGAACGACTCTGCGTGCTTCACTCCCAAGCAGACCACGCACAAACTGTGGGTATCCCCGCTCATGATGTAGCGTGGGCAGGGAGGAACACAATCTGTAACGTGATCTGCTTTCTCCCTTATGTTTTGTCTTTGCTTCAGCTTTAGACATGCTGGAGCTTTATATGTTGCTGGACTTGACAAACAACAGTAAATGAGACTCACAGAACATACTGTAGATCATGACTGACACACACACAGAGCTTTGCTGAATGACAGAAAGCTAACGCCGGTTGCACCTCATGTGCTTTTAAGCTTCCTGGTCATTACGTCACCCACCCGTGATGTCTCGCCCATCGATTCGACTGATTATACATATGATTCAGAGCATGGTATCGCTGAAGGCGTTCCCCTAGCGTTTTCCGACGCAGCTCGAGTTCCTGAAGGGGAACTTGCATACAACAATCATGCAATAAATTAACTATATCTTAATTATCTTAAAGCATTGTTCATACTGAAGATTGTCATTTTACTCCTGGAGAAAAGCTACAACAATGCATTGGTGCACACAAGATCAATGATTGAGAGGATGATCAAACAGAAGTAACACAGGTTTCACTTTCTCCACAGCAAACTGTATGCTGGCTTGCAAAATCTTTGTAGCCCGTTTGGTACTCTTCAACCTTACAAAGATGTATTCTGCCTGTGAAAAAGAGGGTGAGCATAAGGAAGAAGAGGGTCATGAAGCAGAAATGTATCCGTTTTTGCAAAAAGATTTCCAACAGGCTGAATATACTGTCAGAGATGCCATTGTGAATGCATTATTTAATTAATTTGGGTTGCACTGAATTTTACAGTACATGCACTTACCTTTACTTACAGAGTACTTACAGGATATGTCCCCAAAACCTTCAAATTGGCTGTTATTAATCCTCTCATTAAAAAAAAAAAAAAACACAAATTGACCCCAAAGAACTAGTTAATTACAGACCAATTTTGAATCTCCCTTTTTTGTCAAAGATGCTAGAAAAGGTAGTATCCTCACAATTATGTTCCTTCTTAGAGAAAAATGGTATCTGTGAGGATTTCCAGTCAGAATTTAGACCATATCATAGTACTGAGACTGCTCTCATTAGACCTGCTCTTATCATCTGATCGTGGTTGTATCTCTCTATAAGTGCTACTGGATCTTAGCGCTGCGTTTGATACTATCGACCACAACATTCTTTTGAATAGACTAGAAAACTTTGTTGGCATTAGTGGAAGTGCATTGGCATGGTTCAAATCGTACTTATCTGACCGCCATCAATTCATAGCAGTGAATGAAGAGGTATCATATCGATCACAAGTGCAGTATGGAGTACCTCAAGTCTCAGTACTAGGGCCGTTACTTTTCTTGCTTTACATGTTACCCTTGGGAGATATCATCAGGAAACATGGTGTTAGCTTTCACTGTCATGCTGACGACACTCAGCTCTATATTTCTTCCCGGCCCAGCGAAACATACCGATTTGAAAAAGTAACAGAATACATAGCTGATACAAAAAAAACTGGATGAAGAGTAATTTCTTCTTAAGTTCTGAAAAAAACAGAGGTTAACAGAGTTAATTATCAGACCTAATACCTCCGCATGTAATAACCTAGAACACTGTCTAACACTTGATGGCTGCTCTGTAAATTCTTCGTCATCAGTTAGGAACCTAAGTGTGCTATTTAATAGCAGTCTTTCCTTCGAAAGCCACGTTTCAAGGATTTGTAAAACTGCATATTTCATCTCAAAAATATATCTAAATTACGACCTGTGCTCTCAATGTCAAATGCAGAAATGTTAATTCATGTGTTCATGACCTCAAGGTTAGATTATTGTAATGCTTTATTGGGTAGTTCTTCTGCACCCTTAATAAACAAACTCCAGCTGGTCCAAAATGCAGCAGCTAGAGTTCTTACTAGAACCAGGAAGTATGATCATATTAGCCCAGTTCTGTCAACACTGCACTGGCTCCCTATTAAATATCATATAGATTTTAAAATCTTGCTAATTACTTATAAAGCCCTGAATAGTTTAGCACCTTAGTACTTGAGCAAGCTCTTATCGCATTGTAGTCCTCCACGTCCGATGCGTTCTCAAATCTCTGTCAATTTGATAATACCTAGAATATCAAAATCAGCTGTGGGGGCCAGATCCTTTTCCTATTTAGTGCCCAAACTCTGGAACAATCTACCCAACATTGTTCGGGAGGCAGACACACTCTGTCAGTTTAAATCTAGATTAAAGACCCATCTCTTTAACCTGGCTAACACATAACACACTAACACATTTCTAATATTCAGATCCGTTAAAGGATTGTTAGGCTGCATTAATTAGGTCAACCGGAACCGGAAACACTTCCCATAACACCCGATTTACTTGTTACATCGTAAGAAGAATGGCATCTACGTTAATATTAGTCTGTTTCGTTCTTATTCCGAGGTCACCATAGCCACCAGATCCAGTCTGTATCCATATCAGATGCTCACTGCAGTCACCTGAATTCCAGTCCTTATCCAGCCCAGATGGTGAATCAGGACCTAGAGATGACCTCTACAGCCCTGAATCTCAGCAGAGATCAGGACATCTAGATGAGCCCCAGAGACAGATCCCTAGTGAAGACCTCGTCACCTAGACAGCCACCGGGACAAGACCACGGGAGCCAGATGAGTCCTCTGCACAATCTGAATTTGCTGCAGCATGGAACAAACTGCTGGTTCATCTAGCCAGAGGAGAACTGGCCCCCCAACTGAGCCTGGTTTTTCTCAAGATTTTTTGGTAACGCTTTAGATTATAACCCGCAAAGTACTGTGTAAGTAAACAGAATTTACAGCATAACTTTTTTTGTAATTATATCGTACCTTTCCAGTACCTCCATGTAGGTGTAAGGGAATAATAAGCGAAGTTTGGGGAATAAAGGGGTAATAACCTGTAAAATTACAAATTATTTCTACTGTAAGTATTTTGAAACTAAGGGGTACCTATTCTAATATTACGTGGTATGTATGACCTAACAATAATCTTATATTTGCAAGTGATTTAGCAAAAACATACAATGTGTACATTTTTAAAGCCTACACATATAAAACACGCTGGGTTATTGTTTCAATCCAAACGCTCGGTTGAGTCTGTTGGGTTAGGAAGATGACTTGATTTGACCCAATTAGGAATATATTAGGAATGTGGAGGACGTGAAAGAGAGCATGCAGCAAGTCACGCGAGTTCAAACGCGAACGGTTCTTTGTGCAACAAAATCCATGTCTGTGGTGCTTAAGATCGGAAGATGTGTGGAAAATAGGAGAAAACTAATCGAATAGCAGATGAGGGACAACTTTGAAACTGTCTGGAGTGTGTTCCTTTAAAACTGGCCGAGTATGTTCTCACAACATTGAGCGGCGACTGATGAGTAGTAAAGCCGGGAACTGCGAACTATGCAAAATGGTGCTTGAGGACATGGATCAAAACGGTAAAATCAAAGACGGTAAAATCCTGTCAGTTCACTATAATACACAGTTTAATCTTGACTTTCAGTGTTTATTACTGTGTGTTTATTGGCGTGATGGTTTGGCCATAATAGTTTAACTTTGTCAGTGGGTGAAAAACATGAAGAAATTAAACAAAATCTTAAATTTGTTCTTAAACAAGCTTTTCAAAAGAATTTGGTTTAACATTATAAGCTGTATAACTATGGAGTTGCTTTGTTTTTTTTTTTCTGAACTGGTGTAATAAATTTGTATCTTTAATTATCTGTTACCTGTGCTGTTACTGTTGTCATATTGTGTGTGATTTTAATTTAAAAAAAACATTCATTTAACCCAGCAGTAGGCCTATAGTAAATTTCAAACAATATTTGAATTAAATAAAACAGTCCACCATGTTTATTGATATATTACCTGATATATAATGTATGTATGTATGACCTACTGTATCAACAATCGTTTTAGAGCAATTTGTTGTAGCCACTTACCCTGTAACTACATGGAATAAGAGGGGAACAAGCACCACTTTAAATTACAGCCCGCAAATGTTGTATTTACCCTGTAACTACATGGAATAAGGGGGAACAAGCACCACTTTAAATTACAGCCCGCAAATGTTGTATTTACACTGTAACTACATGGAACAAGGAGGTAACAAGCACCACTAATTTACAGCCTGCAACTGTTGCATTTACACTGTAACTACATTGAACATGGGAGGAACAATTTGGACTTAAACACAGAACAAGTGTATATTTGCACAGTAATTACAGAGAAAAATATTGCACTAGTGTTAATTAATTTGTTGGATGGCCAAATTAAACCCTCCAATTTTTTTTTTTTTTTTTTTTTGGTATAAAAACATCACAGTATACATCCACTGAAATAGTGTTGAAAAAGTGTTGTATCATGTATTTTTTTTTTTCTGCGAACAGCTGGAAAGAGGTAAGCTTGCTTTAAGCTGCATTGAACCTTGATGGTATATCATGCAAAGTTATTTGGTGATAGTGATTTTGTGAAGTTGATGAGCTCGACGAATAAGCTTTCATAAGGTAAGTAGACTCGTGAGTTATAAATCATAGCATAAACTCATTAACTCATTTCACAAGATGTCCAGTTTTGATGTTCAGTAATCTCCATCATGTATCCCATACGTTGTAGCTTCAGTTTACTTACGCAGTTCTTTGCAGGTTGCATATCTGGTTGTTACCCCCTTATTATCCAAATGTAACACATTGTTCCCTTATACCATCACGTATGTTCTTTATAGGTACACTATAATTATAGAAACATACACCGTAAATTCAGTATACTTACGTAGTTCTTTACGGGTTGTAATCTAAAGTGTTACTGTTTTTTTTCTCCATTTCTGTCACTGATGGAGTTTTGTTTCCTTGCCGCTGTCGCCTCTGGCTTGCTTAGTTGGGGACACTTAATTCCCAGCGATATCATGGATTTGATTGCACAAATACTATCTGAACTGAACTGAGCTGGATGATGAGAACACTGAATTCAATGGTGAACTGCCTTTAACTGAAAATTGAGTGTTTACTATTGTCCTATTGCATTATTGACACTATTTTCCTATTTAATAAATCTGCTTTGACACAATCTGTATTGTTAAAAGCGCTATATAAATAAAGGTGACTTGACTTATCTAAGAAAATACTTATAAGGTTGCTACATGGGTTAGGGTCAGGTTTAGGGGTAGGTTTAGTTTTACCTAGTTATTGTAGTTACTGTAACTAGAAGATGGATCCAAAGCGCTGACATCAACGGCAAAAAAAAAAAAAAAAAAAAAACAAAATTGGGTGCTCGACAAAGAAAATATTATTATTATATATTGTTGTTAATTATTATTATTATTATTATTGTAACGAGGCTGATGAGATGTGAGACTTGCAGATTCAAGTGCAAGCTTTATTAAGAAACAAGGTCAAAAATACAGGCAGGGTCGAACAACTGGCAAACAGGTATATAGAGGGCTAGACAAGAGAGGTAATCCGAAACGTGAGCAATAATCCAGGCAAGGCGCGAAAAATATCCAAAGAGCAAGGCAGAGGGATAGTCCAGGTACACAGAAATAATCCAGGCAGGACATAAACAGAGTCTGAACGGTGAGACAGGGGTAAACACAGGGAACACAGACTACAAAACAAGAAACAGATCCCGTATCGCAGCTAACACTAGGGGAGTGAAAAACGCAGGACAATACTAGAACTGAGCAGAAACACGGAATGGCATGGTAAGGCAGCTAGCGCTTGAAGAGTGCTAAACGCAGATCAATACTCAGCAGTGTAACTGAGAAAGTCCATGGGTTATGTAGTGTGTGTGATTGTGTAATGAGTCTCAGGTGTGAGCGTGTGATTAGGGAGATGGCTGGTTGTACTTAGTGCAAAGAATGATGGGAATTGTAGTCCGTAGGTGACGTGCAACAGTAATGTAGTGCAAGAGTCAGTGTAATGGAATAGTGACCTCTGGTGGTGAGTGAATGGAAGTTCATTGGCCGGATTCATGACAATTATTATTGGTATTTTGTTAATATAATATTTGGTAACATTTATAATAACTGCACGCTATGAATCACTAGGTAAGCATTAGTAAATAGTAGTTCATCCTTTATAAATCATTGTCCCAACATTAATAGTCATTAGTAAGCAGTTTATTATGGAAGGATTTTTCTGACTATTTTCAAATAGAATTGCAAATTGTATTTTGAATTGCGTTTTCCATATGTGGACGTATAAATTGGGACATAATCCAAATGCAATTGCAAATCTTGCATTACCGTTTGCATTTTCGCTTTCGCGAACGCACAGTGACTGCCACATTTCAAATGAAAAAGCAAAGTCTATTTGCAACTGTATTTCCCATGTCTTACGAGTTATGAGCCTGTCATATTTAAATATCAATATTAACTACCACGTCTGCTTTTTCACTCTCTCTGCGCCGCGCATATAACCTGCCAAAACTCAAATGGAATCGCAATTCCTTTTGCATTTGAATTTCCGATATCTACACTGAAAGCTGTCAATCAATGTGAGGGGGCAGGACTAAACTAGGGGCCGTGTTTGTTTTGGAAGGTGACGTCACTCACAGATGACCGTGCCAAATGCTTTGATCAATGGAGGTAATCGGTAAAGTCTCCACTAAAGGCAGCTGCCAATCAGTTTGTGCCTGTGTTAACGAACAGACAGTGCAACCTTCTTGGCACAATACATAATTCTGTCTTTTTTAACCCAAATACAGCGATTATCCCCAGATAACAGAGTCACAAACGGTATGCACAATAGGTCAAAATTCACTATTACCCAAACACTTTTCACCTGTCTCAACATCTCTCACTGTTTCTCTCACTCTGATTGATGCAAGTGAGAAAATAGACAGTGCAATTCTACACGTATTACAGTACATTTTATTCGTAAGCAAACAAAACAGTGCCAAACTATATTTATTTACCCATTTTCCACCTTACTTTATATTTTATTCAACAGTTTTAATCCGTTATGGAGCACGTGTCCCGTGGCACCAAAGCGTCACCAAAAACTCTTTATTTTTGTTGTGATCTCTACATAACAGAAGTTGCTTTCTCATTATCACAACTTATTTTTCTCATGATCTCAACATAACAAAAGTTGTTTTCTAAGTTACACAACTGCGCCAGCAGGTGGCAGTATAGAACTACTGATGGGAAATTGTATACTGTATCAACTATAGCCTACTGTACGTGTTTGGGAGAGAGGACCTTCTTCGTGATCGCTATAATTTATACAGTTTATTACTGACATTTAATTAACTTATAAATGTTAAACATTAGTTCAGTGATGTTATACAGTGTTGTAGCCTTATCTTTTGTATTTTCTACATTTCTTTGTAGGAAACCACGCACACACACACAAACACACTCACATAACAGCATCCCAAGCTTGTAACGCACACGATATCACAGCCTATCATACATGACTAATAAAAATCACAAACAAATTATTATAATATATTATTATATATAATTTTACTTTAAACAAAGTGAGTGTAGCGTCTGCTTAGGATCATTGATGACTGTTTACACTTTATGCCTTAAAAGACCCTTTTAACCTTTTGACATTTGCATATAAATTACAAATCTGGCCTCACCGTTTACATTTATATGGGTGCTAAATTGCCGATGGTTTTTCCCCACTATCAAAAAGATGCTAAGCAGATCACCTCTATGGTGTCCCTATCAAACTTCAAACACATTCCAAAGAGGAGGGAATGAGCCCCGTGCCAGGCACCAGACCAGTTGTCTGTCTCCACAATTTCCAATACACATCACACACACACACACACACACACACACACATAAAGACATTTTCTTTATTTAGGCCATAATTAAGCAGTTATAAATGTATCTGATATATGCATGTGTTGTATGTATATTCCTCTATTATATTAACCTAGTTAAAACCCTTTACTTGTATTAGTTAGACTTTAAATGCCTATATTCAAGTGTGAGTGTATCTCTGCTTTAATATCATCTGGAGGTTACTTTCTTGGTATCAAAACGATCTTCTCTTTATTTCTCACACAATGATGTACACTATATGATCGTGAAATGCATCAAACAATTCTTACTATGTTTTGAATTAAAACTGCATCAACTTCCAGACTAGCGATAAAAATGCAAATGGACCATAAACGGAGACAAAGAATGTTTCTCCCGCTCAAAATGCATGGCTCTGATTGGCCCCTCCACCCACAAAATACGTGCGGCTATGAACTATCAAAAGTTCCGAACTCAGACTAATCGACACTCAGAAACTCTTCTTCTTGAGACGGACACGCTCCAAGCTCTCCTCTTGAGTTTAACCTTCTGGTAGTTTTACCTTCAAATAACTTTTGTCGATCCACTGTGGAATTTCCTTTCTTCAAGAAGAACCAGAGGAAAATCCTCCAGCTCACTCCTAAAGGATTCGTCGTCTATCGCATCAGGACTCTTGTTCAGCAGCAAAGCCAATGCAACTGACCGTTTACAACTATTTAGATGAGTGTTTTAAGTTTGAGACCCTGTTTAAGGTGATTTTTCAATTCTCTGACGATTCTCATTAGGTTGTGGTGCTGTGTCAGCCCAAGCATCCACTATCATTCACAATGTCTACTCTGGACCAGTCCCATTTAAAGCATGTTCAGTGCACTTAAATGATGTGTGTATCCCACTGCTTTTGGACACTGGTACCAGTGTGTCTCTCCTCAATATTCAAACATACAGCACTTTTTTCGGAGCACTGCCACTTTCGGCACCCTCTGCTTCACTTTGTGGCTATGGCGACTCAAAGATTGACTTAGTGGGTTCCCTGCAAGTGACTGTTGGGTATGGCAACAAGATGGTGCCCAGCTTTACCTTCCATGTTGCCCGTCGCAGGGCCAACCTGATGGGTCTGGATTTGTTCTCGGCTCTGGGATTTTCTCTAGTTGACACGAAGGGAGCTGCGATCCTGATAGTCTCCATGTCTTGGCAGCAAAAGTGGCCATCCCTGTTTGAAGGTTTGGGCTGCCTTACTGCTTTTGCCCACCAACCTCTCCTGAACCCCGCCATTAAACCAGTCATCCAACCACTCCAACGCATTCCCTTGGCTCTCCGTGATGGTGTCTCAGCTGAGCTCAAGCAGCTGCTGGACGTTGGAATTATTGAACCAGTGGATGCGTCACCCTGGGTCTCGAACCTGGTGGTAGCTCAGAAGAAATCAGGGGCCCTACGGGTGTGTGTCGACCTGCAAGATGTGAATAAGGCAGTGATCCCGGACAGGTTCCCTCTGCCTACCTCAGAAGAGCTCACTGCTCAGTTCCATGGCTCAGCCATGTTCTCTAAACTGGATCTTAGACAGGGTTACCTACAAGTGCCTCTCCACTCCAACAGCAGAAACCTCACAGCTTTCGTGACCCATGTAGGTGTGTATCGCTGCACGCGTATGCCATTTGGACTCAGCTCCGCCCCCAGCTGTTTCCAAAAAATCATGGTGTCGGTGTTGGCTGGTATACCGCGGATGGCCATTTACTTGGATGATGTGGTTATCCATGGGCCCACCCCCGAGAGTCACGATGAATGCCTCAGCAGAATCTTTACAGCCCTTGCTAAACACAAACTAACCCTCAATGCTGAAAAATGTGTTTTCTCTGCACCGACCATTGAATATGTGGGTTTCCGGCTATCGGCAGATGGCGTCACACCACTTCAATTGAATGTAGATGCCATACTGGCAATTCCCGAACCCAGCTCAGCTGTACAGGTCGCCTCCTTTTTGGGCATGACGGGCTACTACATGAAGTTCCTCCCACATTATTCTACTACCTCTGCTCCACTACAGCGACTGCTGCGTAAGGATGAGCCATGGGCGTGGTCACAGGCATGCTCTGATGCTGTGCGTGTGCTCAAGGTGCAGCTCACCACAGCACCAGTGTTGGCTGACATCTCCAGCCCCACCTGGGTGACCTGCGATGAGTTGGCTACAGCCATAGGAGCAGTGCTGTCACAAACCCAGCGGGGCGTTGAGAAGCCCATCGCCTTTGCGTCACGGGCCCTCAATCAGACGGAGCAGCACTACTCAATGGGGGAACATGAAGCATTAGCCTGCATCTGGGCCTGCGAGAGGTGGCACTTGTATCTCTATGGCCGCGCCTTCACCCTAAAGATCAATTCTAAAGTCCAAAAGGTAAAGGGGGAGGTGTTGCTACAATTTATAGCAATATTCTCAGTATTTCTCAGAGGGCAGGCTTTAAGTATAACTCGTTTGAAGTTATGGTGCTGCGTATAACATTATCTAGAGAAACACGTGTTAGTGATAAATCCTCTGTGATGTTTGTATTGGCTACTGTGTACAGGCCACCAGGGCACCACACAGACTTTATTAAAGAATTTTTTGATTTTCTATCTGAGTTAGTACTGGCTGCAGATAAAGTCTTAATTGTTGGTGATTTTAATATCCATGTCGATAATGAAAAAGATGCATTAGGATCAGCATTCATAGACATTCTGAACTCTATTGGGGTTAGACAACATGTTTCAGGACCTACTCATTGTCGAAATCATACTCTAGATTTAATACTGTCACATGGAATTGATGTTAGTGGTGTTGAAATTCTGCAGCAAAGCGATGATATCTCAGATCATTATCTAGTCTTGTGTAAACTCCATATAGTTAAAACTGTAAATTCTACTCCTTGTCACAAGTATGGTAGAATCATCACTTCTACCACAAAAGACTGCTTTGTAAGTAATCTTCCTGATTTATCTCAATTCCTCAGCATATCCAACAGCGCAGAAAAACTTGATGATGTAACAAACTATGGACTCTCTCTTTTCTAGCACTTTAGATACAGTTGCTCCTTTACGCTTAAGGAAGATCAAAGAAAACAGTTTGACTCCGTGGTATAATGAGCACACTCGCACCCTAAAGAGAGCAGCCCAGAAAATGGAGCGCAGCTGGAGGAAAACAAAACTAGAGGTATTTCGTATAGCTTGGCGGGAAAGTACCCTATCCTACAGAAAAGCATTAAAAACGGCTAGATCTGATTACTTTTCGTCTCTTCTAGAAGAAAACAAACATAACCCCCGGTATTTATTCAATACAGTCACTAATTTAACGAAAAATAAAGCATCAACAGGTGTTGGCATTTCCCAAGAGCACAGCTGTAATGACTTTATGAACTACTTTACTTCCAAGATCGATAATATCAGAGATAAAATTGTAACCATGCAGCCATCAGCTACAGTATCACATCAGATAGTGCACTATAGATCCCCTGAGGAACAATTCCACTCATTCTCTATTATAGGAGAGGAAGAATTGTATAAACTTGTTAAATCATCTAAACCAACAACATGTATGTTAGACCCTATTCCATCTAAACTACTAAAAGAGCTGCTTCCAGAAGTCATAGATCCTCTTTTGGCTATTATTAATTCATCATTGTCATTAGGATATGTCCCCAAAACCTTCAAATTGGCTGTTATTAAGCCTCTCATTAAAAAACCACAACTTGACCCCAAAGATCTAGTTAATTACAGACCGATTTCAAATCTCCCTTTTCTGTCAAAGATACTAGAAAAGGTAGTATCCTCACGATTATATTCCTTCTTAGAGAAAAATGGTATCTGTGAGGAATTCCAGTCAGGATTTAGACCGTATCATAGTACTGAGACTGCTCTCATTAGAGTTACAAATGACCTGCTTCTATCATCTGATCATGGTTGTATCTCTTTATTAGTTCTACTGGATCTTAGCGCTACGTTCGACACTATCGACCACAACATTCTTTTGAATAGACTAGAAAACTTTGTTGGCATTAGTGGAAGTGCCTTAGCATGGTTCAATTCGTACTTATCTGACCGCCATCAGTTCGTAGCAGTAAATGAAGAGGTATCATATCGATCACAAGTGCAGTATGGAGTACCTCAAGGCTCAGTACTAGGGCCGTTACTTTTCACGCTTTACATGTTACCCTTGGGAGATATTATCAGGAGACATGGTGTTAGCTTTCACTGTTATGCTGATGATATTCAGCTCTATATTTCTTCACGGCCTGGTGAAACACACCAAATTGAGAAACTAACGGAATGTATAGTCGATATAAAAAACTGGATGACGAGTAACTTCTTACTGCTAAATTCTGAAATTTTCTGAAATTTAATTATCGGACCTAAAAACCCCACATGTAATAACCTAGAACACTATCTAACACTTGACGGCTGCTCTGTCAATTCTTCTTCATCAGTTAGGAACCTAGGTGTGCTGTTTGATAGCAATCTTTCATTTGAAAGCCATGTTTCTAGTATCTGTAAAACTGCGTTTTTCCATCTCAAAAACATATCTAAATTGCGACCTATGCTCTCAACGTCAAATGCAGAAATGCTAATTCGTGCGTTTATGACCTCAAGGTTAGACTATTGTAATGCTTTACTGAGTGGTTGTTCTGCACGTTTGATCAATAAACTACAGTTGGTCCAAAATGCAGCAGCTAGAGTCGCAGCTAGAGTCCTTACTAGAACCAGGAAGTATGAGCATATTAGCACGGTTCTGTCAACACTGCACTGGCTCCCTATCAAACATCGGATACATTTTAAAATCTTGTTAATTACTTATAAAGCCCTGAATGGCTTAGCTCCTCAGTACTTGAGCGAGCTCTTATCACATTATAGTCCTCCACGTCTGCTGCGTTCTCAAAACTCTGGCCATTTGATAATACCTAGAATATCAAAATCGACTGCGGGCGGCAGATCCTTTTCCTATTTAGCGCCCAAACTCTGGAACAATCTACCTAACACTGTTCGAGAGGCAGACACACTCTGTCAGTTTAAATCTAGATTAAAGACACATTTCTTTAACCTGGCTTACACATAACACACTAATACACTTCTATTATTCAAATCCGTTAAAGGATTGTTAGGCTGCATTAATTAGATCAATCGAAACCGGGAACACTCCTCATAACACACGATGTACTCGTTACATCGTAAGAAGAATGGCATCTACGCTAATATTTGTCTGTTTCTTTATTATTCTGTTTCTCAGTCCATGTCCGGATCAGATGGTGGATCGGCGCCGGGAGATGATGTCTGCGACCCTGACCGTTGGCGGAGGCCGGACACCTGGATGAGCCCCAGGGACATATCCCCAGTGAAGGCCTCGACTTAAATACAATAAAACTTAAAATTAAACAAAATAACTATAATATAATAAAATACCTAACTACATAATACTATTATTGTTAGAAATTGCAACAATATAAAAATAGAAATATAATACATTTATACATTTAAAATTTAATTAAAACAATAAGTAAAAAAATAAATAATAATATCCTGGCCAGAGGAGAACTGGCCCCCCGACTGAGCCTGGTTTCTCCCAAGGTTTTTTTCTCCATTCTGTCACAGAGGGAGTTTTGGTTCCTTGCCGCTGTCGCCTCTGGCTTGCTCAGTTGGGGACACTTAATTTCTAACAATTATCGTCAATTTGATTTCATAGATACTATTTAAACTAAACTGAGCTAGACAATGACATCTCTGAATTCAATAATGAAATGCCTTTAACTGAAAATTGAGTGTTTAATCTTATTATTATACATTACTGACACTCTATCCTCCAATTTGATACTGTTAAGTGCTTTGACACAATCTGTATTGTTAAAAGCGCTATATAAATAAAGGTGACTTGACTTGACTTGACTTTCCACATCTGGGACAGGCCACAGGCTACCGAAGCTACACCGTTGGTCCGACCATCTTCGCCAGTATAATTTTGACCTGAAGTTCACCCCGGGCAGAGACAACATTGTGGCCGATCTACTGTCCCGCTCCGCTCCACCGCACCTCACCACACACACACACACACACACACACACACCGACACGGATCAGGTGGAACGGGACATTGTCCAGATGTTACACACACCCCTCCAGGCTGTTGTATCGTTACAAGAACTGAAGAAGGCATCGGAACAGGACCCGGTCCTTTCTCAGCTCTGAGTCTATATTCTAAATGGCTGGCCTCAGGAGGTACCAGAGGGGTTGGCAGCATTTTCCAGAATAAAGCAAGAGATGTCCTGCTGGAGCAACACCTTTGTGGCACGTGGCCTCTGCACAGTCATCCCCAGCACCCCACGTGCACATGTCTTGGCAATGGCTCACGAGGGCCACCTGGGTATTGTGAAGTTGAAGCAGCGCTGCAGAGACCGGGTTTGGTGGCCAGACATCGAGGCCCTGGTGAAAGATTGTGCCGCCTGTCTCTTAAGCGGTAAGACTGGTCACCATGCCCCCCCACCCTTACAACCTCTTGCTTGGCCATCACAGCCCTGGGACCACCTGCAGCTGGACATATGTGGTGAGATACATGGAGTCCCTCATCACCAACGCTTCCTAGTAGTTGTCTATGACCTGCATTCGAAATGGCCTGAGCTCACTGCCACCGGCTCTGTGACTTCTCAGGTCATAATTAACTTCCTGGACTCTCTGTTTTCCCGCTGGGGCCTTCCAAACACGATCACTACTGACAATGGCCCGCAGCTAATCTCAGCTGAGTTCACAACATACCTCAAAAACAGGTATTCATCACATCCGCATGGCATACTATCACCCCCAAGCTAATGGTGGCGTCGAACGCTTCCATCAATCACTGAAAAACAGTCTCAGAGTGCACTTGTTCCAGGGATGGACCTTCTCACGGGCCATCCATCACACACTGCTGCACTACAGGGCCACCCAACACTCTACGACGGGGGTCTCTCCAGCTTTCCTCATGCTTGGCCGTGAGCGCCACCTTCCTCTCGACAGGCTCAGCCCCGCACTGCCTCAGGGCCCACTACCGAGAGTAAGGGCCTCTGTCACCCGCCAGCAGAGGAGGGTGAAGCAGAAATTTGATCTCTCAGCACGAGTTAAGGTCCCTGACATAAAGGCCACAGATTGGGTCAGCGTTCACAGGCCCCAGAGAGATAACAAACTTGCTTCATATTGGTCTGCCCCTCTCCAAGTTACTCATCAGCTGGGCCCAGCCACCTTCTTGCTCAGCAACAGCACACAGTGGCACGCAAGCCGCCTCCGTAAAGTCCTGCCCCCGGCACATACAACAGGTGTCACACCTCAAGCCACACCCCCAGCTTGGCAGGACACCCCAGCACTTCAGCTGACACCTCAGATAGCTCCTGCACAGGCTCCAGACATGCCTATCAACCTGCCAGCTGAGATTTGTGCCTGACCATCACAGGCTGTCCAGCCTCATCCCCTTGTTTCTCCATGGCCTATCCACATTCGTTCTCGCCCAGGGCATTTACAGGACTTTGTGTCAACATTTCATGTTTGAAATCCAGGGAGGGGGGCGGGGGGAGGGGGGGGATGTTGTGTTCTCACAAATGTGTTGTTTGATAATGCATTGAGTTAGTGTTCAGTGATGCATCGAGTTTGATTGTGCTGAAAGCATTCTGTCATGCCTGACCAATGTAGGTGTCCGTGTACTGGGGTCTGAGACAGAGAGTTCAAGTAAAAAGATACGATAAGTTGATGCTACCAGCTGTGTCGATGTGATCCTTATCAAATGCAACAAGGCTGTCAGTTTAAGTAAAGTGATAGAAGGTAGTATTTAAGTTCTAACAGCTGCTAAGAAAGAGCATAAATACAGATACCTAATAAACATTCTTTAGGTTAGACTCCTGCATACGCTTGATAGAACTCCATTTAACTTCCAGAACCCACTCAAGGAACCCCCAAAAAGAAGACAAAAAAAGAAGAAAAAATCAGATCAGCATAACTCATGAGAAAAAGGAATACTCAATGTTGTGCAAAGGCCACGATAGGCCATGAAATGTGAAAGCCATGATTGGCTGTGATATGCGAAGGCACGATTGGCCGTGATATACGATGGCCACGATTGGCTGAACTTCTTAAACAATAATAGTCAGTTTTACCTGATGACCACCATAGGCAGAGTTATGTGAAGAGCCGCAATAGTCCGTGTAATGTGATGGCAACAATAGGCCATGTAAAGCCGGGTGCACTCTGTGTGATTTTTAATAGTTCTTTACGATTGTTGATTGTCAGACTGTACAAACATGATTATCATGTCACATTGTGGGATCTCAGTTGTCATTAATGTCAGACTGTACGACAGTCAAAACGCTTTAAAAACTAGTGCATGCAAGAAAACTTGTTTGGATTTTTACATTATCAACATGTTCACTGCAAGCTGCATGACACGCGGGGCTGTAAAATTGGCTATCATTTAAAGTATATGAATGCCAGCAATACCAACGTATTTAAGAAGAATAGTGTAAGCAGCACTACACACCCACATGAAAGCAGCGGTGCAACCGGTGTTTATCATAGCAAAGGCAACATACCTGTATATGAATTCCGTGAGCGAAGAACGTAAGTACCGGAGTTTATGGAGGTTAGAAGAAATCTCTGGCATTAATTCTGATCATGGCTTATCTTGATAGACAAACATAGTTTGAAGTTCGTCGTAGGAGAAGTCACACTGCAGGATTGTTTGCCAAATTTTCTGACACAGCCAGAATTTCATCGGAGGTAAAATTTGATCGCAAAGGCCATTAATCACCTCTCTGTGAACATGTCAAACAAGCGATAAAAGACTACAGATTTTAGCCTAGGATTAAAGGAATTTGTAAGATTTTCAAAAATTTTCTCAGACAACCAAATCATGGCCAAAATCACACAGTGTGAGCTGGGCTGACCGAAGCCAATAGGTATAAGAAAACTGAATTAAACCACCAACAGTATCTACAAAGATAAACATTCCTTGATATAAACCTTGTGGTACATTACCCTTCCATAAGGATAAGAATACTTATTTATAAATAATACCTATTTATATTTATATTTATATATGAGAATATTTGACAACAATGCCATACTAGCTAACTGAACTTTAGCTAGCTATTGAACCCTGCAAAAGCACTGTTTAAAGAAAATCCTTACACAGGCATAAATGTAGCACAACAGTGTAGCAGTAAATCATGACAGGCATGCAACTGACCAGGACATTAATGTTCCACAGGGCACAACAACACAATTTTAACAGGAAATGCAGTATTTAAAGGGGTCATCGGATGCAAAACTCACTTTTACATGCTATTTGAACATAAATGTGTGTTGGCAGTAACAATAATACTCACCCTATAATGATACAAATCCACCCAGTGGTATTTTTTTAAATCTCTATAAATAATATCCCTTTTTCAAATCAAGCCATTCTCAGCTTCTTGTCTGTGTGACGTTAGACAGACCATTGTTTCGATGCCGGAGCAGGGACATAGACAAGAATGGCTCCTAATCGATTAAGGTGTTCTGTTGTTGGATGTAATAATGAACATAGCAGTCGTCATTTACTCCTGACATCTGAGCCGCTGAAGGCACAGAGGATTAACGTTACTTTAGTTTTTGAAGGGAATGCTCTCTCCAATCTACCTAAATGCATCTATGTTTGCGCGAATCATTTGTGATCCAGCTTCACCTACAGATGAAGTGAGTATAATGTTTTTTTATGAATCTTTGCAAATCGCCTTTCCTAATAATGTGCAAGTTAGCAAGCTTCACGGCTAAATGCTTAAAACAGGACGGCTTGTCACCCCACAGAAGAGTGAAAGTGAAAGTAAAAGTCGTGACGTATTGTCAAGTATGGTGACCCATACTCGAAATTGGTGCTCTGCTTTTAACCCATCCAAGTGCACACACACAGCAGTGAATAGTGAACAAACACGCACACACACACACCGTGAACACACACCCGGAGCAGTGGGCAGCCATTGCTCCAGCGCCTGGGGAGCAATTGGGGGTTCGGTGCCTTGCTCAAGGGCACCTCAGTCATGGTATCGAAGGCAGAGAGAGTACTGTTCATTCACAATCCCCACCTTCAATTCCTGCCAGTGCGAGAATCGAACCGGCAACCTTCAGGTTACAAGCCCAACTCCCTAACCAACTCCCAAGAGAGGGACGGGGTGAGCAGAGCTCATTAGCATTTAAAGAGAAATGCAACAAAACGGGTTGCTGATTTTAACAAGTGAAAAAGGGTGTTTTTTACACTACTATTGAGAAATTTTAACCAAAGTATGTTATAGACTTTTCATTAAGACCCTAAATAATTATATGAACTTGTGGAAAATGGGCATCCAATGACCCATTAAAAAAAAAACAAAAAAACATGTCAGGACTATAGAAAGGCCTTCACGTGCACAAGTTTCCAATAAGGATATAGACTACTTTAATGCTACACTACATAGAAAAAGAGACACGCCAATTAGTTACTTACCAGATGCAGACTAATACACACACACACACACAGTAGCTGAAGCTGATTACATCGTCTTGGTCTGAAACAAGGTTAGATTGCAGCATTCGTGAAAATAAGTGAAGCAGTCTTAAAATCTGACAATGGCTCAAATGAAAATTTTGGCTGAAAATTTTGGTAGGACTCTGCCCTAATGAGCTGTGGCTGAATAATAATGAAATATTATGATGAAAATTCTTAATTTGAGTCAATAATGTTATGCATCAAGAAAATATCAAACACTGTATATTTCCCAAACTTATTATTTATATAACAAAAGGATATTTATGTTAACTTCAATGCTTAATGTACCTTTAATGTTGAGAGAATAGCGAGAAAATGTGTCTGTTTTCATTCATACTCTTATTTAGAGGAGATTTGCACAGAAATGGACAGAGAGAACCTATTTGCAGAAAAGGGCTACACAACAAGAGAGACTCAAAGTCGTAAAACTTACCCCATTCCAGGACAAGGCATCCAGAGATTATTGTAGTAGAATAAAAACAAATAAAACATAATAACCGAAGGAACATTAAGACAAAAAACATGAGATTAAGTCAAGTCAAGTCAAGTCACCTTTATTTATATAGCGCTTTTAACAATACAGATTGTGTCAAAGCACTTAACAGTATCAAATTGGAGGATAGAGTGTCAGTAATGTATAATAATAAGATTAAACACTCAATTTTCAGTTAAAGGCATTTCATTATTGAATTCAGAGATGTCATTGTCTAGCTCAGTTTAGTTTAAATAGTATCTATGAAATCAAATTGACGATAATCGTTAGAAATTAAGTGTCCCCAACTGAGCAAGCCAGAGGCGATCGCGGCAAGGAACCAAAACTCCCTCTGTGACAGAATGGAGAAAAAAAAAACCTTGGGAGAAACCAGGCTCAGTCGGGGGCCAGTTCTCCTCTGGCCAGGATATTATTATTTATTTTTTTACTTAATTGTTTTAATTAAATTTTAAATGTATAAATGTATTATATTTCTATTTTTATATTGTTGCAATAAAGCTCATTATGATTTTATGATTAAGACAACATATAGTTTAACGGTGTGCTAGACATTGGATATTTTCACAAATCAGAATCATAATGAGCTTTATTGCCAGGTATGTTTACACATACGAGGAATTTGTTTTCGTGACAGAAGCTTCCGCAGTGCAACAGAATGACAGTGACAGTACAAAAACACAGATAATAAAATAATAAAAATAGAACAAGTAAATGGAATAACAATATACAAATTGACAATGGTATGTACAGGTATATTACAATAGACAGTTTTGTATGTACAGGTATATTATGTGCAAATTCGAAATGTAAACTAAGTATGTGTGTTAGATAAATAAGTGTATAAGTGTATAAACAGTGTTGTGTGTTCCACGTTTATTGTCAAGTGTTCATGAGATGGATTGCCTGAGGGAAGAAACTGTTCCTGTGCCTGGCCGTTCTGGTGCTCAGAGCTCTTTAGCGTCGACCAGATGGCAACAGTTCAAAGAGAGAGTGTGCTGGATGTGAGGGGTCCAGAGTGATTTTGCCAGCCCTTTTGCTCACTCTGGATAAGTACAGTTCTTGGAGAGTGGGGAGGGTTGTACCAATGATTCACTCAGCAGTCCGGACTACCCTCTGTATTCTTCTGAGGTCAGATTTGGTAGCTGAGCTGAACCAGACAGTTGCTGAAGTGCAGAGGATGGATTCAGTGATGGCGGAATAGAACTGTTTCAGCAGCTCCTGTGGCAGGTTGAACCTACTCAGCTGGCGAAGGAAGTGCAACCTCTGCTGGGCCTTTTTAACAATGGAGTCAATGTGAATGTCCCACTTCAAGTCCTGAGAGATAGTGGTGCCCAGGAATCTGAATGACTCCACTTTCGTTACAGTGTTGTCCATGATGGTGAGCGGGGGGGAGTGCAGGGGGGTTTCTCCTGAAGTCCACGGTCATCTCCACTGTTTTGAGCGTGTTGAGCTCCAGGTTGTTAAGACTGAACCAGACAGACGGCTCTTTAACCTCCTGTCTGTAAGCAGACTCTTCACCATCCTGAATGAGGCCGATAAGTGTGGTGTCGTCTGCAAACTTCAGGAGCTTGACAGAGGGGTGCAGTCGTTGGTGTACAGGGAGAAGAGCAGTGGGGAGAGAACGCAGCCCTGAGGAGCTCCAGTGCTGATTATGCGGGTGCTGGATGAGAATTTTCCCAGCCTCACTAGCTGCTGCTGCCTGTCTGTCAGGAAGCTGGTGATCCACTGACAGACGGAGGTGGGCACGGAGAGCTGAATTAGTTTGGGCAGGAGGAGGTTTGGGATGATATTGTTAAATGCCGAGCTGAAGTCCACAAACAGGATCCTTACGTAAGTCCCTGGTCTGTCTAGATGTTGCAGAAAATAATGCAGTCCCATACTGACTGCATTATCCACAGACCTGTTTGCTCTGTAGGCAAACTGAAGAGGACCCAGCAAGGGTCCAGTAATGTCCTTCAGGTGGGCCAGCACCAGTTTTTCAAATGACTTCATGACCACAGACGTTAGAGCCACAGGCCTGTACTCATTTAGTCTGAAAGTCTCACAGAAAGACAAGAAATTAAAGTAAAAGAATAAAAGGATGTAACGAGACTAGGTGGTTTTCTTCTCATTGTGTTGGCAGCTGGCATGTAGGCCAGAGCATGCTCAAAGAGCGCTAAAAAGCATGGCTAAATGTACAAAGCAAGAGCAATGACGAAAAAGCATGGCTAAAAGTACCAAGCAGAAGCAATGACAAAAAGCATGATTTGATAGTGTCCTGAGTATTTAAACTCAGCTTCAAGACCGTCCTATCTGGACGTCTTGACCAATTAGAAATGATCTTAGCCTAGGGGGTGTTGCTCTGTTTTTTCCCCATCATAAATCCTGTATCAGTCACATGGTCCGAATTTTTCCGCTCTTGTAAAGTATAATTTTGGACATGATTTCTCTAACAAGACTATGATACATTTGACAAAGAATTGATTGGAAGAAACATTTAAAGCATAATTTTTCAAACTCATACATACCAAACATGAATATTAACTCTTAAGCTATTCCCTAGTTATTAAAAAGACATACATAATATGTGATTAAAACATGATAGTTAATTGTGTGGGTTACATACATGATATGGAGTTATGCATAAAAATGATAAGTCATTGTAAGATGATTTTGGTGCATCTATATGAGAAAAGGCAGTTTCTGTACTATTCTGTGAACATAAGGACATGTTCTGTGAGGACTAGAGAGGTTAAAAGGTCTCCTAAGGAATTTCAGTGTCAGTCTTTGTCTTTTATTTGGAGGAAAAGTCAGTCTCAGGAAGCTCATAATTTCCATCGTGGAACACATGTGATGGTCACGTGGTGCATCTTTTTCACCATTAATCTTGATTACTTGCCCCAAATTTGAGGATCTCCATCCTGAATTGGAATTATCAATAAGTGTTCCTTTTGTTTTAATGTTGCAAGCTGTTCTGTGAAAGAGGCTTGCGGGTTAGGCTTTCTTCAGACGGGCTGGCCCGAGGGATCTAATTTACGACGTTGTCCTGTTGTTTTGGGCCTCTCTGGAATTTCGGCTCCTCATGTTTCGATGTTCTGATTGAATCTTAAAGTTGTCTGATTCGGTCCCTGATATCCTACAATTGCATTAAGATAATGTAACTAGAGGAGCGTTGCCCACAGTAACGAAGTAAAAGTACCGTTTTTTCACTAGTTAAGTTAAGTTTGCCGCAAAGTCCAGCTCCGACTGCACCCGCCCAAACTTCAACCAGACCAACTCCGCATCAAGAGCCAACGCCCAGACGTCACTACGAAAGATCACTGAACTCAGCCAAATCAGCAAACTTGGGAAAACCCTTTTCTGCAAAGACAAAGACAAAGGGAATCCCTTAAGGCAACACAAGCAAGTACAACCTCCAGACTTTTGCTGAGTCGGTGCAGTTTAATATAAATTTTAGCCTCATTGAGAAACTCAATGCGAGGGTTAATTAAGTGATTGATGGTTGTTCAGGTCTATGCAATTGCACATTGCTGTAAACTTGGGATTTCACATTTTCATTCTTTAAACTTATCCTTTCCTCACTTTCTCTCTTTCTGCAACGTGTGGATGTGTGAATGCGTGTGTTCATATGTTAGATTAGATTAGTTTACATGTCTTAGGTTTATATAAATAAAGTCTTATTTATATTGAAAAGAGAAGTATCCTGTGTTTTGTGCTTACAAGTTAATGTCTTAATCTGCTGATCTCGTTACTGTGCTTATTAATAGTGTTCTCACTATATTTTGGATTTTAATATCCAGTGCAGAGTTGATGTTATACGGCTCGTTCAGTGAATCACTGCCAACTCAGTGATCCGCCGTGAAACAGTGATTCTGTTCAAATTCCCTATAAAATCATAAATGATTCCCTTTGAGCTAAATTGACTTGTTTCCCTTATATATTACGTATTTACATTTGCACAATACAAGTTAAAAATGCTTCAATTTATTCCAAACACGCCGTCTACTTTTCTCTGGGCAATGAGCGATGCCCATTCACGAATGATTCATTATTTTGAGTCAATTCTGTTCAAAGGCTTGAGCAAACCAGTTGGCAAACCAGTGAATTGGTTCGCGAATCAGTTTGAATGATTCGTTCAGTTCCCTGCCACACACGCTGAATTCGTCTGAAGCGGTTCGTAATCAGAGTATAAGGTACATGCACAACAAACTGGTAATGTCATAGTGGTATCGTGTACTGTAATCAAATGTAGCCTATCTATACCTGTGGAACCGTAGACAGCACACGCGGTGTTCATCTAATAAAGATCTTCATAGCTAGCAAACAATTTGCAGATTTGCTTTCAAATGACTGTAAATCCAAAGCCACGTCTTCAATGCTTTTGATGTTCTTAAACTTTCTGTGTGTGTGTGTGTGTGTGTGTGTGTGTGTGTACCTGTTTTTATATCCCGGTGGGGACTTAAACCTGAATACACACAGACTCATGGGAACTCGTGTCACAGTGGGGACCTAAATTGAGGTCCCCACGGGTAAACAAGCTAATAAATCATACGGAATGAAGTTTTTTGAAAATCTAAAAATGCAAAAAGTCTCCTGTGAGGGCTAAGTTTAGGTGTAGGGTTGGTGTAGGGCAATAGAATATACGGTCTGTACAGTAGAAAAACCATTATGCCTATGAATGTCCCCACAAGGATAGCGAAACAATTGTGTGTGTATGTGTGTATAAATATATATATATATATATATATATATATATATATATATATATACACACACACACACACTATACATAAATATTATCTATATATCTAAATAAAAATAGAATATAGATATACAGTATATGATCCAAAGTAACTAGTAACTACTAACTAGAGTAGTTTTTTATCCAGTACTTTTTTACTCTTACTCAAGTAACTATTCAGACTATTACTTTTACTTTTACTTGAGTAAATATTTCTACAAGTAATTTTACTTGAGTACAGTTTTTGGGTACTCTACCCACCTCTGTGCAGGCCTTACAGAGAGATCCGTTTGAACCCCTTCAGTCAGTTGAGTTCAGTGCCCTCTTCATGAAGACGGCCCTCCTGACTGCGCTCACTTCTGTCAAGAGGGTGAGGGATCTCCAAGCCCTCTCCATTAATGAATCATGCCTGGAGTTCGGGCTGGCAGACTCTCACGTTGTCCTGAGACCCCGGTCTGGATATGTGACCAAGGTTCCCACCACTCCTTTCAGGGACCAGGTGGTAACACTGCAAGCTATCCCCTTCCAGGAAGGGAACCCCGACCTGTCTCTGTTGTGCCCAGTGCGAGCCCTACGCACATACCTAGATCACACTCAGAGTTTCAGGCATTCTGAAAAGCTCTTTATCTGCTTCGGAGGACAGAAGAAGGGAAATGCTGTCTCCAGAAAAAGGATCTCCCACTGGATTGTGGATGCAATCCAAATGGCCTGTCAGGCCAGAGGCCTACCTTGCCCACTGGGAGTGAGAGCTCACTCTACCAGGGGCATGGCTGCATCAGCAACCCTGGCGAACTGGGCCTCTCTAGCAGATATCGGTAGAGCTGCAGTTTGGGCTACGCCTAATACATTTGCTAGATTTTATAACCTGTGAATGGAACCAGTTTCTTCTAGATTTCTGAACATCAGTTATTTGACTCAGGAGACTGGCAGGGTTTAGAGCTTGCTACCAGTGCCGCTCACCCCAGAGTGGTTAAGCACTTATTTAGTCTAGCTCAGGTTCCTTTCATGAACTCAGGACTACCCTTCCATCACATAAGCACTTTACTTAGCAAAGTTTGATGGAGAAACTTGCTTTTAGAACTCATTACGAGGTAGGCTTCCTCAAGTGAACTCTTGTATTGGGTTAGTGCTCCACATGTAGCAGCTCCTCTTGAGGCCACATGTGTGTATTCTCCACTTTATTGCCCCTGAGGCTCAGTGTTCCCCTACACAGACATTCTGTCGATAGGTTCTGGGTTTCGGTAGATCTCCCCTTACACTGAGCCCACCTCAGTACCTTCCCTATGTGGTACTTCCTTTGTAAGTCCATATGTGGATCTTCACATGTTACCTCCCCATCAGGTAGGATGTGATCTCCATAGTGCCTTTTTCCCCCTGGGGGGAATAGTCACTGTCCCAATGTTTACTACCAAGACTTTTCAGCTGTTTATTATGGTGAGTATTATTATGGGAAAAGGCTCCGGCTAAGGGGACCTCAGCCTCTATGGCGACTCTCCCGGATGTTAGAGAGTGAGGACTTAAGTCTTGGGCGTTGGAAGGTTATGAAGAGAAGAGGTGCATTTGATTGTGACATGCTGGCTTGTCAACATCTGTGCCCCCATGGACTCGTGACGCAGTTCGGCAGTTGTGGCGTTTAGTATAGATACCCCTTCGAAACAACGTCGAAGTGAACGACAGAAAGGGAACGTCTCAGTTACGTATGGGAACCCTCGTTCCCTGATGGAGGGAACGGTGACATTGTGTTATTCATGCCACAACTCCGAATTGCCTCTGAGTGGGTTGAGACGCTTCTTGACTCCTCAGAACAGAAAGAGTGAGCAGATGCTACGCTGGCCTATTTATACCCGGATGTCCAGGGCGTGGCCAGCCATGCAAATTCTGCATACCCAGTTTCACTGGCCTTTTCTCAAAGATGACAGAGATGTTTGAACTCCCATGAGCGACCTCTAGTGTCATACACTTGACGCAACATCTCCATTCCCTCCATCAGGGAACGGGGTTTACCATACGTAACCAAGATGTTTCACTGTTAAAATGTATTAACATTTATTTTATTAACATCACATTTTACTAACATAACATCAAATAACAGCATTAAAAAACTTTCAATTAGAGAAAATAAAAGTGCAATTATATTATCACTTTGCATGAAATAAGACTTTGTTCAAAAGTAAATAATAATATGTTTGGATTTTGCCTCTGATAACATCAAATTCAGAAACAGAGAAAATAAAAGTGTGGGCTACTTGTGCTTTGCTTCATTTTGTCACTTTGCAAACTGCATGCAAAAAGAACAATCAAAATTGACAAAAAAATTAATAATCTTATTTACTATTTTAGTGGATCCAATGAGCCTGTTTTGTAGTACACATCTTTTCAAAGTGAGGTTGTAGGCTTGATACTGCCACTCTCAAGTCATGTTCAGTTTTAAGATGAGATCTATATTTTGTTTTTAGAGAAACAACAGCTGAAAATCCTATCTCACAGAGATAAGATGTAGCAAAGAGAAGAATAATGGTCAGACTCCTCTGCCCAATGAGTGGATACTCTTTCTCCACTCTGAGCCAGAATTCACTCAGTGTCTGAACTGGAAACCTCAGCCTAAGAGTGGAGTCGCTCGTCATCTCAATGAATTGGTGCTCTTCTGCAGAGCTGAAATCTGCAGGTGCTGCAGATAGAATATGAATAAGTTTGACAACAACATTTTTAAATAGTATACATTATAAATAAATGTACAATATATGACTATAAAATAAATAAATAAATAAATAAAAAAGTCAATAAAATTAAAATACCAACCTGCTGTATTGAATGGATCGATAATCCAGTCATACATACAGATGCTGTTGTTTGGAAAGTATTTTTGAAACAATTCTGTCAATGTAGAGATGTGCTGTTTGAAACATGGGATCACTGTGGTGGCTCCAGAAGTACTGGTTTCAGCAATTTCACTGATTCTCAAACGCATCTGTATTTCCTTGATCAAGGTGCCTGCCCCATACATCGAGCTTTCATATGAATGCAGTGATCTTGTCTGCTAGGTGAGGTAGGTGCTTGTCTCTGCCTTGAAGTTGAAGATTTAATTCGTTCAGCTTTCCAAATACATCGCTAAGATCGGCCAGTTTCATCAGAAATTGTTCAGCACTGAACTTGCCTGCAGCGTCATACATGCGTTCCGCTTCCAAAAAGGCCCAAATATCCGCTCTAAGCTCAAAAACTCACGACAACACTGTTCTCCGAGGTAAGACAGCCACCTTGCCTCGCTGTGAAATAGCACAGCTGTATGATCAGCTCTCATCTCCTCACAAAGTGCAGAGTACATTCGCGCTTTCAGGGGTTGGGTTTTGATGAAATTGACCACGGCCACAATGCCCGTCAAGACCTCGTTTAGTTTGGGATGAAAGAATAGATGAAACGTATTTGTCCGTGTTTCACTACATCTGAAATCGTGCTCGCAGAAAGCGCTTGAGAAACATTACCCCTTCCGTGGCTCGGTACGCTTTCAGCTCTTTTTTTTTTTTTTTTGTAAGAGCAAGAAACTGTAAGACATTCATGTTACATGATTTGGCTGATTTTTACGTAGAGAGCGTGACAGCGCACCGCATTAAAATAAATAATCATTCATGTTTTCATAACCGCTGGCCAAATTCAAAAACGAAACTAAAATTAAAAGATCTTTGAGAGCAAGGGGGCCCCCTGGTGTTTCGGGGGCCCTACGCAGCTTGCATATTCTGCATATAGGGAGGATCGGCTCTGGCTGTCGCTCTAGTTTGGACATACTTGCAAAACAGCCAATCCTCTCTCAGTGACTCAGAATATACAAAGCAGACATATGAAATGAACAAACAATCTTGACTGCTGACATTAGCCTCATCTACTTGCAGTGCAAATCGTGTGTCTTTCCATGAGTTGGTACTCAAGATCATCTGAAATGTCGTGTATACGTCATGCAACTGTGTCATTTGACAGGTGTATAGCTTTCAGTTTGGCAGCTCTTGTCTCATCCAGCATAATTGACACCATGTCTAGAGCAGCAGGGAGAATGAGCTGCTCTGCTATCTTGTGTGGTTTCTTCCACTGGGCAATGCTGTACGCAACTTTGAAAGAAGCCATTTGTGCATTTCTATTAACTGCTGTATATGTTAGAATTTGACTTTCCTGTTGACGGTATTCCAAGAGTTTTCTTTGGAAGAAGTCAAGCGGCTTATTAATGTGTTGGGGGTGTTTTGTCTCTAAATGTCATCTTAATTTGTTGGGCCTCATGCTATCTGCTGCTAACGTTTTGAGACAGAGAACACACACAGGTCTCTCATCTGCCCCCACCACACCCACTGTAAATCCAAGACCAAGATATGCCTCACCATATTTTCTTTTCGGCTGGCCTTTTGGTTGATTAGGTCCACTGTCTGTCTTGGTTTTCTCTGCTGGTGCCGAATCTCTAGTTTTCTTTTCATTCCATGTCACAAACTTATCCATTGCTAACTTTTATACCCGCTACCGCATACCACCTCTCCACATTAAAGTTTTTGTTCTGCTTCAATTAACATTCTGACGTTAAATCATTCTCATAGGTTATTATGGTTCCACATGACATTTTCTTCGCAGTCTGACGTTGTTTTAAGTAAGGCTAACATTTAAATTTGTCATTGTTTTGTTTTGAGTGTATAGTCAGTAAATAAAGGAATTAATAGAGATGGACACAAAAATTATCAAATTTCCTCCCGTTTGTCGCGCCCCACTTGTCATGTCTCTATTCCCCACCACTTTGAGAAACGCTGGGTTAAGTTGTGGTGCTGCAGGGGCCCCCACAAATAATCGGACATAATTAAATTTAAAGTAAACTCAGAATAACATAATTATATATTAAATTTTGTATATATTATAACCCAAAGTCAATATCTCACTATTTAGGGTTTAACCAATTTTTGGACTGTTAAACCCTTCAGAAGGTGTCTAGTAATCATATGACCAATATAACTGAGTTGATAAACACACTCACTGATAAACTGTGAAAACAATTCTTTGCCCATTTAACATAGGATGCCTGTGCAAAGTAAATAATTTAAGGGCAAGAATGGTGAAAAATAATGCCACTCTGCTACGAAACATTGCCATTCACACATTCTGAAATTACCATCATTTATATCAGTTTAAACACTTGAAGGAGAAAATAAATGAACAAGGAGATGTAAAAGTGCAAACTATCTGTCTGAAGAGGA